>CM051239.1:321166450-322366450 GCA_027917425.1 Gastrophryne carolinensis
TAGAAATCAGGCCTGATAAAGACACTTTTGCTGTGCATGCTCTCTGGTTTTTGTGGCATCCCATTCTGTGACTACACCAGCCTCTATTTAATACCATAATAACCATTTGCACTTATTCTCATAGAAATTAGGCCTGATAAAGACACTTTTGCTGTGCATGCTCTCTGGTTTTTGTGGCATCCCATTCTGTGACTACACCGCCTCTATTTAATACCATAATAACCATTTGCACTTATTCTCATAGAAATTAGGCCTGATAAAGACACTTTTGCTGTGCATGCTCTCTGGTTTTTGTGGCATCCCATTCTGTGACTACACCAGCCTCTATTTAATACCATTAATAACCATTTGCACTTATTCTCATAGAAATTAGGCCTGATAAAGACACTTTTGCTGTGCATGCTCTCTGGTTTTTGTGGCATCCCATTCTGTGACTACACCAGCCTCTATTTAATACCATAATAACCATTTGCACTTATTCTCATAGAAATTAGGCCTGATAAAGACACTTTTGCTGTGCATGCTCTCTGGTTTTTGTGGCATCCCATTCTGTGACTACACCGCCTCTATTTAATACCATAATAACCATTTGCACTTATTCTCATAGAAATTAGGCCTGATAAAGACACTTTTGCTGTGCATGCTCTCTGGTTTTTGTGGCATCCCATTCTGTGACTACACCAGCCTCTATTTAATACCATAATAACCATTTGCACTTATTCTCATAGAAATTAGGCCTGATAAAGACACTTTTGCTGTGCATGCTCTCTGGTTTTTGTGGCATCCCATTCTGTGACTACACCAGCCTCTATTTAATACCATAATAACCATTTGCACTTATTCTCATAGAAATTAGGCCTGATAAAGACACTTTTGCTGTGCATGCTCTCTGGTTTTTGTGGCATCCCATTCTGTGACTCACCAGCCTCTATTTAATACCATAATAACCATTTGCACTTATTCTCATAGAAATTAGGCCTGATAAAGACACTTTTGCTGTGCATGCTCTCTGGTTTTTGTGGCATCCCATTCTGTGACTACACCAGCCTCTATTTAATACCATAATAACCATTTGCACTTATTCTCATAGAAATCAGGCCCTGATAAAGACACTTTTGCTGTGCATGCTCTCTGGTTTTTGTGGCATCCCATTCTGTGACTACACCAGCCTCTATTTAATACCATAATAACCATTTGCACTTATTCTCATAGAAATCAGGCCTGATAAAGACACTTTTGCTGTGCATGCTCTCTGGTTTTTGTGGCATCCCATTCTGTGACTACACCAGCCTCTATTTAATACCATAATAACCATTTGCACTTATTCTCATAGAAATCAGGCCTGATAAAGACACTTTTGCTGTGCATGCTCTCTGGTTTTTGTGGCATCCCATTCTGTGACTACACCAGCCTCTATTTAATACCATAATAACCATTTGCACTTATTCTCATAGAAATTAGGCCTGATAAAGACACTTTTGCTGTGCATGCTCTCTGGTTTTTGTGGCATCCCATTCTGTGACTACACCAGCCTCTATTTAATACCATAATAACCATTTGCACTTATTCTCATAGAAATCAGGCCTGATAAAGACACTTTTGCTGTGCATGCTCTCTGGTTTTTGTGGCATCCCATTCTGTGACTACACCAGCCTCTATTTAATACCATAATAACCATTTGCACTTATTCTCATAGAAATTAGGCCTGATAAAGACACTTTTGCTGTGCATGCTCTCTGGTTTTTGTGGCATCCCATTCTGTGACTACACCAGCCTCTATTTAATACCATAATAACCATTTGCACTTATTCTCATAGAAATTAGGCCTGATAAAGACACTTTTGCTGTGCATGCTCTCTGGTTTTTGTGGCATCCCATTCTGTGACTACACCAGCCTCTATTTAATACCATAATAACCATTTGCACTTATTCTCATAGAAATTAGGCCTGATAAAGACACTTTTGCTGTGCATGCTCTCTGGTTTTTGTGGCATCCCATTCTGTGACTACACCAGCCTCTATTTAATACCATAATAACCATTTGCACTTATTCTCATAGAAATTCAGGCCTGATAAAGACACTTTTGCTGTGCATGCTCTCTGGTTTTTGTGGCATCCCATTCTGTGACTACACCAGCCTCTATTTAATACCATAATAACCATTTGCACTTATTCTCATAGAAATCAGGCCTGATAAAGACACTTTTGCTGTGCATGCTCTCTGGTTTTTGTGGCATCCCATTCTGTGACTACACCAGCCTCTATTTAATACCATAATAACCATTTGCACTTATTCTCATAGAAATCAGGCCTGATAAAGACACTTTTGCTGTGCATGCTCTCTGGTTTTTGTGGCATCCCATTCTGTGACTACACCAGCCTCTATTTAATACCATAATAACCATTTGCACTTATTCTCATAGAAATCAGGCCTGATAAAGACACTTTTGCTGTGCATGCTCTCTGGTTTTTGTGGCATCCCATTCTGTGACTACACCAGCCTCTATTTAATACCATAATAACCATTTGCACTTATTCTCATAGAAATCAGGCCTGATAAAGACACTTTTGCTGTGCATGCTCTCTGGTTTTTGTGGCATCCCATTCTGTGACTACACCAGCCTCTATTTAATACCATAATAACCATTTGCACTTATTCTCATAGAAATTAGGCCTGATAAAGACACTTTTGCTGTGCATGCTCTCTGGTTTTTGTGGCATCCCATTCTGTGACTACACCAGCCTCTATTTAATACCATAATAACCATTTGCACTTATTCTCATAGAAATCAGGCCTGATAAAGACACTTTTGCTGTGCATGCTCTCTGGTTTTTGTGGCATCCCATTCTGTGACTACACCAGCCTCTATTTAATACCATAATAACCATTTGCACTTATTCTCATAGAAATTAGGCCTGATAAAGACACTTTTGCTGTGCATGCTCTCTGGTTTTTGTGGCATCCCATTCTGTGACTACACCAGCCTCTATTTAATACCATAATAACCATTTGCACTTATTCTCATAGAAATTAGGCCTGATAAAGACACTTTTGCTGTGCATGCTCTCTGGTTTTTGTGGCATCCCATTCTGTGACTACACCAGCCTCTATTTAATACCATAATAACCATTTGCACTTATTCTCATAGAAATCAGGCCTGATAAAGACACTTTTGCTGTGCATGCTCTCTGGTTTTTGTGGCATCCCATTCTGTGACTACACCAGCCTCTATTTAATACCATAATAACCATTTGCACTTATTCTCATAGAAATTAGGCCTGATAAAGACACTTTTGCTGTGCATGCTCTCTGGTTTTTGTGGCATCCCATTCTGTGACTACACCAGCCTCTATTTAATACCATAATAACCATTTGCACTTATTCTCATAGAAATCAGGCCTGATAAAGACACTTTTGCTGTGCATGCTCTCTGGTTTTTGTGGCATCCCATTCTGTGACTACACCAGCCTCTATTTAATACCATAATAACCATTTGCACTTATTCTCATAGAAATCAGGCCTGATAAAGACACTTTTGCTGTGCATGCTCTCTGGTTTTTGTGGCATCCCATTCTGTGACTACACCAGCCTCTATTTAATACCATAATAACCATTTGCACTTATTCTCATAGAAATCAGGCCTGATAAAGACACTTTTGCTGTGCATGCTCTCTGGTTTTTGTGGCATCCCATTCTGTGACTACACCAGCCTCTATTTAATACCATAATAACCATTTGCACTTATTCTCATAGAAATCAGGCCTGATAAAGACACTTTTGCTGTGCATGCTCTCTGGTTTTTGTGGCATCCCATTCTGTGACTACACCAGCCTCTATTTAATACCATAATAACCATTTGCACTTATTCTCATAGAAATCAGGCCTGATAAAGACACTTTTGCTGTGCATGCTCTCTGGTTTTTGTGGCATCCCATTCTGTGACTACACCAGCCTCTATTTAATACCATAATAACCATTTGCACTTATTCTCATAGAAATTAGGCCTGATAAAGACACTTTTGCTGTGCATGCTCTCTGGTTTTTGTGGCATCCCATTCTGTGACTACACCAGCCTCTATTTAATACCATAATAACCATTTGCACTTATTCTCATAGAAATTAGGCCTGATAAAGACACTTTTGCTGTGCATGCTCTCTGGTTTTTGTGGCATCCCATTCTGTGACTACACCAGCCTCTATTTAATACCATAATAACCATTTGCACTTATTCTCATAGAAATCTAGGCCTGATAAAGACACTTTTGCTGTGCATGCTCTCTGGTTTTTGTGGCATCCCATTCTGTGACTACACCAGCCTCTATTTAATACCATAATAACCATTTGCACTTATTCTCATAGAAATTAGGCCTGATAAAGACACTTTTGCTGTGCATGCTCTCTGGTTTTTGTGGCATCCCATTCTGTGACTACACCAGCCTCTATTTAATACCATAATAACCATTTGCACTTATTCTCATAGAAATTAGGCCTGATAAAGACACTTTTGCTGTGCATGCTCTCTGGTTTTTGTGGCATCCCATTCTGTGACTACACCAGCCTCTATTTAATACCATAATAACCATTTGCACTTATTCTCATAGAAATTAGGCCTGATAAAGACACTTTTGCTGTGCATGCTCTCTGGTTTTTGTGGCATCCCATTCTGTGACTACACCAGCCTCTATTTAATACCATAATAACCATTTGCACTTATTCTCATAGAAATTAGGCCTGATAAAGACACTTTTGCTGTGCATGCTCTCTGGTTTTTGTGGCATCCCATTCTGTGACTACACCAGCCTCTATTTAATACCATAATAACCATTTGCACTTATTCTCATAGAAATTAGGCCTGATAAAGACACTTTTGCTGTGCATGCTCTCTGGTTTTTGTGGCATCCCATTCTGTGACTACACCAGCCTCTATTTAATACCATAATAACCATTTGCACTTATTCTCATAGAAATCAGGCCTGATAAAGACACTTTTGCTGTGCATGCTCTCTGGTTTTTGTGGCATCCCATTCTGTGACTACACCAGCCTCTATTTAATACCATAATAACCATTTGCACTTATTCTCATAGAAATTAGGCCTGATAAAGACACTTTTGCTGTGCATGCTCTCTGGTTTTTGTGGCATCCCATTCTGTGACTACACCAGCCTCTATTTAATACCATAATAACCATTTGCACTTATTCTCATAGAAATTAGGCCTGATAAAGACACTTTTGCTGTGCATGCTCTCTGGTTTTTGTGGCATCCCATTCTGTGACTACACCAGCCTCTATTTAATACCATAATAACCATTTGCACTTATTCTCATAGAAATCAGGCCTGATAAAGACACTTTTGCTGTGCATGCTCTCTGGTTTTTGTGGCATCCCATTCTGTGACTACACCAGCCTCTATTTAATACCATAATAACCATTTGCCCTTATTCTCATAGAAATTAGGCCTGATAAAGACACTTTTGCTGTGCATGCTCTCTGGTTTTTGTGGCATCCCATTCTGTGACTACACCAGCCTCTATTTAATACCATAATAACCATTTGCACTTATTCTCATAGAAATTAGGCCTGATAAAGACACTTTTGCTGTGCATGCTCTCTGGTTTTTGTGGCATCCCATTCTGTGACTACACCAGCCTCTATTTAATACCATAATAACCATTTGCACTTATTCTCATAGAAATTAGGCCTGATAAAGACACTGTTGCTGTGCATGCTCTCTGGTTTTTGTGGCATCCCATTCTGTGACTACACCAGCCTCTATTTAATACCATAATAACCATTTGCACTTATTCTCATAGAAATTAGGCCTGATAAAGACACTTTTGCTGTGCATGCTCTCTGGTTTTTGTGGCATCCCATTCTGTGACTACACCGCCTCTATTTAATACTATAATAACCATTTGCACTTATTCTCATAGAAATCAGGCCTGATAAAGACACTTTTGCTGTGCATGCTCTCTGGTTTTTGTGGCATCCCATTCTGTGACTACACCAGCCTCTATTTAATACCATAATAACCATTTGCACTTATTCTCATAGAAATTAGGCCTGATAAAGACACTTTTGCTGTGCATGCTCTCTGGTTTTTGTGGCATCCCATTCTGTGACTACACCGCCTCTATTTAATACCATAATAACCATTTGCACTTATTCTCATAGAAATTAGGCCTGATAAAGACACTTTTGCTGTGCATGCTCTCTGGTTTTTGTGGCATCCCATTCTGTGACTACACCAGCCTCTATTTAATACCATAATAACCATTTGCACTTATTCTCATAGAAATTAGGCCTGATAAAGACACTTTTGCTGTGCATGCTCTCTGGTTTTTGTGGCATCCCATTCTGTGACCACACCAGCCTCTATTTAATACCATAATAACCATTTGCCCTTATTCTCATAGAAATTAGGCCTGATAAAGACACTTTTGCTGTGCATGCTCTCTGGTTTTTGTGGCATCCCATTCTGTGACTACACCGCCTCTATTTAATACCATAATAACCATTTGCACTTATTCTCATAGAAATTAGGCCTGATAAAGACACTTTTGCTGTGCATGCTCTCTGGTTTTTGTGGCATCCCATTCTGTGACTACACCAGCCTCTATTTAATACCATAATAACCATTTGCACTTATTCTCATAGAAATTAGGCCTGATAAAGACACTTTTGCTGTGCATGCTCTCTGGTTTTTGTGGCATCCCATTCTGTGACTACACCAGCCTCTATTTAATACCATAATAACCATTTGCACTTATTCTCATAGAAATTAGGCCTGATAAAGACACTTTTGCTGTGCATGCTCTCTGGTTTTTGTGGCATCCCATTCTGTGACTACACCAGCCTCTATTTAATACCATAATAACCATTTGCACTTATTCTCATAGAAATTAGGCCTGATAAAGACACTTTTGCTGTGCATGCTCTCTGGTTTTTGTGGCATCCCATTCTGTGACTACACCAGCCTCTATTTAATACCATAATAACCATTTGCACTTATTCTCATAGAAATCAGGCCCGATAAAGGCACTTTTGCTGTGCATGCTCTCTGGTTTTTGTGGCATCCCATTCTGTGACTACACCAGCCTCTATTTAATACCATAATAACCATTTGCACTTATTCTCATAGAAATCAGGCCTGATAAAGACACTTTTGCTGTGCATGCTCTCTGGTTTTTGTGGCATCCCATTCTGTGACTACATCGCCTCTATTTAATACCATAATAACCATTTGCACTTATTCTCATAGAAATCAGGCCTGATAAAGACACTTTTGCTGTGCATGCTCTCTGGTTTTTGTGGCATCCCATTCTGTGACTACACACCAGCCTCTATTTAATACCATAATAACCATTTGCACTTATTCTCATAGAAATTAGGCCTGATAAAGACACTTTTGCTGTGCATGCTCTCTGGTTTTTGTGGCATCCCATTCTGTGACTACACCAGCCTCTATTTAATACCATAATAACCATTTGCACATATTCTCATAGAAATCAGGCCTGATAAAGACACTTTTGCTGTGCATGCTCTCTGGTTTTTGTGGCATCCCATTCTGTGACTACACCAGCCTCTATTTAATACCATAATAACCATTTGCACTTATTCTCATAGAAATTAGGCCTGATAAAGACACTTTTGCTGTGCATGCTCTCTGGTTTTTGTGGCATCCCATTCTGTGACTACACCAACCTCTATTTAATACCATAATAACCATTTGCACTTATTCTCATAGAAATTAGGCCTGATAAAGACACTTTTGCTGTGCATGCTCTCTGGTTTTTGTGGCATCCCATTCTGTGACTACACCAGCCTCTATTTAATACCATAATAACCATTTGCACTTATTCTCATAGAAATTAGGCCTGATAAAGACACTTTTGCTGTGCATGCTCTCTGGTTTTTGTGGCATCCCATTCTGTGACTACACCAGCCTCTATTTAATACCATAATAACCATTTGCACTTATTCTCATAGAAATCAGGCCTGATAAAGACACTTTTGCTGTGCATGCTCTCTGGTTTTTGTGGCATCCCATTCTGTGACTACACCAGCCTCTATTTAATACCATAATAACCATTTGCACTTATTCTCATAAGAAATCAGGCCTGATAAAGACACTTTTGCTGTGCATGCTCTCTGGTTTTTGTGGCATCCCATTCTGTGACTACATCGCCTCTATTTAATACCATAATAACCATTTGCACTTATTCTCATAGAAATCAGGCCTGATAAAGACACTTTTGCTGTGCATGCTCTCTGGTTTTTGTGGCATCCCATTCTGTGACTACACCAGCCTCTATTTAATACCATAATAACCATTTGCACTTATTCTCATAGAAATTAGGCCTGATAAAAACACTTTTGCTGTGCATGCTCTCTGGTTTTTGTGGCATCCCATTCTGTGACTACACCAGCCTCTATTTAATACCATAATAACCATTTGCACTTATTCTCATAGAAATTAGGCCTGATAAAGACACCTTTGCTGTGCATGCTCTCTGGTTTTTGTGGCATCCCATTCTGTGACTACACCAGCCTCTATTTAATACCATAATAACCATTTGCACTTATTCTCATAGAAATCAGGCCTGATAAAGACACTTTTGCTGTGCATGCTCTCTGGTTTTTGTGGCATCCCATTCTGTGACTACACCAGCCTCTATTTAATACCATAATAACCATTTGCACTTATTCTCATAGAAATCAGGCCTGATAAAGACACTTTTGCTGTGCATGCTCTCTGGTTTTTGTGGCATCCCATTCTGTGACTACACCAGCCTCTATTTAATACCATAATAACCATTTGCACTTATTCTCATAGAAATTAGGCCTGATAAAGACACTTTTGCTGTGCATGCTCTCTGGTTTTTGTGGCATCCCATTCTGTGACTACACCGCCTCTATTTAATACCATAATAACCATTTGCACTTATTCTCATAGAAATCAGGCCTGATAAAGACACTTTTGCTGTGCATGCTCTCTGGTTTTTGTGGCATCCCATTCTGTGACTACACCAGCCTCTATTTAATACCATAATAACCATTTGCACTTATTCTCATAGAAATTAGGCCTGATAAAGACACTTTTGCTGTGCATGCTCTCTGGTTTTTGTGGCATCCCATTCTGTGACTACATCGCCTCTATTTAATACCATAATAACCATTTGCACTTATTCTCATAGAAATTAGGCCTGATAAAGACACTTTTACTGTGCATGCTCTCTGGTTTTTGTGGCATCCCATTCTGTGACTACACCAGCCTCTATTTAATACCATAATAACCATTTGCACTTATTCTCATAGAAATTAGGCCTGATAAAGACACTTTTGCTGTGCATGCTCTCTGGTTTTTGTGGCATCCCATTCTGTGACTACACCAGCCTCTATTTAATACCATAATAACCATTTGCCCTTATTCTCATAGAAATTAGGCCTGATAAAGACACTTTTGCTGTGCATGCTCTCTGGTTTTTGTGGCATCCCATTCTGTGACTACACCGCCTCTATTTAATACCATAATAACCATTTGCACTTATTCTCATAGAAATTAGGCCTGATAAAGACACTTTTGCTGTGCATGCTCTCTGGTTTTTGTGGCATCCCATTCTGTGACTACACCAGCCTCTATTTAATACCATAATAACCATTTGCACTTATTCTCATAGAAATTAGGCCTGATAAAGACACTTTTGCTGTGCATGCTCTCTGGTTTTTGTGGCATCCCATTCTGTGACTACACCAGCCTCTATTTAATACCATAATAACCATTTGCACTTATTCTCATAGAAATTAGGCCTGATAAAGACACTTTTGCTGTGCATGCTCTCTGGTTTTTGTGGCATCCCATTCTGTGACTACACCAGCCTCTATTTAATACCATAATAACCATTTGCACTTATTCTCATAGAAATTAGGCCTGATAAAGACACTTTTGCTGTGCATGCTCTCTGGTTTTTGTGGCATCCCATTCTGTGACTACACCAGCCTCTATTTAATACCATAATAACCATTTGCACTTATTCTCATAGAAATCAGGCCCGATAAAGACACTTTTGCTGTGCATGCTCTCTGGTTTTTGTGGCATCCCATTCTGTGACTACACCAGCCTCTATTTAATACCATAATAACCATTTGCACTTATTCTCATAGAAATCAGGCCTGATAAAGACACTTTTGCTGTGCATGCTCTCTGGTTTTTGTGGCATCCCATTCTGTGACTACATCGCCTCTATTTAATACCATAATAACCATTTGCACTTATTCTCATAGAAATCAGGCCTGATAAAGACACTTTTGCTGTGCATGCTCTCTGGTTTTTGTGGCATCCCATTCTGTGACTACACCAGCCTCTATTTAATACCATAATAACCATTTGCACTTATTCTCATAGAAATTAGGCCTGATAAAGACACTTTTGCTGTGCATGCTCTCTGGTTTTTGTGGCATCCCATTCTGTGACTACACCAGCCTCTATTTAATACCATAATAACCATTTGCACTTATTCTCATAGAAATCAGGCCTGATAAAGACACTTTTGCTGTGCATGCTCTCTGGTTTTTGTGGCATCCCATTCTGTGACTACACCAGCCTCTATTTAATACCATAATAACCATTTGCACTTATTCTCATAGAAATTAGGCCTGATAAAGACACTTTTGCTGTGCATGCTCTCTGGTTTTTGTGGCATCACATTCTGTGACTACACCAACCTCTATTTAATACCATAATAACCATTTGCACTTATTCTCATAGAAATTAGGCCTGATAAAGACACTTTTGCTGTGCATGCTCTCTGGTTTTTGTGGCATCCCATTCTGTGACTACACCAGCCTCTATTTAATACCATAATAACCATTTGCACTTATTCTCATAGAAATTAGGCCTGATAAAGACACTTTTGCTGTGCATGCTCTCTGGTTTTTGTGGCATCCCATTCTGTGACTACACCAGCCTCTATTTAATACCATAATAACCATTTGCACTTATTCTCATAGAAATCAGGCCTGATAAAGACACTTTTGCTGTGCATGCTCTCTGGTTTTTGTGGCATCCCATTCTGTGACTACACCAGCCTCTATTTAATACCATAATAACCATTTGCACTTATTCTCATAGAAATCAGGCCTGATAAAGACACTTTTGCTGTGCATGCTCTCTGGTTTTTGTGGCATCCCATTCTGTGACTACATCGCCTCTATTTAATACCATAATAACCATTTGCACTTATTCTCATAGAAATTAGGCCTGATAAAGACACTTTTGCTGTGCATGCTCTCTGGTTTTTGTGGCATCCCATTCTGTGACTACACCGCCTCTATTTAATACCATAATAACCATTTGCACTTATTCTCATAGAAATCAGGCCTGATAAAGACACTTTTGCTGTGCATGCTCTCTGGTTTTTGTGGCATCCCATTCTGTGACTACACCAGCCTCTATTTAATACCATAATAACCATTTGCACTTATTCTCATAGAAATTAGGCCTGATAAAGACACTTTTGCTGTGCATGCTCTCTGGTTTTTGTGGCATCCCATTCTGTGACTACACCGCCTCTATTTAATACCATAATAACCATTTGCACTTATTCTCATAGAAATTAGGCCTGATAAAGACACTTTTACTGTGCATGCTCTCTGGTTTTTGTGGCATCCCATTCTGTGACTACACCAGCCTCTATTTAATACCATAATAACCATTTGCACTTATTCTCATAGAAATTAGGCCTGATAAAGACACTTTTGCTGTGCATGCTCTCTGGTTTTTGTGGCATCCCATTCTGTGACTACACCAGCCTCTATTTAATACCATAATAACCATTTGCCCTTATTCTCATAGAAATTAGGCCTGATAAAGACACTTTTGCTGTGCATGCTCTCTGGTTTTTGTGGCATCCCATTCTGTGACTACACCGCCTCTATTTAATACCATAATAACCATTTGCACTTATTCTCATAGAAATTAGGCCTGATAAAGACACTTTTGCTGTGCATGCTCTCTGGTTTTTGTGGCATCCCATTCTGTGACTACACCAGCCTCTATTTAATACCATAATAACCATTTGCACTTATTCTCATAGAAATTAGGCCTGATAAAGACACTTTTGCTGTGCATGCTCTCTGGTTTTTGTGGCATCCCATTCTGTGACTACACCAGCCTCTATTTAATACCATAATAACCATTTGCACTTATTCTCATAGAAATTAGGCCTGATAAAGACACTTTTGCTGTGCATGCTCTCTGGTTTTTGTGGCATCCCATTCTGTGACTACACCAGCCTCTATTTAATACCATAATAACCATTTGCACTTATTCTCATAGAAATTAGGCCTGATAAAGACACTTTTGCTGTGCATGCTCTCTGGTTTTTGTGGCATCCCATTCTGTGACTACACCAGCCTCTATTTAATACCATAATAACCATTTGCACTTATTCTCATAGAAATCAGGCCCGATAAAGACACTTTTGCTGTGCATGCTCTCTGGTTTTTGTGGCATCCCATTCTGTGACTACACCAGCCTCTATTTAATACCATAATAACCATTTGCACTTATTCTCATAGAAATCAGGCCTGATAAAGACACTTTTGCTGTGCATGCTCTCTGGTTTTTGTGGCATCCCATTCTGTGACTACATCGCCTCTATTTAATACCATAATAACCATTTGCACTTATTCTCATAGAAATCAGGCCTGATAAAGACACTTTTGCTGTGCATGCTCTCTGGTTTTTGTGGCATCCCATTCTGTGACTACACCAGCCTCTATTTAATACCATAATAACCATTTGCACTTATTCTCATAGAAATTAGGCCTGATAAAGACACTTTTGCTGTGCATGCTCTCTGGTTTTTGTGGCATCCCATTCTGTGACTACACCAGCCTCTATTTAATACCATAATAACCATTTGCACTTATTCTCATAGAAATCAGGCCTGATAAAGACACTTTTGCTGTGCATGCTCTCTGGTTTTTGTGGCATCCCATTCTGTGACTACACCAGCCTCTATTTAATACCATAATAACCATTTGCACTTATTCTCATAGAAATTAGGCCTGATAAAGACACTTTTGCTGTGCATGCTCTCTGGTTTTTGTGGCATCCCATTCTGTGACTACACCAACCTCTATTTAATACCATAATAACCATTTGCACTTATTCTCATAGAAATTAGGCCTGATAAAGACACTTTTGCTGTGCATGCTCTCTGGTTTTTGTGGCATCCCATTCTGTGACTACACCAGCCTCTATTTAATACCATAATAACCATTTGCACTTATTCTCATAGAAATCAGGCCTGATAAAGACACTTTTGCTGTGCATGCTCTCTGGTTTTTGTGGCATCCCATTCTGTGACTACACCAGCCTCTATTTAATACCATAATAACCATTTGCACTTATTCTCATAGAAATCAGGCCTGATAAAGACACTTTTGCTGTGCATGCTCTCTGGTTTTTGTGGCATCCCATTCTGTGACTACATCGCCTCTATTTAATACCATAATAACCATTTGCACTTATTCTCATAGAAATCAGGCCTGATAAAGACACTTTTGCTGTGCATGCTCTCTGGTTTTTGTGGCATCCCATTCTGTGACTACACCAGCCTCTATTTAATACCATAATAACCATTTGCACTTATTCTCATAGAAATCAGGCCTGATAAAGACACTTTTGCTGTGCATGCTCTCTGGTTTTTGTGGCATCCCATTCTGTGACTACACCAGCCTCTATTTAATACCATAATAACCATTTGCACTTATTCTCATAGAAATTAGGCCTGATAAAGACACTTTTGCTGTGCATGCTCTTTGGTTTTTGTGGCATCCCATTCTGTGACTACACCAGCCTCTATTTAATACCATAATAACCATTTGCACTTATTCTCATAGAAATTAGGCCTGATAAAGACACTTTTGCTGTGCATGCTCTCTGGTTTTTGTGGCATCCCATTCTGTGACTACACCAGCCTCTATTTAATACCATAATAACCATTTGCACTTATTCTCATAGAAATCAGGCCTGATAAAGACACTTTTGCTGTGCATGCTCTCTGGTTTTTGTGGCATCCCATTCTGTGACTACACCAGCCTCTATTTAATACCATAATAACCATTTGCACTTATTCTCATAGAAATTAGGCCTGATAAAGACACTTTTGCTGTGCATGCTCTCTGGTTTTTGTGGCATCCCATTCTGTGACTACACCAGCCTCTATTTAATACCATAATAACCATTTGCACTTATTCTCATAGAAATTAGGCCTGATAAAGACACTTTTGCTGTGCATGCTCTCTGGTTTTTGTGGCATCCCATTCTGTGACTACACCAGCCTCTATTTAATACCATAATAACCATTTGCACTTATTCTCATAGAAATCAGGCCTGATAAAGACACTTTTGCTGTGCATGCTCTCTGGTTTTTGTGGCATCCCATTCTGTGACTACACCAGCCTCTATTTAATACCATAATAACCATTTGCACTTATTCTCATAGAAATTAGGCCTGATAAAGACACTTTTGCTGTGCATGCTCTCTGGTTTTTGTGGCATCCCATTCTGTGACTACACCAGCCTCTATTTAATACCATAATAACCATTTGCACTTATTCTCATAGAAATCAGGCCTGATAAAGACACTTTTGCTGTGCATGCTCTCTGGTTTTTGTGGCATCCCATTCTGTGACTACACCAGCCTCTATTTAATACCATAATAACCATTTGCACTTATTCTCATAGAAATTAGGCCTGATAAAGACACTTTTGCTGTGCATGCTCTCTGGTTTTTGTGACATCCCATTCTGTGACTACACCAGCCTCTATTTAATACCATAATAACCATTTGCACTTATTCTCATAGAAATCAGGCCTGATAAAGACACTTTTGCTGTGCATGCTCTCTGGTTTTTGTGGCATCCCATTCTGTGACTACATCGCCTCTATTTAATACCATAATAACCATTTGCACTTATTCTCATAGAAATCAGGCCTGATAAAGACACTTTTGCTGTGCATGCTCTCTGGTTTTTGTGGCATCCCATTCTGTGACTACACCAGCCTCTATTTAATACCATAATAACCATTTGCACTTATTCTCATAGAAATCAGGCCTGATAAAGACACTTTTGCTGTGCATGCTCTCTGGTTTTTGTGGCATCCCATTCTGTGACTACACCAGCCTCTATTTAATACCATAATAACCATTTGCACTTATTCTCATAGAAATTAGGCCTGATAAAGACACTTTTGCTGTGCATGCTCTCTGGTTTTTGTGGCATCCCATTCTGTGACTACACCAGCCTCTATTTAATACCATAATAACCATTTGCACTTATTCTCATAGAAATTAGGCCTGATAAAGACACTTTTGCTGTGCATGCTCTCTGGTTTTTGTGGCATCCCATTCTGTGACTACACCAGCCTCTATTTAATACCATAATAACCATTTGCACTTATTCTCATAGAAATCAGGCCTGATAAAGACACTTTTGCTGTGCATGCTCTCTGGTTTTTGTGGCATCCCATTCTGTGACTACACCAGCCTCTATTTAATACCATAATAACCATTTGCACTTATTCTCATAGAAATCAGGCCTGATAAAGACACTTTTGCTGTGCATGCTCTCTGGTTTTTGTGGCATCCCATTCTGTGACTACACCAGCCTCTATTTAATACCATAATAACCATTTGCACTTATTCTAATAGAAATTAGGCCTGATAAAGACACTTTTGCTGTGCATAGTCTTACTGCTGCCAGGTGCACTGCTGGCTGTTGGGGCATCCCATTCTGTAACATAGCATACCCCTCTTTTTTTACACTAAGAAGCTCTCTTATTTACACTAGGCAGGCCTGTTGGAGGCTGAGTGTTACTGCTCACTTTTGGTGTGCATTATATTCTGTTTCATATAGACCCACCGCTGCCTGGGGGTTCTTAAAATATCACCTACTACCACGCCAGTTAGACTATGTCGGGCAGACAAGTGCCTGGAAGTGAAAAGAGGAGTGGCAGAGGCCAAGATTCCGCAGGCAGAGCTCGCATCAGACTGGGGGCCAGTAGCAGCAGGAGTCACGCTGAGAGACCTAATCTGCCAGTATCTGCTAGCGGTCGGGTCTCCACCAGTAACGCATCTGCCGTGGTAGATTGGTTGACGCGCTCATCAACAACATCATCACAACTTACGTCTGAGACCCCCAGTCTAGGGTCGGTAGGTTCCTCTGACACAACCCTGAGTTGGCATGCCCCAAGAGCAGTCCCTGTCCTCCCATTGCCTCTGTCCTACGCCGTTCCCTCCCCCAGCGACGTATCCTATGCTTTGGGTTCAGCTCCACTCTTTAGTGAGGAGGACGATCAGATACAGGAGGACAGTCAGCAGCTACTGCCCAGCCAAGAAATGGAGGTGGCTTCTTTAGCTAGGCAGACAAATAGTGATGTGGACAGTGTCGTGGGTGCTGCGAGCGTTCCAGCTCCTGCGCCAGACACTGTTGACGAATCCACGAACATCAGTGACGTACAGCCACAACTCGGTGATGATGATGATGACGATGAAGCCGATCGCACTTGGGAGCCGGGTGAGGAAGGGGCTTCATCGTCATCATCAGGAGAAGAGGGGCGCAGGTTGCCCCGGAGTCAGCAGCTGAGGCAGCAAGGTGGTAGCAGTCAGCATGGGGGCACAATTCCAAAGGCTGGAGCCGGCCGGGGCCGGGGTAGAGCACCTGCTGTGCGGCAGTCTACCTTATCGGGAGGTAGTGGAGCAGGGGTTCCTGGAGTTGGCAACAGCAGCAGTGAATCAGTGAGGCCAGGGGGTGGGAAAAGTAGCTACTCGGCAGTGTGGCAGTTTTTCCTGAGGCATCCGCAGGAGGGTAACATGGCCACATGCAAGATATGTAGGCAAAAGGTGAAGCGTGGCCAGGGTCCAAATGTTGGCACCACGGCCCTGCGTCAACATATGATGCTTCACCATAAAGCGACCTGGGAGAACCGAGGCTCCCAAGGGGTGGTCCAGTCTGCTTCCTCACCACGTGAGCTCCCAATTTCTGCCAGCCAAGGCTCCAGCACCTCAGCCGAAGGCAGCTGTGCGTCATACCCATCCTCTGTCGCTATTGCTCCTCCTCCTCCAAGTCATGCATCCCGCCAGCAATCCATCAGCGAAGCCATGTCCAAGAGACAGCAGTATGCGCCCACTCATCCTACGGCGCAGAAGCTGAATGTGCTCCTGTCCAAGTTGCTGGTGCTGCAGTCGCTCCCTTTTCAGGTGGTGGAATCTGCACCTTTCAGAGAACTGATGGCTTGTGCCGAGCCGAGGTGGAGAGTCCCAAGCCGTCATTTCTTTGCCAAGAAGGCAGTACCAGCGCTGCACACTTTTGTTGAACAGAAGGTGGGCCAGTCCTTGAGCCTGTCGGTGTGTAGCAAAATACATGGCAGCGCCGACATCTGGAGCTGTAACTACGGTCAGGGGCAGTACATGTCGTTTACGGCCCACTGGGTGAATGTGGTCCCTTTGCAGCAGCAGCAGCAACTTGGACAGGTCACGCCGCTTCGGCCTCCGCGCTCTCTGCCCATTGGGCCTGTGACACCGTGCGACTCGGCCTCCTCATCCTCCGCCATCTCCTCACCCTCCACTGTAGGCTCAAGTCTCAGTGCCCCTCCAGTCTACCATGTGTGCAGGGCACGGAGGTGTCACGCAGTGCTTCACATGGTTTGTCTTGGCGAACGCAGTCACACAGGGGAGGAACTGCTTAAATGTATTCATCAGGAAATCCAAACATGGCTTACTCCGAGAAAACTTAAAATGGGAATCATGGTTACCGACAATGGGAAGAACATTTTGTCTGCGCTGCGCCAAGGAAGCCTGACCCATGCCCCCTGCATGGCTCACGTCTTCAATCTGGTTGTCAAGCGGTTTCTGAAGTGTTCCCCCCATCTGCAAGACATCCTAACAACTTCAAGGAAACTTTGCATGCACTTCAGCCACTCCTACACCGCCAAACACACCCTTCTTGAGCTACAGCGTCAGAATGGTATCCCCCAACATAGTCTGATTTGCGATGTTTCCACCCGTTGGAATTCCACCCTTCACATGTTGGACCGATTATATGAACAGAGAAAAGCCATCACGGATTTCCTGATGATCCAAGCAGATAGGGGGACTCCCCTGTGTAACTTCAATGTCAACCAGTGGCAGCTCATACGTGACACCTGCCGTTTGCTCAGGCCCTTTGAGGAAGCCACTTTATTTGTCAGTCGGCAGGATTACGGGATGAACGACGTGATTCCACTGCTTCATGTACTACAGCACATGTTGGAAACCATGGCTGGTCAGGGCACTGGAGACATGGCGTTTACATCTTACGGCCACATGAACCCCGCTGGAGCTGAACTGGAGGAGGAGGAGGAAGAGGAGGAGGAGGAGTTGCCCAGCGAAACACAGTTTAGGCTTGGCGAAATGGCTGGTTTATCTAGTCAGCGGACAGGAGAGGAGGAGCAGGAGCAGCCAGAGGAGCTAGAGGTTTTTGAGGAAGGCGAGACAGAGGACCCGGGCACACCGTGGCAGTATGCAGTGGAGATGGAGACAGGTAGTCCATCTGAGTCACTTGCGCAAATGGCACGAAGCATGCTCACGTGCTTGCGTAGTGACCCCAGAATTGTTTCCATCTGTCGGCGGGATGACTTCTGGCTGTCCACCTTATTGGACCCTCGCTTCCGGCACAAAATGGGGGCATTTTTTAAACCCACCGAGAGGGAGGACAAACTCAACTACTACAAAGACATTCTACGTAGGCAGTTGGCCGATGCCTATCTGCGCCATGGTCCATACTCTCGCAGGTCTGACTCGAGGGGACCTCTGCGCTCACCTTCCACTGCCATGGCCGCTGGGGGGAGTTGGCAGCAGCAGCAGCAGAAGCTCCATCAGCAGCAGCAGCCTCAGTCTTCAGTCGCTAATGAGTAGCTTTCTACACCCGCATAGTGAGGCTACTCATGAGCAGCAGGAAGACCTGGAGCAGGACCTGAACCAGCAGGTCATGTCATACTTTGACATGACCATGCCAACACACCTTGAGGATCCGCTGGACTTCTGGGCAGCCAAACTTGATTTGTGGCCGCAACTAGCAGAGTTTGCCCTGGAAAAGCTGTCCTGCCCGGCAAGTAGCGTGCCATCTGAGCGGGTGTTTAGTGCGGCGGGGGCCATAGTTACGGCGAGGAGAACTCGTCTGTCAACTAAAAATGTGGAGAGACTCACCTTTGTCAAAATGAATCAGGGATGGATCAGCCAGGATTTCCACCCACCAATGCCTGATGCATGCGACTAGATTCAGCATGGTGCCACGTTTTACACTTTCCAAATGGTGCAAAACATATTTATGTCTTTAGGCCATTTTTTGGGCTCCTGCTGCTGCTGCTGCCAACTTCTGCCAACTCCAGGGTGTGATTCATCCAATTTTTGGGCTCCTGAAGCCAACTCCAGTGTATATTTGGGCTCCTGCTGCTGCTGCTGCCAACTCCAGGGTGTGATTCATCCAATTTTTGGGCTCCTGAAGCCAACCCCAGGGTCTCTTTAAAGTAATGTTTGGGCTCCTGCTGCTGCTGCTGTCAACTCCTGCCAACTCCAGGGTGTGATTCATCCAATTTTTGGGCTCCTGAAGCCAACCCCAGGGTCTCTTTAAAGTAATATTTGGGCTCCTGCTGCTGCTGCTGCTGCTGCTGCCAACTTCTGCCAACTCCAGGGGGTGATTCATCCAATTTTTGGGCTCCTGAAGCCAACCCCAGGGTCTCTTTAAAGTAATATTTGGGCTCCTGCTGCTGCTGCTGCTGCCAACTCCAGGGTGTGATTCATCCAATTTTTGGGCTCCTGAAGCCAACCCCAGGGTCTCTTTAAAGTAATATTTGGGCTCCTGCTGCTGCTGCTGCCAACTCCAGGGTGTGATTCATCCAATTTTTGGGCTCCTGAAGCCAACCCCAGGGTCTCTTTAAAGTAATATTTGGGCTCCTGCTGCTGCTGCTGCCAACTCCAGGGTGTGAATCATCCAATTTTTGGGCTCCTGAAGCCAACCCCAGGGTCTCTTTAAAGTAATGTTTGGGCTCCTGTTGCTGCTGCTGCCAACTCCAGGGTGTGATTCATCCAATTTATGGGCTCCTGAAGCCAACCCCAGGGTCTCTTTAAAGTAATATTTGGGCTCCTGCTGCTGCTGCTGTCAACTCCTGCCAACTCCAGGGTGTGATTCATCCAATTTTTGGGCTCCTGAGGCCAACCCCAGGGTCTCTTTAAAGTAATATTTGGGCTCCTGCTGCTGCTGCTGCTGCCAACTTCTGCCAACTCCAGGGTGTGATTCATCCAATTTTTGGGCTCCTGAAGCCAACCCCAGTGTCTCTTTAAAGTAATATTTGGGCTCCTGCTGCTGCTTGCAACTCCAGGGTGTGATTCATCCAATTTTTGGGCTCCTGAGGCCAACCCCAGGGTCTCTTTAAAGTAATATTTGGGCTCCTGCTGCTGCCAACTCCAGGGTGTGATTCATCCAATTTTTGGGCTCCTGAGGCCAACCCCAGGGTCTCTTTAAAGTAATATTTGGGCTCCTGCTGCTGCTGCTGCTGCCAACTTCTGCCAACTCCAGGGTGTGATTCATCCAATTTTTGGGCTCCTGAAGCCAACCCCAGGGTCTCTTTAAAGTAATATTTGGGCTCCTGCTGCTGCTACTGCCAACTTCTGCCAACTCCAGGGTGTGATTCATCCAATTTTTGGGCTCCTGAAGCCAACCCCAGGGTCTCTTTAAAGTAATATTTGGGCTCCTGCTGCTGCCAACTCCAGGGTGTGATTCATCCAATTTTTGGGCTCCTGAAGCCAACCCCAGGGTCTCTTTAAAGTAATATTTGGGCTCCTGCTGCTGCCAACTCCAGGGTGTGATTCATCCAATTTTTGGGCTCCTGAGGCCAACCCCAGGGTCTCTTTAAAGTAATATTTGGGCTCCTGCTGCTGCTGCTGCCAACTTCTGCCAACTCCAGGGTGTGATTCATCCAATTTTTGGGCTCCTGAAGCCAACCCCAGTGTCTCTTTAAAGTAATGTTTGGGCTCCTGCTGCTGCTGCTGCTGCTGCTGCCAACTCCAGGGTGTGATTCATCCAATTTTTGGGCTCCTGAGGCCAACCCCAGGGTCTCTTTAAAGTAATATTTGGGCTCCTGCTGCTGCCAACTCCAGGGTGTGATTCATCCAATTTTTGGGCTCCTGAGGCCAACCCCAGGGTCTCTTTAAAGTAATATTTGGGCTCCTGCTGCTGCTGCTGCTGCTGCTGCTGCCAACTTCTGCCAACTCCAGGGTGTGATTCATCCAATTTTTGGGCTCCTGAAGCCAACCCCAGTGTCTCTTTAAAGTAATATTTGGGCTCCTGCTGCTGCTGCTGCCAACTCCAGGGTGTGATTCATCCAATTTTTGGGCTCCTGAAGCCAACCCCAGGGTCTCTTTAAAGTAATATTTGGGCTCCTGCTGCTGCCAACTCCAGGGTGTGATTCATCCAATTTTTGGGCTCCTGAGGCCAACCCCAGGGTCTCTTTAAAGTAATATTTGGGCTCCTGCTGCTGCTGCTGCTGCCAACTTCTGCCAACTCCAGGGTGTGATTCATCCAATTTTTGGGCTCCTGAAGCCAACCCCAGTGTCTCTTTAAAGTAATATTTGGGCTCCTGCTGCTGCCAACTCCAGGGTGTGATTCATCCAATTTTTGGGCTCCTGAGGCCAACCCCAGGGTCTCTTTAAAGTAATATTTGGGCTCCTGCTGCTGCCAACTCCAGGGTGTGATTCATCCAATTTTTGGGCTCCTGAGGCCAACCCCAGGGTCTCTTTAAAGTAATATTTGGGCTCCTGCTGCTGCTGCTGCTGCTGCTGCTGCCAACTTCTGCCAACTCCAGGGTGTGATTCATCCAATTTTCGGGCTCCTGAAGCCAACCCCAGGGTCTCTTTAAAGTAATATTTGGGCTCCTGCTGCTGCTACTGCCAACTTCTGCCAACTCCAGGGTGTGATTCATCCAATTTTTGGGCTCCTGAAGCCAACCCCAGGGTCTCTTTAAAGTAATATTTGGGCTCCTGCTGCTGCCAACTCCAGGGTGTGATTCATCCAATTTTTGGGCTCCTGAGGCCAACCCCAGGGTCTCTTTAAAGTAATATTTGGGCTCCTGCTGCTGCCAACTCCAGGGTGTGATTCATCCAATTTTTGGGCTCCTGAGGCCAACCCCAGGGTCTCTTTAAAGTAATATTTGGGCTCCTGCTGCTGCTGCTGCTGCTGCCAACTTCTGCCAACTCCAGGGTGTGATTCATCCAATTTTTGGGCTCCTGAAGCCAACCCCACTGTCTCTTTAAAGTAATGTTTGGGCTCCTGCTGCTGCTGCTGCTGCCAACTCCAGGGTGTGATTCATCCAATTTTTGGGCTCCTGAGGCCAACCCCAGGGTCTCTTTAAAGTAATATTTGGGCTCCTGCTGCTGCCAACTCCAGGGTGTGATTCATCCAATTTTTGGGCTCCTGAGGCCAACCCCAGGGTCTCTTTAAAGTAATATTTGGGCTCCTGCTGCTGCTGCTGCTGCCAACTTCTGCCAACTCCAGGGTGTGATTCATCCAATTTTTGGGCTCCTGAAGCCAACCCCAGTGTCTCTTTAAAGTAATATTTGGGCTCCTGCTGCTGCTGCTGCCAACTCCAGGGTGTGATTCATCCAATTTTTGGGCTCCTGAAGCCAACCCCAGGGTCTCTTTAAAGTAATATTTGGGCTCCTGCTGCTGCTGCTGCCAACTCCAGGGTGTGATTCATCCAATTTTTGGGCTCCTGAAGCCAACCCCAGGGTCTCTTTAAAGTAATATTTGGGCTCCTGCTGCTGCTGCTGCCAACTCCAGGGTGTGATTCATCCAATTTTTGGGCTCCTGAAGCCAACCCCAGGGTCTCTTTAAAGTAATATTTGGGCTCCTGCTGCTGCTGCTGCCAACTCCAGGGTGTGAATCAACCAATTTTTGGGCTCCTGAAGCCAACCCCAGGGTCTCTTTAAAGTAATGTTTGGGCTCCTGTTGCTGCTGCTGCCAACTCCTGCCAACTCCAGGGTGTGATTCATCCAATTTTTGGGCTCCTGAAACCAACCCCAGTGTCTCTTTAAAGTAATATTTGGGCTTCTGCTGCTGCTGCTGCCAACTCCAGGGTGTGATTCATCCAGTTTTTGGGCTCCTGAAGCCAACCCCAGGGTCTCTTTAAAGTAATGTTTGGGCTCCTGCTGCTGCTGCCGACTCCAGGGTGTGAATCATCCAATGTTTGGGCTCCTGAAGCCAACCCCAGTGTCTCTTTAAAGTAATATTTGGGCTCCTGCTGCTGCTGCTGCCAACTCCAGGGTGTGATTCATCCAATTTTTGGCCTCCTGAAGCCAACCCCAGGGTCTCTTTAAAGTAATATTTGGGCTCCTGCTGCTGCTGCCAACTCCAGGGTGTGATTCATCCAATTTTTGGGCTCCTGAAGCCAACCCCAGGGTCTCTTTAAAGTAATGTTTGGGCTCCTGCTGCTGCTGCCAACTCCAGGGTGTGATTCATCCAATTTTTGGGCTCCTGCTGCTGCCAACTCCAGTGTCTCTTTAAAGCAATGTTTGGGCTCCTGCCCCTCATAGTGATGCCACTTCAACTCTCTTGAATTCAATTGTGAATTCAAAAGTGTTAGCAATCTGCTCAGGTAGTATGTGTCCGGAACCCACTGTGATTAACAAAACATATGTTTAAAAGTTTGGGACCAACAAATTGTGGAACATCAGGAGTTCACCAAGCAAGGTGGGTCCTCCTAAGAAAGGAGGGGAAATAGAGAAAGAAAAGGTGTGGAGATGACATGGCACAAACAGTTATAGAGACATCACACTATTTGGCTGAATGGTTGAGTGGGCGTATTTTAGCCTGGGGTCCCAGATTGTTAGGGATCTTTGGTGTGAGTGAAGTATTGCTGTGAATTTTTGATGAACCATAACTTCATCGATCCGTGCTCAAAATTCATGATGATGGAGTGATGTTTAGTTCAAATAAGGTGAAGCATAGGCCAGTTACCCTGGGCCAGAAATGGAGTACTCGCGGACAGGACCACCAAATGTGGAGCACTGTTTCTTCTGCACCGCAGCCTCTGAAGCATCTGTCTGAGTATGATGGAAAAGCTCTAGCAATTCTAGAGGGGACCAGGTACCACATCATGAGGACCTTATATGCTGTCTCAAGAGTAGTTATTTTGATTGAACACTTGGCTATTGTATTCCACGTTTTAACCCATTCCTCACTTGATCTAGAGGTTCCCAGATTATTAATTTTGGAACAAAGGCTTGCGGCCATGATTCGCCAAGTCACGGAGGAAGGATCCTGTCTGTCTCCTGGCTCTTTGAATCTACAAAAGATGGAGGAGGAGGAAATCTGACCCCAGGAGGTAGATTTGGAGTTGGATACAACCAACTTATCACAGGAAGAGATAGAAGATGGTGGTGGCGATGGCGATGATGATAAACAAATATGGCAATATAGAGCAGAGCTGGAACCAACCGGGCCCTCAGAGAAGCTGGCAAGCATGGCGAGCTGCATGTTTGGGTGCTTGCGCACTGACAGCCGCATTGTTAGCATGAAGCAAAAAGATGAATACTGGATCGCTACACTTTTAGACCCTCAGTATAAAGCCAAAATGGGGAAATCGTTTTACATCTTCCGAAAGGAAGTCAAAAATGGCTTATTACCAAGAGAAGGTATGCAGCCAGTTAGCCATGGCTTTTAAACGGCAGACACCTGACACAATCATGTCTGACCTGCCACAAGCATGTCAATCCATTTCAAACAACTCTAATAATGACAGGCGAATAGGGGATGATGGGGTTTTTCCCCATGAGACACCCAAATCTGGCGGATGGGGCTTTAGAGGACCCTTTAGGGAAAGAACTGGCCCATTATCCCACTTTCGATCGAATTCCCAACGGGTGAGCAACTCTGACCTAAGAGAAGAGCCTCCACACTCTGCGAGAGCATGGGAGGTAAAGGGGAGAAAACCCACTACAAGGTTGAACCCTCAGGGTCCTAGGAACGATCGGCCAGTATACAACACTCCGGATGTTGGTCCGAATAGGTTCTATTCCTCATATCATGAAAATAGAGCAATGTCACCTACCCCTTTTCATTTAAGACAGGCACCATATCCCAGGCATTGGGATAAAACTCCACCCAAGGACAGCGGGGAGATTGTAAGGACGAAAGGAGAATCCCTCTGAAAAGGAAAGGGGGCGCAAACAAGGAAGTAGAGGGGGAACCAAACATAACAAAGCAAAGGAGGAACTAGGTAAAGGTATATTTAACCTAAGCTCCGCCAAATTATCTGATGAGGAAATGTTATTGTTAGATCAGGGTCTTAAATTTGCCTCCCTAAAAAATCTAGACAAGTTATCTGTATATGTCGACTTGCAGAAGTTTGTGAGAAAACTTACGGTTAAGAAGTTCTTTTTCACAAAAGAAGAAACGGGGAGCACCAAACTCCGCTTACCAATGGTGATAAAAGAGAGACACGCCAAAGTGGAAATGCACCTAATATATGCCACAAAACTGTCTACAATAAGTCGCTGTTTAATCATTCTTATATATCTGGTCTACAAGTGGAAGCCTTTAAAACTGCAGTCACTAGGGATCTCAAGCGGCTAACATGTAAGAAAAAGAGATGGCCCACAGCCCTCTACAAAGGCTTTAAAGCATAGGAAGAAAAACATGAGGTGGTTGTTAAACTGGCGATAAGGGGGGGGGGGGGGGGACTGGTCATTTTGAACAAAGGGGATTATTTAGAGGAATTACATAGACTCCTAGCAGACAGAGAGACGTATAAAGTATTAAACAAGGACCCTACCCCAGAGTTTAAACTTGAGTTAGATCGTCTGCTTGCAGGTGGCCTACTGAAAGGTTGCCTAACACAGAAAGAGCTTAACTATCTGAGTCCAAAAACGGAGAGGATCCCCACTATATACCAACTACTGAAAGTGCATAAGGCACTTTAAAAACCACCTGGGCATCTCATCGTAAGTGGAGTGGGATCCCTAACCAGTCGTTTAGGGGTATATATATATATATAGAGAGAGAGAGAGAGAGAGAGAGAGAGTCAAAATTGGAATGAGGTAACCCTTATAGGTACCGCAGATGTGACATCATTGTATACAGTGATCCCCCATGACAAAGGTATCATGGCTGTTCAACATTTTTTAACAATAGGTTCTGAGTTACCTCTAGAGCAGATCAATTTCCTGATTGAATATCTAACCTTTGCGTTGGAACACAACTACTTCTGGTTCACCAATTGTTTTTACCTGCAGATCAAAGGAGTAGCCATGGGGGCTAAGTTTGCCCCAAGTATGGCCAACCTATATGTAGGGTGGTGGGAGGCTCAATTTATTAGCTATCATGATTGGCCTCATCTAGCTCTTTGGAGGTGCTACCTAGACGATGTGCTCATAATGTGGAGGGGAACACAAGTTGAATTGGAGATATTCTTTTCAGTAGTTAATGGAAATTCATTTAACTTGGAATTTGCATTGGAGTGCAGCCCCCAGTCGGTCAACTTCCTGGATCTATCTATTAGGAGAACTGGATCTAGTGTTACTACTCTAACTTATTTCAAACCGACAGACCGGAACGGTTATGTCTCTTCCACCAGTTGCCACCATCCCAAGTGGTTGAGTGCAATCCCTAAAGGACAATATATGAGACTTAGGAGAAACTGTACAAACTTGGAAGACTTTGACGATCAGGCGACCATGTTAACTAACCGTTTCTTAGAAAAAGGTTATAACCTACAGAGTATTAAGCAACAGCTGAATGAGGTAAGCATGAAAGATAGAGCCCCCTCGATACTCGGGAATAGGACAAAAGGCCAGGATACCACCAGGATCTTGACCTTTATCACAGATTTCAATGTACAATATAGGGACATTAATCAGCTTGTCTCCAGACACTGGCACCTTCTCAAAGATGACCCAGTGCTGGGGTCCTCATTACCTGACAACCCCAGGGTCATCTTTAGGCTCCAAACCTAAATGATTTACTGACCCGAAGTTGTGTGGATCCCCATAAGAAAATTACCCTTACTGAAAATACTATCAAAGGTTTCTTTAGGTGGAGAACTCAGTTTCTCAGTTTATATCTTGTCACTCAAAATATGTAGTATATTTGATTTGGTGCCCCTGCCAGCTGTTTTTTACGTTGGCTGGACTTCCCGGGACCTCAAAACCAGGATTAGAGAACACGTTTATAACATCAAAAAGGGTTTTGAAGCCCACAGCCTTTCTGCACATTTTAAGAGTTTCTATTCGAAGATCTTTTCCAGTGGCTGTGCATGCGCCTTGGGACAAATACAACATATTAGCG
This sequence comes from Gastrophryne carolinensis, assembly GCA_027917425.1. NCBI lineage: Eukaryota > Metazoa > Chordata > Amphibia > Anura > Microhylidae > Gastrophryne > Gastrophryne carolinensis. Next base: position 321,193,837 of record CM051239.1, read on the forward strand.
GATGAACTCTGTGTTAACACCTTTTTGCTCTGTGACTTATTTTATTTACATTTCTGTTTGACACTACACTGGAATAGGAGTCCGGGACGTGATAGCAATACCTTTATGGTACTATTGAAACATCTAAAGCGCGGTGTAACCAATATTATTTATGTCTGACCGGGTGTCCACTCTCTGCTTCCCGCTACCTAACCAACAGGTGGTGGCAGCAGTAGCAGCATGCAACACTCTCTTGAGAATATGATGTACAAATTTTTAAATCCCATAAGCCCACCTGACATACATCGTCATGGAAGGGATGTTCCTCACCAACAACACCATCACCACCTAAATAGCCAGGTGCACTCTTACCTCAACTGTGTCCTTTCCCCAGGAGATACACTGAGCTCAGACCCCTTGAATTTCTGGGTGAACATATTGGACCATTGGCCAGAGCTAGCACAGTTTGCCATGGGGGTCCTGTCTTGTTTACCCTCAAGCATAGCATCGGAAAGGGTTAAATATTGCAACTATGGGGAAAGGTAAATATTGCAACTATGGTAAAAAGCCATTACTTCTTTTCATTTGTCGGAAAGCAAACCCTGTTGCTTCTCCCCACTTTTTTTAATGTGCCACTACTGCCAGCCCTACACAACCACCACAGATCTCCTGTCCCTCTGCCTAGTCTTTCAGTACTGCTAATGCCCGTACTACCACCAACAGCACCTTTGCTACCACCCTCTGCTACTACTAGGCCTACACAACTGCAGGTTTACAACATGATACACAAAATGGGTACATTTATCAAGACTTGTAAAAAAAAAAAATTTTTCATCTTCTTCAACTAAGTTGCCAAGATGCCAATCCCACTGCTACTGTCCTAAAAATTGAATAATTTTTTGAGGGTTTGCCCGCTACTGCCAGCCCTACCCAACTGCAGGTCTACCCCCTGTGATGCCCAAAATGGGTAAATTTTACAAAGCTTATAAAAAGCCATTACTTCTTTTTACATTGTCGGAATGCAATCCCCGTTGCCTCTCCCCACTTTTTTTAATGTGCTTTAAACCATCCAAGACAGTCACTGGCTATTGAAATCCTAATTAGACAGAGAGAGATTTATATACTAATTGGCCACAGCCAATTCAAATGCTAATTAGTCCACTAAAACGTGTTTTTATACAGCCTTGTGTGACTTCAGAGTGTTATAATGGACTTTTAGGGCTGCCAGCCATTGTTTTCTTTGCATTTTAGACGAACCAAACTTTTTTGGAAAAGTTTGGCAAACCGCCGAACCGAACTTTTGAAAAGTTCGCTCATGTCTATTTAATAGGACAGTTCGTTTGAACAGAAAGTTTTGTGCAGAACTTTATAGTTAAGTTATTCGGCACTTGTCTCAGTGGTAAGCCAGTTATCTACAAAAAGCCCAAAATGATATATATATATATATATATATATATATATAAAGCTACTCATAACAGTTATAAAAGAATGAAATGGCTTTTATTCTCACATTTAGTAAGTCGTACAGCGACAAGCAAAAGTGTTTTTCTAAAAAAAAATACGTATATCGTACTCATGTCATCATTTGGCAATGACTGCAAGCACACTTATAAGCAATGTCATTTCATTTGCGCAAGTGATTATAAGGCAATGATGCAGCAGTACTCAAGGGCACCTAATGCTCTTTGTCATCCAATTCATATAGAGTATTTGTCATTAAATATTTCCAAGTACATCTAAAAAAAATCTTTAGAGAATGTGTGAAAGGACTCAAGGTCTTTTCTGGTACATTATCATTGCATACCTCAAACTCTGCAGATATCCTATCCTAAAGACCCCTAATGCATAATGGTTTAAACATGCTCAATTGTGATCAGTTTTTTCGTATTTTCTCTGATTCAAGGTCAGGAGCTAAACTCTATGGACTTAACAGAAGGCTTAATCACTGACTTTTAGTTTGAAAGAAAGGAAGTTTATGTTGTCATCTTCTATCCTCAGCCCAGTCCCCCACTCTCCGCTCTTTTCCCTGTCCACTTTCTTGACCAATTTAGAGAAAATAAAATAGAAAATATAAATTTCACTTTCCTAAATCTCAGGGCTGTAGCTCTGGGGGCAACAGTATACATACTATAGAGTCAGAAAAGGCAGCTGCGTCCAGGTCTGTGGCAGAAGGGGTGCGGTGCAAGCTGATACTAATCAAACCAAAATTATATTTAGATTTTTTTGCCTGCTTTAGGTATTGAAATCTCGTAGTGGCACTGGCTAACTGCTACGATATATGACACAGCACAGCTTCTACTGCGCATCTAATCAAAATGTGGCACTTCTTAATTGGCTTACGTATGTTCTCTAACCACTAAAAGGGAAGCTCCCTGACCATGTAGCTCCACCTCCTATCTACCCTAGAGCCTCGGACGATGCGGCCGGTGGGCATGAGTCATGGGAACTGAGAGATCATGAAAGACATGTTTACCATAATTTTTTGCCCAGGCAAACCATGTAATCCATCCCTCTTTGGTCAGTGTTTAGTGAGAGTGAATTTCTGCCACTTCAGGCTTTTAATGTTTCTTTGTAGAGGTGTCTGCTTATGTCAGATATAAAAAGTGTTTAGTGAGAGTGAATTTCTGCCACTTCAGGCCTTTAATGTTTCTTTGTAGAGGTGTCTGCTTATGTCAGATATAGTGCCAACCTACCTAGAGATAATGTCATCCTCTGTTGCAAGGCCATTTTCACCTTTGTGCACTATACATGTTTAACTGTGATTTTTTAAGAAATTTCCAGGAATTTGTGTTTGGGCTTCAACATGAAATGCCTTTAATTGTAATTTTTTCCAGGCTTTTATAATATTTTGGGGTAATAAATAATAAAGACTTTTTAAAAAAAATTTTGTTGTATTTTTAAATAAACGTATATCTTAAGAAAACCATATTGCACGCGAATGCTCCTGATTACAACAGTGGCACATATGTAACGGTAGACACCCTTTCTGCCCAGGAGACCCCCCAAACTGATAGGAGCACTTTATGACATTTTCAAATGGAATAAAATACTATGCCTAATATCAAGGTTTAGTTTTTTTTAAATGACATGGGTTGCTTTTTTTTAAGGATTAAAGTCCTAAAAATTAAAAAAAAAAAAAAAAAACCCTTCCTAGTAAAACCAGTCTGGGCACAAGCTATGTAGGGGGGCAGCCATTTATTAAAATGTCATAAATGTAATTTACTAAAACGTCCCCTACCCTTGCACCTGCCCTCCACCTATCACTACCGGCTTCTGCTCACAGGTAGTCTTCGTGCAGTTTTATACCAGAGGATATAATGTCATCATCTTGCTCCTTCTATAAAAGGTCCCTCTTTTGGGCAGCCATGGAGCACAAGCCAAAGCGTTGGGCAGGGAACGGGCTTGCGGGGGGAAGAGAAGACCCCCGGTGCTAGATCAAGGATCAAGGTGAGCTTTTTTGGGATTTTTTCTGGGCCAGTGGGAGAAAATGCCAAGAATGTAGATCTAAGTGCTTAAAACTTAAAGAGTGTTGAGGCAAGCATGTAGAATCTATGGGCTTGTGGGCTTGGCACTCAAAGGGGAGTGGGAATCAGCGTCTTTGACTCCACCATAAAAAAGAGAATACTCTTAATACTGTATAATTAATGTAACTTTCATAGGAAGTTTTGAAAACTTTAATCGTAAATATATTTTATGTTTTTTTCATTCTAAGGCCCTTATTTATTACAATCTGTGATCAGCAACAGCAGGGTGTTAGTGATAATAGATAAGAGGCTCTAATCTCCCCTGTCCCTTATACACGGTATCTTCTTGTTGCCTCAAGGCCCTTAGTTACAATGTCTTAAGTTAACAGAAATTTAAGGGAGTTTCCAACCAGAAACAAAAAATACAATTCTGTTCACAGAATTCTTTACGCTTGGGATATCCCGCCACAAGGTGGCGCAGTGGACTGCAGAAAGACTTGTGGCATCTCCCGGCCCTATTAAAAGGACAGGAACCTCCCACAAATTTCCAGTGTTACCAAGCACTTAGACAAGAAGCCGGGAGAATAAAAATGAAGGAATCCCAACCAAACATTTGAACAAATCACCATACAGAGGTAAGGTAACCAAGAAAAATGATAACAAGGGAGGGGTGAAACAGGACGTGCTGTATACTACAAAATCTATTCTACAGGTGAGTACTCACAGAATTGTATTTTTCCAAGTATACAGCACGTCCTGTTTCACAGAATTCTTTACGCTTGGGACTTCCAAAAGCAGTGTCCGTAAAGTAGGGTGGGATCCCCAAGAACAACAGCGGGCAGTTTAAACCACTGCCGCCTGAAGAACTTTGCGGCCAAAAGCAGCATCAGCTGAGGCCCTAACATCAGCATTGTAAAACTTAGAAAAAAGTATGAACAGAAGACCAAGTTGCGGCCTTACAAACTTGTTCAACAGAAGCCTGGTGCTGAAAGGCCCAGGAGGCACGAATAGCACGAGTGGAATGAGCAGTAAGGCTGAAGGGAGGTTCCTTCCCCTTAGCACAGACCTGGGCAATGTACGGAAGGGGGTTTACCTTTGCTTTGTTTAATTATTTTAGCTCATCTTTGGTCAGATGCATCACACTTACTGAGGAGAGGAGAGCGGGATAAAGTGCAGGATGTGGGTTACTGCTGTATTTTGCACAGACACAGCAGAGCTGGGGGCACGGAAAGGTCAGAAATCAAAGAATGCAGAGCAACACAGTCACAAGGCCCTTTCTGTTTGCAGGCTGCCCGATAATACCTGACCCGCCATCTTGGCTGTTTCTAGGCTCATAACATGCCGAAGTTGCTGGGTGTTTTTTAATTTTTGAGAGCAATCTGTATGTAGAGGGTGTGGGTAACCACACCAAAAATTTTAAGTTGTACCATTTGAAGCCAAAATATTAAAATTAAATCCACAAGTAAAAAATGCAAGTTAACTAAAAATTAAACAAAGTAAGATTTACTTATGCAAATGCATTCATTAATGGTTGGTTACTACAAAATGAATGAAATAAAGAAAAATAAAAAACCAAATATTTAGAATGCACTTTAATGAGGTAAGTTTGTAGTGCGCAGGCGAAAGATCAGAAGGATTTACGTCCAGACAAAAAAGGAAAAAGGGCAAAACCAATGTTGCAACCTGAGAAATGAAACGGAAAATTCAGGATGGAAACTGACATAGGTCTGATTCGCGAACTGCCATACGAACGGACGTAAATTTTAGGATAGAAACGTATTAGCTTATAGAATCACTCGCAAGTTCATACGAGCGCACGAGCGTTCGGGAAAAATAGGATGATCGGCACCAAAATCAAAGCTGTTACATGTTTCTTTGAATCAACCCCAATGTCCTGATTGAGATGAAAAGCAGACACGACCTTAGGCAAGAAATCAGGCTTAAAGCGAAACACCACTTTGTCCTGGTGTCGCTCAAAAAAAGGAGGTTTGGTGGAAAGCGCCGCCAACTCAGAAACATGCCTGACAGAAGTGATAGCCACCAAAAAGGCTACCTTAAAGTGGACCAACACCCACGGGTGATCGGCCCGGGAATCTATAAGATTCCCGGGCCGATCACCCCCCCACCCCGCGGGACATCCGAGATCGGGATGTCCCGCGGGGTGAAACCCCCCCAAACACCCCAAACTCCTTACCTTATCTTCGGCGGCGGCCGGCCGCCGCCGCCTCCCTCGCACTCCTGTAGGCGTGCGCGTGCCCGCGCCGGCCGTCTGCGAATGGCCGGCGGGGGCGCGCGCGCGCCGAAAGTGACGCGAGGGAGGCGGCGGCGGCGGCTGCCGCTTAGACGTTCCTGATCCTCGCTTGTACGTCGGCGCTGGGAGCGGGGAGAGGTGAGTTTTTCGGGGGGTTAGGGGGGGTTTCACACAGCGGGGCACCCCGATCGGGGGTGCCCCACCGAAGTGGACCAAGACCCAGGATAGTCAAAATCCTGGGTGTTGGTCCACTTTAAGAGTCAAAATGGGCAAAGCGGCCTCAGGGAGAGGCTCAAAGGGACGACCCTGCAAAGCAGATAACACCAGATTCAAATCCCAAACTGGTAACATAGGCTTACGTGGCAGACGCACGTGAGAAACCCCCTGGAAAAAAACGGTGACTGGCAAAAGATTTTTGGAAAAAAATTGCCAGAGCTGAAACATGACCCTTGAGTTGAAGGCCCAAATCCAAACCATGTTGCAAGAACTCCAGAATCCTGGAAATAGAACACAACTGACAGGGAAGATATCTGGACTCACACCAGGCAATGTAAGCATGCCAGACCCTGTAGTAGATAAAGGACGAGGACTTCTTCCTAGCCCTAATCATGGTATCAACAACAGAGGCAGGCAACCCCTTCTCCATCAAGATGGAGGTTTCAGCAGCCAAGCCGTCAAAGCCAGCGTTTGTAAATTGGGATGGCACAGCTGCCCCTGAGTGAGCAGATCTGGATCCATGGGCAGGACATACTGCTACATCTACTGCTACATCTACTGCCAGCTGAACGATGTCTGCGATCCACACCCTTCTTAGCCAACAGGGGGCAACCAGAATGGCTGGCACCCCTTCCTGGGCTATCTTGTGCAGCACCCTTCCCAGCAGAAGAAACGAAGGGAACACAGAGGAGCCGAAACCCCTTCCAAGGCATTGCTAGCACATCCGTGGCAAAGGTCAGAGGATCCTGTGACAGAGAGACAAAGAATGGAAGTTTGTGATTGTGACGTGAAGCAAATCCACATCCGGTAGACCCCAGCGGTGGCACAGGGAGTGAAACACCCTGTTGCTAAGGGACCACTCCCCCAGCCGAGACATCCCCCTGCTCAAGGAGTCTGCCTCCAGGTTCTCCACTCCCGGGATGTAAACAGCCAATATGCAGGGGACATTCTCCTCCGCCCAGGACAGTATCAGGGACACTTCCTTGAGGGCTCGCTTGCTCCGATTCCCTCTCTGATAATTGATGTAGGCAACTGCCGTCTGGTTGTCCGAACGGATCTCAACAGCCGACCCCGAAGGTGTGGGGTCAACTTGGAAAGAACCAACCTTATCGCCCGCAGTTCCAGAATGTTGATGGGGGCATGGGCCTCCTGAGGACCCCACTGACCCTGGAACTTCAGAGACTTCCAAAAGCCCCCCCAACCCGTCAGACTGGCATCTGTGGTGACAGTCTCCCAGCATGGGGGCCGGAAGGTCCTGCCTACTAGGAGATTCCTTGAGTCCAGCCACCACGAGAGGGACAGACTGACCCGAGGTGACAGAGCAAATTCCTGATCCAGGTACAATGGGTCCCGATCCCAAACTGACAAGAGGTGCAACTGAAGAGGTCTGATGTGAAACTGAGCATAGGGGGCCGCCTCGAAACAGGACACCATCAGACCCACCAACTGCACCCCCTGCTGAATGGAGGGATGAGGGCACAAAATCAAAGACCGTGCCTGCGTCTGCAGGCTCTCCACCTTCTGCTGAGGCAGAAAAACCTTGACCTGAGATGTATCCAGAGTCATGGAGGACCGAGACAGAGAAGACTTGGGGTAGTTGATCACCCAACCGAAGGACTCGAGCGTGGAGACCACCATCTGGGTATCCAGCTCGGCTTGATGGAGGGACTGAGATGCAATCAGAATGTCATCCAGATGAGGAAGGATGCGAATGCCCTGAGATCTCAACAGAGCCATTACCCCTGCCAGCACCTTGGTGAAGACCCGAGGGGCTGAGGTAAGACCGAATGGTAAGGCCACAAATTGGTAGAGCTGATCCTCCAGAGCGAACCTGAGAAATCTCGGATGACCTGGAAAGATAGGAACATGAAGGTAAGCATCTTTGATGTCCACAGAAGTCATGAAGTCGGGCCGGCGCAAGGTACTGACTGCCGAGCGCAGAGTCTCCATGCAAAAATGCTTGAACCTGACAAATTTGTTGAGGCGCTTTAAATCCAGGATGGGCCCCTGGGACCCATCCTTTTTGGGAACAGTGAACAGATTGGAACAGAAACCCCCGCCCCTTCCCTGGAAGGGCACCAGGCAAATGACCCCCAAATCTAAAAGGCTTTGGACCGCAAGCCCTGAGCTGACAGGTGATTTTGAACCATCCGGGATCTGATAAATCTTGGGGGCGGCCAGGCTGCAAACTCTATTTTGTACCCAGAGGACACCACCTCCTGAATCCACCGGTCTGAGACGCGCAGTCTTCAAATGTGAGCAAAGAGCCGCAACCGTCCCCCCTAGGGATGAGCGAATCGATCCGGACGAACCCGGATTCGATCCGAATTTCAGGAAAAATTCGATTCGGATCGAATCCGAATTTCCCCGCGATTCGATCACTCGAAGTTTTCCTTTAACATCCATTCATTTACATTTACAGGCATTCTAAGATGGCGGACGGGACATGTCTGGACATGTATCCCGCGCCAGTGCAAGCTGGGGCAGTCACATGCAGCCTATCAGCAGCCAGCAAGCCCGGTGACGTCACACAGCGGTATTTAACGGCGGCCATCTTGCTTTTCCTCATTTCTCTATTGCATTCGTGACAGACAGACAGAACGCTGTGTAGCTGAGGCAGTTAGACAGGCTGGAGACAGGGACAGACAGGGACAGGCAGGAGACAGGCAGGAGACAGACAGGAGACAGACAGAAAGCCAGGGAAAGGTAGGAAAAACGGAGCTGGCTGACAGGGAGATTTTTTTTTTTTCATCCAGCCTTTGTTAGCGTTTTCAGGCTGCTTATAGTAACTAACTGTGCATATATACTGAACTGATCTTAAGTCTGCTGTGAGGCATCCCATTCTGTGACTAAAGCAGCCTCTGTTTAAGACCATATAAGCATTTGCTCTTATCATATTTGAAATTAGGCCTGATAAAGACACTTTTGCTGGCCAAAGCACTACTGGACCCTGCCAGGTCCATTCCTGCCCAGGGCATCCCATTCTGTGACTACAGCAGCCTCTGTTTAAGACCATATAAGCATTTGCTCTTATCATATTTGAAATTAGCCTGATAAAGACACTTTTGCTGGCCAAAGCACTACTGGACCCTGCCAGGTCCATTCCTGCCCAGGGCATCCCATTCTGTGACTAAAGCAGCCTCTGTTTAAGACCATATAAGCATTTGCTCTTATCATATTTGAAATTAGGCCTGATAAAGACACTTTTGCTGGCCAAAGCACTACTGGACCCTGCCAGGTCCATTCCTGCCCAGGGCATCCCATTCTGTGACTAAAGCAGCCTCTGTTTAAGACCATATAAGCATTTGCTCTTATCATATTTGAAATTAGGCCTGATAAAGACACTTTTGCTGGCCAAAGCACTACTGGACCCTGCCAGGTCCATTCCTGCCCGGGGCATCCCATTCTGTGACTACAGCAGCCTCTGTTTAAGACCATATAAGCATTTGCTCTTATCATATTTGAAATTAGGCCTGATAAAGACACTTTTGCTGGCCAAAGCACTACTGGACCCTGCCAGGTCCATTCCTGCCCGGGGCATCCCATTCTGTGACTACAGCAGCCTCTGTTTAAGACCATATAAGCATTTGCTCTTATCATATTTGAAATTAGCCTGATAAAGACACTTTTGCTGGCCAAAGCACTACTGGACCCTGCCAGGTCCATTCCTGCCCAGGGCATCCCATTCTGTGACTAAAGCAGCCTCTGTTTAAGACCATATAAGCATTTGCTCTTATCATATTTGAAATTAGGCCTGATAAAGACACTTTTGCTGGCCAAAGCACTACTGGACCCTGCCAGGTCCATTCCTGCCCAGGGCATCCCATTCTGTGACTACAGCAGCCTCTGTTTAAGACCATATAAGCATTTGCTCTTATCATATTTGAAATTAGGCCTGATAAAGACACTTTTGCTGGCCAAAGCACTACTGGACCCTGCCAGGTCCATTCCTGCCCGGGGCATCCCATTCTGTGACTACAGCAGCCTCTGTTTAAGACCATATAAGCATTTGCTCTTATCATATTTGAAATTAGGCCTGATAAAGACACTTTTGCTGGCCAAAGCACTACTGGACCCTGCCAGGTCCATTCCTGCCCGGGGCATCCCATTCTGTGACTACAGCAGCCTCTGTTTAAGACCATATAAGCATTTGCTCTTATCATATTTGAAATTAGGCCTGATAAAGACACTTTTGCTGGCCAAAGCACTACTGGACCCTGCCAGGTCCATTCCTGCCCAGGGCATCCCATTCTGTGACTACAGCAGCCTCTGTTTAAGACCATATAAGCATTTGCTCTTATCATATTTGAAATTAGGCCTGATAAAGACACTTTTGCTGGCCAAAGCACTACTGGACCCTGCCAGGTCCATTCCTGCCCGGGGCATCCCATTCTGTGACTACAGCAGCCTCTGTTTAAGACCATATAAGCATTTGCTCTTATCATATTTGAAATTAGGCCTGATAAAGACACTTTTGCTGGCCAAAGCACTACTGGACCCTGCCAGGTCCATTCCTGCCCGGGGCATCCCATTCTGTGACTACAGCAGCCTCTGTTTAAGACCATATAAGCATTTGCTCTTATCATATTTGAAATTAGCCTGATAAAGACACTTTTGCTGGCCAAAGCACTACTGGACCCTGCCAGGTCCATTCCTGCCCAGGGCATCCCATTCTGTGACTAAAGCAGCCTCTGTTTAAGACCATATAAGCATTTGCTCTTATCATATTTGAAATTAGGCCTGATAAAGACACTTTTGCTGGCCAAAGCACTACTGGACCCTGCCAGGTCCATTCCTGCCCAGGGCATCCCATTCTGTGACTACAGCAGCCTCTGTTTAAGACCATATAAGCATTTGCTCTTATCATATTTGAAATTAGGCCTGATAAAGACACTTTTGCTGGCCAAAGCACTACTGGACCCTGCCAGGTCCATTCCTGCCCAGGGCATCCCATTCTGTGACTAAAGCAGCCTCTGTTTAAGACCATATAAGCATTTGCTCTTATCATATTTGAAATTAGGCCTGATAAAGACACTTTTGCTGGCCAAAGCACTACTGGACCCTGCCAGGTCCATTCCTGCCCGGGGCATCCCATTCTGTGACTACAGCAGCCTCTGTTTAAGACCATATAAGCATTTGCTCTTATCATATTTGAAATTAGGCCTGATAAAGACACTTTTGCTGGCCAAAGCACTACTGGACCCTGCCAGGTCGATTCCTGTTGGGGCATCCCATTCTGTGACTACAGCAGCCTCTGTTTAAGACCATATAAGCATTTGCTCTTATCATATTTGAAATTAGGCCTGATAAAGACACTTTTGCTGGCCAAAGCACTACTGGACCCTGCCAGGTCCATTCCTGCCCGGGGCATCCCATTCTGTGACTACAGCAGCCTCTGTTTAAGACCATATAAGCATTTGCTCTTATCATATTTGAAATTAGGCCTGATAAAGACACTTTTGCTGGCCAAAGCACTACTGGACCCTGCCAGGTCCATTCCTGCCCAGGGCATCCCATTCTGTGACTACAGCAGCCTCTGTTTAAGACCATATAAGCATTTGCTCTTATCATATTTGAAATTAGGCCTGATAAAGACACTTTTGCTGTCCAAAGCACTACTGGACCCTGCCAGGTCCATTCCTGCCCAGGGCATCCCATTCTGTGACTAAAGCAGCCTCTGTTTAAGACCATATAAGCATTTGCTCTTATCATATTTGAAATTAGGCCTGATAAAGACACTTTTGCTGGCCAAAGCACTACTGGACCCTGCCAGGTCCATTCCTGCCCAGGGCATCCCATTCTGTGACTACAGCAGCCTCTGTTTAAGACCATATAAGCATTTGCTCTTATCATATTTGAAATTAGGCCTGATAAAGACACTTTTGCTGGCCAAAGCACTACTGGACCCTGCCAGGTCCATTCCTGCCCAGGGCATCCCATTCTGTGACTACAGCAGCCTCTGTTTAAGACCATATAAGCATTTGCTCTTATCATATTTGAAATTAGGCCTGATAAAGACACTTTTGCTGGCCAAAGCACTACTGGACCCTGCCAGGTCCATTCCTGCCCAGGGCATCCCATTCTGTGACTAAAGCAGCCTCTGTTTAAGACCATATAAGCATTTGCTCTTATCATATTTGAAATTAGGCCTGATAAAGACACTTTTGCTGGCCAAAGCACTACTGGACCCTGCCAGGTCCATTCCTGCCCAGGGCATCCCATTCTGTGACTACAGCAGCCTCTGTTTAAGACCATATAAGCATTTGCTCTTATCATATTTGAAATTAGGCCTGATAAAGACACTTTTGCTGGCCAAAGCACTACTGGACCCTGCCAGGTCCATTCCTGCCCAGGGCATCCCATTCTGTGACTACAGCAGCCTCTGTTTAAGACCATATAAGCATTTGCTCTTATCATATTTGAAATTAGGCCTGATAAAGACACTTTTGCTGGCCAAAGCACTACTGGACCCTGCCAGGTCCATTCCTGCCCAGGGCATCCCATTCTGTGACTAAAGCAGCCTCTGTTTAAGACCATATAAGCATTTGCTCTTATCATATTTGAAATTAGGCCTGATAAAGACACTTTTGCTGGCCAAAGCACTACTGGACCCTGCCAGGTCCATTCCTGCCCGGGGCATCCCATTCTGTGACTACAGCAGCCTCTGTTTAAGACCATATAAGCATTTGCTCTTATCATATTTGAAATTAGGCCTGATAAAGACACTTTTGCTGGCCAAAGCACTACTGGACCCTGCCAGGTCCATTCCTGCCCGGGGCATCCCATTCTGTGACTACAGCAGCCTCTGTTTAAGACCATATAAGCATTTGCTCTTATCATATTTGAAATTAGGCCTGATAAAGACACTTTTGCTGGCCAAAGCACTACTGGACCCTGCCAGGTCCATTCCTGCCCAGGGCATCCCATTCTGTGACTACAGCAGCCTCTGTTTAAGACCATATAAGCATTTGCTCTTATCATATTTGAAATTAGGCCTGATAAAGACACTTTTGCTGGCCAAAGCACTACTGGACCCTGCCAGGTCCATTCCTGCCCGGGGCATCCCATTCTGTGACTACAGCAGCCTCTGTTTAAGACCATATAAGCATTTGCTCTTATCATATTTGAAATTAGGCCTGATAAAGACACTTTTGCTGGCCAAAGCACTACTGGACCCTGCCAGGTCCATTCCTGCCCAGGGCATCCCATTCTGTGACTACAGCAGCCTCTGTTTAAGACCATATAAGCATTTGCTCTTATCATATTTGAAATTAGGCCTGATAAAGACACTTTTGCTGGCCAAAGCACTACTGGACCCTGCCAGGTCCATTCCTGCCCAGGGCATCCCATTCTGTGACTACAGCAGCCTCTGTTTAAGACCATATAAGCATTTGCTCTTATCATATTTGAAATTAGCCTGATAAAGACACTTTTGCTGGCCAAAGCACTACTGGACCCTGCCAGGTCCATTCCTGCCCAGGGCATCCCATTCTGTGACTAAAGCAGCCTCTGTTTAAGACCATATAAGCATTTGCTCTTATCATATTTGAAATTAGGCCTGATAAAGACACTTTTGCTGGCCAAAGCACTACTGGACCCTGCCAGGTCCATTCCTGCCCAGGGCATCCCATTCTGTGACTAAAGCAGCCTCTGTTTAAGACCATATAAGCATTTGCTCTTATCATATTTGAAATTAGCCTGATAAAGACACTTTTGCTGGCCAAAGCACTACTGGACCCTGCCAGGTCCATTCCTGCCCAGGGCATCCCATTCTGTGACTAAAGCAGCCTCTGTTTAAGACCATATAAGCATTTGCTCTTATCATATTTGAAATTAGGCCTGATAAAGACACTTTTGCTGGCCAAAGCACTACTGGACCCTGCCAGGTCCATTCCTGCCCAGGGCATCCCATTCTGTGACTACAGCAGCCTCTGTTTAAGACCATATAAGCATTTGCTCTTATCATATTTGAAATTAGGCCTGATAAAGACACTTTTGCTGGCCAAAGCACTACTGGACCCTGCCAGGTCGATTCCTGTTGGGGCATCCCATTCTGTGACTAAAGCAGCCTCTGTTTAAGACCATATAAGCATTTGCTCTTATCATATTTGAAATTAGGCCTGATAAAGACACTTTTGCTGGCCAAAGCACTACTGGACCCTGCCAGGTCGATTCCTGTTGGGGCATCCCATTCTGTGACTACAGCAGCCTCTGTTTAAGACCATATAAGCATTTGCTCTTATCATATTTGAAATTAGGCCTGATAAAGACACTTTTGCTGGCCAAAGCACTACTGGACCCTGCCAGGTCCATTCCTGCCCAGGGCATCCCATTCTGTGACTACAGCAGCCTCTGTTTAAGACCATATAAGCATTTGCTCTTATCATATTTGAAATTAGCCTGATAAAGACACTTTTGCTGGCCAAAGCACTACTGGACCCTGCCAGGTCCATTCCTGCCCAGGGCATCCCATTCTGTGACTAAAGCAGCCTCTGTTTAAGACCATATAAGCATTTGCTCTTATCATATTTGAAATTAGGCCTGATAAAGACACTTTTGCTGGCCAAAGCACTACTGGACCCTGCCAGGTCCATTCCTGCCCGGGGCATCCCATTCTGTGACTACAGCAGCCTCTGTTTAAGACCATATAAGCATTTGCTCTTATCATATTTGAAATTAGGCCTGATAAAGACACTTTTGCTGGCCAAAGCACTACTGGACCCTGCCAGGTCCATTCCTGCCCAGGGCATCCCATTCTGTGACTACAGCAGCCTCTGTTTAAGACCATATAAGCATTTGCTCTTATCATATTTGAAATTAGGCCTGATAAAGACACTTTTGCTGGCCAAAGCACTACTGGACCCTGCCAGGTCCATTCCTGCCCAGGGCATCCCATTCTGTGACTACAGCAGCCTCTGTTTAAGACCATATAAGCATTTGCTCTTATCATATTTGAAATTAGCCTGATAAAGACACTTTTGCTGGCCAAAGCACTACTTGACCCTGCCAGGTCCATTCCTGCCCAGGGCATCCCATTCTGTGACTAAAGCAGCCTCTGTTTAAGACCATATAAGCATTTGCTCTTATCATATTTGAAATTAGGCCTGATAAAGACACTTTTGCTGGCCAAAGCACTACTGGACCCTGCCAGGTCCATTCCTGCCCAGGGCATCCCATTCTGTGACTAAAGCAGCCTCTGTTTAAGACCATATAAGCATTTGCTCTTATCATATTTGAAATTAGGCCTGATAAAGACACTTTTGCTGGCCAAAGCACTACTGGACCCTGCCAGGTCCATTCCTGCCCAGGGCATCCCATTCTGTGACTACAGCAGCCTCTGTTTAAGACCATATAAGCATTTGCTCTTATCATATTTGAAATTAGGCCTGATAAAGACACTTTTGCTGGCCAAAGCACTACTGGACCCTGCCAGGTCGATTCCTGTTGGGGCATCCCATTCTGTGACTACAGCAGCCTCTGTTTAAGACCATATAAGCATTTGCTTTTATCATATTTGAAATTAGGCCTGATAAAGACACTTTTGCTGGCCAAAGCACTACTGGACCCTGCCAGGTCGATTCCTGTTGGGGCATCCCATTCTGTGACTACAGCAGCCTCTGTTTAAGACCATATAAGCATTTGCTCTTATCATATTTGAAATTAGGCCTGATAAAAACACTTTTGCTGGCCAAAGCACTACTGGACCCTGCCAGGTCGATTCCTGTTGGGGCATCCCATTCTGTGACTAAAGCAGCCTCTGTTTAAGACCATATAAGCATTTGCTCTTATCATATTTGAAATTAGGCCTGATAAAGACACTTTTGCTGGCCAAAGCACTACTGGACCCTGCCAGGTCCATTCCTGCCCAGGGCATCCCATTCTGTGACTAAAGCAGCCTCTGTTTAAGACCATATAAGCATTTGCTCTTATCATATTTGAAATTAGGCCTGATAAAGACACTTTTGCTGGCCAAAGCACTACTGGACCCTGCCAGGTCCATTCCTGCCCGGGGCATCCCATTCTGTGACTACAGCAGCCTCTGTTTAAGACCATATAAGCATTTGCTCTTATCATATTTGAAATTAGGCCTGATAAAGACACTTTTGCTGGCCAAAGCACTACTGGACCCTGCCAGGTCCATTCCTGCCCGGGGCATCCCATTCTGTGACTACAGCAGCCTCTGTTTAAGACCATATAAGCATTTGCTCTTATCATATTTGAAATTAGGCCTGATAAAGACACTTTTGCTGGCCAAAGCACTACTGGACCCTGCCAGGTCCATTCCTGCCCAGGGCATCCCATTCTGTGACTACAGCAGCCTCTGTTTAAGACCATATAAGCATTTGCTCTTATCATATTTGAAATTAGGCCTGATAAAGACACTTTTGCTGGCCAAAGCACTACTGGACCCTGCCAGGTCCATTCCTGCCCGGGGCATCCCATTCTGTGACTACAGCAGCCTCTGTTTAAGACCATATAAGCATTTGCTCTTATCATATTTGAAATTAGGCCTGATAAAGACACTTTTGCTGGCCAAAGCACTACTGGACCCTGCCAGGTCCATTCCTGCCCGGGGCATCCCATTCTGTGACTACAGCAGCCTCTGTTTAAGACCATATAAGCATTTGCTCTTATCATATTTGAAATTAGGCCTGATAAAGACACTTTTGCTGGCCAAAGCACTACTGGACCCTGCCAGGTCCATTCCTGCCCAGGGCATCCCATTCTGTGACTACAGCAGCCTCTGTTTAAGACCATATAAGCATTTGCTCTTATCATATTTGAAATTAGGCCTGATAAAGACACTTTTGCTGGCCAAAGCACTACTGGACCCTGCCAGGTCCATTCCTGCCCAGGGCATCCCATTCTGTGACTACAGCAGCCTCTGTTTAAGACCATATAAGCATTTGCTCTTATCATATTTGAAATTAGCCTGATAAAGACACTTTTGCTGGCCAAAGCACTACTGGACCCTGCCAGGTCCATTCCTGCCCAGGGCATCCCATTCTGTGACTAAAGCAGCCTCTGTTTAAGACCATATAAGCATTTGCTCTTATCATATTTGAAATTAGGCCTGATAAAGACACTTTTGCTGGCCAAAGCACTACTGGACCCTGCCAGGTCCATTCCTGCCCAGGGCATCCCATTCTGTGACTAAAGCAGCCTCTGTTTAAGACCATATAAGCATTTGCTCTTATCATATTTGAAATTAGCCTGATAAAGACACTTTTGCTGGCCAAAGCACTACTGGACCCTGCCAGGTCCATTCCTGCCCAGGGCATCCCATTCTGTGACTAAAGCAGCCTCTGTTTAAGACCATATAAGCATTTGCTCTTATCATATTTGAAATTAGGCCTGATAAAGACACTTTTGCTGGCCAAAGCACTACTGGACCCTGCCAGGTCCATTCCTGCCCAGGGCATCCCATTCTGTGACTACAGCAGCCTCTGTTTAAGACCATATAAGCATTTGCTCTTATCATATTTGAAATTAGGCCTGATAAAGACACTTTTGCTGGCCAAAGCACTACTGGACCCTGCCAGGTCGATTCCTGTTGGGGCATCCCATTCTGTGACTAAAGCAGCCTCTGTTTAAGACCATATAAGCATTTGCTCTTATCATATTTGAAATTAGGCCTGATAAAGACACTTTTGCTGGCCAAAGCACTACTGGACCCTGCCAGGTCGATTCCTGTTGGGGCATCCCATTCTGTGACTACAGCAGCCTCTGTTTAAGACCATATAAGCATTTGCTCTTATCATATTTGAAATTAGGCCTGATAAAGACACTTTTGCTGGCCAAAGCACTACTGGACCCTGCCAGGTCGATTCCTGTTGGGGCATCCCATTCTGTGACTAAAGCAGCCTCTGTTTAAGACCATATAAGCATTTGCTCTTATCATATTTGAAATTAGGCCTGATAAAGACACTTTTGCTGGCCAAAGCACTACTGGACCCTGCCAGGTCCATTCCTGCCCAGGGCATCCCATTCTGTGACTAAAGCAGCCTCTGTTTAAGACCATATAAGCATTTGCTCTTATCATATTTGAAATTAGGCCTGATAAAGACACTTTTGCTGGCCAAAGCACTACTGGACCCTGCCAGGTCCATTCCTGCCCGGGGCATCCCATTCTGTGACTACAGCAGCCTCTGTTTAAGACCATATAAGCATTTGCTCTTATCATATTTGAAATTAGGCCTGATAAAGACACTTTTGCTGGCCAAAGCACTACTGGACCCTGCCAGGTCCATTCCTGCCCGGGGCATCCCATTCTGTGACTACAGCAGCCTCTGTTTAAGACCATATAAGCATTTGCTCTTATCATATTTGAAATTAGGCCTGATAAAGACACTTTTGCTGGCCAAAGCACTACTGGACCCTGCCAGGTCCATTCCTGCCCGGGGCATCCCATTCTGTGACTACAGCAGCCTCTGTTTAAGACCATATAAGCATTTGCTCTTATCATATTTGAAATTAGGCCTGATAAAGACACTTTTGCTGGCCAAAGCACTACTGGACCCTGCCAGGTCCATTCCTGCCCAGGGCATCCCATTCTGTGACTACAGCAGCCTCTGTTTAAGACCATATAAGCATTTGCTCTTATCATATTTGAAATTAGCCTGATAAAGACACTTTTGCTGGCCAAAGCACTACTGGACCCTGCCAGGTCCATTCCTGCCCAGGGCATCCCATTCTGTGACTAAAGCAGCCTCTGTTTAAGACCATATAAGCATTTGCTCTTATCATATTTGAAATTAGGCCTGATAAAGACACTTTTGCTGGCCAAAGCACTACTGGACCCTGCCAGGTCCATTCCTGCCCGGGGCATCCCATTCTGTGACTACAGCAGCCTCTGTTTAAGACCATATAAGCATTTGCTCTTATCATATTTGAAATTAGGCCTGATAAAGACACTTTTGCTGGCCAAAGCACTACTGGACCCTGCCAGGTCGATTCCTGCCCGGGGCATCCCATTCTGTGACTACAGCAGCCTCTGTTTAAGACCATATAAGCATTTGCTCTTATCATATTTGAAATTAGCCTGATAAAGACACTTTTGCTGGCCAAAGCACTACTGGACCCTGCCAGGTCCATTCCTGCCCAGGGCATCCCATTCTGTGACTAAAGCAGCCTCTGTTTAAGACCATATAAGCATTTGCTCTTATCATATTTATATTATAAGACACTTTTGCTGGGCATAGGCTTACTGCTGCCTGCCAGGTGCACTTCTGTTGAGGCATCCCATTCTGTAACATAGCATACCCCTCTTTATTTACACTAAGCAGCTCTCTTATTTACACTAAGCAGGCCTGTTGGAGGCTGAGTGTTACTGCTCACTTTTGGTGTGCATTATATTCTGTTTCATATAGACCCACCGCTGCCCGGGGTTTTTTTAAATATCACCTACTACCACGCCAGTTAGACTATGTCGGGCAGACAAGTGCCTGGAAGTGAAAAGAGGAGTGGCAGAGGCCAAGATTCCGCAGGCAGAGCTCGCATCAGACTGGGGGCCAGTAGCAGCAGGAGTCACACTGAGAGACCTAATCTGCCAGTATCTGCTAGCGGTCGGGTCTCCACCAGTAACGCATCTGCCGTGGTAGATTGGTTGACGCGCTCATCAACAACATCATCACAACTTACGTCTGAGACCCCCAGTCTAGGGTCGGTAGGTTCCTCTGACACAACCCTGAGTTGGCATGCCCCGAGAGCAGTCCCTGTCCTCCCATTGCCTCTGGCCTACGCCGTTCCCTCCCCCAGCGACGTATCCTATGCTTTGGGTTCAGCTCCACTCTTTAGTGAGGAGGACCATCAGATAGAGGACAGTCAGCAGCTACTGCCCAGCCAAGAAATGGAGGTGGCTTCTTTAGCTAGGCAGACAAATAGTGATGTGGACAGTGTCGTGGGTGCTGCGAGCGTTCCAGCTCCTGCGCCAGACACTGTTGACGAATCCACGAACATCAGTGACGTACAGCCACAACTCGGTGATGATGATGATGATGACGATGAAGCCGATCGCACTTGGGAGCCGGGTGATGAAGGGGCTTCATCGTCATCATCAGGAGAAGAGGGGTGCAGGTTGCCCCGGAGTCAGCAGCTGAGGCAGCAAGGTGGTAGCAGTCAGCATGGGGGCACAATTCCAAAGGCTGGAGCCGGCCGGGGCCGGGGTAGAGCACCTGCTGTGCGGCAGTCTACCTTATCGGGAGGTAGTGGAGCAGGGGTTCCTGGAGTTGGCAACAGCAGCAGTGAATCAGTGAGGCCAGGGGGTGGGAAAAGTAGCTACTCGGCAGTGTGGCAGTTTTTCCTGAGGCATCCGCAGGAGGGTAACATGGCCACATGCAAGATATGTAGGCAAAAGGTGAAGCGTGGCCAGGGTCCAAATGTTGGCACCACGGCCCTGCGTCAACATATGATGCGTCACCATAAAACGACCTGGGAGAACCGAGGCTCCCAAGGGGTGGTCCAGTCTGCTTCCTCACCAAGTGAGCTCCCAATTTCTGCCAGCCAAGGCTCCAGCACCTCAGCCGAAGGCAGCTGTGCGTCATACCCATCCTCTGTCGCTCCTGCTCCTCCTCCTCCAAGTCATGCATCCCGCCAGCAATCCATCAGCGAAGCCATGTCCAAGAGACAGCAGTATGCGCCCACTCATCCTACGGCGCAGAAGCTGAATGTGCTCCTGTCCAAGTTGCTGGTGCTGCAGTCGCTCCCTTTTCAGGTGGTGGAATCTGCACCTTTCAGAGAACTGATGGCTTGTGCCGAGCCGAGGTGGAGAGTCCCAAGCCGTCATTTCTTTGCCAAGAAGGCAGTACCAGCGCTGCACACTTTTGTTGAACAGAAGGTGGGCCAGTCCTTGAGCCTGTCGGTGTGTAGCAAAATACATGGCAGCGCCGACATCTGGAGCTGTAACTACGGTCAGGGGCAGTACATGTCGTTTACGGCCCACTGGGTGAATGTGGTCCCTTTGCAGCAGCAACTTGGACAGGTCACGCCGCTTCGGCCTCTGCGCTCTCTGCCCATTGGGCCTGTGACACCGTGCGACTCGGCCTCCTCATCCTCCGCCATCTCCTCACCCTCCACTGTAGGCTCAAGTCTCAGTGCCCCTCCAGTCTACCATGTGTGCAGGGCACGGAGGTGTCACGCAGTGCTTCACATGGTTTGTCTTGGCGAACGGAGTCACACAGGGGAGGAACTGCTTAAATGTATTCATCAGGAAATCCAAACATGGCTTACTCCGAGAAAACTTAAAATGGGAATCATGGTTACCGACAATGGGAAGAACATTTTGTCTGCGCTGCGCCAAGGAAGCCTGACCCATGCCCCCTGCATGGCTCACGTCTTCAATCTGGTTGTCAAGCGGTTTCTGAAGTGTTCCCCCCATCTGCAGGACATCCTAACAACTTCACGGAAACTTTGCATGCACTTCAGCCACTCCTACACCGCCAAACACACCCTTCTTGAGCTACAGCGTCAGAATGGTATCCCCCAACATAGTCTGATTTGCGATGTTTCCACCCGTTGGAATTCCACCCTTCACATGTTGGACCGATTATATGAACAGAGAAAAGCCATCACGGATTTCCTGATGATCCAAGCAGATAGGGGGACTCCCCTGTGTAACTTCAATGTCAACCAGTGGCAGCTCATACGTGACACCTGCCGTTTGCTCAGGCCCTTTGAGGAAGCCACTTTATTTGTCAGTCGGCAGGATTACGGGATGAACGACGTGATTCCACTGCTTCATGTACTACAGCACATGTTGGAAACCATGGCTGGTCAGGGCACTGGAGACATGGCGTTTACATCTTACGGCCACATGAACCCCGTTGGAGCTGAACTGGAGGAGGAGGAGGAGGAAGAGGAGGAGGAGGAGTTGCCCAGCGAAACACAGTTTAGGCTTGGCGAAATGGCTGGTTTATCTAGTCAGCGGACAGGAGAGGAGGAGCAGGAGCTAGAGGTTTTTGAGGAAGGAGAGACAGAGGACCCGGGCACACCGTGGCAGTATGCAGTGGAGATGGAGACAGGTAGTCCATCCGAGTCACTTGCGCAAATGGCACGAAGCATGCTCACATGCTTGCGTAGTGACCCCAGAATTGTTTCCATCTGTCGGCGGGATGACTTCTGGCTGTCCACCTTATTGGACCCTCGCTTCCGGCACAAAATGGGGGCATTTTTTAAACCCACCGAGAGGGAGGACAAACTCAACTACTACAAAGACATTCTACGTAGGCAGTTGGCCGATGCCTATCTGCGCCATGGTCCATACTCTCGCAGGTCTGACTCGAGGGGACCTCTGCGCTCACCTTCCACTGCCATGGCCGCTGGGGGGGTTGGCAGCAGCAGCAGCAGAAGCTCCATCAGCAGCAGCAGCCTCAGTCTTCAGTCGCTAATGAGTAGCTTTCTACACCCGCATAGTGAGGCTACTCATGAGCAGCAGGAAGACCTGGAGCAGGACCTGAACCAGCAGGTCATGTCATACTTTGACATGACCATGCCAACACACCTTGAGGATCCGCTGGACTTCTGGGCAGCCAAACTTGATTTGTGGCCGCAACTAGCAGAGTTTGCCCTGGAAAAGCTGTCCTGCCCGGCAAGTAGCGTGCCATCTGAGCGGGTGTTTAGTGCGGCGGGGGCCATAGTTACGGCGAGGAGAACTCGTCTGTCAACTAAAAATGTGGAGAGACTCACCTTTGTCAAAATGAATCAGGGATGGATCAGCCAGGATTTCCACCCACCAATGCCTGATGCATGCGACTAGATTCAGCATGGTGCCACGTTTTACACTTTCCAAATGGTGCAAAACATATTTATGTCTTTAGGCCATTTTTTGGGCTCCTGCTGCTGCTGCTGCCAACTCCTGCCAACTCCAGGGTGTGATTCATCCAATTTTTGGGCTCCTGAGGCCAACTCCAGTGTATATTTGGGCTCCTGCTGCTGCTGCTGCCAACTTCTGCCAACTCCAGGGTGTGATTCATCCAATTTTTGGGCTCCTGAAGCCAACTCCAGTGTATATTTGGGCTCCTGCTGCTGCTGGTGTCAACTCCTGCCAACTCCAGGGTGTGATTCATCCAATTTTTGGGCTCCTGAAGCCAACTCCAGTGTATATTTGGGCTCCTGCTGCTGCTGCTGCCAACTTCTGCCAACTCCAGGGTGTGATTCATCCAATTTTTGGGCTCCTGAGGCCAACTCCAGTGTATATTTGGGCTCCTGCTGCTGCCAACTTCTGCCAACTCCAGGGTGTGATTCATCCAATTTTTGGGCTCCTGAAGCCAACTCCAGTGTATATTTGGGCTCCTGCTGCTGCTGGTGTCAACTCCTGCCAACTCCAGGGTGTGATTCATCCAATTTTTGGGCTCCTGAGGCCAACTCCAGTGTATATTTGGGCTCCTGCTGCTGCTGCTGCCAACTTCTGCCAACTCCAGGGTGTGATTCATCCAATTTTTGGGCTCCTGAGGCCAACTCCAGTGTATATTTGGGCTCCTGCTGCTGCTGGTGTCAACTCCTGCCAACTCCAGGGTGTGATTCATCCAATTTTTGGGCTCCTGAAGCCAACTCCAGTGTATATTTGGGCTCCTGCTGCTGCTGCTGCCAACTTCTGCCAACTCCAGGGTGTGATTCATCCAATTTTTGGGCTCCTGAGGCCAACTCCAGTGTATATTTGGGCTCCTGCTGCTGCTGCTGCCAACTTCTGCCAACTCCAGGGTGTGATTCATCCAATTTTTGGGCTCCTGAAGCCAACTCCAGTGTATATTTGGGCTCCTGCTGCTGCTGGTGTCAACTCCTGCCAACTCCAGGGTGTGATTCATCCAATTTTTGGGCTCCTGAGGCCAACTCCAGTGTATATTTGGGCTCCTGCTGCTGCTGCTGCCAACTTCTGCCAACTCCAGGGTGTGATTCATCCAATTTTTGGGCTCCTGAGGCCAACTCCAGTGTATATTTGGGCTCCTGCTGCTGCTACTGTCAACTCCTGCCAACTCCAGGGTGTGATTCATCCAATTTTTGGGCTCCTGAGGCCAACTCCAGTGTATATTTGGGCTCCTGCTGCTGCTGCTGCCAACTTCTGCCAACTCCAGGGTGTGATTCATCCAATTTTTGGGCTCCTGAAGCCAACTCCAGTGTATATTTGGGCTCCTGCTGCTGCTGCTGCTGCCAACTTCTGCCAACTCCAGGGTGTGATTCATCCAATTTTTGGGCTCCTGAGGCCAACTCCAGTGTATATTTGGGCTCCTGCTGCTGCTACTGTCAACTCCTGCCAACTCCAGGGTGTGATTCATCCAATTTTTGGGCTCCTGAAGCCAACTCCAGTGTATATTTGGGCTCCTGCTGCTGCTGCTGCCAACTTCTGCCAACTCCAGGGTGTGATTCATCCAATTTTTGGGCTCCTGAGGCCAACTCCAGTGTATATTTGGGCTCCTGCTGCTGCTGCTGCCAACTTCTGCCAACTCCAGGGTGTGATTCATCCAATTTTTGGGCTCCTGAAGCCAACTCCAGTGTATATTTGGGCTCCTGCTGCTGCTGGTGTCAACTCCTGCCAACTCCAGGGTGTGATTCATCCAATTTTTGGGCTCCTGAAGCCAACTCCAGTGTATATTTGGGCTCCTGCTGCTGCTGCTGCCAACTTCTGCCAACTCCAGGGTGTGATTCATCCAATTTTTGGGCTCCTGAGGCCAACTCCAGTGTATATTTGGGCTCCTGCTGCTGCTGCTGCCAACTTCTGCCAACTCCAGGGTGTGATTCATCCAATTTTTGGGCTCCTGAAGCCAACTCCAGTGTATATTTGGGCTCCTGCTGCTGCTGGTGTCAACTCCTGCCAACTCCAGGGTGTGATTCATCCAATTTTTGGGCTCCTGAGGCCAACTCCAGTGTATATTTGGGCTCCTGCTGCTGCTGCTGCCAACTTCTGCCAACTCCAGGGTGTGATTCATCCAATTTTTGGGCTCCTGAGGCCAACTCCAGTGTATATTTGGGCTCCTGCTGCTGCTACTGTCAACTCCTGCCAACTCCAGGGTGTGATTCATCCAATTTTTGGGCTCCTGAGGCCAACTCCAGTGTATATTTGGGCTCCTGCTGCTGCTGGTGTCAACTCCTGCCAACTCCAGGGTGTGATTCATCCAATTTTTGGGCTCCTGAGGCCAACTCCAGTGTATATTTGGGCTCCTGCTGCTGCTGCTGCCAACTTCTGCCAACTCCAGGGTGTGATTCATCCAATTTTTGGGCTCCTGAGGCCAACTCCAGTGTATATTTGGGCTCCTGCTGCTGCTGGTGTCAACTCCTGCCAACTCCAGGGTGTGATTCATCCAATTTTTGGGCTCCTGAAGCCAACTCCAGTGTATATTTGGGCTCCTGCTGCTGCTGCTGCCAACTTCTGCCAACTCCAGGGTGTGATTCATCCAATTTTTGGGCTCCTGAGGCCAACTCCAGTGTATATTTGGGCTCCTGCTGCTGCTGCTGCCAACTTCTGCCAACTCCAGGGTGTGATTCATCCAATTTTTGGGCTCCTGAAGCCAACTCCAGTGTATATTTGGGCTCCTGCTGCTGCTGGTGTCAACTCCTGCCAACTCCAGGGTGTGATTCATCCAATTTTTGGGCTCCTGAGGCCAACTCCAGTGTATATTTGGGCTCCTGCTGCTGCTGCTGCCAACTTCTGCCAACTCCAGGGTGTGATTCATCCAATTTTTGGGCTCCTGAGGCCAACTCCAGTGTATATTTGGGCTCCTGCTGCTGCTACTGTCAACTCCTGCCAACTCCAGGGTGTGATTCATCCAATTTTTGGGCTCCTGAGGCCAACTCCAGTGTATATTTGGGCTCCTGCTGCTGCTGCTGCCAACTTCTGCCAACTCCAGGGTGTGATTCATCCAATTTTTGGGCTCCTGAAGCCAACTCCAGTGTATATTTGGGCTCCTGCTGCTGCTGCTGCTGCCAACTTCTGCCAACTCCAGGGTGTGATTCATCCAATTTTTGGGCTCCTGAGGCCAACTCCAGTGTATATTTGGGCTCCTGCTGCTGCTACTGTCAACTCCTGCCAACTCCAGGGTGTGATTCATCCAATTTTTGGGCTCCTGAAGCCAACTCCAGTGTATATTTGGGCTCCTGCTGCTGCTGCTGCCAACTTCTGCCAACTCCAGGGTGTGATTCATCCAATTTTTGGGCTCCTGAGGCCAACTCCAGTGTATATTTGGGCTCCTGCTGCTGCTGCTGCCAACTTCTGCCAACTCCAGGGTGTGATTCATCCAATTTTTGGGCTCCTGAAGCCAACTCCAGTGTATATTTGGGCTCCTGCTGCTGCTGGTGTCAACTCCTGCCAACTCCAGGGTGTGATTCATCCAATTTTTGGGCTCCTGAAGCCAACTCCAGTGTATATTTGGGCTCCTGCTGCTGCTGCTGCCAACTTCTGCCAACTCCAGGGTGTGATTCATCCAATTTTTGGGCTCCTGAGGCCAACTCCAGTGTATATTTGGGCTCCTGCTGCTGCTGCTGCCAACTTCTGCCAACTCCAGGGTGTGATTCATCCAATTTTTGGGCTCCTGAAGCCAACTCCAGTGTATATTTGGGCTCCTGCTGCTGCTGGTGTCAACTCCTGCCAACTCCAGGGTGTGATTCATCCAATTTTTGGGCTCCTGAGGCCAACTCCAGTGTATATTTGGGCTCCTGCTGCTGCTGCTGCCAACTTCTGCCAACTCCAGGGTGTGATTCATCCAATTTTTGGGCTCCTGAGGCCAACTCCAGTGTATATTTGGGCTCCTGCTGCTGCTACTGTCAACTCCTGCCAACTCCAGGGTGTGATTCATCCAATTTTTGGGCTCCTGAGGCCAACTCCAGTGTATATTTGGGCTCCTGCTGCTGCTGCTGCCAACTTCTGCCAACTCCAGGGTGTGATTCATCCAATTTTTGGGCTCCTGAAGCCAACTCCAGTGTATATTTGGGCTCCTGCTGCTGCTGGTGTCAACTCCTGCCAACTCCAGGGTGTGATTCATCCAATTTTTGGGCTCCTGAAGCCAACTCCAGTGTATATTTGGGCTCCTGCTGCTGCTGCTGCCAACTTCTGCCAACTCCAGGGTGTGATTCATCCAATTTTTGGGCTCCTGAGGCCAACTCCAGTGTATATTTGGGCTCCTGCTGCTGCTGCTGCCAACTTCTGCCAACTCCAGGGTGTGATTCATCCAATTTTTGGGCTCCTGAAGCCAACTCCAGTGTATATTTGGGCTCCTGCTGCTGCTGGTGTCAACTCCTGCCAACTCCAGGGTGTGATTCATCCAATTTTTGGGCTCCTGAGGCCAACTCCAGTGTATATTTGGGCTCCTGCTGCTGCTGCTGCCAACTTCTGCCAACTCCAGGGTGTGATTCATCCAATTTTTGGGCTCCTGAGGCCAACTCCAGTGTATATTTGGGCTCCTGCTGCTGCTACTGTCAACTCCTGCCAACTCCAGGGTGTGATTCATCCAATTTTTGGGCTCCTGAGGCCAACTCCAGTGTATATTTGGGCTCCTGCTGCTGCTGCTGCCAACTTCTGCCAACTCCAGGGTGTGATTCATCCAATTTTTGGGCTCCTGAAGCCAACTCCAGTGTATATTTGGGCTCCTGCTGCTGCTGCTGCTGCTGCTGCCAACTTCTGCCAACTCCAGGGTGTGATTCATCCAATTTTTGGGCTCCTGAGGCCAACTCCAGTGTATATTTGGGCTCCTGCTGCTGCTACTGTCAACTCCTGCCAACTCCAGGGTGTGATTCATCCAATTTTTGGGCTCCTGAGGCCAACTCCAGTGTATATTTGGGCTCCTGCTGCTGCTGCTGCCAACTTCTGCCAACTCCAGGGTGTGATTCATCCAATTTTTGGGCTCCTGAGGCCAACTCCAGTGTATATTTGGGCTCCTGCTGCTGCTGCTGCCAACTTCTGCCAACTCCAGGGTGTGATTCATCCAATTTTTGGGCTCCTGAAGCCAACTCCAGTGTATATTTGGGCTCCTGCTGCTGCTGGTGTCAACTCCTGCCAACTCCAGGGTGTGATTCATCCAATTTTTGGGCTCCTGAAGCCAACTCCAGTGTATATTTGGGCTCCTGCTGCTGCTGCTGCCAACTTCTGCCAACTCCAGGGTGTGATTCATCCAATTTTTGGGCTCCTGAGGCCAACTCCAGTGTATATTTGGGCTCCTGCTGCTGCTGCTGCCAACTTCTGCCAACTCCAGGGTGTGATTCATCCAATTTTTGGGCTCCTGAAGCCAACTCCAGTGTATATTTGGGCTCCTGCTGCTGCTGGTGTCAACTCCTGCCAACTCCAGGGTGTGATTCATCCAATTTTTGGGCTCCTGAGGCCAACTCCAGTGTATATTTGGGCTCCTGCTGCTGCTGCTGCCAACTTCTGCCAACTCCAGGGTGTGATTCATCCAATTTTTGGGCTCCTGAGGCCAACTCCAGTGTATATTTGGGCTCCTGCTGCTGCTACTGTCAACTCCTGCCAACTCCAGGGTGTGATTCATCCAATTTTTGGGCTCCTGAGGCCAACTCCAGTGTATATTTGGGCTCCTGCTGCTGCTGCTGCCAACTTCTGCCAACTCCAGGGTGTGATTCATCCAATTTTTGGGCTCCTGAAGCCAACTCCAGTGTATATTTGGGCTCCTGCTGCTGCTGGTGTCAACTCCTGCCAACTCCAGGGTGTGATTCATCCAATTTTTGGGCTCCTGAAGCCAACTCCAGTGTATATTTGGGCTCCTGCTGCTGCTGCTGCCAACTTCTGCCAACTCCAGGGTGTGATTCATCCAATTTTTGGGCTCCTGAGGCCAACTCCAGTGTATATTTGGGCTCCTGCTGCTGCTGCTGCCAACTTCTGCCAACTCCAGGGTGTGATTCATCCAATTTTTGGGCTCCTGAAGCCAACTCCAGTGTATATTTGGGCTCCTGCTGCTGCTGGTGTCAACTCCTGCCAACTCCAGGGTGTGATTCATCCAATTTTTGGGCTCCTGAAGCCAACTCCAGTGTATATTTGGGCTCCTGCTGCTGCTGCTGCCAACTTCTGCCAACTCCAGGGTGTGATTCATCCAATTTTTGGGCTCCTGAGGCCAACTCCAGTGTATATTTGGGCTCCTGCTGCTGCTGCTGCCAACTTCTGCCAACTCCAGGGTGTGATTCATCCAATTTTTGGGCTCCTGAAGCCAACTCCAGTGTATATTTGGGCTCCTGCTGCTGCTGGTGTCAACTCCTGCCAACTCCAGGGTGTGATTCATCCAATTTTTGGGCTCCTGAGGCCAACTCCAGTGTATATTTGGGCTCCTGCTGCTGCTGCTGCCAACTTCTGCCAACTCCAGGGTGTGATTCACCCAATTTTTGGGCTCCTGAGGCCAACTCCAGTGTATATTTGGGCTCCTGCTGCTGCTACTGTCAACTCCTGCCAACTCCAGGGTGTGATTCATCCAATTTTTGGGCTCCTGAGGCCAACTCCAGTGTATATTTGGGCTCCTGCTGCTGCTGCTGCCAACTTCTGCCAACTCCAGGGTGTGATTCATCCAATTTTTGGGCTCCTGAAGCCAACTCCAGTGTATATTTGGGCTCCTGCTGCTGCTGCTGCTGCCAACTTCTGCCAACTCCAGGGTGTGATTCATCCAATTTTTGGGCTCCTGAGGCCAACTCCAGTGTATATTTGGGCTCCTGCTGCTGCTACTGTCAACTCCTGCCAACTCCAGGGTGTGATTCATCCAATTTTTGGGCTCCTGAGGCCAACTCCAGTGTATATTTGGGCTCCTGCTGCTGCTGCTGCCAACTTCTGCCAACTCCAGGGTGTGATTCATCCAATTTTTGGGCTCCTGAGGCCATCTCCAGTGTATATTTGGGCTCCTGCTGCTGCTGCTGCCAATTTCTGCCAACTCCAGGGTGTGATTCATCCAATTTTTGGGCTCCTGAAGCCAACTCCAGTGTATATTTGGGCTCCTGCTGCTGCTGGTGTCAACTCCTGCCAACTCCAGGGTGTGATTCATCCAATTTTTGGGCTCCTGAAGCCAACTCCAGTGTATATTTGGGCTCCTGCTGCTGCTGCTGCCAACTTCTGCCAACTCCAGGGTGTGATTCATCCAATTTTTGGGCTCCTGAGGCCAACTCCAGTGTATATTTGGGCTCCTGCTGCTGCTGCTGCCAACTTCTGCCAACTCCAGGGTGTGATTCATCCAATTTTTGGGCTCCTGAGGCCAACTCCAGTGTATATTTGGGCTCCTGCTGCTGCTACTGTCAACTCCTGCCAACTCCAGGGTGTGATTCATCCAATTTTTGGGCTCCTGAGGCCAACTCCAGTGTATATTTGGGCTCCTGCTGCTGCTGCTGCCAACTTCTGCCAACTCCAGGGTGTGATTCATCCAATTTTTGGGCTCCTGAAGCCAACTCCAGTGTATATTTGGGCTCCTGCTGCTGCTGCTGCTGCCAACTTCTGCCAACTCCAGGGTGTGATTCATCCAATTTTTGGGCTCCTGAGGCCAACTCCAGTGTATATTTGGGCTCCTTCTGCCCCTCATAGTGATGCCACTTCAACTCTCTGCAATTGTGCCGCTCTGCGATTCTATTAGCGATGCCTCTGATCTGCATGTGATATTTCTTCAAAGTATTATTTAACTAACCCAGCACGCATCCTGTGCGTGTTACAGCAAGGCTGAATGGTTTACAACCCTATTGAGGCTGTAGGAGGCTCAGAAATAGCCGTTTTTAATAGCGATTCGTCGCGAATTTATTCGGGTCGAAACGATTTTTGTCGGAAAATTCGGCGAATCAGTCGAATCGAATTTTTCAAAAGTTCGCTCATCTCTAGTCCCCCCACCCGGATGGGTGAGGGCGCCTCCTCATGCCTGAGGGGGCTTGGGGGAAGATTTGGACTTGGGACCCTATGAGAGACCGGGGCGACCACAGCCTCTACCCCGGCCCCAAGGGTCTCTACGTGCCCCCGCAAATGGTGCACCCTGGCCGGACCTGGGAGCACGGAAGGAGGGGAGGGAAGAACCAGCCCCCTGAAAGGGCCGCGGCTGCCTCCTGCATTGAGGCAGCCTACCATCCTTGGCAAATAGATCCAGACACTCCCCAAAGAGCCATAGCCCAGTAAAGGGGAAGCCAGAGAGAGCCTTCTTAGCAGCCTTATCAGCCGCCCACTGATGCAGCCAAACAGAGCGGCGTATAGCCACCAAAAGGACAGAAGTCCTACCACACATCCTGACCACATCATCCATAGCAGAAAGACTAAATGCCACAAATTCATAGCAAAGCAGAAGGGATCTATACTCCTCCCCCCTATTGGCATCCGAGGCATTATCCAGAAGGCACTTGAGCAGCCCTTTAATAGCAAGAGCCATGATGGCAGAGGCGCACACAGGGCGCAGTGCAGTCCCTGCACAAGCAAATGCATGACAGGCCAGCTGATCCACACGCCGGTCCTCACCATCCCTCAGAGTAGAAGTGTCAGGGGAATGCATGACTGAGGTATTGGACAACCCAAGCATGGGAGCATCCACCTCGGGGGGACACGACCAGCGCTTAACCACATCAGCAGGAAATGGATGCCTCCTGTCCCAACTCTTAGGCACCGCGGGCAATCTGCTAGGACGTTCCCACTCTTTGAGCACCAAATTATTGAAGTGGATCTGCTCAGGGAACTGCAAGCATTGTTTAACAGAGTGAAAAAGCTCGCCCTGCTGCCTTTTAGCCGGGACAGGAGGTGTAATACACAGTACTTCAAAAATGTGAGCCAACAGCCTGTCAGTATCCTCTGGAGAACATGGATCTTCTCCAAATGGAGACCCAGTACCACCATAAACCTCCTGCTGCTCCTCAGAGGAATCAGAATCAGAGAAAAGTTCCCCCTCTTCTAGGGGGTACAGGCCAGGGAAAGAGAGCTGTCCCTCATCCTCCTCAGGAAAAAGGGAGTTAAATGCCACTTCTTGCCAGAAGCCTTATGAGGGACAGGCCCAGCCATATGACTTTCCAGGCTGGCTACCCGCAAGGCCAAGTCATAATGTGATTCCCCACTAGCATGTCCCTCACTAAGGGTAAAATGCAGGCGCGGCGGAGTAGGTGATGTAGAAGGGGGGGCCGAGCTGGCCAGCGTAGCAGGCAACCCAAACTACAGTGCAAGTACCTTCTGGCCGCAGGGCACACATACCCGGACACCGTCACTCACAGGGGATACCCCACACGCGGCACACAGCCTCTATATGGTGATTAGAGTGGGCACACAGGCCAGTATAGGGTTAAGGATAACAAGAGCCACCCGGGATGCCCCAAAACCCCACTAGGGAAGGTGGGAGAAGGAAGGGAAGAGGGCCAGGAGAAACCACAGTCACGTTTATCCCACTTGAACGAAATAAGAAAACCACACATAACATTCCCATAATGTGGTGACAATAACACAATCCAACCCCGAAGGGGACTCATGGACCAAGAAGCCGATCGCACATCCAGGTAGGCCAGCAGCGCGCCACAGTACTGCAGGTCAGGAGAAGACAAACTCCAACCAAAATGGCGCCCGCAAGGACCTTGAGGGGCGGGCCGCGGAGGTATGATACAAAAAGCGTCATCCGCGCGACCCGCCCCCCGAAGAGCGCGAATCGCGCTCCACGTGACCCCCCAGCGCCAATTACAGCGCAGTAAAAAGTGAGGAGAATGTCGCCGCCAAAAGCGCCGTACAAAACAGCGTGGCGGCGAGTGCGGACAATACAAGTAAAAGGCAGATAAATTCAACGTGAAACAACACCACCTCCCCCCCCCCCCCAGAGAGCTCCCCAGGGAGAGAGCGAGGCGGGGAAGAGCAACGGTAGGCACACCCAAGGCATACTTAGCTAGGGAGGAGGGGGAGCAGTGGAGGGGGGCAGGGAAGGGCCCACAATAAGGCAGGAAGGGGCATCCCACAAGGCTCACCATAAGCCTGAACCGCCTACCCTTCTAGGTACAGGGATTGCGGTTGGAGCAGCGCTCCTCCAGCACCTGACCCTGGCGCTGTCCTACCTTCACCCGAACCAGGCAGCCGAGGCTGGGAGGCAGTGGGTCCAGAAGGGGTGGAAATAGTCCTGCAGGGCCGCAGGCTGATAAGCCCCGCTCGCCTGCGTAATATAGAGAGCCATCTTCTATCTTCGCATTCCAGACTGCAGAAGGAAACTAGGAATTTGGGGGAGGTTCCTTTCCTTTTATAGGGCCGGGAGATGCCTGTCATTACCTCCTTACCGGTTCCCCGTTCCAGCGTCGTCCCGGGTCCTCAGCCGCCCGCTCCCGCTGCGCAGCCACCTG
This sequence comes from Gastrophryne carolinensis, assembly GCA_027917425.1. NCBI lineage: Eukaryota > Metazoa > Chordata > Amphibia > Anura > Microhylidae > Gastrophryne > Gastrophryne carolinensis. Next base: position 321,226,984 of record CM051239.1, read on the forward strand.
TCCGGCGGCCGCGGCGGGCGGCGGCTTCTGTGCAGGCTGGCGCGCACGCGCCTCCCTGCTCACTCGGCGGCTCCGGCGTCGCTTCTCGTGCTCGCGCGCGTGCGCGAGCACGTTCAGTTTATTCCCTCCGGCGGCGCTGCTCTCAGCGCGGCCGCCGGAGGAAGGTTAAATGATGTATTAAAGCCCCAGCTGCATTAGTGGGACCTCCCCACTGACACTGGGCCAATCAGAGGCCCTTGTGTTCTGGGCGGTTCCCCCCCATGTCCAATCTGTTTGAAGTTCCTGGTTGCACCAATCACTACACTGTCTCTCCTTGGCCAATCATGTCTGTTCCCTATTTAACCTCAACCCAGTCAGTCTGTCATTGCCTGTTATAGCGCCTAGACCCTTGTAGCTGTTTATCCTCGATTTTGATCCTGATTCCTGTTGCCGACCCTTGCCAGTTTGACCATCCTTGATCTCCGTTCCTGTTGCCGACCCTCGCTAGTTTGACCATCCTTGATCTCCGTTCCTGTTGCCGACCCTTGCCAGTTTGACCATCCTTGATCTCCGTTCCTGTTGCCGACCCTCGCTTGTTTGACCATCCTCGATCTCCACTCCTGTTGCCGACCCTTGCTTGCCTTGACCATCCTCGATCTCCACTCCTGTTGCCGACCCTTGCCTGTCTATTGGACTGCCACCTTACGCTCACATACCGGCCACCCGATTCCACTTCCAGCCGCGGGCTCTCCAGCACTCTGTACAGTAAGACCTCATCCTTTGAGCCATAAAGTCCTGGGGGCAACCGATCCCGAGCAGGCGTGTTCTGCGTCTCGGCAAGCGGGGGCTCCTATAGGTGAAGCTGGCTGCGGAGATTGGGGGTTGAGGCCCTTACCAAGAGAGCTGGAGTTGTCCAAGTGGTAATTGTGGTTCCGGGAGCGTGACATTATAACAGGCCCAAAAATATCATTATGGAAGACCTGGTACAGCAAGTGCAGGCGATGGCCACCGCTATCAATCAACTTGCCCAGAGGGTGGCCAACCAAGAAACCCGCCAGACTTCAACACCCGCTGTATCACCTCATATTCCTGAGCCTAAGGTTCCTTTGCCCGAAAAGTTCTTTGGAGACCGGGCCGGCTTCTCAAATTTCAAGAATTCGTGTGAACTCTACTTTAGGCTGCGGCCTTTATCTTCTGGCACAGAAACCCAACGGGTGGGTTTAATTATTTCTTTGTTACAAGGAGATCCCCAGTCATGGGCTTTCAGCTTGCCCCCTGAAGATCCTGCCTTACACTCCGTGACATCTTTTTTTTCTGCTATGGGAGTGTTGTATGCGGATCCAGATCGTCAGTCCACGGCGGAAAACAGGCTTCGGGCCTTGAAGCAGGGTCGGAATTCCGCCGAGGACTACAGCGCTGAGTTCCGGCGCTGGGCAGTAGAATCTACCTGGAATAATCCAGCCCTGTGTAGCCAATACCGTTTGGGGCTGTCCGAAAATATTAAAGATGCCCTGGTCAACTTTCCTACTCCAAAGGATTTAGACCAGGTTATGCAGGTCTCCATCAGGATCGATAGGCGTCTTAGGGAGAGAGCCAGGGAAAGGGTTAGAGCTACTACGCCCTTTAGATCTTCACAAACTCCCAGCCCTTCAACTTCTGGTGGGGTAAACTCCTCCTCTCCCTCTCAAGAGGAGCCAATGCAGGTTGGCAGAGCCCGTCTTTCTCAGGACGAGAAACAACGAAGACGGTCTTTGGGTCTTTGTCTCTACTGTGGGTCCCCGGGGCATTTTGCCAGGTCTTGCCCAAATAAGGGATATCCGGCGGGAAACTTTCTTGCCTAGGTCAGGAAGAGGGTGCTGACCTAGGTGAATTGAAGCATTACCCTCACCATGATAAGATGTTAATCCCTACAGAGCTTTTCTGGGGTCCTTCCAAACAGGCAGTATCTGCGTTTGTAGATAGTGGAGCTGCAGGTAACTTCCTGGATCGGAACATAGTCTCCATCCTGGGAGTTCCACTGGTACCTCTAGAAAAGTCTCTTCAGGTTTTGGCCATCAACGGGAAGGCCATCCTGGGAGGGCCGGTCAGTCACAAGACCCCCCCTCTCAGATTGGTGGCCGGCTCATCTCATACTGAACTTATAGAATTTCTGGTGTTTGATTGTCCGGAAACACCAGTAGTTTTGGGATACCCATGGCTAAAGCTCCATAACCCCGTATTCAATTGGCAGTCCGGTGATCTGATTAAGTGGAGTAATTTCTGCAGATCACATTGCTTCTCCACCATCCTTAAGAGTGTGCAGATTTCGCCCCAAGAACTGCCTCTGCCTTATATAGATTGGGCAGACGTCTTTTCTGAGCGGTCCGCTGACAATCTTCCCCCACACAGACCCTATGACTGTCCCATTGACCTACTTCCTGGAACCATTCCTCCTAGGGGCAAAATCTATAATCTGAATCGAGCTGAAGAGCAGGCCATGAAAGAATATATTTCTGAAAATCTGAGTAAAGGCTTTATCCGCCCATCTACTTCACCGGCGGGTGCCGGCTTCTTTTTTGTGGAGAAGAAGGATGGGGGTTTAAGGCCTTGCATAGATTATAGAGCCTTGAATAAGATCACTATTAAAAATCGTTATCCTCTTCCCTTAATAGGTGATTTATTTAATCAGGTAGTTGGGGCTCGAATTTTTTCTAAACTAGATCTAAAGGGGGCCTACAACCTGATCCGTATTCGGCAAGGGGATGAATGGAAAACGGCGTTCAATGTTAAGGATGGCCATTACGAATATTTAGTGATGCCTTTTGGCCTTTGTAATGCTCCTGCGGTCTTTCAAGACTTCGTAAATGACGTGTTTCGTGACTTTTTGGGTAACTTCGTTGTGGTTTACTTGGATGACATCCTCATTTACTCTAAGAACCTTTCCGAACACAGGCAACATGTAAAACTGGTCCTCCAGAAGTTGAGAGAGAATAACTTATACGCTAAAATTTCTAAGTGTATGTTTGAGGTCGCCTCCGTTCCCTTCTTGGGATATATTATTTCTAGTCAGGGGTTGGAGATGGATGGGGGAAAAGTTTCGGCAGTACGGGATTGGGTGCAACCCAAATCCTTAAAAGAATTACAACGCTTTTTAGGGTTTGCCAATTTCTATCGACGCTTTATCAAGGGTTTTTCTAGTATCGTTGCACCTCTCACCAATCTCACCCGCAAAGCCGCGTTCACTGTTAACTGGTCACCATCAGCTATTGAAGCCTTCCGTGTCCTAAAACAGGCTTTTACTTCGGCGCCAGTTTTAGTGCACCCTGACGTCAACAAACCTTTTATTGTTGAGGTTGATGCGTCGGAATTGGGTGTGGGGGCTGTTTTATCGCAATTCTCTGGATCTCCTGAACGTATGCATCCATGTGCCTATTTCTCTCGGAAATTTAATACCGCGGAACAAAATTATGATGTTGGCAATAGGGAACTATTAGCTATTAAACTGGCATTTGATGAATGGCGTCACTGGTTAGAGGGCTCTCTGCATCCTATCACGGTATATACCGATCATAAAAATCTTGAGTATATAGGCTCCGCCAAGAGGTTGAATTCTCGACAGGCCCGTTGGGCATTATTTTTTTCACGTTTCAATTTTATTATTACTTTTAAACCGGGTGTAAGAAATACTAAAGCCGATGCTCTATCGCGTATGTTCGGTGAGTGTAAAGATCGAGGAGATTTTGGGGAACCTATTTTACCTGCAGGTTGTGTGGTCGGGGCCCTACTCCCCGATCTTTCTAATGTTCTTGCGCCGTTCCAAGATGATTCCCCTGTAAATGTACCAGCAGGACGTCAATTTGTGCCACCGCATTTGCGTTCCGACGTAATCCGCGAATTCCACGACGCCAAGACTGCCGGGCATCTGGGAATTCGTAAAACTTTTATTTTAGCTCGACGTCATGTATGGTGGCCTTCTATGAGACGTGATATCACTACCCTTATCGACGCATGTCCTGTTTGTGCACGAAGTAAAGGGGTACACAAGGCCCCTAGTGGGTATCTGATTCCGCTTGAGATCCCTAAAGAACCGTGGTCTCACATCTCGATGGATTTTATTGTTGATTTACCCCTCTCGCATGGGAACACTGTGATTTGGGTAGTCGTTGATAGATTTAGTAAGATGGCTCATTTTATTGCTTTACCCAAGCTACCCTCGGCTCCGGAACTTTCGCGCTTGTTCATCTCGCATATTTTTCGTCTTCATGGTATTCCAGTAAATATTGTTTCCGATCGGGGTGTGCAATTTATATCACAATTTTGGAAAAATTTTTGTTCACATTTGGGGATTCAGGTTTCTTTGTCTTCCGCGTACCATCCCCAGTCTAATGGGCAGACTGAAAGAACAAATCAAAGCTTAGAACAATATTTAAGATGTTACATCTCTGACACTCAGGAGCAGTGGTCGGAATTTATTGACTTTGCAGAGTTCGCGTATAATAATGCGCCAAGTGACAGTACCAAAGTATCCCCGTTCTTTTGTAATTATGGAAAGCATCCTAGAGCTTCTTCTATTTCTGCAGCACCTTCTGATTTTCCGGTCTTAGAAGAGTGGCTTCAGAAACGGAAAGAGGTTTGGGCACGCGTCAAGGAAAATTTAGAAACTATGCGCGTTAAATATAAAAGGTTTGCTGATCGTCGCAGGTCTCAGGAACCTATCCTTCAGTGTGGAGACCTTGTTTGGGTTTCCACTAGGAATATCGCTCTCCGTCAGCCTTCTTATAAATTGGGTCCTAAATTTATTGGTCCTTACCCTATCATCAGGAAACTTAATAATGTTACCTATAAAGTACGGCTTCCTTCTACTATGAAGATTTCCGACTCATTTCATGTTTCTCTGTTGAAACCAGCTAAAAACTCTTCTCCTGCTGGTCCTCCTCCTGTTTTAGTGGATAATGTGCAAGAATATGAAGTGAACAAGATTTTGGATTCGCGTAGGGTTCGCAATACGTTACAATACTTAATTGATTGGGTTGGTTACGGTCCTGAGGAGAGATGCTGGGTGTCTTCTTGTGATGTCCATGCCAGGGCTCTTGTACGGAAATTTCACCGTGACAACCCGGGGAAGCCGGGTGAGGGTCCGGAGGCCCCTCGTGAGGGGGGGGGTAATGTCATTACCTCCTTACCGGTTCCCCGTTCCAGCGTCGTCCCGGGTCCTCAGCCGCCCGCTCCCGCTGCGCAGCCACCTGTCCGGCGGCCGCGGCGGGCGGCGGCTTCTGTGCAGGCTGGCGCGCACGCGCCTCCCTGCTCACTCGGCGGCTCCGGCGTCGCTTCTCGTGCTCGCGCGCGTGCGCGAGCACGTTCAGTTTATTCCCTCCGGCGGCGCTGCTCTCAGCGCGGCCGCCGGAGGAAGGTTAAATGATGTATTAAAGCCCCAGCTGCATTAGTGGGACCTCCCCACTGACACTGGGCCAATCAGAGGCCCTTGTGTTCTGGGCGGTTCCCCCCCATGTCCAATCTGTTTGAAGTTCCTGGTTGCACCAATCACTACACTGTCTCTCCTTGGCCAATCATGTCTGTTCCCTATTTAACCTCAACCCAGTCAGTCTGTCATTGCCTGTTATAGCGCCTAGACCCTTGTAGCTGTTTATCCTCGATTTTGATCCTGATTCCTGTTGCCGACCCTTGCCAGTTTGACCATCCTTGATCTCCGTTCCTGTTGCCGACCCTCGCTAGTTTGACCATCCTTGATCTCCGTTCCTGTTGCCGACCCTTGCCAGTTTGACCATCCTTGATCTCCGTTCCTGTTGCCGACCCTCGCTTGTTTGACCATCCTCGATCTCCACTCCTGTTGCCGACCCTTGCTTGCCTTGACCATCCTCGATCTCCACTCCTGTTGCCGACCCTTGCCTGTCTATTGGACTGCCACCTTACGCTCACATACCGGCCACCCGATTCCACTTCCAGCCGCGGGCTCTCCAGCACTCTGTACAGTAAGACCTCATCCTTTGAGCCATAAAGTCCTGGGGGCAACCGATCCCGAGCAGGCGTGTTCTGCGTCTCGGCAAGCGGGGGCTCCTATAGGTGAAGCTGGCTGCGGAGATTGGGGGTTGAGGCCCTTACCAAGAGAGCTGGAGTTGTCCAAGTGGTAATTGTGGTTCCGGGAGCGTGACAATGCCACAAGTCTTTCTGCAGTCCACTGCCCCACCTTGTGGTGGGATATCCCAAGCGTAAAGAATTCTGTGAAACAGGACGTGCTGCATACTTGGGAAAAAGGCTATACTCACCTGCAGCTTCTCTGGGCAGATCTGGTGTTCCTCCTGATAAAACTGAGGAGTCGGACTTTGGCTTACTGACGCCTCAGCCCTGCTTTTTAACACAGTTCACTACTTTTCTTAGGAGTAAAAAGTGCAATTTTTTTTATCTTCCTAGCTGGGATTCAGCAACAGTGAAGTTCTCATGCTTTTTTCACCTAAAGTGAATTTTCTTTACTACCAAGAGAATGTTTATTTAATCGATCCCCATGAATCTGCTCATTCAACTTCTTCCATTTGTAGTTAAAGGATCACTATCACGAGAAAGATTTGAACTATGTTTAGCAATAAGAAAACTAATATAGAGTTAAATTAATGTGCCCATTAAAAAAGATTACCCGAAACAGTAATCAAGACCTTTTTATAATAGCTCCGGGATCCGGGCACCTAGGGCAAATCCATTTCCTCAGCGGGGGAGAACCCCCCGTCTACTTTACTATAGTGAGGCGTGCTCTCCTCATAAACCTCACAGTGGGTCATGAGGTGCAGGGACAGCGCCTCTTTTTAATAAAGAGGATGTCAGGATGGAGCACAATCTGAGCCAGTCACAACAGAGAACAAAGCAGTACCACACGCAGCCAGGGACTCTTTATTTTGGTTCAGGCTGTACAATACAGATTATATGGAGAGCATTGATACTTGTGAGTATGAGATGTTACAAAGCAGGAAGGGGTGGACCCAGCGAGGGCACAGCATGCATGAGTTTCCAGCCTGCGGCCAGCCTGCACGGAGTGGGAAGAATGTGAATGCCTCAGCATGATTAAGCTGATCTTAAAGTTAGGCTGGGCTGGATCTTTGCAGGACATTAGGTGTTGGTCCTGCATGTGCAAGATTTTGTTTATTGGGGGGGGTCTGGAGGAGTCAGGCAAGTCCAGAGAGGATTCAAATCCTCTTGAAGAGCTTGAAGCAATCAGACTTATTTAGAGAAGCTGTGCAGATATTCACAACGCTGATCTGATGGTCACTGTCAGGTCACATTCCTGAGCTATCAGATGGGGCAGGAAGAGAGATCGTCATCCTAAATGTCGGGTACTTTTCTGCAGTGAATTATTTACTGTAACCAGCCCAACTGCCAGTCTTGCTTTAGAACACTCCACAGGGAAACAACCATATTGACTGAATTTCTCCCTGTGGGTACTCATGGCAATTCAAACTAAAGGGGGAGAGAGTTGCACCACCAAAAGGGGCGCAGGGTTTAACACATTCAATTGCAATTTTATGCAAACGAAGGCCCCTAGTTTCTGTATAGGATTCATATGCCTGTTTGTTGGATATTATACAGAGATGAATGAAATGAAAGGAGTGTGCTGCTTCCCCAATGCCTCATTCATAACTATACGCTGTTGCTGCCTCACACAAGGGCACCCGTGGTCTCCAGCATGCCAGCAGCATCACATCCAACAACCTCTCCTCGCCTCTCTGATACCATGGAGAGGTGCAAGCTAGGCTGGCAGCTACTGGTTTTGCTAGGGAGACCGGCAGGCTCGCATACCTGTTGACTCCAGCATATAATGCAGGAAATATGCCAGTGCCCCTCTCCATGGCGCTGTTACTAGCATACAGCGCATGTTTTAGAAGAGGAGCATAAAGGCTGAGCATCCTTTTATTTTTAGGAGACCAGCATGCCCATGGTCTCCTACCTTTCAGGCTTTTAATCTTTCACAGCAGTGCACATTCTGTAGCATTGAGTTTGCTCAGATTTGGCAGGGAAGTGAGGGGGCAGGGTTAGATGGGAGTAGATCAGGAAGCAGCTAAGTGGACTCCTGATGTAAGTAATAGACGTGCTGAGCCAGCGTGACAGAGCTATGCTTTTAGGTAGGGTTATAAACTATACAATTTCTTTTAAACTTCAATTTTTTGATGATATGACATACCAATTATTAAACTATTAACCCTTTCGCTGCCAGCCTACCTGCAGCTTTTGTCACTCTCTGTTGCCAGACCATGTTTCACAATTTTGCGCTACACATGTTCAACTGTGATTTTTGAAAGTATTTCTAGGGATTTCCCAGGAAATCTGGGTCTTTAACATGAAATGTCTTGTTTGTAATTTTTAGGTGTATTCTCAATATTTTTGGGTGAAATATGTGAAAAAAAATAAAAAAAAATTATTTTTTTACAATTTGTAGTGTATTTTTGTAATAGAAAATGTAAGTTTGTCAATAAAATCTTATTGCTTGTGAAATCCCAATTTCCCAATAGACACCCTTTCCTGCCCAGGAGACTCCCCCAAACTGAAATAGCGCTTTAGGGGATTTTCCGATAAAATACAACTATGCTACGCGCTATGTGCACCTTGCAGTTTTTCCAAAAAAGCAACCCTTTACATTTGAAATACCCCCAACAAACTATATATTCTCTGAAAGTACACACCTCAAGCTTTCTAGGTGTACCAGGCGTGTTGATGTGCCCATAGTTTTCTGGAAGTAATTCCTCAATGTATTCTTTGGTTGCAAAGAGTTTCCGGGGGGGGGGGGGGGGTGGACCCCATTTTTTGGGGGGATTTTTAAGGGACCCTTAAAAATACCCCCAAAAATTGACATGGGGTCCCCCTTACCCAAAGTAACCAGCCCGGGACCAGCTATGCAGGGCTTGTAGAAACAGGGCACAGGGGCTAGCTTTTGTGGCCCCTGGCCCTGCAGGCTACAAGCCCGCATAGCCCGTGGGCCCGGGCTCTTCTGCCCCCCCCCTGGGCTTTGGGGAGGCAGGTAATGGGGGTGCCAGGGGTTAATAGCAAGTCACCCACTAGTCACAGGTGACTTGCCACCTCCCCCAGCCTTGTGAACTGGTATAGGGGTCATGGACCCCTTACCAGTTCACAAGGGGTTAAATGTAAAAAAAAAAACACACACACGCAAAAAGAAAAAAATATTTTATTTTTATTTATTTATTTTTTTTTTTATACTTACCTCCCATCCATCCTGGAGCACTGTGTCCCTCGGCGATCACTGGCTTCTGCTTTTGCTCACCTGCTGGAAGCCTTTTATAGCTGCTGGATGACAGAACACAAAGGGTTAATTAAAAAAAAAATGACATAGAGTCCCCCCTCTGGGGGGGGGGGACTCCATTTTTGGGGGGATTTTTAAGGGTTAAAAACCCTTAAAAATCCAAAAAAAAATGACGTGGGGTCCCACTTACCCAAAGTAACCAGCCCGGGACCAGCTATGGGGGCTTGTAGGCACAGAGTGGGGGGGGGCAGCTTTTGTGGCCCCCCCACCCTGCAGCCTACGAGCCCACATAGCCTATGTGGGCCTGGGCTCTTCTGCCCCCCCTGGGCTTTGGGGAGGCAGGTAATGGGGGTGCCGGGGGTTAATGGCAAGTCACCCGCTAGGGCAGGTGACTTGCCACCCCCCCCCCCCCAGCCTTGTGAACTGGTATAAGGGGTCTCATGGACCCCTTACCAGTTCACAAGGGGTTAAATGTTGGAAAAAAAAAACACAGACACATAAATAAAAAAAATGATCTTTATTTATTTTTTTTTTTTAACTTTACTCACCTCTGATCCTGTGTCCCCCGGCGATCTCCGCTGACAGTCTGCTCGCGTGTTTGGAAGAGAGAGCCTGGGGAGGGGGGGGCGATCACAGCCCTCTCCTCCTCCTCTGCTCTCTGCTCCAAGCACCAAGCAGACTGATTCAGAGTCTCAGGTGCTGGAGTTAAGATGCCGGCTGCTGGTGACATGTCACCTGGCCCCGCCCACAACACCTACGTGCTTGGCACTTAAGGCCCAGCCAAGCCAGCACGTAGGTGTTACGTGCTTGGCAACAAAAGGGTTAAATTAGTATTAAACTTGAATACAAAGCAAATTAGTATTAAACTTAAAATGTTTTTTTCTCCTAAATGTAATGTAATGATAGTGCTCCATTAAGACACCTTCTAACAGCAACAACAAAATAGGCAGGATAATATTTCTGAAGAACAAACAAAGGCTTGAGGCTCAAATATCATTTTGTAAAGAAACTGACATATTTGGACATCACCTAAAAAGAAATGGTTTTGAACAAGAATATTAGACAAGTATTTGCCATGTGAGATTTTTATTTCACTTGCATCCCTATTGTTTAAAATGTCACCTGTCCTGCTTTTTTTTTCTTATATTTGTCATTGCTTTCTCCATGACTAAGAACTAATTGGCAAGTTCTCAACACTTTCTAAATCACTGAAATTAAATCCGTAGCTCTTATGCAAGGAAACCAAATGACAAAAACATCTTTCTTTGCTAAAGGCTAATTGGCATGGTCAACTTTATACATGCAACTAAAATCTTGCCAATTTGCCTTTCTGAATGTGAGCTGTCTGCATGACGCTCCATTTGACTACACTGAGGTCTATTATCAGTTGACCAAAAATGCCTGTCACTGTAATTGACTATAAAGTCAGATTATAAAAATAAATTGTACCTACCTTGTAAATGTATTGCTACATTTTGAAACTGGCTGCTGTGGTTGCCATACTGACACACTGGTGTTTCAACTAAAAGGGAGTGACAGCCAAAATATTGTAGGCTTAATCTGACCATTACATCAAATGAGTATAGCTTATTCCATGGTGGAATGTTATGTTCATTAATTAAGCTCTTGAACAAACATGAAAGACATGGCCATTCCCCTCGATTCAAAGAGCAAAAGTTAATTGATTTTGGATCGAGAATCGTAAGTTTGGGTGGGTGTTAGTCATTTTTTCCTGTTTTTTTGGCCATTTCCGACTCGCACAAGCCTACGTACGAATTCGTATATGCTCTTACGATCATCGGAAGTGCGTTCCTAAATTGTAGGATCAAAACGTAAAACTTAGGCTCAAATCCTAAAACTTAGGATCAAAACGTAAAACTTAGGATAATCGGATGTGTTTAGGTGTGATTCAGAGAACAGTTTTCCAACCTCTAAATACGTTTTAAAAGAAAGCCACTGCCGACACCTTTTAGCAGTCGGATTGCTGTTCTTGAACAGGTTTTTTGGCTATGTGGAGGAGTCTGCGCGTCTTGAGCTCCAATGAACTGCATGTATCAGCATGGCCGAGGCCATAAATTGTATGGCAATGCATACCTGATTCATGTATGCCTTATAAAAGCATTTTAATGTGGACCTTAATTAGTCCTTTGCATGTAAACCTTTACTTTGCAATACATCCATATATTTGCGTTAATTAAAGAAACGTATGTCCTTTGTTATTTATTTTTAAATTGATGTACTAGAATAATATTTTTAGATTGAATTTATTGGTGTAGTTGTTTACCTTTGCTTTGTTTAATTATTTAAGCACATCTTTGGTCAGATGCATCACACTTACTGAGGAGAGGAGAGCGGGATAAAGTGCAGGATGTGGGTTACTGCTGTATTTTGCACAGACACAGCAGAGCTGGGGGCACGGAAAGGTCAGAAATCAAAGAATGCAGAGCAACACAGTCACAAGGCCCTTTCTGTTTGCAGGCTGCCCGAGAATACCTGACCCGCCATCTTGGCTGTTTCTAGGCTCATAACATGCAGAAGTTGCTGGGTGTTTTTTAATTTTTGAGAGCAAATCTGTATGTAGAGGGTGTGGGTAACCACACCCAAAATTTTAAGTTGTACCATTTGAAGCCAAAATATTTAAATTAAATCCTCAAGTAAAAAATGCAAGTTAACTAAAAATTAAACAAAGTAAGATTTACTTATGCAAATGCATTCATTAATGGTTGGTTACTACAAAATGAATGAAATAAAGAAAAATAAAAGACCAAATATTTAGAATGCACTTTAATGAGGTAAGTTTGTAGTGCGCAGCCGCAAGATCAGAAGGATTTACGTCCAGACAAAAAAGGAAAAAGGGCAAAACCAATGTTGCAACCTGAGAAATGAAACGGAAAATTCAGGATGGAAACTGACATAGGTCTGATTCGCGAACTGCCATACGAACGGACGTACATTTTAGGATAGAAACGTATTTGCTTATAGAATCACTCGCAAGTTCATACGAACGCACGAGCGTACGGGAAAAATAGGATGATCGGCACCAAAATCAAAGCTGTTACATGTTTCTTTGAATCGACCCCATTGAGTAGACACTGTGGATTAACCTTACTATTTGTATAAAATCGGTATGCGGATATGTTCAGTCCTCCTGAACTAAGTTAGTGTGACCTTTACCCTAGCATTAAAAATTACTTTTTAAACAACACTTAATGCTTGTTTACTCTTCTAAAACATGTGAATAAGAGACTGTTATTATTTAGTCAGTTATGGAAATATAGGCCTTGACTCAAAAAGAGCCTAAATACAATGTGCAAAATCTGCATATCACATGCACACAATGGGGGTTACCACAATAATTTTGGATTTTTCTGTGGAGGAAAAGTTTCAGAACATTCATAACTCAGCACACAATAAAGTAAAGTAAAACTTTTAAAATCCCCTGCACATGCAATGAGGCAATTCTACAGGTGAGGTCCCAACCAACTTTAAGGAAGTCCATTTTAAATGTTTCAAAGCAACAGCAGCCTATAGGGAATCCAAGCAGAGTTGGAGAAGCTAAGAGGCCGATTCATTAATAGCGGCAGGTAGCGACTGTAGCGGCATTTTCAGAGCGCCCACTAGTAGTCGCTGTGCTTGGCCGTTGTTCTGTAGTTGATAGCGACTCAGTCGGTTTGCCGTAATGTTGAATATTGGGTGAGGAGTCGCTATTTGACAGGTTCCGCGCTGTATGGGAGCGCATGATAGCGACTGGCCCTAGCGACCGGCTCCCACCATATTCATTAAAAAATCACGCTCAAAAAATTTTCGCGCTGTAAAATGCATGTTTAAACCCCAGAGCGCGGGCGGCGATGGGTTAAAAGTAGTTTTTTAACCCCCCAAACAACCATATTTTTGGAAAGCAAAAAAAAAACAAGTTTTTAAAATAATTTGGTAATATGAATACATTAATATCAGACCTGTAATATCAATTCTGTACCTTAAAAAAAAAATCTAAAATGGCAGAAGTGGTCACAGAATTTTTCACATTTAAAAAAAAAAAAATGAATAACAATTAATTATGAATATTTAAAGATTGTTCCATTGAAATGCATTGGAGAGCGCCAGGCAGCGAGAGGTCATACCTGTCACTGTTCAAGGTCGGATGCTGGCGCTGTGGGCTGAGGCTGGAATAATGATGAATGAGTGGCAATATGACGCTATCTCAGTCGCTAAGGATTGGCTTGATAAATGTGTGATTGTGGTGGGGAGCTGGCGTTCTCGTGGCGGGGCCCGTCATTACCGGTCGCTCACCAGTCGCTACCTGTCGCTATTCCTTCATAAATAAGGGCCTAAGTGTGTTTGGATTAACTGTTGTTATTTTGTAACATCTAAAATAAAACATCTACCCCATAAACAGTTTACTTAACTTTAGAGCTGTCCCATTACATGTGCAGGTGTTACTTTAAATCACCTGCACTTGGAAAGTTATCCAGATGATTTTAGATATTTCTAGAGAGTTTGGAGAGGCAGTCTGGGATTTTCTCACTCATACAATAAAGGGGAAAATAAAAATGGTTTGCTTCCATTTAAAATTTATCCTGCATGTGATGAGACATGTGAGTGGCAAATTATTTTTGTATTGCGTAGATATTTTATTCTAGAAGTTACAAAATAACAGAATAAAATCAAAACACATTAAAATGATCCTCTCAAGCTGGGTTTGGCCTCCCATTGTTACTTTGAAACATCTAAAATAAATTATCTACCGCCACAGAAATTGTTTGCACCTTACCTGTAGAATTGCCTAATCACACTTGGAGGGGATTTTGTTTTTGATATGGAAAAAAATGATTTTTTTTTTTGATGAGCCTCTCCAAACTCAGTCCCTTCAGAAATATTCAAAATCATTTTGATATCCCTTCGTGTGTAGGTGTTTGGGTGATATAAAGTAACACCTGAGTGCTTTCCTCACTGGCCTGGAGCTGCAACGTATGACTGTCTTATCACTACTGACTATTTTTGTCCCTTCCTCAAAAGAGCATGAAGTGGCATATTTCAACTGTTGCCATGGCCCAGGTGATAGTGGCCTTCTCAAACTGGTGCTGCAGTATGGCTCTTTTGTCGAAGTAGCTTTTGCAGCATATATAAGGTGAAAGTCCAACATGTAGGCAGATCACAAAGGAATTCACAAGCCAGAGGTTTTGTTGCTAATCTCTAAACAGGAGTCAGAGGGTTGAGAATGCTGAAAGTGCGGCCTACTCCAGCAGTGGCTTTAAACCTGCATAATTGTTGGGGAAACACTGACCCACCAGGTTCAGCATGTACTGGAAGCCATGCAAGGTAGATATGTAAGCTCTCCAAGGCGAATGGCTGCTACGAGGTTGGACCCATTGTCATACACGACCTTGACTGGCTTGCAGGATCTGCCATATCTCTAACTGATTCTCTATAGGCCGAACCTCTATAGGAGCAAGTCAACACATAGGCTTTGTCTATGTGCTCAGAAGCATATCAGTTGAAGTACAGCGTGTGTACGGCTGTACGGCTTTGGGTCCTAGTGAGTTCCAGCAACTGTCAACAACTATGTAGCAGGAGGTTTGCCTTCTGTGCCTGCTTGGACAAAAGACAGCAGATAGAGCAAAGTGGGAGGAAGCAGATGGAGCAGCCATGGAGGAAGCAGAGGGAGGCAGCTGCTGTGGCCTCTGGGCTAGGTGGTCTCCCCAAGGAATGGAGTGCTGTGTTCTAATGTGCTTGGTCACGCAGGAGTTGCTTGTCTTGTTATAGACAACCACTGACTTATCATCTTGGAATGTGACATTATGTGACGTCTTTTTAGATGAGTTAGTGCTGGCCCTGGGCTGCTCTTCCCTACCAGGGCTGAAAGACCATGGCCATGGGGTTGAGGCTCTTGGCCTCAAGGAAGACATCATTTCCATTCCAAGATGTTACTGCTCTTCCCTTTCCTGCTCCACCTCAGTGCTGGTCTGGTGACAGACCTCCTCCTGGACCCATGTTTGCTCAAGCACCTCCTCATCTTGCACCTCTTCTTCAACCTCCTTTTCGGTGGGATCAAAGAGACCAGAAGCAACAGGAGCTACTATACTTTGTCTGCCTTGTCTGCAGTCTGCTACTTAGCTGTGGCCTCATGCCTATAAAGCAGCGATACTCAACTGGCAGTCCGGGGTCCAAATGCAGACCTCGTGCCAGATTTCTAGACCCCTGTCCTGACAGCCCTGCACCCAGTTGCTTCTGTGTTGCCATGCTCAGAGCTGCCCACTGATGTAGTGCTAAATCTCCCTGCCAGTGGCATGGCTCCCTGGCACCTAGCATTGCAATAAGAAGTACTGCACAGATGGGAAGTGGCATTGCAAGGTACACACAAACTCCAGCTCAGTTGAGCTCCAGCTCAGCCCCATCCATCTCTGTACCCTCAGTTCTGCCCCATCCATCTCTGTCCCCACAGCTTTGCCCCATCTAGTCCAGTCTCTCTGGCCCATCCGTCCTTGGCCTCCCAGCTTTGCCCATCCAATTCCTGTCACCTCTGCTCTGTCCCATCCAGCCCAGTCTCCCTGCCCCATCCATTCATGTCCTCACAGTTTTGCCCATCAAATCCCCGGGGGGCTCCCAGCTTTGCCAATCCATTACTCTTTCTTCTAGCTCTGGCCATCTACCTCCCCCCCAGCTCTGTCCATTCATTCCTGTCCTTCTAGTTCTGCCCATCCATCCCTTCTCCCAGCTCTCTCTCTCCATCCCTCCCTGCCCTTCCTGATCTGTCTATCCATCTCTCTCCCTTACAGCTTCTCTCCCATTCATCCCTCTCTCCTGAGCCTTATCTAGCCATCCTTGTTAGCTGTAGTTTATAATAGAATTATTGGGGTGGGGGTACAAGCAGCCTTTTTTAGTTTTATCTGGGGAATATATAGCCCCTCCCCCAGTATGCTGATTTGTAACTATCCACCCCCCCGCGGCAGCCCTCCGCTGGACCTTCACCCCTCACCTTTAAATGGACCTTTACAAGAAGTGGTTGAGTACCCCTGCTATAGAGTGTAGAAAACTGGAATTTGAGACTTGTCCTCATTCTCATACTCCTTCTCCTTCCATCCTCCTTCTGTCTTTACTTGAAGCCCCCTTCCAAATCCATTACTTATGGGGATATAGCCTTGGTAGGGGTAGTGGGACCATATTGATATCTCTGTGTAAGCAAGCAGGTTGGTCTTTAGAGCAGTGGTTCTCAACCTTTTTATGCCAAGTACCCCCAAGTGACAAGCAGTTGTAACCAAGTATCCGGAAAATAATGTTACCAAAATAAGTAGGTCCCCTGGACCCCTTACCAGTTCACCCCTAGTGATAATAGAAAACACACCATACAAATAAACTGTAACACTGTAAATTTCGATAATTACCAGTCCGCATCTACTTTCTCCTTCCCCTTGCCTGGCAATGTTTTCCTCCAGTCCAGCAGGGTCTTCCCTCTGCATCTTCATGGCTTTTTGGAGCCTCTTAATGCCTTTTTGGATTCCCGTCCCCATTTGCATCAGAGGGGGACACGGGTCCTTTTTCCTTCCCTCCTAGCTACAAGCCAGGAGTTTCCATGGAGTCCCCACCTTTCTAGTATAAAAGCATTCTCCACCAGCTTAGCTTTCATTACCCTTGGCTGGCAACCAGGGCAGGAGTGTCCCTCCTCACTCCATTTGCCAGCGGGGCATTTTAATTAATGCAGCTCTAGACAGGGGACGAGGTAAAAGGGAAAAGGTAAAAAAAGGTTAATTAAGTGTAATAACATTTTTGTGGTCTCTTTATTTGTTACATTACTTTTGGCAAGGGTTCCAAAAGACCACCTGCCCACCTTCCTTCCCCCTCCACATTAATCATTATTATTCCAGGACTTGAGAAAGAAGGTTATATTAACAGAAAGTTAGCGTCATCAAGCCACCGAAGGTAATAAGTTGCACAAATTTCACAAAGTTTTTGTGCTATTGACATCTCCTCTAAACCCAGATACACCCATGGATTTTATGGAAGAAATTAAAAGTTTTCATATTGGCAGCAGAGCATTGCAGTGGGTCTAAAATTTCCTCAAAGAACATCAATTAAAACTAAAACTTATCTGAGGTTTAGCTTGACCCAAAATTTTGCCTGTATATTAACATGTGTCATCTACAGCGCCCTGAAAAAATAATTGCTACATCTGCCATGCAGCCCAAAGCAATGGTTATAAAGCCTGAAATAGAAAACGCCTACAATATCTAGCTATAATTCTTGGCAGGTGAATTACATGACATTCCCTAATAATACTAGCGAAACATGTCAGAATGCCAGTACAGAAAACATAATGCCTGACCTCATAAAATATTACATAGGACACATCGCCCTTAACTTCATAAGGAATCACAAAGCATATCTAGAACTTTCCTTTGCCTGGGAGAATCAAGGATCTAGGATGTATTTAAATATTAATATTCAGCCCAATGTAGATATATGTCATGGCGTGCCACCTAATCAGTCTATTCTATACGGAGACACATAGAAAAAGCTTGGTGTTTTGTAATGGAACCAGACAATGATCCTATGTCAGGGCATACTGTGCATCCCATTTCTCCCTTCTAAAGCTACAAATACTTTATTCCACCAAATGCAAGGTACATATAAGGAATGCTTTTTTGACAAGGAGATACATCAAGAGAGCTTTCAAAAAAACAAGTTACTGTTTGTGAACACACAGGATGCATGTTTGGCTATATACAGTGGTTTGCAACCCCCTTGGCATTTATTGTGTCTTGCTACCTCACAACCTGGTGTTAACATGGATTTTTAAGGGGTTTGCATAATTTCATTCAAATAACACGCCTACAACTTTGAACATGTGTTTTTCTTTTAAAGCAAAAAAAAAAACAGTATTTTCCGCCATATAAGACTCACCTGACCATAAGACGCACCTAGGTTTTGGAGGAAGAAAAAAAGAAAAAATATATAAAATATTTGGAACCAAAAAGAGAGCTAGAATACCCCCCCCCCCCCGAACCAAAAATGACATTGCAGATTCCCCCATCCCCAAAAACAAGCAGCATGCAGAATCCACCCTCCCCATATAACAGACATTGTGCAGAATTGCCCCATAACAGGTAGTGTGGTAGACCACCCCCATCTCCAAAAGCAAGTTGTATGCAGAATCCCCCTTACCCATATAATGACAGCATGCAGAATACCCCCATAAGAGGTAGTGTGGCAGATCCTCCCCATCCCCCAAAACAAATAGCTTTCAGAATCCCCCTCCCCATATAACAGACAGTGTTTAGAATACCCCCAACCTACCATGTACCAGGCAGTGTGACAACCCCCCCCCCCCAATCCCCAAATGCTGCTGAGAAAGTTAGATGTAAAAACACGTCATACCTGCACCACGATCCGGAGGCTGCCTCTTCCTGTAGCCTGGGCATGGTGATGCTTCACTGATATCATGGCGCTGCTCTCTACACTGTTATTAATAAATCGGCACACGGACGGCTGCATTTTACATTGAGGAACATTTTTCTAAAATTGTTTCAAAATGGACTGTGGCCATCTTTACTTCTTAGGGACTTTGCCTCTTTAATATGCTTTTTTTACACAGTCATGTTCACAGTTTTTCAAATTAAAGGCAGAGAAAATCCTCTCTGGTGCACCCTGTGCCCGCCACCCGCCCGAGAACCTCAGGTGATGCTGCCGGCTTGGTGGTGGCCCATTTTTTTTTTAAATGGGGTTTTCCACTGACAAGAGTGGCGGATGGCATAGGCCAGTCAGCTGGTAGCATCCCCAGCTTTCAATTCAAGCACGTGCACACTACCTCGCCCAGCCATTCAGATGTCGCAGGAGCTGCTGAGAAAGGAAAGTAACACTGGGGTTTCACACAGCGGGGCATCTCGCTATAGGATGCCAGGAGCGGTGGGAATGCAAGGGTTTTCATCTACTTTAAAGAATGCCGCTGTTTATCATTAGTACCCCCTATTTTTCTAGCCATTTGTTAACCCTGTCCAAGTTTAACTTTCAGCTTCTGATATGTGTTTTTTATTGTGTTATATTGTAAATAAAATGTGGAGGCTGATTCACTACTAACGCCACGTATTGCCAGATGAGCATCTGTATATTGGCGCATAGAGTGACCGCTAGTAGTTGCTGTAAGCGGGCATCGGGCACTGTAACAGAGCGTCTCGATCGCTCTAGTAACCTGGCCGGCATTGATGAATGTGATGTGTGTTGGACGCTGTAACAACAGTACAGCGCTGCAGCAAGCAAGAGGTAGCTCCAGCTCAGTGCGTCCGGCACTCGGCGCTCCACACCATATTTAACAAAACTCTAGACACACACAGCATCGACGCTCTAAAGCTGGGTGCTGTAGCATAGAGCGCCAGATGCTGTGTGATCAAAGTCTGGTTTTGAACACATATACACCAATAACAAAGTGAAAACGCATGGAATGACATTGTTTTAACACTGGGACAATAACACTTTAGTGCCAGACCTCTAAATAGAATTCTGCATAAAAATATAAAAAGTCCAAAACATGTATAAAAGTGTTTGTTTGTAGGCCAGGAGAGGTCACACAACGATTTGAGCAAAAAAATAAACATTCTATTTATACACAACTAATGAAGCTGCACTGAAATGTATGGGAGAGCAACAGGTAGTACATGGCGCTCCTGAGCCTATAGCAGAGGCGCTATACTCTGAGCCACCTGTATTAATACATGTGACGCTACATGGCGCTGTTAGGGGCGCTCACCAGATTCACTTTCTTAAATGGGGTTTTGCGTACAGTGCACAGCGTTCACCAAACGCTGCCTGCTGCTACAAGGCACTACCTGCCGTTATCCGTTCTTAAATAACTCCCATGGTTACATGAGACTTCCACAATCATTGTATTCTTGTTTCCTTTTTTTAAACACTGTCCCAACACCTAGTGGAACTGGGATTATATTTTCTGAATAGTAAATACCCATGGCTCCGCCTACTGTCCTGGCCTATATTATCCTTTGTGGTATGCACTATGCAAATACTTTCTGTTTTAGGGCCTTATTCATGAAGGGATAGTGCCAGGTAGTGGCTATTTAGCAACAGGTAGCGGGAGGTATCGGCAAGAGAACGCCAGCCACAGCACGCAATTACACATTTATGAAGCCGATCCTGTTGAGCGACTGGGATAACGCCATGTAGCATTCAATTTATCATTATTCCAGCCTCAGCGTAAAGCGCCTGCGTTCAAACTTTCAGAGCGCCACGTATTACCTCTCGCTACCTGGCGCTCTCCCATACATTTCAATGGACGATCCTGAAATCCCATTGCTCATCCCTATTTTTTTTTTTTAATAATACAAATGTTTTAGACATTTATCCTGAGCTGTATGTATGTTTTTGAAGGTCTGGCAGTAAAGTGTTAATGTCACACCCCTCCAACAATGTCATTCCAGTGTATTTCGCTTGCTTAATGTTGTTCATGTGTTCTAAAAATCACTTTAATCCCACAACGACTGGCGCTATGTCCTCCAGCCACACAATCTAGAACGACTGCGTTCGCTCACTGTCAAATTTTGTTGAATACGGTAGGATTCGCAGAGATTCGGTTGCAATAAGCAGTCACTGTCGTTCGCAGCATGCAGCGATCCACTATTGTTAAATATGGATTTTGCGTGTGTGGCTATAGCGCCAAACATTGGTATGCGTACGCATTGTTAAATTTGCGTTTCCTAGCGGTATCATTGGCGTTTCTTAGCGTTTTTATATTGCGAGGAGTGCCAAAGGTTTTGCTTTCATATTCGTTTTGTGTACTTTCGGTTTTACACCTACAAGGATCCACCATGAGGCCCAGACGCCCAGCTAGACGTATCCCCAGCTCCTCCTCAGATTCTGACCCCCCCACCCCTGTCCCCCCTGCCCCTTCAGCCTCCCCTGCTCCCTCGGAAGGCCAGAAGAAATCACGGAAGAGGGTGGATCCTCTTGTCAATGGGCAGGTCGTGAAAGTGTTTTTTTTTTGTTTTAATTGTTTTTAATTATAGTTGTTATATCCAAATATGTAATGTTTTTTGTTTATTAAAGTGTGTTAGTACGTTCCAGGGCTATTTTTTTTTGGCCCAAATATTTTTTTTATTTTTTACAAAAATGTTGGATTTGTTTTGTGCTTAGAATCAGACAAAAGGCTTTAGTTTTTTTTAATTTTTAATTTTTGCAACAATACAATGTTTTATGTTTTGTTTTTGGGAAATGTCAAAATTGTGGATTAGCATATTTATTTTTGTTTTTTGTTGTTTTTTTTTAGGATTTTTGCTGCAAGGAGTACGACTATGCCCTGAGTGCAAGAAGCAGCATAGTGATGGAGGTGCAAGCCACCGTGTCCCGATGCTTATAAACAAAATTGACGAAACGGGCAATAATTCAAAAATGTCTGACTTTAAGCGCCGGGACAATGAGGGCGTTTACCGGCTCTATGATGCCTACACATCTGGTAAGTGTAAAATCACAAAATCCTTGTTAATTCTATAATGTGGGATGAGTAATGTATTTGATTGTGATTTGTCCCTATTTTCCTTTTGTTTCCTCTCCACAG
The DNA here is from genome assembly GCA_027917425.1 of Gastrophryne carolinensis. NCBI lineage: Eukaryota > Metazoa > Chordata > Amphibia > Anura > Microhylidae > Gastrophryne > Gastrophryne carolinensis. Next base: position 321,248,757 of record CM051239.1, read on the forward strand.
ATAAGCGTCCTCCCCTGGGGAAACACGGGAAGGGGATCCTCCCCCTCCCAAAAGTTTTGGACTCGGATGAGTCTGCGGGGGACGGTCCCTCTCGTCGTTCTCATCTAGAGGACCCAGGGGAGGAAGGGGAGGAAGGGGATGACGCTCCAGAGGAGCATGCTGCTGGGGTGAGGGCAGTATGGAGCCTCAGCTCCTCACAGTCGGACTCAGCTGAGTCCCAAACCCCTTGTGGCCACTCTCAAATGGGGAGTCCCAGTGGGGAGGAGGTGAGGGGCTCGCCCACACTCCCTCGAGGATCAGGAAGCGAGAGGGAGGAGGGTGGCCCATCAGGTTTGGGATCTGCTGGGCCCATTGTGAGGAGTGGAGGCTCCACGCCTCCCCCTCAGAGCCCTCCCTGGGACACCAGCAGCAGCTCATACCCTGGTGAGTGCATTTCTTATTGTGGTTGTTTAGTTCCATGGTGACCTTGTGGTTACTTATATATTCCACCTTTAACTGTTTTACAGGGTATCATAGAGCCGGCACCTCCACCAGCTATGCTGCAGATCTTGCACTCAGGCATAGTTGTGGTAAGTTATTTTTAAGAATATTCTACATAGTGTTGTAAATTTAGCTCTTTAAAGTGAAAACATGTATTAGCCCAAACAACATTATATAACAGCTCAACTCATGTACCCCTAAATACCATGCTAATGTGTTCAAACCATGTGTAACGTAATATTTGAAATACTTGTTTTTGCTGACTTTTATTCCTAAAATACAGGTGGATGCCGATTAACAACATCCATTTTTAAAATCTTATGAATGTTTCTGTTTTTGCCAAAACAGATGTTTCCACACAGACAGACCCGGTCATCATACTCCCCACCCCAGCTCCAGGAACCCCCAGCAGCTTGGTCCCTAGCCACAGCTGCGATGGTGAGTACAATTAAATTTAAAATACACAAACCTTAAAAACAAATGTCTGTATACTTGACCAGGGATAAAGGTTAATGTCAGTCTGGGGCTAATTATGAGACATGTAGATGATATATTTGCAAGCCACATTCATAATTGCATGTATACATGCTAGTTTGTTGTCTCGGCTTAGGTTAGGATAAAATACATTAAACAGGCAGCCTGTGATTCTGTGGGGTAATTAAAATAATCCTTCAATATTCTATAACTATACTTAGAAAAGGTGAAGGATTTTTGTAGAAAAATGGACATGAGTAATTAAGCAAAACAGGATGTACAGTCTTCCAATGCTTAAGTAGCCCTTATTTGGTTATTTAAGGTAATTTAAAAAGTGAGCTGAGGGAGGATAAAAGAGAATGGTAGGCCAGAAACTAAACTATTGATCTAAAATATGTCACTTTATTAGCCTAATGTTTAATTGATCAAATATTTAGAAGAAACATTAATTAATCCTTAAACTTTTGAACCTCTCATAGGTTGTTTTAAATTCTTGTGAAGTTCAAATATTAATGAAATTTCTTTCACCCTACAGCTTGCAATATTGAGCATTGCAGACTGTAGCAGTATGTCCAAGATTTATGCTGCTGGGGAAGAAGAAAAAGCATTAGGGTGGGGGTATTAGTTTGGCCACTTTGAGGCCTTGGGTTCTGCCTGTGTTGGGCTTTTTTTTAAAAAACAAATAAAAACTTTTTGTATTTTGCCTAAATTTTGTTGTCAGAGTTTCATTACATCAACACACCCACACACGCGTGAACCAATTCAAAAAATAATCTAATATTGCCTATGTGAGCATAGACAATATAACATTATTCTAAATTTCAGCATTCCAACAACATTAAAACGCCCAGACACTATTAGATTTGGGTGAGCGATTGTACAGTGGCTTTATAGCGTCTGAGACACATCATATTCATCATTGGCAGCCAGGTTAAAATAGCGACTGAGGAGCTCTGTAATAGCGACTGACGGCTGATCGGGGCGCACACTAGCGGCTGCTCATAGCGCCGCTGTACAGGCGCTCATCTGTCTCTACCTGCCGCTAGTAATGAATCAGCCTGCCTGTCTCTTTAATCCCTTAACATGGATCTCTCACTAACCTGGTTTATGAAATCTCTGTACTAAGGAAGGAAAAGGCTTTCTGTTAAGAAAAATCTTGATTGTAAACCTAAGAGTGAGTAACACAGGTGGGTCACTTAAGCAAGATATTTCTATATAATTACAATACTTAAAAGTCGCACTCAATTAAAAATTTCTGTAGATTTACTAACTTACCAGCCATGGAAAAACTAAGGCAGTGTTATTCTGTTTAAAAATGTTTTTCTTTATTGTAGAGGAGAGTCACAGGAATAAATTACCCAGCAGCTGTCTCTGTTATTTAACAAGAAAGAAAACCGAGGGGAACTAAAACCAGCTCTCATACAATCTGCTTGAGCTGTTTGGGTATCGAGCGTCCTGTCACCGGAGGCCTTTATTGTGTCTACTGACACCTGAAGAGAACTGCGCTGGCACAGAGAGATAGACTAAGGGACAATTCACATCAGATGAAAGAAAATGTAAAAACACAGAGTTTGTTTTATCGGCAACAAATGATATTGCTTTCTGAGCTAACCATTTGTATCTGAAAATACATCCTTGAATTATTGATGTGGGTTGAACACAATTTATAATCTTGTGCCTTCATAAAAACACAGACTTTTTAATAAAATATGTAGATATTGCGTATTGAAGTAAATATTTAATATGATTTAGCTATTCAACACTTACTGTAATTATTATTATTAAGCTTTGAAGCCTTTAATGGACAAGACTGTTCAGAATTTGTATTAGTATCAGAATTTGGAAAGAAACACAAAGTTGAGTATGGGCTATTTTGAACTGTACATTTTTTTACTAACAAACGCCTATATCTGCTAACCCCTGGACCCTTTGGGAAAAGAAGTAAACTTTTCGGCCAAGGTTTAATTCTAAAAAATAGCTACAGAACATAACTGAATGTAAGGCATTAAGGAAAATGTTATACGGGGAGGCCGATTCATTAATAGCGCCAGGTAGCGACAGATGAGCGACAGTAGCGGTATTTTCACAGCGCACGCTAGTATTCGCTGTGCTTGGCCGTTGTTCGGCTATTGACAGCGACTCAGTCGGTGTACGGTAATGTTGAATACGGGGTTAGGAGTCGCTGTTTGACAGGTTCCGCGCTGTATGGGAGCGCATGACAGCGAATGGCCATAGCGAACGGCTCCCAGCATATTCATTAACAAATCACGCTCAAAAAATTCTCGCGCTGTGAAATGGTTGTTTAAACCACAGAGCGCTGGCTGCGATGGGTTAAAAGTCGTTTTTTAACCCCCAAACAACCATATTTTTGAAAAAAAAAAAACCATTTTTCAAAACATTTTGTAATATGAATACATTAATATCAGACCTGTAATATCAATTCTGCACAATTTTTTTTTTTACCTTAAAAAAAATATCTAACATTGCAGAAGTGATCACAGAATTTTTGACATTTAAAAAAAATAAAAAAAAAACATTAATAGCAATTAATTAAGAATATTTAAAGATTGCTCCATTGAAATGCATTGGAGAGCGCCAGGTAGCGAGAGGTCATACCTGTCGCTGTTCAAGGTCGCTCGCTGGCGCTGTGGGGTGAGGCTGGAATAATGATGAATGATTCGCTATCTGGCGCTCTGTCAGTCGCTAAGCAGGATCGGCTTGATAAATGTGTGATTGCGGAGGGGAGCCGGCGTTCTCGTGGCGGTGACCGTCATTACCATTCGCTCACCATTCGCTACCTGGCGCTATCCCTTGTTAAATAAGGGCCTTACTGTCAGGGAAAGGTGGGGCACATGGTCAAACTAACAATGCAGCACCTATGATCACGCAGCCTGCATTTTCAAAGCACCGCCTGTTTGCCCACCTAGCAGGACTAAAAGGGCCCAGCAAGGCCATGGACACACAGATTCTTGGCTAAGGCAACAAGATTGCTCAAGATAAATATAGGTTTTAATGCAATAATAATAGGCAATAATAGGCAGTTATTACAAACATCGTGGAATTAATACAAATGTTGTTCTGAGTGGCGGGATACAGTTTACAGGCACAGTGAGTTACAAGCAGAGATACAAGTCAGAGTTACCTTAACATGCAGATGCAAAGTAGTGATGATGGGCTCACACAGGGAGGTGTGTGGGCAGCTTATGGAAAATCTGGGCCCCTCGAGCAAGCATGCAATGCAACCTCCCCCAGAGAGTGACAAGTGCTGTACCAGGGGTTATCCCCTTTATCCCCTCTCGCCCCCACCCTTGGAGCTGGCTGTTCCCTTCCTCCCTTGGGGAACCTTCTCTAATACCTAAAAACTTTTAGGAGTTATAACCTTGGACAGGGGGTCATATGGTTCAGCATACGATTGGGCTGCATTCGATGAGACCAAAGATGAAGTCCCTAAATGGGTCAGAACCTGAGATCTCTATTTCTTTGGGTTCCAGTGGCCGCCCGGCACTGAGAAATGTATGTCTGCATGCAGTTTTGTGGGCCCATTCTGGTTCGGTAACTGGCTTGGTGCTGGTCCAATTTGTGTCAGTGCTGGATGTCTGAGGCACTGGTTTTTGAAGAGAGGAAGCTCTCTCCAGGGGTTGCCTCTGCTTCAAACTCAGTGGTGCCTTCTCAGCCCAGAGGTGTGAGAGATTCAGCACGGAGTCTGTGATCTGAGCTTGGCTCAACTCACAGATGCTAATTCGCCTTGCTGGAGAGATTTAGTCCGATGCGCATTTATGGCTGGAAACCCTAATGCTACAGTGAAAAATAAATGGGGGAACTCTGGACTTGTTTCAGGGGTTTCAGGCATTTTTACACAATGAAACTGGATTTTTGTTTCACACTTAACTTACCAGTAATTTTCTTTTCCTGGCCCATTTTCCATGGCGTCATACTTATGGATTAAGTGTGCACCTGTTAACCCTAATAGAACTTCCTCTCTATTTTTAGACTTCTCTCATTCTTTTTGTAAAGTCATCTTTTTTTAAATGGAGTGGAAGTATGACACCATGGAGCATGCGCCCAGTAAGAGAAATTTCCGGTAAGGTAAATATTAAACTATTCCAGGCACCTCCCTGGCATCATACCTATAGGACTTAACTAGCCCATGATACTGAGTGGGATGCTAGAACATCATTTTACATTATTCACATCTATTTGTACATGATGGTGTAAAATAGACTGGAGCCTTAACCAACATCTATGATACTAGACAGAGTCACAAAAATGTATAGAGTAAACTATTTAGGTGATTTGCAATAAACCTGCACCAGCAACTGCCCAAGACAAGGCCATACACCTGGTTGAGGGGTGGGGGTAGCTGCCTTTCCATTGGATTGGCAGATTTTGATTGTTTTAATGACCCACGAGACAGTATTTCATGAACTATGATTTTTTTTTTGGAATGGCAGGGGGCCCAGCACAGACAATAACACGAACCAAGACACGAACAATGAAGGGCCATAGACCCAGCAAGGATAAGAAGGGTATGAGCCCAAATTCAGGATTCAAGAAGGCCCTGGGGACAATTACAAGATAGCGGAAGGTCCGTGGACCCCATAAGGACAAAGGTTTAGCAGAGGGTTGCAGAGCATGGCTAGGCTACAGGAAGACAATGCAATGATTCAACACAGAGGCGGGGCCAGACACATGCAATTATAGGAACCACCACAGCATAATAAACACCGGGTGAGGTTAAACAACGCAGCTCTAGGACCCAGGGGAGAACCACACCACTCCAGCAGACACATGCCACCACCAAATAGCACAGTGGCTAAAGCAGTGAGATGAGAGAAGGTCAATTGCTGGTTCGAGACCCCAATTATGCCAGTCCTCACACATGTGTAATGGTCAACCTAGACTGCACCACAGAAAGGTTGAAAGCCTTCTTCGTGAACATGATGAAAGGACATAGGCTTTCACCATATATGCAACCATATGCAACCTGCCAGAAGATGGGGAGGTGGATATCTTCCTGAATATGCTCCCCCAGGTTATGGAAGATGGAACCTGACCATCCAGTATGTCAATGAGACACTGCTTACTTACAGTTCTGGCAAGTTGTCACTATAGTAGGAGACGATAAATAGATAATAGTTACCATAAGTAACAGTATATATAATCATAAGACAATGTTTTCTGCACACCTAGATAGGACTGGATTAGATTGGATTGGATTATTCCAATCACTGATTGCCCTAGCCTACCTGAGCCATATCTAGTTTATTTGGATATGATATACCATTTGTTGTTCTATATTATAATAAATCCCCAATGGGTTTACTTAATTAATTACGATTAAATTGATTTTATACTAAAATAAATGTACTATTAAGGTGCATTATATTAGTGAATTGATCACAATAAATTAATTGTTTATTATTTATTTAAAAAAATTAAATTAATTAAATCCTTAGTGTGTAAATAAATAATACTTCAGTGTTAAACTGATATTGCACAATATATTTAATCTAATAATATATATATTATTTTTAGTGAATCAATAAACTTTCAATAGATGATTTATTATTTATTACATAATTCATTAAATAAATTAATTTAAATAATGTAATTTTATATTTTTTATTATTTTATTATTTTTCTATTATTTATTATCATTGACTAATTGATTAATAAATGCATAAAAATGATTTTAAAAAAATTAACCTTATAGTCTAAGTGAAATATTTAATAGTTCACAAAAGAAAAAAAGAATATTTATTCGTCATAATTTTTCTCAGTTGTGATGTTGGTCCAACTTATTCTGGAAATTTGCAAGATCTTCTTAGGGCAGACATGTATCTTCTTGTGATGTTTACATCAGCTGCATTTTGAGATAGCACTATTTCACATTTTTGGCAGAACCAGAGAAAAACATTTTTTTCCCTTCACTATAGCACTTTAATTGACTGCTCTCAATATAATATATTATGAAAACATGTTTTATGTATTAGAGCCACATATTTAAGGTCCCTCCCCAAACACCTTTTTATGTGTTTTTTAACAATTGTTGGTCTTGTCAAATGTATGTATTCCAATAAAGGCGTGGTATATAATTCTTAAACCTCTGGGTGCGGCTCTTTCTGATAAAGGTTTTGGGACTGTGCTGGCAGCCCAACTATTCTTTGTTAACTGGAATCAGAATATCCCCCCCCCCCCCAAAAAAAAAATGGAGAACACAGGTTCTCCAGAGAATACACTCTGAGATGACGAACAGAGCTTTGCAGAAAACACAGAAACTGGAGAGATCAAATCGCTATGGAGAAACAGTAAAGGAAAGAGGTGAAACATGGGGGACCATCGGGAGGAGTTAAGTGCTTAGCAGCCAAATGCGCATGGGGCATGGCCATTTGCACTTCAAAACAGCAGATTTTCCTTGCAGAAGGCGCAAATTGGCACAAGAATAATCTATTCGCTCTTCTTCTATGCGCTTGCTATTTGGTGCACTTCGCACCTGCACCTGGCATGTTTATGCAACCAGGAATCATGTGCAGTATCGTGAGCATTTTTGCACAGCGACCATGCATCGACCCTATTGAGTCTCCTTGAAGTTGCAGAAGTACATGTACCAGGAGATTGACAAAATGTTGAAGCTGGTGGTCATCCCAGCGCCCCGCAATGCCTGGGCCTCAATGCCATCATAGTCACCAATATGTACCCAATGCCATAAATCGATGACCTGCTCGATCAGTTGGCTAGGGTCAAGTACCTAAGCTGGGGATATTGGCAGATTCCTCTGACCCATAAGGCCCATGAACCCTCTGCCCTTCATTTGGGCTATACGAGAACACCTTGATGCTTTTCAGTGGATGACCAACACACTGCTCCAAGGACTTGAACGGTACATGAGAGGAACAACTTGAGCATCTGATGCAGGTGCTGGGGCAGATCCACTAGACAGGTTTGAATATCAAGCCGCTCAACCGGTCCTGAGGGAGGTCCACTACCTGGAGCACCAGGTAGACAGGGGGCTATAAAACTAGAGTTCTGGAAAGTGAATGCCATCACTTGCCTGGCCCTTTCCCAGGACCAAAACCCATTTACAGTCTTCTGAGCACTGCCGCATACTAAAGGAGGATTGTCCCTTGCTATAGTAGCCTGGCAAAGCCCCTGACACACTTCACCAGAAAGACGTTTCCCTCAACAGTCAATTGGACCAATGACTGTGAGATGGCCTTATGAGCACTGAAGACCACCCTTTCCAGTTCCCTGCTACTACAAGCAGCCAAATTCATAAGGCGGTTTGTAATGCAGACTGATGCCTGTGACTTAGTCAGCTAGGTCAACTTAACAGGACTGGAACACCCCATTTTGTAACTGAGCCAGAAGCTCCTGCCAAGGGGGGTTTCCTACTCCACAATGGATAACAGTGTTTTTTGACAGTTTGGGCCCTACATCATCTGCAGCCCTTCTTGTATGGGTGCTACTTCATCGTGGAGACAGTTCATAACCCCCTTCTCTGGTTACATGCTGTATCTGGGGAAAATGGGAGGTTCCTGGGCTGGAATTTGCTGCTCCAGCAGTACCAATTTGACATTTTCCACAAATGGAAACACACTGGTTAGAGAAGGCTACGGTCCTTTAGGAAGGAGAGAAGGGTTATATGATCAGATGGCTTACAAGCTATCACGTTTAAGGTGTGGAGGTCAGGGAGCCATTGTGTTGAAACTTAGAATGATTTACAATTCCACATGTGGGTGTGCTGGCACTTGTTGTGCCCATCCCCTCTGCTTTGTTGAAGCACATTTAAATTGCTTTGGGCTGCCATTCCCTTCCCTGTTTACACACCTGTTTCTGATGGCCTGTCAGCTTTCGTCCAGTCCTCCATTATGGTACACTGTAAATGATGTGCTAGATTTAGTGCTAATAGGTGAGAGTCTGGAGGGGCACCATAAAAAGTCCAGCATGAGGATCACGTAACCTAAGGGCAGGCCTGCTCAATACAGAAGAAAATAAATTGGAAAGAAAACCATTGTCCTGAAGACTGACATGTTAAAACATCTGACTTGATTTTAAATTAAGGTCTTAAGTGCTAAAAAAAAATGCTCATTCAGACAAAAATATAGTTGTCAGCATCTGCAATTATAGTAGAAAAGGAAAGTGCCATTTAATACTCATTTAATGATGTGCAGAAGAGAACCATGCAGGGCAATTGTCCAATGAATCAAATCTGTGCCACTGGCCATAGGTCTCCATACTGACAACTGGCTACAAGCCTGCTGAATGCATCAAAGAAATAATTTGATTCTGCTGTAGTGCTCCCAGAATCAATTCAAATCATTGCACTTCTAATAACAAGAGAGCAAGACCGAGTGTCTGCTTGTGTTTAGTGGGAAACCCATGGAGTGATAAGCGCAATCTAATTTCAGTAACTTCTCAAACACTTATTACTGTTCTCAATAGGAGATCTTCTATTAATATGCTGTAAAAGTTTGAGGTGTGTGTGAAAGCACAGACCAAGCAGCATATTTTTTAAATGTTCAGTGTGCGAGGGCATAAATCAGAACATTTTATAGTCACTTCATCAGGGAAAGTCATCCTGATATTGTCAGGACATCAGGAATTTATTACTTGGTAATTCCGAAGCAGCTGCGAGCGACAAGGGTGCTGCTTTCAGTAACACAATATTTCTGTCATTGTGCACATAGTGGCTAGTCTTTCACCCAGTACCCTAAATCTCCAGTTGCATTCCCACCTCTAAGTGGCATCTGCAGCACCAATAAAATAGGGCTGTCACAAGGCATTTATAAATTAGGGCAAAAAACAATGTAGTAAGAGGAAACAGTCAGTGCATGAGTCATTGAGCACATCCCAGGATAGAATGGTTGTAACAAAATAGAAAGTGAATGTTGAAACGAGGATTACCATTTGTGATTTACAGAGCTAATATTAAGTTAAAGTCACTAGAGAGAGCACAATTCTGTTTAGCAAATTATTTTCGGAGCTATGATGCGAATTTCCTGTCATGTATTTTCTCTTCTCTAGAAATACACATTTTTGTTAGCATTGTAATATATATATATATATATATATATATATATATATATATATATATGATTCAGCTTACACTGTAGAGCACTACAGCAGGCTTTGTAAGTCTAAAGCTTGGTTTCTTTTGGGTTTTTATTAATGACATTTACCTGTACTGCATAAACAGAGGTTCATGTACAGTGACATAATTCAAATAAAAGTTAAAAGTAAGTAAACTCCTTCATCCACCCATAACTTGGGCTGATCCTTAGCACTGTTTTTTCCTCTGTGCCCACCCAATCTGTCTCTCGCTGGGTCAGAGCCCCCTGGGGTTTGGGATGATAACACTTTGGCTCTCAGTGTTCCACCCTCTGGCTTACAACCACTGGGGAACTGGGTCCAAAAATCAGCTTGGGATTTTACCAGCCAATAGCCTGCCCGATACATGCCTGCTGAGGAACTCCACACCTCCCGCAAACACAATGCTTGGGCTATAGCATTAGGGGCTGGGGTTCCTTGGCTTTTGGGGTTACAGTGGAGCTGGGTACAGGGAGCTGAGAGGGAGACTAAGGGGACAGGGAATGAATATGGGGGCCCAATTGGCCCCCAAGTCAGTGCAGCCCACTGGGAATTTTCCCGGGTCTCCCTATGGCCAGTCTGCTTATGCTTACTGCCCTGGCTATGTGGGATAGAGCTTTCTGGCTCTCTGCAATCTTCTTACCTCTGCACATTTCATGCATGGAATTTACTAGGTCCAGCTGCACTTCCTAACGAGGCCAAATGCCATGAAAAGACCGAGACACAGTGGCGTAGCTAAATGTGACAGGGCCCTGGTGCAAACATTAATGGGGCCCATTTAAGGCTCATGCAGGTCATTTTTTAAGTCTTTTAAAACTAATTGGATGCAGCTAGACAACTAAAAACTGAAACAGCAGAGATGAATACAGTTGCACCAGTGTTGCATTATATGGGTGAAGGTGTAAGGCAACATCCCCTCGCCACCCACATGGGCTAACACTGCCTCTGCCAACGTCTTCTTTTCATGTTTGTTGGGCTTGAAGTCTTACCTTTGCTCCATTAAAGTCTGCATAGACACATTTGGATTATTCTCTGTTTGGGTCTCCTTTAGATGCATATGCACGCCCCTTCCCCTTTACTGTGACAGTGTAAGCACCAAAGCCTGCTATACGGTAGTGTATGCCTATGTCACCTAATCCAACTGTACCATCTCACAGTAGTGGCAGATTGCAAGCACAGATGCAAGCCTAACTCTCCACTCTGTTACTACTGTCAGGTACAAATGTAATACATAAAACACATTGTCTGGAGTGTAATGTGGCTCACATGCATAGGTGAATGGCATGAAAGGGTGACTTACCCTCATGATATACTCTTGCTGCGGGTGTAGATGGTGGGTGCCATGTTGGTCCTTTGGATGTGAACTGTGTGACACACCCCTGCATCAAGGTGCAACAGTGCCTACATGCCCCGGGTTGACCCCGGAAGTGTGCTTGCATCCATACTCACATGTAGCCTACAGGTTGCTGACGCCTACGCTGGCCTTTTAAATAAACTCAATTGCTGTCCAATTAACCACTCACTTATGTACTAAGAGAACACAGGTAAGCCTCAGACTTTCAGGGCAGTGCTTACTTAGGAGCTCACTTTGCCACACCATAGGCAACAACGCAGCACCCAGAGCCTGAAACACAGGCAGGCCAAGGAATTTGCAGCACTGGCTCAGGTACCCCAGCACCAGTGAAGACACTCCCCTGGTGATACCCACAATAGCCTCTCTGAGCGAGTCACCTGCAGCAGTGTCAGCCATCAGCAGCGGGACTCACACAACCAGGGCTCCCGCCACAGTTCACCACATACCAACCAAGCTGAGTGGCCAATTTAATGATGCCCAGCTGGAGGTTCTGCTGGATGGTGTTGCCCAAAATTATGATCGGATGGCTGGGTCCGGGTCCCGCTCGACCCCCAAAATGTTGCAGGAGGAGTTATGGGTGGAGATTGCCTGCAATGTGACGGGGCATGGCCAGATGGGCTGAGGGGTAAGTGGTAATCAACCAGAGCGATGTTTTTGGGCCTGAAACATTGGACAACTCTCTAAAGCCAACCTTTATTTTGTTTCAATCTAGGTTGAAAACTGATGGGAGCTGGACAACAATAAGTGGCATGTGGCCACCAGTGGTAAGACTTGGTTGGCTGACCAAACACACCAACCTGAGTTCCCACATACACATCCAACTTTGAGGGCTTGTCAGGGACACACATTGGCCTACAACACAAACCAAGGTGATTTGTCTATCTATAAATGTAACCCCTAACATGGTGGTAGCAGAATAATTTTAGGGATCTGCGGATCCCAGTGTGTAACCCTTGTTGTGATTATGAAGGGTCACATATACTGTAAAGAGTAAACTAACAGTAAACTAACAGTGCAACCCCCCAGCCAGCAGCTCCTCTCTCTCCAGACCCTCCACCTGCGAACACAGCTGCCCCCTCTGGCATGCCTACCACCAAGCCCTCATCAGCCAGCCACCCAGGGAGCATAGTCCAGACAGTGATGAGGTAAATGTGTGCTAAATTGGAAAAGGCCAAGTGCAGTGTGGAGGAGGAGGATGACCCCCTGGAAAAGTTTTGGGCCATGTAGGCTGTGTGGTAACATTCACCCAAGCAAACATTAACATTGTCCTTTCTCCACACAGACAGCACCCCTCAGGGCTGAAATTAATGAGCTTGAGGAAGGGCACTTAAAAAATCTGGATGAGTAGAGAGTGTCCCATCTTGCGATTGCTGAAAATAATGCCAAAAAATAAAGGGGAACTAGACTCGGAACACAAAATAAACGGGCAAAATAAAACAAAACCAGGGACAAGTGTGACACAGGGAAGCTGGTTTAGGGTAGGTGAAACAAGGCTAGACTAAAGAGAGAAGATTGGGCAAGAAGGAGGAACAAAGTGGACCTAAACATACTGAAACATATACTCCTGAGCAGCTGAGGGAACCAGGGCCACATGCAAGCAATCAATGGCGCCCATGACACTTGGCATATTCCAAAAAAGCCCAACCTCACCGTGCCCCAGGCTGCCAAGCTATCAGGAAAAGAGCTGCAGGACAGCCGTGCCATCAAGAAATTTAGTCAGGACACGGCTCAATAAAGGCTGGGACATGACAACTAACAGTGCCCCTAGCCTATAGAAAGAGCAATTTGCTAAAAATTGGAAGCAGCCAACCAATTTGGTCATACCTCCAATTGCTTTATCCTTTCTTGCGGTGGAAGCCAACCATGGCCGAAGCTCTGAGTAAAGTTTCTCAAGAGAAAGGCGGTTCAGTTGGGTCAATTCAAAGACCTGCTGATCGGTCATCTGATTGATTTCCAGGCATCTGCGGGTATGCCTAAGCTCTGGAAAGTACATGGTTAACAGCCCCCGCTGCTGGATATGCTCATACTCTTTAGAGAACTCATCAAGGGGCTCCATCACATCACTCCCACTAGCAGAGGGCGTAATTTTTAACCATACGGCAAATACTAAGTTACACGTACTATATTTTACCAGAAAAAAGGGCAGCTCAGCCCAAAAATCACAGCCCTGATTTACCCGGCATGGAAAATAGCCCAAATAGGGGCCATCAACACAATTCCCACTGGCGGAAATGTGTGTGAGGGAGGCAATCAGGCCTAATAACAAAAAACGAAAAAAAAAAATCACAACAAAAACATCAATATTTAATATTTACATCAAATAAATACATACATGTATACATAAATACAAAATACATTAAGATATTACATTGTTTACAGCTGTCAAAGGTCCAGAAGGGGAAGAGAAGGTAGTGGAGGTGGATGTGACGGTTTAAGCATAAGAGGCGGAGGAGGAGGTAGCAAAAACTTTAACCATTCACTCAGGGACTGGTGCTGGCACTGCCAAGTCCCGTGGGGTCCACTCCTGGTTCATCTTAAGAAATGTAAGCATGTTCATGTAGGCTGCGGATAGGTGGATCCTCCTGTCTGTGATGACACACCCAGCGGTGCTGAACATACATTCTGATAGGACACTTTCCGCAGGGCAGGCCAGCACCTCCAAGGCATAGAGGGCAAGCCCTGGCCTCATGTCCAATTTACCGAAGCTATTCTCAGTGTCAGGTGTCTCCTGCTCCTCCTGATCCTCCCTCCAGACAAACTCCAGTGATGCCCTTGAGCTGTACTGGGTGCCACCCTGCTGTGAGAGAAAGTCCTCTTCCTCCTCCCCCCTCCATCTCTTATTCCTCCAAAATTGTCCTCTGGCTGGACAGTGGAGTACCTATCAGCCCAGCAACCCACCCTGCGAGCCATGTGTGCAGTGCCCTGACAGTGGGGAAATGGGCCATCCTCCTCCTCTGCTTCCTCTTCTGTCATTGCCTGAAGCAGGTAGAGCATGGGAATGGTGTGCCATCATCAGCGCTGACCATAGTTTCCTAGAAGCACTGCGCAGATGTCCCTCATGGAGGCCCACTCACTGGTGGTGAAGTGCTGTCTGTCTGCACTTTAACTCACCCAGGAATTTTGTAGCTGAAAATCCACTATTGCCTGCTGCTGCTCACACACCCTTTCCAGCATATACAACATGGAATTCTGGTGGCGGTGGGTGGAAGGCCAAAGTTCTTCTGCAGTGCAGACAGACGATCAGCAGCGGGGTGAGAATGCCGAAGGTGAGAGCACATGCTACACACTTTGTGGAACAGCCCCGGCATTTCTGGGTAATGGTCCAGGAAGCTCAGCACCACCAAGTTGAGCACCTGCGCCAGCCAAGGGATGTGCATCAACGCACCTCGGCTCAAGGTTGCTACAAGGTTCCGCCCATTGTCGTACATCACTGTGACAGGCATCAGGTGCAAGGGCAGCAGCAACTCGTCTGTCTGGTCCTGGATGCTGGTCCACAGCTCCTGGGCGGTGTGGGGTCTTCAGACAGATGAGTTTTAGCACCACATGCAGCCGTTTCCCCATGGCTGTGCTCAAATTGGTGGTGCAGGGGCTGTGTCTGAGGGGGAAGCAGAGAAGGTGGAGAAGGCCACAGGAGGCGCCGACTGATGTCCCACAGTCCTGGGTGGTGGAAGGATATACACTACAGTGCTTCCCGCCTCAGTCCCAGCCGCCACTACATTGACCCAGTGGGCAGTTAGAGAGATGTAACATCCCTGCCAATGCTTACTTGTCCATGTGTCACTGGTGAGGTGAACACTGAAACTGATGGAATATCCCGATGCACATCTAATTTTTTTCACAACATGTTGTTACAGTGCAGAAATGTCCTAGTGAGAAAAGTTGTGGCTGCTCGGCGTATTGTGAAACAGCCACTGCCATCAGATCTTTAAAACTGTCCGTCTCCATCAAACTATTCTTTGCGGGATAACAGGGTATCCACCCCAGTGTATAGAGGAAGTTATCAGATAACAGGATACACCCCAGTGCTTAGAGCAAGTTGTGGGATAACAGGTTACACTCCAGTGCTTAGAGCAAGTTTTGGGATAACCCGGTACACAAATGGTGGGATATCATGGAACTCACACCCCAATGCTTAGAGCAAGTTCTGGGATGACAGGTTACACCCCAGTGCTTAGAGCAGGTTGTGGGCTAAAACGGTACACTCACCCCAGTGCTCAGAGCAAGTTGTAGTATATCAGGGTACACTCACCCCAGTGCTTAGAGCCAGTTGTGGGATAACATGGCACACACACCCCAGTGCTTAGAGCAAGTTGTGGGATGACAGGTTACACCCCAGTGCTTGGAGCAAGTTGTGGGATAACACAGTACACCCCCCAGTGCTTAGAGAAAGTTGGGGGATAACAGGTTACACCCCAGTGCTTAGAGTAAGTTGTGGTGACAACACAGTACACACACCCCGATGCTTAGGTCTAGTTGCTTGATAACATGGTACACACACCCCAGTGCTTAGGGATAGTTGTTTGATAACATGGTACACACACTCCAGTGCTCAGAGCAAGTTGAGAGATAACACGGTACACTCGCCCCAGTGCTTAGAGCAAGTTGTGGGATAACAGGTTACACTCCAGTGCTTGAAGAAAATTGTAGTATAACACGGTCAGGGCTGGATTATAGACAGGGAGCAAGGGGAGCATGCCCCTGGACCTCCACCATTTGCCCTGTAAGAGGGCCTCCACCATCTTTGGTGCTATGGTTGGAGGCAGCAGAAACTTGTGGGACTGTCAATTAGTCCAGTCGGCCCCTATCCACATGCCCTTACAGGGGTTCTCCCAAGGTTCTCTTTCTTTTCTGTGGTACTGCCACTCTGTTCAGTGGGTCATTAGCTCCCCTAGGTCCGGAGATCCAGTTCTTGAAAGTGTATCACTCTGGTGCTCGCAAGCAATGGTACCTTAAATTTGAGGTACCGCTGCTTGATCTAGTCTGCCACCGATCCGGAGGTCAGAAGTGCACTTCCCCGGTACACTGGACACTGCATGAAAACACTGCGATAAGAACTCAATATGGCACTGACTACAAGAGCCTAAAAAGATCTTTGGTGGCAACGGGCGAAGTGGTGTATGTGGGGGGACAGACCAGGGAAACTTACGAGGCATCTCTCTCCTAGAGAGGGGAAGAGTGGAATTCCTTAATTAAAGATCTTAAAGAACTTTCACCCAAACCAGAACTTGGTGATCGAGAAATTATTTGTATTCTATAAAACATAGTTTAAACCCGGGAGGGGATGCAGGAGCAAATAGATCAATGGTTATCAGAGACCAAAATTCTGAAAATCGAGGAGGAAGCATGCGTGAGTAGCTGGCCGCCGCTCCAGCCGCCCAATCCACACGCCACCACTGACCTACTCAACCTCACCTGCTCAACCTCTCCTGCTGATCATCCCCGTTGATCTCTTCCTTCTCCCGCTGTCCTCCAGGTGCTCGGCTGCATAGTTCAGCCATGGCGAGGCAGTAGCGGCGGGATGGTCCCGGGGTGAATCTGGTTGAAACCTGGCTCCTCCGTAGCGTGGTGTCGCGGGGTCGCGTTTTCTGCCGGCGTGCAGGGAATGTGCACGCGGGGCTGTGCGACTGTGTGGCTCCTGCGCTCCGTGTTTTTTCTTTGGATGTCTTGGTGAGCCGCTCGATGTGGACTCCTGGGTTCTGTCCGGCCGACCCCCCGATCCTTGCGCCGCCGCTGATTATGCATAATTTCTTCGGTCTCTTTTGAAGGACATTCCAGCTGACTCCTTTGGACCACTGTTGCGGCTTTCCACTGCTCCCGCCGTCTCCCGAGTCATCAGCAATTCAGCGGCAGTAGCGGTGGAGGTGGCGGGACCGCGCCGGCCTGTATCTCTCCGTCTGCTTTGAGTTGCCACCGTAGGCAGGCGGGTGGATCGCTCCCATCGCTGGAGAGGCTCCCGTACCGGCCGGCATATGTACCAGCACTTTAGAGGATCACCTTTCACATTCGATTCAGGGCTCCTATTTCTGCTGCATTGATCATTTTGTCTAAGTTTAGTGCTGCTGTCTTCAGAGATATAACATAGATGGCCGGCCTCTGTATACTGTTGGTTTCTGACATTCCTGCCGTGGGGCTGCCTGGTCGTTGCTCCTGAATCTTGTCGGACGCTGTACAGGGGGGCTCCTTTGGATCTGCAGTGAAGTGCATCTGTCATCCGACTAGATTGTCTATCCTTTTGATAGACCAACATATGCTGGGAAACTACACTACATGGAACTGGCACGGCAATGTGACTGATCGCTTAACGAATATATCTGCAAGAATACATGTCGTATGATACACTGTTTTAAAGTACTGGATATATTATGTTTTACTAACTTCTCTACGTAATCTAAATAACCTAAAATGTTGCAGAACACTAAGAAGAATTTATTCAAGCAGACTTCAATAGCTTCTTATGGCCAGGGCCCCTATACTAGATCCAGAGGAGAAAGCCCATCAACTATGACTGACCGTAGAGAACCATCTAAGGATATACCCGGTACACCTAGACAAACAAACCAAATGGGCCATGTAAGCACTGCTACTTCAATAGCGGGAGCTCGGACCCCTGGAGAAATAGGTTCCCATAGGGACTTTATTCATAGGGCACATGAATTACTAACACAAACAGACAAAGACTTAAATATGGAAACAGAGAATTTGCAAACAACCCAAAAGAACCCCACCCAAGAAAGATCAAAAAAATACATACATGATATGGCAGCAGCCTATGATTCTACCCATAATATAAGCACTCCGACAAATAAAGGAGGGAAAGAACACACAATTGATTCATTGGGGAAATCATATAGACTGTTGTCAAATGACTTTCAAATGTTCAGAGAAACACTAGATAATCACTTAACAGAAAGGAATCGATGTGTCAGTTTCAAAATATGAACTAAAGCACACGGTAGAAAAAAATCTTTCAACACTTATTACAAACAGATCAAAGTATCAAGGTTGATAGGTACCATCGTTTAGGTAGAGTCAAAACAAACTCAGTGGGACAGTCTCAAGATGATCTGCTTTATCCCGGACTACGCTATTAAAAAGGAAATATTGTATAAAGCCAGACAACTTAGAGAGCATAAAATAAACAACATGACAGTCCAGATATTCCAAGATTATTCACAACGAACTCTTAATAAAAGATATCATCTTAAACCTTTTTTAGAGGCATTACGACCCAAAAACGTAACATTTCGATGGATAGGCCCTTTAAATCTCCAGATTCAAAAAGGGGATAGACAACTCCAAGAGATGGCGATAACCTAAGGAAATTTATAGCGCAATTATAAATTGAAGTTCCACCAATTACAGAATGGGAGGATACAGAAGAGGGCGACGCAACTTTGTTGCCATCAAACCTTTTAGTGGAATCCTGGACTACTAATTCATAAAGTACATATATCTCCTAAAATCTAAGATGGAAAGAAAGCGGTAGATGCAAATGAGAAAGGGGAGATGAGTGGAGACGGAAAGGAAAAGGGGAAGATGAACAGATGAAAGGAGAGGAGATGGAAGGGAATAGGGTCACTCTCCACACAAATAATGGAGGAGGGGGGTGGTTGTAAGCATGTAGGGGGAAAGGGAAGATCACCTAAGAAGAAAGGAAGGTATAAGCACAATCTGGGGTGTGTGGATATAATGGTGATGGTGGTAGTAGTTTGGGTTGACCGTAAATTTATGGTCACATTGGGAATGAGAGGAATCCAGATCTCTCTGAAACCCAAACTAGAGCGGGCAAAGGGAAGGGAGAAGGGGGGGGGAGGGGAATTCTGATTATTTTTATCTACAGACAATATTTAAAATTAATAACTTCATTTAGGAATAGTTTTAAAATAGCTCGACTATATACAATAGGATATATTGGGAATTTCTCACTATTCAAAGCCTATAATATGGAAAACACTGGGAACCGCTCGTATTTCAAGGTACAAGATGAGCATAAAAAAGATCTTCCCGTCAGAAATTGGCTGCGATAGTAAAAACTTAACATTAGCGACTTACAATATCCGCGGGGCAAACTCACCTTATAAAAGAAGTAGAATAATGAAAGATCTCAAAGAATACAAAATAGATATAGCTTTTCTTCAGGTAACCCATTTTAAACATCATAAAACTCCACCACAAGCATTTCATGAATTTGGGACTATTTTCAGTAATGAGTACTCCAAAAAAACAAGGGGAGTGGCCATTCTACATAATAAAAAGTTAACTTTTAAGAAACTGGTAGAATATACAGATAAGGAAGCACGCCTACTAATTTTGATAGGCTGTTTGAACGGGGAAACCTGTACATTAGTCAACTCATATGCCCGAACAACAATCAAAGAGATTATATTAAAAAAACTATTAAAAAAATAGATGAGATTAAAAAAGGCACCATTATCTGGGGCGGTGACCTAAATTTGGTGGCGGATCCTTCTCTGGATACAACAGGTAAACCTGAAAGCAGACAACTTACACTTAATGATGCAGCATTACGACAGGACTTTAGGAAACTGCATTTAATAGATGGTTGGCGCTCGATAAACATCAGAGAAAGAAACTTCACTTGTTATAACTCGGCTCATAAAATATACTCTAGAATAGACTACATCTTTGTACAGCAACATACGCTTTCTAGGATTCAAAAATGTGAGCGACCATGCTCCTGTTATTTTAACCATCTCATGGGGGAAAACAGAACAGAGAAGAAAACACTGGTCTTTAGATACCGAGATTCTACAACAAGAAATAACAGTAGAAAAACCTAGGAATTCTCTGCAGGAATATTTTCTGTTTAATGATACACCCGATGTGAATCTCAATACTATCTGGGAATGCCATAAATGTTTCTTTAGAGGAATCGCGCAAGCCGCAGAAATAAATATCAGGAAAACTAAAATGGCAGAAACTAAAACTATCCTAGAACAATTGACAAAATTAGAACAGATACATAAGCAAAAGCAAACAGAGAAGACCCATCAAGAATTAACCAAATTAAGAAGGGAATTAAATATAATAACGGATTCCACTACTAAAGGCAATATAAAGAAACATCGTGAACAGAAATTAAGGCAGAGCACAGGAGGACAGGATTTAGCAATATATTTGAACGATAGAAGAGCAACTAATTTTATAGAAGAGATAATAACCAAAGATGGTGAAAGGAAATATAAAACTGAAGATATTGTAAATGAATTTGTATCATTTTATAAAAATATATATAACATAAAACAAATGGATCAAGACCACACAACGTACCTTGCTGAAGTTTATAAGACCAAACTTGATTACAATCTAGTAAATGAATTGGAGACTCCTTTTACAGGAAACAAATTAACTGAGGTTATTTCCAAATTGAAGGAAAAGAAATCACCCGGGGAAGATGGCCTACCGGCTGAGTATTATAAGATCTTTGAAAACCATCTAGCACTTCATTCATGCTTAGATGGTTGAATAATATGGATCGCCGGCACTCTCCAAGCCATGAACACGGCAATTATAAATCTTATTCCCAAACCAGGCAAAGATGGAAGCTACTGTGATAATTATCGACCTATATCTTTAATTAATTGTGATCTGAAGATCTATGCCTCCTTAATAGCAAATCGACTACTTAAGATTATGCCTAACATCATTTCAAGTTTTCAGGCTGGTTTTATTCCGAAACGAGGTATAAACCAAAACATTTCCTTAGCAGTCTCTACTATTAGTCACATCAAGATACTAAAACCAAAGCTATTATGTTAGCCCTAGATGCTCAGAAAGCTTTCGACGGGGTATCCTGGTCCTATTTGGAAGCTATTCTTTACCGATTAGGGCTGGGCACAGGAATCATAGATAAGATTATGGCTCTATACACTAACCAAAGAGCCAAAATAGAAATAAATGGAGTCTTATCAGATTCAATTGAATTAACAAACGGAACCCGCCAAGGCTGTCCACTATCCCCGCTACTCTTTAACCTGCATGTGGATCCTTTATTAACCATGTTAGAAACAGATCAGCAACTCAAAGGAATCAAGATAGGAATATTGAAATAAAACATTAACACAAAACACAACATATGCAGATGACATCTTATTAGTTCTAAGAGAACCAATATTAGGTTCAATATCTAGAATAATGGAAATCCTGGAACAATTCAAGATACACTCCAACTTCTTACTAAACATAGAAAAATCAGTAATACTTCCTCTAGGGCTGAATAAAACAGAAATAGAAGTAATCAAGAAGGAGTACGGTTTCCCCATAAATCCAACTCATATAACATATCTTGGTATCAATCTAACGGCTGATCCTGACAAACTCTACTTGCCAAATTTTCCACCACTCTTACAAATTCTGAAAAACTATATAACCAAGTGGTCAAAACTCCCTCTAAATATCCTGGCACATATCGCCGCAACCAAAATGTATTTTTTACCTCAATGATGAACATTCCCATCCGCATACCAAAGACCTTTATAGAGAATATAGATAAATTGTTGGCCATCTTTTACTGGAATAATCGCCGACATAGAGTACCATACAGCGCACTAATAAAAACAAAATCTCAAGGGGGTTGGGGGGCCCCTAACTTGGGCTGCTATATTATGGCCTCTCATTTACAATGTCTGGTTAAATGGATCACAGTAGATAAAGAATCACTATGGGCAAAATCCGAATTATATCCACTTAACTCTTATAGAATTCGCGTATTAGACCTGCGATTTACAGATCTCTTCAAACGGCAAACCAACCACCCAATTGTTTTGTCTGTATTAGGATCCCTGAGGAAACTAACAGGGAAAGAGGAGTTCTACCCATTCCCGGATCTAATGAAACCCTTAAACAATGCTAATATAGGAAAATGGAAACCGGGAGATTTAGAGATAGAAGCATATATTGAACCTAGAGTCTACCATATATGGAAAAGCATGCAGACAAAAACAAAACCTATGATATTGGACCAGATGGAAAAGGAAAACAAAAATTATATTAAAGCTCTGCAAACCAAGTATTTCCTAAAAAACTTTACCCTCCCTGAAATACCTTTTATTCCCACCGAATTCCAACAAATCTTTTTAAAGGAACAAACTGGCAGACCACTTTCATATTATTACTCCTTATTAAACCAACCCAACCAAATACAAGAAACTAGGCGTATAAAAAATAAGAAAATGATTTGGGATCACAAATTAGACAAATACAAAAAGAAAGTATACTCAAATCTATCAATAATATTAAATCCCCAGCCTTGAGAATATTTAGCCTAAAATATTGGCATAGATACTATTATACGGCTGATTATAATCAAGACCTTATGAAATTCAAATGCTGGTGGTGCAAAAAACATCAGGCGACGGTGGGACTGTGAATATACAAAACCACTATGGAATAACACAGAACAATTTCTACAAAAAATAAAGAAGGGAGAAATAGCCTTTAAAGCCAAGGAGGCCCTACTTACTAGCCCACATAGAGGCAATAACCCAAATAATGAGGATATTTCAATTAACATAGTAGGAAGGCTGACTTCATTAATTACATGGATTACCAGGAAAAGTATAGTGATTAGATGGGGAGAGCCAACCCATCTTGATCCTCGTCAATGGAAAAATCATATGATCCGGCAAATAGAAAATGAAATTTGCTTAGTAACGGATCAGAAATATAAACAGGCTTTAGTAGAAGGAGCGGAAATAATTAAAGAAATGATATTTTAATACAGATAAATCTGGCCAGTATAGGCATGTAGATAAGTCAGTAGATAAGTTAGCAAATGAGTTAGCAGATAGGTAGATACAAAGATACCAGATAATCTAAACTAGAACAAAAGAGGGGGAGAGGGATGAGGGGGTGGGGGGAAGAGGGGGAAGGGGTTATGGGGATGATTTGGAAGGTTGGGAGGGGGGGGAAGAGTATATTTCTATTAAGGCGTACTTGTCATGAATGAGAATTACTATATTGATATATCATACAAACTATGATGCAACAACACTCTAAACATCATAAGGAACCATTGTGATGATGGAATACTTTGGTGATGGGAAGTAAGTCGACTGCTGACGTTTGTAAAAAAAAAAAAAAATTCTGAAAATCCCAGGAAAATAAAATATATTTTAGAGGGAGATATCATGATAGAGGAGACCCTCCAAACCATCAGAGAAGTGGAGGGATGGAGCTCACCTGGCGGGATGCGCCAATTTCCGACTGATATCCCTCATAAACAATTATCTATTATTAACGAAGATACTTGCAAAATGTCTTAATGGCTTTTTGGGAGAGGTGGTTCATCCGGTCCAGGTGGGCTCTGTCCCAGGTCAACAAGGCCCCAACCAAATTAGAACTATAGATATTATTTCATCGTTACATAGGAGATGGGATGAAGGAAAAGCAGGGGTATAGTTCCATCAACTGATATCCACAAAGCATTTGATGCTTTAACATAGGACTACTTGAATAGGGTCTTGGTTTACATGGGATTAGGGCCTGGGTTTTTATCTATTATAATGGGGATATACTGCACACCAAGTGCCTTGATCCTTATAAATGGGTATAGGTCCCGACCGCTGGTAATCCAGAGAGGAACTCGACAGGGGTGCCCCAGTCACCGGGTTTATTTCTGCTGGCAGTTGAGCCCCTGGAGAGAAAGTAAAGACAGGAGACAGATATTAAAGGATCACTATCGCAAAATTGTGTAATATTAAAAACAATATAAACCTATTGGCTAATGAGAGGAGTGGTCACTTATACACCCGAACCGAATAAAACTCCCACCAAGCTTGTGGTTTTCTTCTCCTGGTAGGAAAACAGAGGTGACAGGTTTAGTGTATTAGGGGTGACAGAACCTGTCACTCGATTTCCTCTTCCTTCCATTAATACAAATAAAAAACAAGCCTGGCTGGATATTTCTTGATGCTGGGTGTATAAGCAACCCCTCCTCCCGCCACCAAGCATAGTTATATAGATTTTTATTGTTGGCCCATTTTTTCGCGATAGTGCTCCTTTAAGGAAATAGTAGGATAATATAGATAAATTATTTTTTACAGATGACTTACTTCTTTATATCAAGTATCCTAAGATATCATTGCCTAAAGTAGTAGAGACACTAAGTAGATTTTCAGAGGTGTTGGGACTCAAGGTTAATGAGAACAAGTCGATGGCAATGAATATATATTTAGATCCAGAAATACTAGAAGAGATAAATCCTCTTTCGATTTCCATCGACATTACCTATATGGGCGTTAGAATAACACCAAATTTGAGACTTATATAAGGCCAAACTTCCTCTAATGTTTAAAAAAATAAAAGAAATCTTAGAACTTTGGAAAATATCAAAATTTGTGGTGGGGCAGATTAGTGGCATACAAAACATACATGTTCCCGAAAATACTCTTTCGAGCACTGCGCATCAGGGTAGAACTTAGTGACTTCGAGAAGATCCAAAAAGTTATTATAAATTATACCTGGAATGGGAAGAGAGCAAGATTAAAAAAAGAAATTATTTTTGCCCCAAAGGAAGAGAGACCCCAAATCTTAAAAAAAGACTTTCCTGCTGCAAGGTTAGCCCAAATGATATACATATTTCAGCCAGATCAAGGGTGAAGCAGTCAGCTTTTTAGAATCTTCCATTGGACCTACTTTTATTTGGAGATAGAAAGTACAGGTCAACACAGAGTGGTCCGATATTCAAGTAAACTATAATATGGAATCAAATTAACACGAATACAAGGCTATACTCAAAACAAGCTCTTTAATTTATGGCAATCCTGAATTCAGTCCTGGATCAAAGAAGGGATTTGGCTGATGGAATAGGAAGGACATCACAAGGATAGCATATTCATATTCAAACTGTATACTAAAATTAGGCTAATGGGACGTTGCCCACAGACCTAAAAACAGGAGCACCAACAATATAAAAAATTACCAATTCAATTTTATTTATTAAGAATCAAAAATGTCAAAACCACTAGACATAACAAACACTATACAACAACAACACATTAAAAACACTGCGAGTCCCCAAAATCCATCCAGTGCTGCCTATGCAGCAATTTATTTCTGGGTTAACTCCTAATTCCCAGCACGTATGATAATTAGGGATGAGCGAATCGATCCGGACGAACCCGGATTCGATCCGAATTTCATGAAAAATTCGATTCGGATCGAATCCTAATTTCCCCGCGATTCGATCGCTCGAAGTTTTCCTTTAACATCCATTCATTTACATTACAGGCATTCTAAGATGGCGGACGGGACATGTCCAGACATGTAAGCTGGGGCAGTGTATGCTGGGACAGTCACATGCAGCCTGTCAGCAGCCAGCAAGCCCGGTGACGTCACAGCGCTATTTAAGGCCGGCGGCCATCTTGCTTTTCCTCATTTCTCTATTGTATTCGTAAGAGACAGGACGCTGCTGTAGGCAGGGAGAGAGACAGTTAGACAGACAGGGACAGACAGGGACAGGCTGGAGACAGGCAGGAGACAGGCAGGAGACAGACAGAAAGTCAGCGAAAAACAGGGAAAGTTAGGAAAAATCTGAGGCAGTCACAGGGAGATTTTTTTTTTTCATCCAGCCTGAGTGTTACTGGCTGCCTGACTGGCTTTGTTAGCGTTTTCAGGCTGCTTATACACCAACTGTGCATATATACTGAACTGATCTTAAGTCTGCTGTGAGGCATCCCATTCTGTGACTACACCAGCCTCTATTTAATACCATAACCATTTGCACTTATTCTAATAGAAATTAGGCCTGATAAAGACACTTTTGCTGTGCATAGTCTTACTGCTGCCTGCCAGGTGCTCTCTGGTTTTTGGGGCATCCCATTCTGTGACTACACCAGCCTCTATTTAATACCATAACCATATGCACTTATTCTAATAGAAATTAGGCCTGATAAAGACACTTTTGCTGTGCATAGTACTGCTCCCAGGTGCTCTCTGGTTGGGGCATCCCATTCTGTGACTACACCAGCCTCTATTTACTATAACCCTTTGCACTTATTCTAAAAGTAATTTGGCCTGATAAAGACACTTTTGCTGTGCATAGTACTGCTCCCAGGTGCTCTCTGGTTGGGGCATCCCATTCTGTGACTACACCAGCCTCTATTTACTATAACCCTTTGCACTTATTCTAAAAGTAATTTGGCCTGATAAAGACACTTTTGCTGCGCATAGTAGTACTGCTCCCAGGTGCACTCCGGTTGGGGCATCCCATTCTGTGACTACACCAGTCTCTATTTACTATAACCCTTTGCACTTATTCTGAAAGTAATTTGGCCTGATAAAGACACTTTTGCTGTGCATAGTACTGCTCCCAGGTGCTCTCTGGTTGGGGCATCCCATTCTGTGACTACACCAGCCTCTATTTACTATAACCCTTTGCACTTATTCTAAAAGTAATTTGGCTTGATAAAGACACTTTTGCTGTGCATAGTACTGCTCCCAGGTGCTCTCTGGTTGGGGCATCCCATTCTGTGACTTCACCAGCCTCTATTTACTATAACCCTTTGCACTTATTCTAAAAGTAATTTGGCCTGATAAAGACACTTTTGCTGTGCATAGTACTGCTCCCAGGTGCACTCTGGTTGGGGCATCCCATTCTGTGACTACACCAGCCTCTATTTACTATAACCCTTTGCACTTATTCTAAAAGTAATTTGGCCTGATAAAGACACTTTTGCTGTGCATAGGACTGCTCCCAGGTGCTCTCTGGTTGGGGCATCCCATTCTGTGACTACACCAGCCTCTATTTACTATAACCCTTTGCACTTATTCTAAAAGTAATTTGGCCTGATAAAGACACTTTTGCTGTGCATAGTAGTACTGCTCCCAGGTGCACTCCGGTTGGGGCATCCCATTCTGTGACTACACCAGCCTCTATTTACTATAACCCTTTGCACATATTCTAAAAGTAATTTGGCCTGATAAAGACACTTTTGCTGTGCATAGTGCTGCTCCCAGGTGCTCTCTGGTTGGGGCATCCCATTCTGTGACTACACCAGCCTCTATTAACTATAACCCTTTGCACTTATTCTAAAAGTAATTTGGCCTGATAAAGACACTTTTGCTGTGCATAGTACTGCTCCCAGGTGCTCTCCGGTTGGGGCATCCCATTCTGTGACTACACCAGCCTCTATTTACTATAACCCTTTGCACTTATTCTAAAAGTAATTTGGCCTGATAAAGACACTTTTGCTGTGCATAGTACTGCTCCCAGGTGCACTCTGGTTGGGGCATCCCATTCTGTGACTACACCAGCCTCTATTTACTATAACCCTTTGCACTTATTCTAAAAGTAATTTGGCCTGATAAAGACACTTTTGCTGTGCATAGTACTGCTCCCATGTGCTCTCTGGTTGGGGCATCCCATTCTGTGACTACACCAGCCTCTATTTACTATAACCCTTTGCACTTATTCTAAAAGTAATTTGGCCTGATAAAGACACTTTTGCTGTGCATAGTAGTACTGCTCCCAGGTGCACTCCGGTTGGGGCATCCCATTCTGTGACTACACCAGCCTCTATTTACTATAACCCTTTGCACTTATTCTAAAAGTAATTTGGCCTGATAAAGACACTTTTGCTGTGCATAGTACTGCTCCCAGGTGCTCTCCGGTTGGGGCATCCTATTCTGTGACTACACCAACCTCTATTTACTATAACCCTTTGCACTTATTCTAAAAGTAATTTGGCCTGATAAAGACACTTTTGCTGTGCATAGTACTGCTCCCAGGTGCTCTCCAGTTGGGGCATCCCATTCTGTGACTACACCAGCCTCTATTTACTATAACCCTTTGCACTTATTCTAAAAGTAATTTGGCCTGATAAAGACACTTTTGTTGTGCATAGTACTGCTCCCAGGTGCTCTCCGGTTGGGGCATCCCATTCTGTGACTACACCAGCCTCTATTTACTATAACCCTTTGCACTTATTCTAAAAGTAATTTGGCCTGATAAAGACACTTTTGCTGTGCATAGTACTGCTCCCAGGTGCTCTCCGGTCGGGGCATCCCATTCTGTGACTACACCAGCCTCTATTTACTATAACCCTTTGCACTTATTCTAAAAGTAATTTGGCCTGATAAAGACACTTTTGCTGTGCATAGTACTGCTCCCAGGTGCTCTCCGGTTGGGGCATCCCATTCTGTGACTACACCAGCCTCTATTTACTATAACCCTTTGCACTTATTCTAAAAGAAATTTGGCCTGATAAAGACACTTTTGCTGTGCATAGTACTGCTCCCAGGTGCTCTCTGGTTGGGGCATCCCATTCTGTGACTACACAAGCCTCTATTTACTATAACCCTTTGCACTTATTCTAAAAGTAATTTGGCCTGATAAAGACACTTTTGCTGTGCATAGTACTGCTCCCAGGTGCTCTCTGGTTGGGGCATCCCATTCTGTGACTACACCAGCCTCTATTTACTATAACCCTTTGCACTTATCAAAAAGTAATTTGGCCTGATAAAGACACTTTTGCTGTGCATAGTACTGCTCCCAGGTGCTCTCTGGTTGGGGCATCCCATTCTGTGACTACACCAGCCTCTATTTACTATAACCCTTTGCACTTATTCTAAAAGTAATTTGGCCTGATAAAGACACTTTTGCTGTGCATAATACTGCTCCCAGGTGCTCTCTGGTTGGGGCATCCCATTCTGTGACTACACCAGCCTCTATTTACTATAACCCTTTGCACTTATTCTAAAAGTAATTTGGCCTGATAAAGACACTTTTGCTGTGCATAGTACTGCTCCCAGGTGCACTCTGGTTGGGGCATCCCATTCTGTGACTACACCAGCCTCTATTTACTATAACCCTTTGCACTTATTCTAAAAGTAATTTGGCCTGATAAAGACACTTTTGCTGTGCATAGGACTGCTCCCAGGTGCTCTCTGGTTGGGGCATCCCATTCTGTGACTTCACCAGCCTCTATTTACTATAACCCTTTGCACTTATTCTAAAAGTAATTTGGCCTGATAAAGACACTTTTGCTGTGCATAGTACTGCTCCCAGGTGCACTCTGGTTGGGGCATCCCATTCTGTGACTACACCAGCCTCTATTTACTATAACCCTTTGCACTTATTCTAAAAGTAATTTGGCCTGATAAAGACACTTTTGCTGTGCATAGGACTGCTCCCAGGTGCTCTCTGGTTGGGGCATCCCATTCTGTGACTACACCAGCCTCTATTTACTATAACCCTTTGCACTTATTCTAAAAGTAATTTGGCCTGATAAAGACACTTTTGCTGTGCATAGTAGTACTGCTCCCAGGTGCACTCCGGTTGGGGCATCCCATTCTGTGACTACACCAGCCTCTATTTACTATAACCCTTTGCACATATTCTAAAAGTAATTTGGCCTGATAAAGACACTTTTGCTGTGCATAGTGCTGCTCCCAGGTGCTCTCTGGTTGGGGCATCCCATTCTGTGACTACACCAGCCTCTATTAACTATAACCCTTTGCACTTATTCTAAAAGTAATTTGGCCTGATAAAGACACTTTTGCTGTGCATAGTACTGCTCCCAGGTGCTC
Source organism: Gastrophryne carolinensis (assembly GCA_027917425.1). Taxonomy (NCBI): domain Eukaryota; kingdom Metazoa; phylum Chordata; class Amphibia; order Anura; family Microhylidae; genus Gastrophryne; species Gastrophryne carolinensis. The sequence goes on from CM051239.1 coordinate 321,278,701, forward strand.
TCCGGTTGGGGCATCCCATTATGTGACTACACCAGCCTCTATTTACTATAACCCTTTGCACTTATTCTAAAAGTAATTTGGCCTGATAAAGACACTTTTGCTGTGCATAGTACTGCTCCCAGGTGCACTCTGGTTGGGGCATCCCATTCTGTGACTACACCAGCCTCTATTTACTATAACCCTTTGCACTTATTCTAAAAGTAATTTGGCCTGATAAAGACACTTTTGCTGTGCATAGTACTGCTCCCATGTGCTCTCTGGTTGGGGCATCCCATTCTGTGACTACACCAGCCTCTATTTACTATAACCCTTTGCACTTATTCTAAAAGTAATTTGGCCTGATAAAGGCACTTTTGCTGTGCATAGTAGTACTGCTCCCAGGTGCACTCCGGTTGGGGCATCCCATTCTGTGACTACACCAGCCTCTATTTACTATAACCCTTTGCACTTATTCTAAAAGTAATTTGGCCTGATAAAGACACTTTTGCTGTGCATAGTACTGCTCCCAGGTGCTCTCCGGTTGGGGCATCCTATTCTGTGACTACACCAACCTCTATTTACTATAACCCTTTGCACTTATTCTAAAAGTAATTTGGCCTGATAAAGACACTTTTGCTGTGCATAGTACTGCTCCCAGGTGCTCTCCAGTTGGGGCATCCCATTCTGTGACTACACCAGCCTCTATTTACTATAACCCTTTGCACTTATTCTAAAAGTAATTTGGCCTGATAAAGACACTTTTGCTGTGCATAGTACTGCTCCCAGGTGCTCTCCGGTTGGGGCATCCCATTCTGTGACTACACCAGCCTCTATTTACTATAACCCTTTGCACTTATTCTAAAAGTAATTTGGCCTGATAAAGACACTTTTGCTGTGCATAGTACTGCTCCCAGGTGCTCTCCGGTCGGGGCATCCCATTCTGTGACTACACCAGCCTCTATTTACTATAACCCTTTGCACTTATTCTAAAAGTAATTTGGCCTGATAAAGACACTTTTGCTGTGCATAGTACTGCTCCCAGGTGCTCTCCGGTTGGGGCATCCCATTCTGTGACTACACCAGCCTCTATTTACTATAACCCTTTGCACTTATTCTAAAAGTAATTTGGCCTGATAAAGACACTTTTGCTGTGCATAGTACTGCTCCCAGGTGCTCTCTGGTTGGGGCATCCCATTCTGTGACTACACAAGCCTCTATTTACTATAACCCTTTGCACTTATTCTAAAAGTAATTTGGCCTGATAAAGACACTTTTGCTGTGCATAATACTGCTCCCAGGTGCTCTCTGGTTGGGGCATCCCATTCTGTGACTACACCAGCCTCTATTTACTATAACCCTTTGCACTTATTCTAAAAGTAATTTGGCCTGATAAAGACACTTTTGCTGTGCATAGTACTGCTCCCAGGTGCTCTCTGGTTGGGGCATCCCATTCTGTGACTACACCAGCCTCTATTTACTATAACCCTTTGCACTTATTCTAAAAGTAATTTGGCCTGATAAAGACACTTTTGCTGTGCATAGTAGTACTGCACCCAGGTGCACTCCGGTTGGGGCATCCCATTCTGTGACTACACCAGCCTCTATTTACTATAACCCTTTGCACTTATTCTAAAAGTAATTTGGCCTGATAAAGACACTTTTGCTGTGCATAGTACTGCTCCCAGGTGCTCTCTGGTTGGGGCATCCCATTCTGTGACTACACCAGCCTCTATTTACTATAACCCTTTGCACATATTCTAAAAGTAATTTGGCCTGATAAAGACACTTTTGCTGTGCATAGTACTGCTCCCAGGTGCTCTCTGGTTGGGGCATCCCATTCTGTGACTACACCAGCCTCTATTAACTATAACCCTTTTTATACTTATTCTAAAAGTAATTTGGCCTGATAAAGACACTTTTGCTGTGCATAGTACTGCTCCCAGGTGCTCTCCGGTTGGGGCATCCCATTCTGTGACTACACCAGCCTCTATTTACTATAACCCTTTGCACTTATTCTAAAAGTAATTTGGCCTGATAAAGACACTTTTGCTGTGCATAGTACTGCTCCCAGGTGCTCTCTGGTTGGGGCATCCCATTCTGTGACTACACAAGCCTCTATTTACTATAACCCTTTGCACTTATTCTAAAAGTAATTTGGCCTGATAAAGACACTTTTGCTGTGCATAGTACTGCTCCCAGGTGCTCTCTGGTTGGGGCATCCCATTCTGTGACTACACCAGCCTCTATTTACTATAACCCTTTGCACTTATTCTAAAAGTAATTTGGCCTGATAAAGACACTTTTGCTGTGCATAGTACTGCTCCCAGGTGCTCTCTGGTTGGGGCATCCCATTCTGTGACTACACCAGCCTCTATTTACTATAACCCTTTGCACTTATTCTAAAAGTAATTTGGCCTGATAAAGACACTTTTGCTGTGCATAGTACTGCTCCCAGGTGCTCTCTGGTTGGGGCATCCCATTCTGTGACTACACCAGCCTATATTTACTATAACCCTTTGCACTTATTCTAAAAGTAATTTGGCCTGATAAAGACACTTTTGCTGTGCATAGTAGTACTGCACCCAGGTGCACTCCGGTTGGGGCATCCCATTCTGTGACTACACCAGCCTCTATTTACTTTAACCCTTTGCACTTATTCTAAAAGTAATTTGGCCTGATAAAGACACTTTTGCTGTGCATAGTACTGCTCCCAGGTGCTCTCTGGTTGGGGCATCCCATTCTGTGACTACACCAGCCTCTATTTACTATAACCCTTTGCACTTATTCTAAAAGTAATTTGGCCTGATAAAGACACTTTTGCTGTGCATAGTACTGCTCCCATGTGCTCTCTGGTTGGGGCATCCCATTCTGTGACTACACCAGCCTCTATTTACTATAACCCTTTGCACTTATTCTAAAAGTAATTTGGCCTGATAAAGACACTTTTGCTGCGCATAGTAGTACTGCTCCCAGGTGCACTCCGGTTGGGGCATCCCATTCTGTGACTACACCAGCCTCTATTTACTATAACCCTTTGCACTTATTCTAAAAGTAATTTGGCCTGATAAAGACACTTTTGCTGTGCATAGTACTGCTCCCAGGTACTCTCCGGTTGGGGCATCCCATTCTGTGACTACACCAGCCTCTATTTGCTATAACCCTTTGCACTTATTCTAAAAGTAATTCGGTCTGATAAAGACACTTTTGCTGTGCATAGTACTGCTCCCAGGTGCTCTCCAGTTGGGGCATCCCATTCTGTGACTACACCAGCCTCTATTTACTATAACCCTTTGCACTTAATCTAAAAGTAATTTGGCCTGATAAAGACACTTTTGCTGTGCATAGTACTGCTCCCAGGTGCTCTCTGGTTGGGGCATCCCATTCTGTGACTACACCAGCCTCTATTTACTATAACCCTTTGCACTTATTCTAAAAGTAATTTGGCCTGATAAAGACACTTTTGCTGTGCATAGTACTGCTCCCAGGTGCTCTCTGGTTGGGGCATCCCATTCTGTGACTACACCAGCCTCTATTTACTATAACCCTTTGCACTTTTTCTAAAAGTAATTTGGCCTGATAAAGACACTTTTGCTGTGCATAGTACTGCTCCCAGGTGCTCTCTGGTTGGGGCATCCCATTCTGTGACTACACCAGCCTCTATTTACTATAACCCTTTGCACTTATTCTAAAAGTAATTTGGCCTGATAAAGACACTTTTGCTGTGCATAGTAGTACTGCACCCAGGTGCACTCCGGTTGGGGCATCCCATTCTGTGACTACACCAGCCTCTATTTACTATAACCCTTTGCACTTATCTAAAAGTAATTTGGCCTGATAAAGACACTTTTGCTGTGCATAGTACTGCTCCCAGGTGCTCTCCGGTTGGGGCATCCCATTCTGTGACTACACCAGCCTCTATTTACTATAACCCTTTGCACTTATTCTAAAAGTATTTTGGCCTGATAAAGACACTTTTGCTGTGCATAGTACTGCTCCCAGGTGCTCTCTGGTTGGGGCATCCCATTCTGTGACTACACCAGCCTCTATTTACTATAACCCTTTGCTCTTATTCTAAAGGTAATTTGGCCTGATAAAGACACTTTTGCTGTGCATAGTACTGCTCCCAGGTGCACTCTGGTTGGGGCATCCCATTCTGTGACTACACCAGCCTCTATTTACTATAACCCTTTGCACATATTCTAAAAGTAATTTGGCCTGATAAAGACACTTTTGCTGTGCATAGTACTGCTCCCAGGTGCTCTCTGGTTGGGGCATCCCATTCTGTGACTACACCAGCCTCTATTTACTATAACCCTTTGCACTTATTCTAAAAGTAATTTGGCCTGATAAAGACACTTTTGCTGTGCATAGTACTGCTCCCAGGTGCTCTCCGGTTGGGGCATCCCATTCTGTGACTACACCAGCCTCTATTTACTATAACCCTTTGCACTTATTCTAAAAGTAATTTGGCCTGATAAAGACACTTTTGCTGTGCATAGTAGTACTGCACCCAGGTGCACTCCGGTTGGGGCATCCCATTCTGTGACTACACCAGCCTCTATTTACTTTAACCCTTTGCACTTATTCTAAAAGTAATTTGGCCTGATAAAGACACTTTTGCTGTGCATAGTACTGCTCCCAGGTGCTCTCTGGTTGGGGCATCCCATTCTGTGACTACACCAGCCTCTATTTACTATAACCCTTTGCACTTATTCTAAAAGTAATTTGGCCTGATAAAGACACTTTTGCTGTGCATAGTACTGCTCCCATGTGCTCTCTGGTTGGGGCATCCCATTCTGTGACTACACCAGCCTCTATTTACTATAACCCTTTGCACTTATTCTAAAAGTAATTTGGCCTGATAAAGACACTTTTGCTGCGCATAGTAGTACTGCTCCCAGGTGCACTCCGGTTGGGGCATCCCATTCTGTGACTACACCAGCCTCTATTTACTATAACCCTTTGCACTTATTCTAAAAGTAATTTGGCCTGATAAAGACACTTTTGCTGTGCATAGTACTGCTCCCAGGTACTCTCCGGTTGGGGCATCCCATTCTGTGACTACACCAGCCTCTATTTGCTATAACCCTTTGCACTTATTCTAAAAGTAATTCGGTCTGATAAAGACACTTTTGCTGTGCATAGTACTGCTCCCAGGTGCTCTCCAGTTGGGGCATCCCATTCTGTGACTACACCAGCCTCTATTTACTATAACCCTTTGCACTTAATCTAAAAGTAATTTGGCCTGATAAAGACACTTTTGCTGTGCATAGTACTGCTCCCAGGTGCTCTCTGGTTGGGGCATCCCATTCTGTGACTACACCAGCCTCTATTTACTATAACCCTTTGCACTTATTCTAAAAGTAATTTGGCCTGATAAAGACACTTTTGCTGTGCATAGTACTGCTCCCAGGTGCTCTCTGGTTGGGGCATCCCATTCTGTGACTACACCAGCCTCTATTTACTATAACCCTTTGCACTTATTCTAAAAGTAATTTGGCCTGATAAAGACACTTTTGCTGTGCATAGTACTGCTCCCAGGTGCTCTCTGGTTGGGGCATCCCATTCTGTGACTACACCAGCCTCTATTTACTATAACCCTTTGCACTTATTCTAAAAGTAATTTGGCCTGATAAAGACACTTTTGCTGTGCATAGTAGTACTGCACCCAGGTGCACTCCGGTTGGGGCATCCCATTCTGTGACTACACCAGCCTCTATTTACTATAACCCTTTGCACTTATCTAAAAGTAATTTGGCCTGATAAAGACACTTTTGCTGTGCATAGTACTGCTCCCAGGTGCTCTCCGGTTGGGGCATCCCATTCTGTGACTACACCAGCCTCTATTTACTATAACCCTTTGCACTTATTCTAAAAGTAATTTGGCCTGATAAAGACACTTTTGCTGTGCATAGTACTGCTCCCAGGTGCTCTCTGGTTGGGGCATCCCATTCTGTGACTACACCAGCCTCTATTTACTATAACCCTTTGCTCTTATTCTAAAGGTAATTTGGCCTGATAAAGACACTTTTGCTGTGCATAGTACTGCTCCCAGGTGCACTCTGGTTGGGGCATCCCATTCTGTGACTACACCAGCCTCTATTTACTATAACCCTTTGCACATATTCTAAAAGTAATTTGGCCTGATAAAGACACTTTTGCTGTGCATAGTACTGCTCCCAGGTGCTCTCTGGTTGGGGCATCCCATTCTGTGACTACACCAGCCTCTATTTACTATAACCCTTTGCACTTATTCTAAAAGTAATTTGGCCTGATAAAGACACTTTTGCTGTGCATAGTACTGCTCCCAGGTGCTCTCTGGTTGGGGCATCCCATTCTGTGACATCAGCCCCTATTTAATACCATAACCATTTGCACTTATTCTAATAGAAATTAGGCCTGATAAAGACACTTTTGCTGTGCATAGTCTCACTGCTGCCAGGTGCTCTCTGGTTTTTGGGACATCCCATTCTGTGACTACACCAGCCTCTATTTAATACCATAACCATTTGCACTTATTCTAATAGAAATTAGGCCTGATAAAGACACTTTTGCTGTGCATAGTCTCACTGCTGCCAGGTGCTCTCTGGTTTTTGTGGCATCCCATTCTGTGACTACACCAGCCTCTATTTAATACCATAACCATTTGCACTTATTCTAATAGAAATTAGGCCTGATAAAGACACTTTTGCTGTGCATAGTCTTACTGCTGCCAGGTGCACTGCTGGCTGTTGGGGCATCCCATTCTGTAACATAGCATACCCCTCTTTATTTACACTAAGCAGCTCTCTTATTTACACTAGGCAGGCCTGTTGGAGGCTGAGTGTTACTGCTCACTTTTGGTGTGCATTATATTCTGTTTCATATAGACCCACCGCTGCCTGGGGGTTCTTAAAATATCACCTACTACCACGCCAGTTAGACTATGTCGGGCAGACAAGTGCCTGGAAGTGAAAAGAGGAGTGGCAGAGGCCAAGATTCTGCAGGCAGAGCTCGCAGCAGACTGGGGGCCAGTAGCAGCAGGAGTCACGCTGAGAGACCTAATCTGCCAGTATCTGCTAGCGGTCGGGTCTCCACCAGTAACGCATCTGCCGTGGTAGATTGGTTGACGCGCTCATCAACAACATCATCACAACTTACGTCTGAGACCCCCAGTCTAGGGTCGGTAGGTTCCTCTGACACAACCCTGAGTTGGCATGCCCTGAGAGCAGTCCCTGTCCTCCCATTGCCTCTGTCCTACGCCGTTCCCTCCCCCAGCGACGTATCCTATGCTTTGGGTTCAGCTCCACTCTTTAGTGAGGAGGACGATCAGATAGAGGACAGTCAGCAGCTACTGCCCAGCCAAGAAATGGAGGTGGCTTCTTTAGCTAGGCAGACAAATAGTGATGTGGACAGTGTCGTGGGTGCTGCGAGCGTTCCAGCTCCTGCGCCAGACACTGTTGACGAATCCACGAACATCAGTGACGTACAGCCACAACTCGGTGATAATGATGATGACGATGAAGCCGATCGCACTTGGGAGCCGGGTGATGAAGGGGCTTCATCGTCATCATCAGGAGAAGAGGGGCGCAGGTTGCCCCGGAGTCAGCAGCTGAGGCAGCAAGGTGGTAGCATGGGGGCACAATTCCAAAGGCTGGAGCCGGCCGGGGCCGGGGCCGGGGTAGAGCACCTGCTGTGCGGCAGTCTACCTTATCGGGAGGTAGTGGAGCAGGGGTTCCTGGAGTTGGCAACAGCAGCAGTGAATCAGTGAGGCCAGGGGGTGGGAAAAGTAGCTACTCGGCAGTGTGGCAGTTTTTCCTGAAGCATCCGCAGGAGGGTCACATGTTCCAAATGTTGGCACCACGGCCCTGAGTCAACATATGATGCGTCACCATAAAGCGACCTGGGAGAACCGAGGCTCCCAAGGGGTGGTCCAGTCTGCTTCCTCACCAAGTGAGCTCCCAATTTCTGCCAGCCAAGGCTCCAGCACCTCAGCCGAAGGCAGCTGTGCGTCATACCCATCCTCTGTCGCTCTTGCTCTTCCTCCTCCTCCTCCATGTCATGCATCCCGCCAGCAATCCATCAGCGGAGCCATGTCCAAGAGATAGCAGTATGCGCCCACTCATCCTACGGCGCAGAAGCTGAATGTGCTCCTGTCCAAGTTGCTGGTGCTACAGTCGCTCCCTTTTCAGGTGGTGGAATCTGCACCTTTCAGAGAACTGATGGCTTGTGCCGAGCCGAGGTGGAGAGTCCCAAGCCGTCATTTCTTTGCCAAGAAGGCAGTACCAGCGCTGCACACTTTTGTTGAACAGAAGGTGGGCCAGTCCTTGAGCCTGTCGGTGTGTAGCAAAGTGCATGGCAGCGCCGACATCTGGAGCTGTAACTACGGTCAGGGACAGTACATATCGTTTACGGCCCACTGGGTGAATGTGGTCCCTTTGCAGCAGCAGCAGCAACTTGGACAGGTCACGCCGCTTCGGCCTCCGCGCTCCTTGCCCGTTGGGCCTGTGACACCGTGCGACTCGGCCTCCTCATCCTCCGCCATCTCCTCACCCTCCACTGTAGGCTCAAGTCTCAGTGCCCCTCCAGTCTACCATGTGTGCAGGGCACGGAGGTGTCACGCAGTGCTTCACATGGTTTGTCTTGGCGAACGGAGTCACACAGGGGAGGAACTGCTTAAATGTATTCATCAGGAAATCCAAACATGGCTTACTCCAAGAAAACTTAAAATGGGAATCATGGTTACCGACAATGGGAAGAACATTTTGTCTGCGCCGCGCCAAGGAAGCCTGACCCATGCCCCCTGCATGGCTCACGTCTTCAATCTGGTTGTCAAGCGGTTTCTGAAGTGTTCCCCCCATCTGCAAGACATCCTAACAACTTCAAGGAAACTTTGCATGCACTTTAGCCACTCATACACCGCCAAACACACCCTTCTTGAGCTACAGCGTCAGAATGGTATCCCCCAACATAGTCTGATTTGCGATGTTTCCACCCGTTGGAATTCCACCCTTCACATGTTGGACCGATTATATGAACAGAGAAAAGCCATCACGGATTTCCTGATGATCCAAGCAGATAGGGGGACTCCCCTGTGTAACTTCAATGTCAACCAGTGGCAGCTCATACGTGACACCTGCCGTTTGCTCAGGCCCTTTGAGGAAGCCACTTTATTTGTCAGTCGGCAGGATTACGGGATGAACGACGTGATTCCACTGCTTCATGTACTACAGCACATGTTGGAAACCATGGCTGGTCAGGGCACTGGAGACATGGCGTTTACATCTTACGGCCACATGAACCCCGTTGGAGCTGAACTGGAGGAGGAGGAGGAAGAGGAGGAGGAGGAGTTGCCCAGCGAAACACAGTTTAGGCTTGGCGAAATGGCTGGTTTATCTAGTCAGTGGACAGGAGAGGAGGAGCAGGAGCAGCCAGAGGAGCTAGAGGTTTTTGAGGAAGGCGAGACAGAGGACCTGGGCACACCGTGGCAGTATGCAGTGGAGATGGAGACAGGTAGTCCATCCGAGTCACTTGCGCAAATGGCAGGAAGCATGCTCACGTGCTTGCGTAGTGACCCCAGAATTGTTTCCATCTGTTTCCGGGGAATGACTTCTGGCTGTCCACCTTATTGGACCCTCGCTTCCGGCACAAAATGGGGGCATTTTTTAAACCCACCGAGAGGGAGGACAAACTGAACTACTACAAAGACATTCTACGTAGGCAGTTGGCCGATGCCTATCTGCACCATGGTCCATACTCTCGCAGGTCTGACTCGAGGGGACCTCTGCGCTCACCTTCCACTGCCATGGCCGCTGGGGGGGTTGGCAGGAGCAGCAGCAGCAGCTCCATCAGCAGCAGCCTCAGTCTTCAGTCGCTAATGAGTAGCTTTCTACACCCGCATAGTGAGGCTACTCATGAGCAGCAGGAAGACCTGGAGCAGGACCTGAACCAGCAGGTCATGTCATACTTTGACATGACCATGCCAACACACCTTGAGGATCCGCTGGACTTCTGGGCAGCCAAACTTGATTTGTGGCCGCAACTAGCAGAGTTTGCCCTGGAAAAGCTGTCCTGCCCGGCAAGTAGCGTGCCATCTGAGCGGGTGTTTAGTGCTTCGGGGGCCATAGTTACGGCGAGGAGAACTCGTCTGTCAACTAAAAATGTGGAGAGACTCACCTTTGTCAAAATGAATCAGGGATGGATCACCCAGGATTTCCACCCACCAATGCCTGATGCATGCGACTAGATTCAGCATGGTGCCACGTTTTACACTTTCCAAATGGTGCAAAACATATTTATGTCTTTAGGCCAATTTTTGGGCTCCTGCTGATGCCAACTCCAGGGTGTGAATCATCCAATTTTTGGGCTCCTGAAACCAACCCCAGTGTCTCTTTAAAGTAATGTTTGGGCTCCTGCTGCTGCTACCAACTCCCGGGTGTGAATCATCCAATTTTTGGGCTCCTGAAGCCAACCCCAGTGTCTCTTTAAAGTAATGTTTGGGCTCCTGTTGCTGCTGCTGCTGCTGCCAACTCCTGCCAACTCCAGGGTGTGATTCATCCAATTTTTGGGCTCCTGAAGCCAACCCCAGGGTCTCTTTAAAGTAATGTTTGGGCTCCTGCTGCTGCTGCTGCTGCCAACTCCAGGGTGTGAATCATCCAATTTTTGGGCTCCTGAAGCCAACCCCAGTGTCTCTTTAATGTAATGTTTGGGCTCCTGCTGCTGCTGCCAACTCCAGGGTGTGATTCATCCAATTTTTGGGCTCCTGAAGCCAACCCCAGGGTCTCTTTAAAGTAATATTTGGGCTCCTGCTGCTGCTGCTGCCAACTCCAGGGTGTGAATCATCCAATTTTTGGTCTCCTGAAGCCAACTCCAGTGTCTCTTTAAAGTAATGTTTGGGCTCCTGCTGCTGCTGCCAACTCCAGTGTGTGATTCATCCAATTTTTGGGCTCCTGAAGCCAACCCCAGGGTCTCTTTAAAGTAATATTTGGGCTCCTGCTGCTGCTGCTGCCAACTCCAGGGTGTGAATCATCCAATTTTTGGGCTCCTGAAGCCAACTCCAGTGTCTCTTTAAAGTAATGTTTTGGCTCCTGCTGCTGCTGCTGCCAACTCCAGGGTGTGATTCATCCAATTTTTGGGCTCCTGAAGCCAACCCCAGGGTCTCTTTAAAGTAATATTTGGGCTCCTGCTGCTGCTGCTGCCAACTCCAGGGTGTGAATAATCCAATTTTTGGGCTCCTGAAGCCAACTCCAGTGTCTGTTTAAAGCAATGTTTGGGCTTCTGCTGCTGCTGCCAACTCCAGGGTGTGATTCATCCAATTTTTGGGCTCCTGAAGCCAACCCCAGGGTCTCTTTAAAGTAATATTTGGGCTCCTGCTGCTGCTGCTGCTGCCAACTCCAGGGTGTGAATCATCCAATTTTTGGGCTCCTGAAGCCAACTCCAGTGTCTCTTTAAAGTAATGTTTGGGCTGCTGCTGCTGCCAACTCCAGGGTGTGAATCATCCAATTTTTGGGCTCCTGAAGCCAACTCCAGTGTCTCTTTAAAATAATGTTTGGGCTCCTGCTGCTGCTGCCAACTCCAGGGTGTGATTCATCCAATTTTTGAGCTCCTGAAGCCAACCCCAGGGTCTCTTTAAAGTAATATTTGGGCTCCTGCTGCTGCCAACTCCAGGGTGTGATTCATCCAATTTTTGGGCTCCTGAAGCCAACCCCAGGGTCTCTTTAAAGTAATGTTTGGGCTGCTGCTGCTGCCAACTCCAGGGTGTGATTCATCCAATTTTTGGGCTCCTGCTGCTGCCAACTCCAGTGTCTCTTTAAAGCAATGTTTGGGCTCCTGCCCCTCATAGTGATGCCACTTCAACTCTCTGCAATTGTGCCGCTCTGCGATTCTATTAGCGATGCCTCTGATCTGCATGTGATATTTATTCAAAGTATTATTTAACTAACCCAGCACGCATCCTATGCGTGTTACAGCAAGGCAGAATGGTTTACAACCCTATTGAGGCTCTAGGAGGCTCAGAAATAGCCGTTTTTAATAGCGATTCGTCGCGAATAAATTCGGGTCGAAACGATTTTTGTCGGAAAATTCGGCGAATCAGTCGAATCGAATTTTTCAAAAGTTCGCTCATCTCTAATGATAATATGTAAGGCCCTTACAATAAATCCAACCTTTTGTGCCGGCACAAAATCCCAAGTAAATAGTCCCTAATAAATAGATTATATTAACGTGACAATACATAAACAGTCATAGCAGCAATGCAAATAAAGGATACACAGCAATACCAATCTCTAATGAACTAAATTACTAATGGTGCAAGAAATGCATATAAAGTGACTAAGTGCAGAATTATATATAAAGTGACTGAGTACAACAATTAAGTATATATCCTCAAACATTGGTCATGGATACCTATGCACAAACTACAGAATAATACATCAAACTACACACAACCTATAAAAACAAGGGCATACAGACCAATATGAAGCCTGACAACAGGTCAATCACGTGCAATATGGAGTGGGGAACAGCAGTGGGGACACCGACGATCGCGGCCGCCCGTGCTGCTTCGCTGGGTCTGGGCCTTACATATTATCATACGTGCTGGGAATTAGGAGTTGACCCAGAAATAAATTGCTGCATAGGCAGCATTGGATGGATTTTGGGGACTCGCAGTGTTTTTAATGTGTTGTTGTTGTATAGTGTTTGTTATGTCTAGTGGTTTTGACATTTTTGATTCTTAATAAATAAAATTGAATTGGTAATTTTTGATATTGTTGGTGCTCCTGTTTTTAGGTCTGTGGGCAACGTCCCATTAGCCTAATTTTAGTATATTGCTTCTATTCATACAGTGTAGCACAATCTAATAATTCTATGCGGTGCACTACTTTTGGTGATCTATATTCAAACTGTACATCACTTTTCTTTAGAGATCTGATAGAGAAGATAATGCCACATAGAAATGAATACCACAGGGCAAATTACCGTATATACTCGAGTATAGGCCGACCCGAATATAAGCCGAGGCACCTAATTTTACCACAAAAAACTGGAAAAGTTATTGACTCGAGTATAAGCCGAGGGCGCCCTGTTCCCCCCGCACTGTCAGCCAGGCAATTCACAGGAGCGTGCCCAATCAGGAAGCAGCATTTTCCTCACCTATGTCTTAGCAGAGGTTGATGACAGGATGAGAGATATTCTAGCCCTAATGTTTGCTTTAGTTAAAGCAGCCTCTCTATCTGCCCTGCAGCAGCATCTTCTTCACACAAGCCCCCTGCATGACTACTACAAACGGGGGGGGGAGGGGCACAGGAAGCCGCAGTTGCGGGGAATAGGATTGTGGGTGACTGTTAGTCGCCCAATCACTGCAGCAGCAGCTATGTTGGGGTGACTTTTAATTTCCCCACAATCTCTGCAGACCCTGGAAGCTCTCTGCTTACACAAATCAGGGCAGAGGCATGGATGGGAGAGTTGGGTGGGTCACAGGACAGGACTGTAGTTGCACCTTTAATCTAAGCTAATAATAATGTGCTCATATGACCAATTTAAGCATACAAAGTATTTTGTGCCCCACTTTCAACCCATCTATGCAAATGTGCGGCACACAAAGTAACCACACTAGTGTACGCCCGCCGGGGACAGCCGCCTTCCCCCCGCTCCTCCACTCCAACTCACCGCCGCCGCCCGGGTCTTCAGCCGCCCGCCCTTCGCCGCCCGCCGGGGACAGCCGCCTCCTCCCCACTCCTCTGCCTCGATTCACCGCCGCCGTCCGGGTCTTCAGCCGCCCGCACTTCGCCGCCCGCCGGGGACAGCCGCCTCCTCCCCACTCCTCCGCCTCGATTCACCGCCGCCGTCCGGGTCTTCAGCCGCCCGCACTTCGCCGCCCGCTGGGGACAGCCGCCTCCTCCCCGCTCCTCCGCCTCGATTCACCGCCACCGTCCGGGTCTTCAGTCGCCCGCACTTCGCCGCCCGCCAGGGACAGCCGCCTCCTCCCTGCTCCTCCGCCTCGATTCACCGCCGCGGTCCGGAGCAGTGCTGCAGATCCGCAGCCGCCGCACCTCACCTCTGGGACGCACATGGCCGACACAGCCGCTCCTCCGCTCCCAGTCATTGCTGCCTTCGGGGGGCCGCCGCCTGCTCCACAAAAAAAAAGTGGGCTGAAAAACTCGGCTTATACTCGAGTATATACGGTAAGTTCTTCAAATTAGAGATTCTGAGAAATTTTGATGGGCAAAAGTGAAGACTGGACTTGGTTTGAGAAGTATAGTTATATGGCATAGCCTGCCATTTGAGCCTGCCAACATTCCAGGGCATTCTATACAATGAGTCTTTTCCTTTGCTTCCAACCACCACGGTCATCCGAAAGCTCTCAATCAGAGGATCTTTGACAGCTAGTTCCTGTACCCCAGGCAGTAGAGGATAAAGCCATACTTAGATGCAGACTGCTCTTTAAAGGAAAAACTGTGTGTAAATAGCAAGATAAACATGTCTAATCAATCAGTGAAAAACAGTGTCTAACAATTGTGGAACTTCTGAAACATTTAATTCTCAACATAAAGATTGCAGAAGTCAATGTACACAGGGGACAAGGCTAACAATCAATATTGGATGTTCGGCATAAATGGATATGGGCTCAGGAATACTGCCAAATATAATTGTCTGTGAACACAGCTCACTGTGCAATAAACAAATGTTAAAGCTGCATCATGCAAAGCTGAAGCCATGCGTAAATTATCAGGGATGCCCGTTGTGTGAAACCCCCCAGGTCGCCCGATCTGGACCAAGGCTCAAATAAAAATGGAAAACTGTTCTGTGGTGAAATTAATTAAAAAAACAAGAATGACCAGGAAGCAGATGCATATATCTCTGACTCAACTCTAAAGAATTAATGCTAAGTTTCATAAAAAAAAATTTGTAATGATGGTAACCAAGGGACAGCTTGTTCCACCCAATACATGCCACCTAAAATATTCAAATAGTATAACCTACGCTTCTCTCGTCCAAAGTGTTCTTGGTAATGCAAATACATGTAATGCCATAATCTTTTAGTAATAAAATAAGCAACAAAACTATAAATGCTATTTGTATCTTACATAAGATTATTTAAAATACCACTGGGTCAGTTAAGAACTGAGAACATGTAAGTATTTCAGCACATAATTATCATCATTACTGCATATCCCTATCCATCCTGTATTTTTAATGACTCACATAATAATGAAACATTCACAGTGTATTTTGCAGCAAAAAAACAAAACAAAAAAATGTACTAGTTTAAATGAGCAAAGCAGTAGTTTATACATAATGTGTCATTTATGCGTTGTCTTTCATTCGCCAGAACTTTCTGTTTCCTTACAAGCCCCATCGAACTTGCCCCTTTCCAGCTGACCCTCATAACACAGCACAGCAGTTCCCTATGCTGCGCTCTGTGAAAGTCCCTAACAACTATCATTATTTAAGAGAGGTGCTGCATGGGGATGTTACACTGGAGTACAGGGCCGGCTCCAGGTTTATGTGGGCCCTTGGGATTTTCTATTTTTATTCAAGAGGGACTTGGTTATGATTTGGTGTTATATCCTGAACCCCCATGACTATAAAATTTGAGCAGAACCTGGATATCTAGTTACTTAGGGCATGACTTTTACTTAGGTCAAGTTATATGCTCATCTGAATAGGTGGGTTTTATAGGCACCTTTAAAAGCTTGAAGACTTGGGGAGTGGCAAATTGTAAGTGGGGGATTCCAGAGTAATGGGGCAGTGCGTGTGAAGTCCTGGATGCAGAAGTGGGAGGAAGTGATTAGGGTTGAGGACAAGAGGAGGTCCTGGGCAGAGCGGAGATTACGTCTGGGTTGCAGTAATCCAGTCAGGAGATGATCAGGGCACTGTCACGCTCAGGGTACTCTAATGTCATGCTCAGGTAACTCCAGCCCTCCAGGTAAGCCCTCAACCCCCAATCTCCGCAGCCAGCTTCACCTGTAGGAGCCCCCGCTTGCCGGGACGCAGTACACGCCTGCCCGGGATCGGTTGCCCCCAGGACTTGAATGGCTCAAAGGATGGGAGCTTACTGGTTGGAGGTCTGAAGAACCAATAAATAGGAGCGGAATCAGAGCGAGTCCAATTGTTGGAACGAGTTAGTAGGAAGTCCAAAGACAGGCCAGAAGTCAACACCGGGTAATCAGAGATTGCAGCAGAACAGTAGGATGAGGCAGCTCGAGGTCGGGGTACGAAGCAGGGGTCGGCAACAGAGATCAGGCAGAGAATGGTCGGTTTCAGGCAGGGGTCGTCAACAGAGATCAGGCAGAGAATGGTCGGTTTCAGGCAGGGGTCGGCAACGGAGATCAGGCAGAGAATGGTCGGTTTCAGGCAGGGGTCGGTAACGAAGATCAATCAGAGTAAGACAGAGAGACAAACTAGGAACAAGGTGCTATCACAGGTGCTGAGTAACTGACGGTGTAAAACCTTTATAGGAACAGATATGATTGAGGGTGGGGGAAATGGGTGTGTGATAGGTGCACATTAGGATACAGAACGTGATTGTATAGCCCAACTACTCCCTAGGGCTCATTGGCCCTGTCCTTCCTAAAGTGTACTCCCCCCCCACCCCACCTGGGTTCATTGGCCCTCTAACAGTTTTTCCTCCGGCGGCCATGCTGACAGCAGCGCCGCCGGATGGCATACATAGTGTACTACTGCCGGGGATGCCGGCAGAGGAGGCGGAGGAGGGCGCGCTTGCGGCAGCGCGAGCAGCCACCTGGCGCGGCCGACAAACCAGCGGGACGGCGGAGACACAGCTGGAACGTGGCGCAGGTAAGCGAGTCGTGACACTACCCCCCCTTTACGAGGGGCCTCCGGACCCTTGCCAGGTTTCTCTGGATTGTCACGATGGAATTTTTTAACAAGAGCCCTAGCGTGCACATCTTTTGCTGCAACCCAACATCTCTCCTCAGGACCGTAGCCAACCCAGTCAATCAAATATTGCAACGAATTATGGATTTCTAGTCTAGAATCTTGTTCACTTCATATACCGGTTCGTTATCAACTAGGATTGGTGACGAGGATGGAAGTGGAGTATTCTTAGCTGGTTTTAGCAACGACACATGAAAGGAGTTTGGGATTCTCATGGTTAGAGGAAGTTGGACCTTAAAGGTTACATTGCTCAACTTCTGAGTAATAGGGAAAGGTCCAATAAACTTAGGGTCCCAACTTACTGGAAGGTTGCCGGAGAGAAATATTTTTAGTAGACACCCAAACGAGGTCCCCAACCTGAAGTGCGGGTTCTCGAGACCTGCGGCGATCGGTGAATCTTTTGTATTTTAAGACAGTCTTTTTCAAAGTCTCTTGGACGCGGGCCCAGATGTTTTTCCGCTCTTGGAGCCACTCTTCCAATGCCGGTAAATCGGAAGGTAACCCTGAGATAGAAGAACCTCTGGGATTTTTCCCCAAATTGCAGAACAATGGCGACACTTTGGTACTCTCACTCGGCGCATTATTGTACGCAAATTCTGCAAAATCAATGAATTCTGACCACTGTTCTTGAGCGTCAGAAATGTAACACCATAAGTACTGTTCAAGACTTTGATTGGTTCTTTCAGTCTGCCCATTGGTTTGAGGATGGTACGCAGACGACAAAGATATCTGAATCCCCAACCGCGAACAGAAGTTCTTCCAGAAACGCGAAGTAAATTGTACACCCCGATCAGAAATTATATTAGACGGTATGCCATGGATACGGAAAATATGCGAATATCGCGAGAGCTCAGGAGCCGACGAGAGTTTAGGTAAAGGAATCAATTGTGCCATCTTACTAAAACGGTCCACGACCACCCAAAAAGTGTTCACATGTGATTGTGGCAAATCAACTATAAAGTCCATAGAGATATGAGTCCATGGCTCTTTAGGAATCTCTAATGGAACCAAACACCCACTAGGGGCTGCCCCCACACCCAACTCAGAAGCATCTACTTCAATGATAAAAGGCTTGTCTACGTCAGGGTGAACTAAAACAGGCGCCTAGGTAAAAGTCTGTTTCAAAGTCAGGAAGGCCTCGTTGACGGATGGTGACCAGTTTTCAGTAAAGGCACCCTTACGAGTAAGGTTAGTAAGAGGTGCCACAACATAGGAAAAGTCCCTAATAAAGCGTCAATAGAAATTTGCGAAGCCTAAGAAACGCTGGAACTCTTTCAATGTTTTGAATTGAACAATCCCGCACTGCCGAAACCTTCTCCGCATCCATCTCCAGACCCTGGTTAGAAATTACATACCCCAAGAAGGGAACAGTGGTGACCTCGAACATGCATTTAGAAATTTTGGCATACAAATTATTTTCTCTTAATTTTTGAAGAACCAATTTTACATGACATCTATGCTCAAAGAATAAGAAAAACAAGGATATAAGTAAAGGACCATGAATCTACCTAAGTAATCCCGAAAAACATCATTTACGAAGTCTTGGAAGACGGCTGGAGCATTACAAAGGCCAAAGGGCATGACCAGATATTCATAATGGCCGTCCTTTACGTTAAATTCCATCTTCCACGCCGAATACGAATCAAGTTGTAGGCCCCTTTTAAATCTAAATTGGAAAAAATCAGAGAGCCAACAACCTGATTAAATAAATCCCCAATCAAAGGAAGGGGATACCATTTTTTTACAGTGATTTTGTTCAGGGCCCTGTAGTCTATACAAGGCCTCAAACCGCCATCTTTTTTTTCCACAAAAAAGAACCCAGCCCCCGCAGGCGACGTTGAGGGGCGGATAAACCCCTAACTCAGATTTTCAGAGATGTAATCCCTCATTGCTTGCTCCTCAGGCCGGGTAAGGTTGTAAATTTTCCCTCTAGGAGGAAAAATCCCAGGGAGCAAGTCAATGGGACAGTCATAGGCCCTATGTGGGGGAGAGTGTCTGCTGAACGTTCGGAAAAGACGTCTGCCCAATCAACGTACGGCTGAGGTAACCCTTGGGGCAACATCTGGAAACTTCTGAGGGCAGTGGAAAAACAATGAAAACATTTTACTAATTCCCCAGCCTGCCAGTCTAAAATGGGGTTGTGGAATTTTAACCAAGGGTATCCCAAAACCACCGGAGTTTCGGGGCAATCAAAGACGAAGAACTCAATGAATTCTGAGTGGGAGGACCCAACGACTAGTTTAAGAGGTGGGGTTTTAGTATTGACCTGACCCCCCTGAATGGCCTTCCCGTTAATGGCCAGGACCTGCAGAGATCTCCCCTGGGGTACCAGTGGAATTCCCAAGATGGAGATCATGCTCCGATCCAAGAAGTTGCCCGCAGCTACACTATCCACAAAAGCGGAAACTGACTCCTTGGAGGGGCCCCAGGAAAGGTCTACAGGGATCAACATCTTATTCAAGCGAGAGTAGTAAACAGACTCACCTAGATCAGCACTCTCCCCCTGATCTAGGCGTGAAAGTTTCCCGCCGAGTTTCCCTTGTTAGGGCAGGATCTAGCAAAATGTCCCGGGTTCCCACAATATAAACATAACCCCATGGAGCGTCTTCGCTGCTTCTCATCCTGGGAAAGGCCAGTTCTCCCAACCTGCATAGGTTCCTCCTGAAAGGAGGAAGGTGTATTTTCCCTAAGGGAAGATGGTGGGTTAGGGCTTTGGAAGGGCTTGAAAGACGTAGGAGCCCTAGCTCTCTCCCTAAGGCGTCGGTCAATCTTAATGGTGACCTGCATTAGCTGGTCTAGGTCTGACGGTGAAGGGAAATTCACAAGCGCATCTTTGATACCCTCTGACAGGCCCATTCGGTATTGGCTGCACAGGGCAGGGTCATTCCACCTGGATTGTCGCCCCACGGGGGAACTCAGCGCTATAATCCTCCGCCGTGTTACTCCCTTGCTTCAGGGCCCGAAGCCTATTCTTGGCTGTAGACTGTTAGTCCGGGTCAGCATATAATACGCCCATAGCAAGGAAAAAGGCCGTAACCGAGTGCAGGGCGGCATCATTGGGGGCAAACTAAATGCCCAAGACTGAGGGTCTTCTTGTAACAGGGAGATTACCAAACCCACTCACTGGGTCTCGGTGCCGGAAGATGCGGTTTCAATTTGAAATAAAGCTCGCAGGAATTCTTGAAGTTGGAGAACTTGCCACGGTCTCCATAAAATTTCTCCGGTAGCGGGACTTCCGGCTCCGACACATGAGGTGGTACAGAAGATGCTGGAATCTGCCTGGTTTCTTGAGTGGCCACTCTTTGAGCAAGCTGATTAACAGCAGTGGCCATGGCCTGGACCTGCTGTACCAGGTCATCCATGGTTTGGGCCTGTGATAATGTCACGCTCAGGGTACTCTAATGTCACGCTCAGGTAACTCCAGCCCTCCAGGTAAGCCCTCAACCCCCAATCTCTGCAGCCAGCTTCACCTGTAGGAGCCCCCGCTTGCCAGAAGAGAAGAGGTTCAAGAACAGAACCTTGTGGTACAATTAACCATTCTATGTATTTGATGAGTAGGATGGCCAGACCCTGGTAGTAAGGAAGTTAGTACCTGGTGACTAGTTCTTAAAGTGGACCAACACCCAGGATTTTCACTATCCTGGGTGTTGGTCCACTTCCGCGGGGCACCCTGATGGGGGGTGCCCCGCTGTGTGAAACCCCCAGAAAGCCCCAAAAATTCACCTGACCCTGCTCCCACGTGACTCGTTCCACCAATCCCCGCCGACGGACAAGCGAGGTCCGGCGCGGGTGCGCGCCCTGCTAGAGGGATGCGCGAGAGGCGGCGACCCGCGCATGCGCCATTGGAACGAGGAACAGGTAGGATTTGCGGGCGTCCTGGGGGGTTTCACACAGCGGGGTGCCCCGCAGGCAGGGAGCTGATCGGCCCGGGAATCTATCAGCGGTGGGTGTTGGTCCACTTTAATATAACCTACCATAAATGAAGTGATACCATAATTCACATGCCCATATACAGGTGAATGTCTCCTGCAGAATATTTTTGCTAAGTGAGGAAAGAATTTGAGAAGCAAAAGTGAATGGGTGCTCCTCTCCCTCGAGAATCTGCAATTACTGTAAGTGGGTATTTTAAGGTATGTACAGCCTCAGAGCAGGGTGGTGTCCACCTGATCTTCAAAATCCAGAGCTCTATGCAAAGTATGTGAAAGTGACTCAATAAGCAGGCTTTGGAATTTGTAGTTCGTTGAGTTTCAATAAGCCAACTCTCCAAGATGGCTGTTCTCAGCACTGGAATCACAGGGGTATGGCTCTGGATTCCAGACAAGGTAAAGATGTTTTTAACCCCCGCCCTGCTTCCCTTCACTGCCATTGAGGCAGGAAGGGGGAGGGGCTATATGACTGGACTTTCAATTTAAACAAGCATGGGGTATGCATGGCTACTAACCATTAATTCAATACACAGTGGTCAACAGCCCCAGCGTTTGAATGTGGCAGAGTTTCTGTAGTATTTTTTATTTCAATAGCTTTTATTGAATATAAAAATACAAAGAAAATCACATGCGCCTATGCACACAAAAGGTTGCAGCAATTATCTGTTCAGTGTAGCATCAAGCAAAAATGTATTTTTAATATAGCATTTGAAAGAGGAGGAATCACATCCATTAAAAAGCATTCCCCTGATAAGTGGGCACACATAGATACAGCATTAATATTGTTTGGAGAATGGATTTTCATTTTTTTTCTATATTTCTAAATGGACGTTTTGGCAATGTTTAGGCAATGGATTGCCTAATCTGCAAGTCAACCCACAAATCTCCTCATATGGGAGATGTATAAATCAGATAAATAGGCTGCAACAAGAAAAGCGTTTATAGCAAATATGATTCTTACAAATATGCCTTTCACTATAAATGCTTTTTTTCAGTATTAGTACTAGATTTCCTCATGGCAGCTCATGAATCACAGTTATGGAAACATTTGGGTCCACCTGAAATAATTGAATGATGTATAGTGTATTGAATTGTATGCAGTGACTATAGCATACTTAGATGCCTCTGGCTCACTTTATTTCACTGAGCAAACAACTGGGCTTGCCTGAAGTTGCATTAATTATGAGATGTTGCTCTCCCACACACTAGTCCCTTCTGCTCCCAAATAGCATAAACCTGAAATTAAATTAATGAACGTATACCACTGCGCAAGCAGAGGTAACCGCTGACTGACACGAGGGCTGTTATTTTACCTCATTTGGCTCTAGCGATTATTTACTTGCTTTAATATCATTTGTAGATTCCAGCGCTATACTCTGGGGGTAGCATTAACTTTAAATGTATTTCATTCACGTTAAGCGTGTTTTTGAGAGTGCTGCACAACAGGGAAGAAAGAAGACTAATTAACAAACTTTTATTAGTAAGTGTAAATGCACTCTTGAAATTGCCAAGAGAGACACGGCATTGGGGGACAATTTTAATAATGTGCCTGTGCACATTAATAATTTTTTTATTGTTGGGCTTCTGGATCAAAGCATGTTTACCCTACCCCATGTAGCATATTATCCCTTTTTGGAAAAAAAAACTGTACCTGACCTAATGGTCTTCTCTATCTCAAAAGGCAATTAATTGCAGAAGACTAGTTTTAAAGGCTTGTTTTGTGGTTTACATTGTGTTTAGTTTGAGAATCTCTCAATTGTCTCAGTTCACAGGTATTCATTAAAATTGGAGATAAAATATTAAGATTATACACAACTTCAGAATAGCCCCACATTGCCCCAGAAAACTCTAAAGTTAAAAAATAACTATAGGCAAGTTACCACTTTCTCATTCATGTTGTATGGCACAAATGGCAGTTAATCACATGACAGCTGATGACTAATCTGAATTTCCCAGGAGGCATGCGCATGAAATCTGATGGATTTCTGTTGATCAGGCGATTAACTGCCATTTTGTGCCAAAACCGGACTTAGGCCTCAATTCAGTAAATTTGCTTTGAAACATCTAAAAAAAATGACTGTTTCATGCTTTATTTCAAAGTAAGACAGTTAAATTAGGATGTGATGTACTAAAGGCAGCATAATTTGCACCTAAAACATTAACTAGAGTAATGTGACAATGCAACTCATTTGCTGTTTTAATTGCTACTGCAGACAAAGGTAATTGTTACACCATTGCATCGGGCTACATTTCGCACTGTCCTAAACTGTTTTTTTTCCATTTTTAAATTGAGGAAGAAATAGCCAAGATATTGAGGTTTACAGGTTCTCATTATTTTTCTTCTGAAAAAAAATGGGCGTGGCCCTTGGATCTGTGATTCTGCACAATAATCAGCATAATAGACAGGGTCTGTAAGGTTCCCAGAACTTGCAGAAGACATCCTGGCTGGGCTTTTCCCCTCTCTCCCTGTTGCTAGGTGACACTGGAGCCTAGACCTGCACTCCCAGACACTGCCACCAAAGCGCATGCGTGGCCACACTTGCAAAGCGCATGCAAGCCCGCAGACCCAAAGCACATGCACTCCCAAAGAGCATGCCTGCACTCCCAAAGAGCATGCCTGCACTCCCAAAGCAAATGGCCACAGACCCAAAGCACACACCCATAGACCCAAAGCGCATTCACAACCGCACTCCCAGAGCACATTCCCGCACTCCTAAATGTACATATTCACACTCCCAGTCATCTAGGTGGGAAGGTGGTTGAGCAACTCAGTGGTGGGCAACTAGGTGGGATGGTCGGCAGGGAGGGACTGTCAGTGCCCCCCCCAAGGCAGGAACACCTTCAGCAGTGGGCACAGCCCCCCCCCCCGCACTGAAAGGGCTCAGCTCTTTTCAGCTACCACTGCTCTAACTCCCCGGCACCAGCTCGGGGAGAGTGAATGGAGGGGGAGCGGAGACGAGGCTGCACTTGCTCCCAGCTGTCTAAGTATAACTCTCCCGGCATTGGCCGGGAGAGGTGAAAAGAGGCAGAGGCTGCAGCGCTCTCTGTGGCATCGACATGGGAGAGGTGGAAGGGGGCAGAGGCCATATCACTCTCTCCCGGCATCGGTTGGGGAGTGGTGGAAGGGGTCACAGGCTGCACCACTCTCTACCGGCATCAGCCTGGGAGGAGAACGGGGGAAGGGTCAGAAGCCGCAGCGTTGGCCTGGGAGGAGATCAGGGAAAGCACTCTCCCAGCATCAGCCCAGGGAGAGTGGAAAAAGGGTGGAGGGCAGACAGTCACCACTCTGAGCAAGAAGGAGAAGGGGGTGGGTTGTTAGGAGGAGAAATTACACATTCCATCCCACCTAGCCAAACTGATTGGGGGACAGGATAAAAAAACTAATGTCATTGGCTGAACCTGTAAACCCTCATATCTCAGCCAATTCTGCTTCAAAACAGTTTAGGACAGAAATGTAGCCCTACACAATGGTGGAGCAATTGCCTTTGCATACAGTATCACCTTAAAGATCAACAAGCTTTTTGTAACTCCACAGCCTCCCCACCCTCTCCCTGTGTTAAGCCCAATTTTTGTGTTAAAATAATAAAACAACTCTCCTTATCACTGCAATACTCCCCTGTTTCTGGTGGGGGCAGGACTGTGAACGACAACCGTAGATCTGAGTGACAACTGGACTTGAGTGAATGACCAGTACAGTCACACTGCTGCACTACAGGATTGGGTGACAGACCTGCCACTTTGTGCATTGTCTACAAGATGGCTGCACCTAGAGATGCTGGGGGAAAAATGCTGGATTGTGATCCACACTAAGACACATATATGTGCACTCCACCGATACTTGAGCATTGCCCCAGAACCACCCCCCCCCAGTCAAATTTCACATACACGGTATACTTATTTGAGATATCACTTAACCTCACTACCAAACTTAACTATAACTCAAAGCCAAAAAGACAACTATGAATTTATCAATCCAAAACATCACTACATTATTGAAACACCCACATTGACCCAAAAGCCCCAAAAATGAAGACACATGTAGACCCACTTCACTGAAGGCTTATAATCTTAAATTATTATAGTATTAAAATATTGAGATATTGCATTTAACCAAAACCCAGAGATGAAAAAGACATGAGTTCTTGAGGAACTTAAGCAGATTACATATGCAACAACCTTTTTTTTTTTTTTACAATATCTGTGTGAGGTTTGCACTATTACTCATTTATGAAAGCTTTCCAGAATCCTCAGACTATACGTAACATCTAACGGAAGTGCTGGGACTCATAAATGGCTCAATTAAACCCAATGATCATCAAAGTCTCTAGAGAAGACAGAGTAAATTTACGGTAAAACCCATGAATGTATGAATTATGACACAAGAATCGCTCTTTCACTTAGAAGAATAACACGGCTTCAGATAAGGCAATTGATTTTTCATATGGGAAATTATCCAGCAGTCACTGTGAAAGTGTATATTTCCAAACTGAGGGCCAATCAGCTTCTAAATTCAAAAGTGATATATTTCAAGAAAAAATAATTTACCTGCAGAGAAAGCCGATTTACTGAGATTTTTGTTCACGTCTACATTCACATGAGAAACATGATTTACATTAAAGCAGACCAAAACCAATGTACTTTACTCACCTAGGTTTTGGTCCACTTTACTAGGGCATCCTGTGTGTGAAACTCCTGGAATAGACGAGTGTTCTTACCTCTCTAGCAATCGCAAGGCACATGTGGGAGCTCATGAATGGACTGAATAAATGAAGTGCTGGCCATCTGCTGCCCTGTGCTCCCCTCTAGCTATGCATGCACATGCTGGGGCACGAGAAACCCGTCGTGGCTGGTGCATGCGCTGTGGGTTCTCTGGATTAGTAAGTACACAGGGCAAAACGAGGGCTTTCATCAAGTAGGCCATCTCAAATCAGGATGTCCTGAATACAGGATCTTTTTCAGAAAACCTTTAGGTGTGATTTGTCCAGCCTGTTTAGGTGTTATTAGGGAGTTCAAGACTGGATCAAGGCAAATCATTGACTAAAAGATATCTTGAGTTTTGTAAAGCATTTGATACAGTGCCACGTGAAAAACATGGGAAATGTATACACATGCACAATTGTATAAATGATAAGAAACAGATGTTGGGTATCAGCTGTGCAAACTCATATTGGATCACTGAAACAACGCTTTAGAAGATTTTCAGATAAAATTCAACTGCTTTGCACACCTTGCAGTAAGAAAAACAACCTTTGAAATACACCCAACAAACTAATTTTTTTCTGGAATTACACACCTCAAGCTTTCTAGGTGTACCAGGCTTGTTGATGTGGGCACAGTTTTCTGGAAGTAATCCCTTGATGAATTCTTTGGTTGCAGAATCAAAGCCACATTTTCCAAAAAAAAACAATAGGCGAACAAGAAAAAACAAGTTAAAATTTGAAGCAGCAATGTCCCCTGAACACAACAATACCCAACATGCATAGGAAAGAGTTGCCAAACACCCTAAAGTAAAGCATACGCATAAGGATCATTTTATTTACAAATTTCAGCTCTGCAGACAAAGTGAGCACCTTGTGCTTTTTCAATCAAAACAGTCCTTTACCTGTTAAATAACCCCCCCCCCCCCACACACACACACACACACACACACACACACACACAACAGCCTGACATTAACCCTTTAACCGCCAGCCTACCTTGAGATTTTGTCACCCTTTGTTGCCAGACCATTTTGCACTATTTTGCGCTCCCCATGTTCAACTCTGATTTTTGAAAGGATTTCCAGGGATTTCCCAGGAAAGTGATATATTATGAGTCTGGGCGTTAACATGAAATGTCTTGTTTGTCATTTTTTAGGTGTCTTCTCAATATTTTTGGATGAAATATGTGCAAAAAAAAACAAAAAAATATTTTTTACAATTTGTAGCGTTTTTTTTAATAAAAAATGTAAGTTTGTCAATAAAATCTTATTTCATGTGAAACCCGAATTTCTCCCAGTTACAGCGGTACCACATATGTATTGGTAGATGCCCTTTCCTGCCCAGGAGACTCCCTCAAACTGAAACAACGCTTTAGGAGATTTTCAGATAAAATACAACTATGCAATGCGCTATGCGCACCTTGCAGTATTTCAAGAAAAACAGCCCTTTACATTTCAAATACCCCCAACAAACTATATATTCTCTGGAAGTACACACCTCAAGCTTTCTAGGCGTAACAGGCTTGTTTACATGGGTGCAGTTTTTTGGAAGTAATCCCTCAATGTATTCTTTGGTTGCACAGGGTTTCCCTAAAAAAGAATAAAAAAGCAGAATCAAAACCCCATTTTCCTAAAAAAACTATATGCAAACAAGAGAAAAACAGAAAATCTGAAAAAGCAACATGCCCCGAACAGAACAATACCCAGCATGCATAGCTACTGTCAAGGGAAGAGTTGCCAAACACACCAAAGTAAAGCATGTGCGTAACGTTAATTTTACTTCAAAATTTCAGCTCTGCAGACAAAGTGCGCACCTTGTGCTTTTTCTACTAAAACAAGCCTTTACATTTGGAATATCCCCCATAAACCATATATTCCCTGAAAGTACACATTTTACGCTTTCTATGCATACCCGGATTGTTGTAGTGGGCTCATCTTTCTGGGAGTAATCCCTTGAAGAATTCTTAGGTTGCACAGGGTTTCACAGAAAAATGTATTAAAAAAGCAGAATAAAAAACACCTTTTCCTAAAATATCAATCAAAAAACAAGCTAAATCTGAAATCGCAAGGTCCCCGAGCAGAACAATACCCAACATGCATAGGTACTATTAACCCTTTTAATTGCCAGCCTACGTGAAGTTTTGTCACCCTCTGTTGACAGGTCATTTTTCCCCATTTTCCGCCATGTTTAACTGTTATTTTTGCCGGAATTTCCAGGAAAATATATATATTTTTTTTTGCAGCACGGTTTAGGCTTTAACATGAAATGTCTTGTGTGTAATTTTTCTACTGTTTTTTAAATATTTTTGCGTAAAAAATCAAAAAAAAAAAAAAATAACATTTTTTAGACAATTGTCTCCTTTATTTTAAATAAAACATTTGTTTTATTAATGAAAACCATATTGCATGTGAAAGCCCCATTTTTGCCGATTACAACGGTACCACATATGTATCGATAGCCCCCCCCCCATTCGTGCCCAGGAGACCCCCCCAAACTGAAAAGAGTACTTTATAACATTTACAAATAAAATACTACTATCCACACTCTATACATGAGGGGGGGGGGGGCATTTTTTGGGGAATTTTAAGGGTTAAAAACCCTTTTAAAAAAATGACGTAGGGTCCCCCCTACCCATCATAATCAGCCCGGGACCAGCTATGGGGGCTTGTAGGAACAGAGTGGAGGGGCCAGCTCTGGTGGCCCCCCCACCCTGCAGCCTACAAGCCCACATAGCCTGTGTGGGCTATGTGCTAGCCTGTGGCCTGTGCTAGCGCAGGTGACTTGCCAGCCCCCAGCCTTGTGAACTGGTACAGGGGTCTCATGGACTCCTTACCAGTTCACAAAGGGTTAACAGTAAAATAAAACACACAAACATGGAGTAAAAATTATTTTATTTAAAAAAAAAATGCATTTTTTTTACTCACTCACTCACCTCCGATCGTCAGCTCCTCTGTCCCTCGCTGATCTGATGACAGATGCCGGTGATCGGCAGCCAGAGGAGGAGGGGAGGAAGGAGATCAGAGGATCTCCTGTCCCCTCCTTCTCAGGCCACCGATCACTGGCATCTGACAGCTGAGAGGCCTGGAGCTGTCATGACGCCGGCCGAGTGACGTCAATAAGCCCCGCCCCCAAAAGGGGCGGCAAGATGGCGGCGCCCGTCGAAGTAAGAGGGGAGAGAGCCTGACAGGCTCTCTCCTGAAGATAGAGAGCCCTGGGGGGGGGGGATCGGAGGCACCCCGGGTAAAGAGGAGGGCCGGCGAGATCAAGCGCAAATGGAGGTGAGTAAATGTAATTTTTTTTATTTTACAGGAAAAGCCAGCGGCCGCAAAAATGGGCTCTCCCCTTCCTCCGGAGAAGCCCCGACGGGGGATCGGAGTCCCCCAGGGTGAAGAGGAGACCCGGCCAGTTTGAATGAGGGGTCAGGTAAGTGTTTTTTTTACATTTTGCAGGCGCTAGCAGGGGGCAAAGCCAGGCACGTAAATTTTACGTGGCTGGCGTTTAATGGTTGGAGAGGCAGCCATTTTACTAGCTGGCGTTTAAAGGAACACTATTGTGAAATTGTGTAATATTAAAAATCCATATAAACACATTGGCTAATGAGAGGAGGGGTCACTTACACAACGGAACTGAATAAAACACCTGTCAAGCTTGTGTTTTTTTTTTTCATAGTAGGAATAAAATCTAGGGGTGACAGGTTTAGTGTATCGGGGTGACAGGACATGTCACCCCTGATTTCCAATTCATTGCATTTCTTGATGCCGGTTGTATAAGTGATCGCTCATCGCACCATGCAGCATATTTATATGGATTTTTATCATTGGGACATTTTTCACGAAGTAGATACTTTCATTTTCAGTTTTGATGCTCTACAAGGGGACTAAGAAATGACTGCACTCAAAGGAAGGTGTGCTATGCAGTAGTGTGCAGCCATTTCAGAGTTAGGGGTGTGGCATGGGCGTGACTGGTTGTTTGCAAAAAAATGTTGGTGTGCTACATGCACCTATCTTTCTACCACTCTTTCCCTTCTTGAAAAGTTGAGAGGTATGCTTCTCATGAGGTGTCATGCCTCTTCCAGGAAACACCACCTCCAGGCCACGCCCCCTGCCCAAACCCGACCCCTACTAAGACAAAATCCTGGATGCGCCACTGTCCAGGATCACCATCCTATTTTAGTTATTCTGCATTATGTCACTCAGAATCTTGAAACAACCCCATAACATAACACCACTATAGCCAAAGGGTTGGTAGAGGTGCTTATTTGTGTAGGGATAGCAAAGGTATTCTGATTGACTAGGGTACCCTTTTAATGTTCTGGGTTATGAAGGTGTTGTGTAAACTGTTCAAAGGCAAACAGTTAAATACATCTGTACACGCACAGTGAATAAATTATTAGAAAGATTTAACAAAACACTGTGTCATGGGAGACCTTGCAGCCAGGGTCTGCCAATAAGGCAAGGATGGGGACCAGACACACACTATGGCTTTTAGAAACACAAAGTTTATTAAAACTAATGGAAATGTAACATGTTATAACAATAAGCAAGGAAACCTTACAGCAGGTATGGGAAATCAGGAAGGGAAATCCTGAAGTGCTCAGTTGAGAACTAACCTCTGAGCAGGACTACCAAGAAAGGCTGATTTAGATGGACCACCAGCGACGAGACAGGAATCAAGACAAACATGAATATCAGAGAGGAGTAAGGACAATAGGCTCGATTCAGAGAGACAAAAAAAAACTTCCGTTTTAGTGCCGTATTTATTAGTCGTATTATTTTCAAATGTTCCCGCTCTCGTATGAATGTGCGAGCGATTCTATGCATGCATTGTAAACCTTCTGTAAAGTTTCCGTCCACTCGTATGCCAGAGTACGAGGATGTCATTTTTCATCAAGACTTTTCAGATTCATTTTCTCAGGTAACAACGTAGCCTTTCGTTTTTGCTCTTTTCCCATCGTATCCTCACACGAATCCTTTACGTTTCCCGATAGATTCGGTTTCACTTTTACAAAAAATAATCGTCCAGACGGAAATGCTTACGATCTTGAGCCTGCGCACTACAAACATAACTCATTAAAGTGCTCGCCTACATATTTGCCACCCTCACTTCTACTACAATGTTTAGCTAAACCCCTTAGCGCTATCCTCCAGCTTCCCTTTTGGCCCCTTAAAGCTCACCTCAACCCCTTAGCGCTATCCTCCAGCTTCCCTTTTGGCCCCTTAAAGCTCACCTCAACCCCTTAGCGCTATCCTCCAGCTTCCCTTTTGGCCCCTTAAAGCTCACCTCAACCCCTTAGCGCTATCCTCCAGCTTCCCTTTTGGCCCCTTAAAGCTCACCTCAACCTCTTAGCGCTATCCTCCAGCTTTCCTTCTGGCCCCTTAAAGCTCACCTCAACCCCTTAGCGCTATCCTCCAGCTTCCCTTTTGGCCCCTTAAAGCCCACCCCAACCCCTTAGCGCTATCCTCCAGCTTCCCTTTTGGACCCTTACAACTTACCCAAATCACTTTGCGGTTAGGTTCTTCTTCCATTTTATGTCCCTAAAACTTACCCAAATCACTTCGCGGTTAGGTTCTTCTTCATTTACCGCACCCTAAAACTTACCCAAATCACTTCGCGGTTAGGTTCTTCCATTTTATGTCCCTAAAACTTACCCAAATCACTTCGCGGTTAGGTTCTTCTTCATTTACCGCACCCTAAAACTTATCCAAATCACTTTCGCGGTTAGGTTCTTCTTCCATTTTATGTCCCTAAAACTTACCCAAACCACTTCCTGTTCATCTGAATCTTCATCTCGAAATATTTTTCTAAACCTTCGTTTGTTGTTAATGTATTTGTGTAAATAAATGAGACAGAAACGTTTTGTTTGTTTACTAATTTTTTTAATTTCAAGGCCATTTTTTTGGGCCATTGGTTAAAATTTTTAAAAAGATAAAAATGTACAAAAATTAAAACTATTTACATTATGCAAAACAGTGACAGGACCCAGAACACTATTCTTCTTCTGTTGTCCCCAACGAGTCAACCAGCTGCTGCATATCGGCCACCAACTCAAGGACCCTTCGATTCATTTCTTCCACTCTTGCCCGTGTGGTCCCTGTATAAAATTGAGAAAAAAACATAAGTTTGCGCTAAATACATGTTTCTCACCTGTGGATTGAATGTTTGTTAGTTGGCAACCTAAATAAACACGACAAATGTCAGTCTGCTAAGTCATTACTCTAAGGAAGTGGCCAGAGGTCATTCTGGGAAGTCATTACTCTAAGGAAGTTGGCAGAGGTCATTCTGGGAAGTCATTACCTAAAGGAAGTGGCCACAGATCAGTCTGGTAGGTCATTACTCTAAGGAAGTGGCCAGAGGTCATTCTGGGAAGTCATTACTCTAAGGAAGTGGCCAGAGGTCATTCTGGGAAGTCATTACACTAAGGAAGTGGGCACAGGTCATTATGCTAATGGCATTGACTCTGCCTTTAGGAATTTGTGTGATCATGTCACTTAACACATACTGCAAAGAATGACATTACAACTTACTTGGTTGGGGGCCGACGGATGCCTCGTCGGGGACAACCCTACGTCCTGGGCCCTGCCACTGTTGGGAAGTAGAGCCTGTTGAGACATGGCAAATAGGGTCACTGATTATGTCTTAGTCAACAGAAATCAAATGTCATTTGCAATTTGTGTGTCACATCACTCACCTTCTCCCTGTGCCTCCTGGCCGAGATCTGCTGTAGCCTGTGCATCTTCACCCGCTCCTGAAGCATCTACAAAAACAGATTAAGGGAATCAGCTTGGATGGAAATAGCATGGATATGTGTGTGCGGTTACATGAAGAGTCACATACCAGAGGCTCCCGCATGCGTCGCTGGGTACGACTCCCTGCCCACGCCGTGCTGCCCCTCCTCTGTGGAAAGGTCCAGGGGCTGGTCTGAGGAACCAACAGAGGAGGGGTAGGACCGTCACCCTGGAGATCCACCACCTTCACTTCCAGCAGCAGATTCATGCAGCACTGGTCGTGCGCTTCCGGGTGCGGCGAATGCGGTAATCCATTTCCATCACTAACAAAGAAAAGGCATTATAACTAAAGGCCTACCTTCTGCATCAGTTACATGTGGCATGCAATCGCTATGCACTTACTAGGGAAATGGAGTCCGAAAAACCGCCGCACCCGGGGCATGTGCAGCCGTTTCAGGTCCGACCAATGCTGCATGATCTGCGTGTGGGTGAAGGTGGTGTCCGTTTGATGGTGGATTCCGGAAACTATCTCCAGGGCGACGGTGCGCTTCTCAAAAGAGTTGGGCAGGTAGTCGTACCTACGCTCCAGCATGGTCTACAAAACACAATCAAAAACAAGGTTTGAGTGAAATCAGCATACAAATATCTGTGAACAATCGATCATTTGACTATGACATTAACATACATATTTGTAGCCTAATACAATCCTTGAAGCTGGCCTCAGTGCTGGTTCGCCCGTGTGGGCCCTTACTTCAGTTTGCAACGGAGCTTGATACACTTTTTAAAACAACCGTTTGTTCATGCGCTTCCTTATGGGCTAGGCATGCATTTACATGGCAAATCAAAGGCATTAAAAGACACTTACAAGCATGATGATCTCTTCTTGTTGGCAGGTGAAGATTGTGGGCGCCATCTTGCCTCTTGTCTGCAGCAGATAAGTAATGCCCCTGCGGTTTCCGGGTTCCGCACGGCCGGACGAACGACCGTATGCACGCGTAAACGTCAGACCCCAGCATTAGTATTTAAAGGGGCCTGGAGCCACAGCTCATTCTCTTTCAGAGTCTATTCATGATGCCAGCCAAAAAATCCGCAGCAAAGGCCAAAGCAGCCAAGGAAGCCATCCGGAAAAAGGGTGAGGAGGCTTCATCAGGCCCCACCACTCGCTCCAAAATGCCTAAGGCGAAGCGGCCGGGAACCCGCAGTGGGCAGCCGAAGGCAACCACAAAGGCACCCACAAGCCCAAAGGAGCCAGCGCTAAAGAAGAAGGGCCAGGCCACCAAACACACAGGTACGGCCGTGGGAAAAGCTCACAGCCCAAGAGGCCCAGCCACTGGGCCCGAAGCCCCAGTAGCCAGTGCTCAGCATCACCCCAGCCACATAGGAAAAGCTCTCAGGCCAAGAGGCCAAGACACCAGGCCTGAAGCCCCAGCAGCCAGAGCTGAGCATCACCCCAGCCACGTGGGAAAAGCTCTCAGCCCAAGAGGCCAAGACATAGGGCACAAAGCCCCAGTAGCCAGAGCTCAGCATCACCCCAGCCACGTGGGAAAAGCTCTCAGGCCAAGAGGCCAAGACACCAGGCCCGAAGCCCCAGGAGCCAGAGCTCAGCATCACACCAGCCACGTGGGAAAAGCTCTCAGGCCAAGAGGCCAAGACACCAGCGCCGAAGCCCCAGGAGCCAGAGCTCAGCATCACCCTAGCCACGTGGGAAAAGCTCTCAGGCCAAGAGGCCAAGACACCAGGCCCGAAGCCCCAGGAGCCAGAGCTCAGCATCACCCCAGCCACGTGCATCAACCTCCCAGGGCCATGAAACTGTGAAAAGGCCACAGAGGCACAGGCCAAGAAACCCAACATCATCCACCACACCCTCTCCTCCTCGCCCACATTTGGCACCGGCACAGGTGGAAATGCAGGCAGAATATGCCACAGCTACGCCTGCTAGTTCAGTGGCCACCCAGGCAAGAACCCCAAGTACAGTCCAATCAGAAGGCAGCCACCTGTCCTACATTTCTCCCCAACACAGCCAGCCCAGAATGTCCCCCCATTTGCAGCCAACCACTGATGAGCCAGAACGTCAAGCAACAGGGCGCACATTGCGCCAAGGCCACTTGAGTGGCAGGTTTGGTGAGGCCCAAACTCTGGCATTGGCTAGTGGCCTCACCTTGTATTATGATGAGCTATATGGGCGCAGATCCAAAGCTACAAGCAAGCAGCGGAAAGCGGAGATTTTTGAGCAGCTCCGCAGACAGGTCAATGCAGCGGGGAAAGAGGTCAAAGATGTGGAGCAGATACAAAGGAAAATATTGGACCTAAAGTATGCAGCACAGAAGAAAGAAAATAAACGGCGTCATTACAGGTACATATATACTTTGGGGATTTTGTTTCATCTTGTATTGGAAACATTTATCTAAATGTGTGCAACTCTCTTTTTCAGCTTACAAACTGGCAGCGGATTTCCCACAAAACTGCAATTTACCCGAGCTGAGGAGATGGTGCTGGGCCTGCTACATCCTGTGGCCTTAGAGGGACACTCGGCCCGACAGGACACGGACATCCCTCATATTCCTGCTGGTTAGTAATGTTACTGTGTATGTGAAATGTGATCTGCGTGTAAAATTAGGCACAAACCCATATATTAACACATGCCCCTAGGGTGTGCCTTGTAGTGGAGGTTACAATTTAAACAGGGTGTGTTATGTGTGGCGACCCATTATTTGCTGGTTTACTTCTTCTGAGATTATTTGGGTGAGTCTTGAGGAACACTATTGAGATTAGCAGGACTGCCTGTTATGTATTTATAGAAAATTACATACAACACTTCCATCTTTATCTGTAGCCAATTTGGGTTTGAGCTGTGCTTTGCTCCAAAGGACTTGATGTGGGGTGCTTGAACGTTTGACATAGAAAGAATGTCAAGCAGCCTAATCTAATGGCAAATGCTATTTGCAAGCTGAGTGTGGTCCCATAATGGGCGTTAAGGGATGTGTGAAGCCTCAGAACAGCCAGTACATGCATGTTTATTTTGGTTAAGGAGACCAATGTGTATGTACTTGTTGACTAATACATATAACAGATAATAAAATGCATAGTCAAGTTTAACTTGGTCCGTTGGGGGAGTTGACATTCATACATGGGCCCATGTTTTATTGAACCATATGTGTTAATACGCATCACCAATGCCTAGTTGTGTGTTAACATAGCTTATTTTCACAAATGCAGCCCAGCATCATCCCTCAGCTAGTGGGGAATCCTCTGCCAGTTTGAACATGCCGTCTACTTCCGTGCTGCCTCGGACCCAGGATCCGATATATACGGTAAGTGTCTTTATATGATGTTGCTAATGCATGTGCCTTGCCATGTTTCTTTTGGCGGAATTACATATGTAGTCCATACACTGAACCTTTTTTTTTTAACATGTCCCAACAGACCCACACATTGATGGAGGAAATCCAGGATCTGGAGGAAGATGGAGCCTTCATGGAACCTTCAGAACACCTCCCCCTGGGACAGAATCAGCAACTGTCCCAACATGTTTCTCCAACAAATGTTCAGCAGCAGAGTGAAGCTGGCGGCATGCTGCCAGCCCACCGTGGGCAGCATGCAGAGACTGAGTCGACAGTCCCCAGTGTTAGCTCTGCTGCTGAGGATTTGCCAAGCAGACCTGTGGCTGTTGGTGGACCTAGAGGCACATCATCTGCACGCCCCCAAACCCGGGGAATTGGGAGGCCTAGTCGACTACGTCGCCCACTTGCCCAGGGGAGGGGCGCGCAGATGATTGAGTCAGCATGGCACCATGAGAGGCGGCTATTTCACCTCCAAAATCAAAGAAACCAGGAACATCTTCATGGCCAATTAGAAACCTTAAACAACACATTAAACTCCATGCTGACTGAATTTAGGTCCAACAACAGCCACATGGCCACCTTATCCAATTATTACAGTGGCATGCTTGAGGAAGTTCAAAATAGCAACAGCCACATGGCCACCTTAACTGCCAATCTCAGTGCCATGATGGCTGAATTTCGAACTTCCAATAGAAACATGTTGGAACAGTTGCAGATTCTGAATGCCACACAGGCCCAGGTGACGGCCCACCTCCAAGGGCCCCAACCTGGGTTTTATGGGCATCCCCCATTTTAAGGCCTATTTGGCCTGTATCTGCTCCACATCTTTGATCTACATCCCCACTGTATTGACCTGTCTGTTGAGCCCTACCAATATACCCTTTTGGTATGGCTTTGCTTGTATGCTTTGGATTTGCGCCCATATAGCTCATTAGAGTGCGGAGGTAGCCCAAGCTGTTGCGCTGCATGCTTGACATTGGTTCTGGCTCCTCCTGTTTGTAGGCATGATTGTGGGACATTCTGGGCTGGCAAACTACTACCTTGACCCCTGGCTGAGATTGAACTGGACTTGGATTGGGACTGGGGGTTCTTGTTTGGGTGTCACACTGAATAACAGGTGTAGATGTGGCATAGGTTTGGCTGCTTTACACCTGTGCCTGTGGCAAATGTGGCCAAGCAGGAGTGGGCCTATTTGTTGGATGCACAATGTGGACATGGCAATGCTTGTGACCTATGTTTGTAACATTTTAATTTGTCCTTAAACTTTGCACAGGAGTGGCTTACTTTAAAACTCCTTCCTCTGGGCAATTGCTATGTGGCTTGATTTGGCTCAACTTTCTTTTTTTTTGGTGCCCATGTTTTTGATGCAACTATGGTAGTGACCAGCAAATGCAATTTTTGGTTCATAAATAAACTACATAAAATTGTAATTAACCTGTTGTGGACTAAGTTTATGCTTTTTAGTTTGGGCT
The DNA here is from genome assembly GCA_027917425.1 of Gastrophryne carolinensis. Lineage (NCBI taxonomy): Eukaryota > Metazoa > Chordata > Amphibia > Anura > Microhylidae > Gastrophryne > Gastrophryne carolinensis. The sequence continues at coordinate 321,315,722 of CM051239.1, forward strand.
GAATAAAGCTGAGTTAAAGTAGGCAGTAACAAATTTGTAACATGGGGAAAAATCCAAATGACAATCGTGTGAGGTTGGTTATAAAATATTTCTTTACTGTTTGTAAAAGTAACAAAGATACAAACACAAAGGGCAAAAAACAGAATTAGCCAAGAAAAACGGCCCCAAACAAACAAAGGAAACACAAATTAAGAAAAATGTGTCACAATTAAATTAGACCGCACTGCTTGGGCAGACGCACTCGGTGGGCCACGATAGTCCTCGTCTGGGTCATCGGTGGGTGGAGAGGGGGGCACATCCACATACCGGGGGACACGCTGCAATACAGCAAAATTATGCAACACAGCACATGCCATTATAATATCTATGACCTTTTTAGGGTCATACTGAAGTGCTCCCCCGGTATGGTCCAAGCATCGGAAGCGGGTCTTCAACAGGTCAAACGCCCTCTCTACCACGGCCCTGGTCTTCCTGTGCGCCCTATAATATGCCTCCTCGGCTGCATTCTGGGGCCGGAGGACGGGCGTCAACAGCCACGGAAGATGTGGATAGCCAGAATCACCTGGCAAAATGTATGATCAAAAACATAAATTACACATTCAGAAATAAATGGAAGCCCCTAAACGGCCCAACAACATTACTAAGAGCCTAGGTCACATTGGCTACACAGCATGAGCATACATAGTGTACAGGCCCGAAAAAATAAAAACAAATAGATGTTTGAAAAAATTAAACATCCAAGATGGCGGGTGAGGGCCAATCAGCCAGACTGCTAACAGGTATTGGTTTCGGAGTGTGCTGCTCAGCATTCTTGGATGTCTAAAATTTTGTGGACCCGGTAGCTGCTTGGTGTTAGGAAAAAACAGCTGTAACCCGCCCCCTGCACTTTATCCTGCTCTCCTCTACTCAGTAAGTGTAATGTATCTGCTCAAAGATGGGGCAGACCCTAGGATAAATTCAAGGACATAATTTAAGCAGAGTGTGTGGGAGACTCATTCTTACTTTAATCTACATTCCATTTATGCAGTTTGCTAATGCAGGACTAACATTTGGCAAGGCTTGGTTGGTTGAAAAATCTAATGGTTAAGGTCGTGTTTCACAGGTAAACAAGGTGCTCAAAATAGCATAGTTTCATACCTGGAACACAAACTAAATTCATAGCCATACATATCCAAAAAAAGGACTTTATTGGCGTCAACTTACCAAGGAGCCATCCACCGGAAAATTCCCCAGACTCAAACCGACCGTACAATCCAGATCTGCGAAGAATGTAGGCATCATGGGATGAGCCTGGGAACCTGTCGAGCAGACTAAGGAACCGCATGTCCGGGCCCACCACAGCTTGGACATTCATTGAGTGGCCCATTTTGCGGTTCCTGGGATCAAAAAAACAAAACATTTTAAAGGGGACGCAAACTGGGGGAACACTAACTCATCACACCCTAAGCAAATGCTGTGGGCAAATTAAATTAGCAATAAACAAGTACATAAGTATTTTGGGTTGGGCAAAAACAATATGTATGTTTTATAAAGTAAAGATTAACTTTCCAGGGTCTATTTCAGGTACACATTAAAATGTTTCCTTGGTGAACACATGTGACATTTATATGCAACTAAATACGGTCCATGGTTCCACGGGGAATTTTTAAAAAGAGGGAATACTTAAAAGGAGGGATACCTAAAAATGGTGACAAAATTCCAAGGAGGGAATAATTACAAGGAGGTAATAGTTTAAAGTAGTAAATAATTCCATGGAGGGATTACTTCCACGGATGGAATATTTACAAGTAGGTACAAATACAAGGAGGGATTAATTACAATGAGTCTGTAAGGAACTTACCTCTGCGGCGAGCGTCCGCAGGGTGACGCAGCACTCCTGCTGCTGGGAGCGCGGCGCGTCACTCTGGCAGCCTCCCTCGCCCCTCTCTAGCTGTGCAGGCACGCGTCCCGCAGTCTGTAGATTTCGCCACTAGGAGGCGCTGTGCTGCGAGTGGCAGGCAGCACAGAGTGCTCCACACCTGATGGGAATCAGGGGCTGATCAGCCTTGCAGCCAAGACTGACCAGCCCCTGGATAGTGCCTCCAATCACTCACAGTGTTGTAAATTGCACCAATCAGCACATACACTCCCCCCCAGGGTGGCCATTGGTCGATTCCCCAATAAATATGGAGTCAGCCCAGCACTCAGTGCCCGTGATAGTCGCTTGTGATTAGGGTGTGATTCTGTTAGTTGTTATCTGATTCCGACCCGGCTTGATCGACCATTCCTGTCTGCTGCCTGTACCGACCTCTGCTTTGTCTGACCACGAACCTGCCTGCCCCTCTGGATACCCTGCGATCTCTGACCTCCCGGCTTGACCCTTCGGCTACCCCTGACTACGCACCTGTCTCATCCCTGTACTCTGACGCACCCTCCGGATTGACTACCTGTGAACGACCTTGGCTTGGGATACCCTCGTGATTCATCGGCCTTCACCGTAAGCAGCCATCCTTTGCGCCTATTAAGACCTGGGGGCAACCGTGTCCGGTGAGGCATACCTAGCGTCCCGGCAAACGGGGGGTTGACTATAGGCAGAAGCGGCGGTGGAGATTGGGGGTTGCCTGCTTACAGAAGGCTGGTGTCCCGCTGGGCATCACATTATCACGGGCCCCATAAATGGACCAAATTTTGGAACAGGTGCAGGCCCTGTCCACGGCCGTGGAGCACCTGGCACTTCGAGTGGCGGCTCAGGAGAACCGTCCAGCTCCTGCATCCTCTGTGCCCCAGGGGGCAATAGCCGCCTTTGCGGTTGAACCCAAGATTCCCCTTCCAGAGAAGTTTTCGGGGGACCGAAGTAAATTTGCCAATTTCCGGGATGCCTGTAAGCTCTATTTTCAGCTTTGCCCTTATGCTTCCGGCTCCCAGGAGCAACGGGTGGGACTTATCTCCCTTCTGCATGGGGATCCCCAATCCTGGGCTTTTAGCCTCTCCCCTCAGGATTACGCCCGCCAATCTGTCGAGGAATTCTTCAAGGCCATGGAGATCCTGTATGATGACCCAGACCGAGGGGCAACTGCTAATGCCAAGCTACGATCTCTCAGACAGGGGCGAAGACTGGCAGAAGAATATTGCTCGGAATTCCGACGCTGGGCAGTGGATTCTCGCTGGAATGACCCAGCATTGTGTGGGCAGTTCAGGCTAGGTCTGTCAGAGGTCATAAAAGATGTCATGGTAAATCACCCTGTACCTAACACCTTGGATGAAACCATGCAATTGGCTATCCGCATCGACCGACGCATACGAGAAAGACGCCTGGAAAAAGGGGTCCAGTCGGAAGTCAGTATGAAGCCTGAGGCCTTAGTCCCCTCTTCTTCTGAAGAACCCATGCAGCTTGGGGCCACCAAGCTTTCTGAAGCGGAGAGGCTGAGGCGTCTGTCGCAAGGCCTATGCCTTTATTGCGGAGAAGTCGGTCACCTGGTCCGCTCCTGCCCTCGGAGACAGGCATCGGGAAACTTCAGAGCCTAGGTGGGGTCGAGGAAACCCTCCTAGGCTGCAAGGTATTTCCTCTGTGTTGCACACAAATTACGTTGCCTGTCGAGATTACTCATGATTTTGAGTCCAGAACTGTGGAGGCTCTTTTGGATTGTGGGGCCGCCGGGAATTTTATTGATAGGGGCCTGGCTCAAGCATTAAAGATTCCGCTGCAATCTTTAGTCAATCCAATTCGAGTCAAAGCCATTGGTAATACCCCCCTTGTCGGGGGCCTGATTCAGTACCGTACTCCACCAGTTTTTGTTAGAGTGGGGGCGGGACATACCGAGCTAATGAGCTTCCTTCTCCTTAAGATGCCTCTTACCCCTTTAGTTTTGGGACTCCCCTGGCTGTCTAAACACAATCCCCAAATTGACTGGGTCTCTGGGCAGGTTATCAAGTGGGGGCCACAATGTTTCCAGTCTTGTCTTGAGCTTCCTGTACGTGCCACTCGCTTGACTGCTGAGGGCATCCCTACCCCCTATGCAGAATTCGCAGACGTGTTTTCTGAAAAAGCCGCTGATAAACTCCCTCCTCATAGGCCTTTTGACTGCCCAATTGATCTTCTCCCCGGGACTATGCCACCTCGGGGAAAGATTTATAATTTAACCCGAGCTGAGAAGAAGGCCATGAAAGAATACATTGCTGAGAATCTGCAGAAAGGTTTTATTCGGCCGTCTACCTCACCAGCGGGTGCCGGATTTTTCTTTGTGGAAAAGAAAGATGGTGGCTTGCGCCCCTGTATTGATTATAGGGGCCTGAATAAAATTACAGTTAAAAATAAATACCCCCTTCCCTTAATAGAGGGACTCTTTAACCAGGTCATTGGGGCCCAGGTTTTTTCTAAGCTTGACCTGAGGGGGGCTTACAATTTAATCAGGATCCGTCAGGGAGACGAGTGGAAGACTGCCTTCAACACCCAGGATGGGCACTATGAACATCTTGTTATGCCTTTTGGCCTATGTAATGCCCCGGCAGTCCTTCAGGACTTTGTTAATGAAGTTTTTAGAGAATACTTGGGCTGTTTTGTGGTCATCTACTTAGATGACATCCTAATATTCTCACAGACCTTAACCGAGCATAGAGAGCATGTACGGATGGTTCTACAGAAATTGAGAGAGAGTCACCTCTATGCCAAGCTAAAAAAGTGCGTTTTTGAAGTTTCTGAGGTTCCGTTCCTAGGATACATTGTTGCCGATACTGGGTTAACAATGGATCAGGCCAAAGTATCTGCGGTCCTCCAGTGGGAACAACCCAAAGATTTGAAGGGTTTACAGAGGTTTCTGGGGTATGCTAATTTTTATAGGCGCTTTATAAAAAACTTTTCCACCTTGGTAGCCCCACTCACCGACCTCACTAAGAAGGGGGCGTTTACCCCTACTTGGTCGGGCCGATCCATCCGGGCCTTTGAGAACCTTAAGTCTGCCTTTAGTTCAGCACCTGTGTTGACCTACCCTGATATCCACCGAGCCTACATAGTCGAAGTAGATGCATCCGAGCTCGGGGTAGGGGCAGTTCTCTCACAGTACAGTGGGTCTCCTGAACGGCTACATCCCTGTGCCTTTTTCTCGAGAAAATTTAATTCCGCTGAGCGGAACTATGATATTGGCAATCGAGAACTTCTAGCTGTGAAATTAGCCTTTCAGGAATGGAGACATTGGTTAGAGGAGGCCCAGTTCCCAATTACGGTATTCACAGTTCACAAGAATTTAGAATACATTGAATCAGCTAAAAGGTTAACCCCCCGTCAGGCCCGATGGTCTCTTTTCTTCTCCCGATTTAATTTCACTAGACCATACAAACCAGGAACAAAGAATATTAAAGCTGACGCTCTCTCCAGAAGTTTCACGGTTGATAAAGTCCGCTAAGCCGGTTTCAATCAGATTCTCCTCCAGGCAAACCCGATCACCTCCTCTTTGTACCCCTGTCCCACCGTCCGGCAGTACTTCAGCAGTTTCATGACTCCAAGATGGCGGGTCATCCAGGGGTTAAAAAGACTTTGGCCCTTCTAGCCCGTCATGTCTGGTGGCCATCTTACAGGAGAGATACCCAGGCCTTTATTCAGGCCTGTAAGATCTGTGCCCGTAGCAAAACCCCCAGGTCAGCTCCTGCCGCACCTCTGGTGCCCCTGTCCACTCCTTCAAAGCCTTGGACGCACTTGGCAATGGATTTTATTACTGTTTTAGCACAGTCCCAGGGATATACAGTTATCTGGGTTGTGGTAGATCGATTTAGCAAATTGGCACATTTTGTCCCCCTAAGAAAGCCGCCCACAGCCCAAGAATTGGCTCAATATTTCTTAGATCATATTTTTAGACTTCACGGAATTCCAGAAGATGTGGTCTCAGATAGGGGGGTCCAATTTGTGTTACGCTTCTGGAGGGCATTCTGCACCCGGCTAGGCTTCACTGTTTCTCTGTCTTCAGCTTTTCACCCTCAGTCCAATGGGCAGACGGAAAGGACCAACCAGTCATTAGAACAATATCTCCGTTGCTTCACCTCCGATATTCAGTCAGAGTGGGCCCAATTTCTTCCCTTTGCCGAATTTGCCTTCAATAATGCAATTAACTCCTCCACGGGGGTATCACCCTTCCGGTGTGTATATGGGAGGGATCTTAAGTTCTCAGCACTTTCAGGCTCATCCTCTGGTTTGCCTTCTTTAGACAATTGGTTGTCCCAGTGGCCAGCTTTATGGGCCAAGCTTCAGTGGCATTTGGTCCAGGCATCGAGTCAGCAGAAGGTCTTTGCGGATCGTCGCCGATCCAAGAATCCAGACTATAAAGTGGGGGATTTGGTCTGGCTCTCTACCAAAAATTTAGCACTATGCCAACTCTCTGTAAAATTGGGACCACAATATATTGGCCCTTATCCCATTTTACAGAAAATTAACCAAGTCACATACAGACTCAAACTTCCACCATCTCTGAGGATTTGTAATTCCTTTCACGTTTCCCTCCTTAAGCCTGCCAGGGGAGTGGAGGAAGATTCCTCTCCTTCTCTTATTCTAGTTGATGGTGAGCAGGAGTTTGAAGTCGCACGAATTCTGGATTCCCATTTCCTCCCGAATTCCTTGCAATATTTAGTCGACTGGAAGGGATATGGGCCAGAAGAGAGGAGTTGGGTTCCAGCTAGAGATGTGCATGCGGACCGTTTAATTAAAAGATTTCATAAGGAAAATCCTCTTAAACCCAGGGTGGAGGGTCCTGGGGCCCCTCCTCAAGGGGGGGGGGGTAATGTAAGGAACTTTCCTCTGCCAGGGGGGCGGCGGCGAGCGTCCTCAGGGCGACGCAGCACTCCTGCTGCTGGGAGCACGGCGCGTCACTCTGGCAGCCTCCCTCGCCCCTCTCTAGCTGTGCAGGCACGCGTCCCGCAGTCTGTAGATTTCGCCACTAGGAGGCGCTGTGCTGCGAGTGGCAGGCAGCACAGGGTGCTCCACACCTGATGGGAATCAGGGGCTGATCAGCCTTGCAGCCAAGACTGACCAGCCCCTGGATAGTGCCTCCAATCACTCACAGTGTTGTAAATTGCACCAATCAGCACATACACTCCCCCCAGGGTGGCCATTGGTCGATTCCCCAATAAATATGGAGTCAGCCCAGCACTCAGTGCCCGTGATAGTCGCTTGTGATTAGGGTGTGATTCTGTTAGTTGTTATCTGATTCCGACCCGGCTTGATCGACCATTCCTGCCTGCTGCCTGTACCGACCTCTGCTTTGTCTGACCACGAACCTGCCTGCCCCTCTGGATACCCTGCGATCTCTGACCTCCCGGCTTGACCCTTCGGCTACCCCTGACTACGCACCTGTCTCATCCCTGTACTCTGACGCACCCTCCGGATTGACTACCTGTGAACGACCTCGGCTTGGGGTACCCTCGTGATTCATCGGCCTTCACCGTAAGCAGCCATCCTTTGCGCCTATTAAGACCTGGGGGCAACCGTGTCCGGTGAGGCGTACCTAGTGTCCCGGCAAACGGGGGGTTGACTATAGGCAGAAGCGGCGGTGGAGATTGCGGGTTGCCTGCTTACAGAAGGCTGGTGTCCCGCTGGGCATCACAGAGTCATTATGGAAAAGGAGGGATAAATGACATGGAGGAGTCCAAAATATAAGGGAAGTATTTGCAACGATGGAGAACTTACAAGGAGGGATTAATTACAAGGAGGGACTAATTCGAAGAAGGGACATTTGCCAAGGAGGGGATTTTGGATTTTGGAAGGACATTAAAACAAATGTGAAAAAAAAGGACTGATTGAACCTGCCTGTAGATATACTCATCGACTGCCGGAGGGACAAGGGCAACGTGGGTGCAGTCAATTGCACCCATGACGTTGGGCATGTCGGCGATGTTATAAAATGCCAGCTTAATCGCGTTTCTGGCTACCATGTCGTCAGGATAACAAATATATTTGCGAGTAATGGTAGCCATGCCTTCCAAAAACTTGGATAGGGCGCGGCTCAGCGTAGGCTGGGAGAACCCCACGGAGAGGGCACCCAGCCTCTGGAACGAGCCGTTCGCCAAAAATTGCAGGCAGCCAAGCATCTTGGTCATACCTGAAATAGCTTGCCCCTTCCTTGTGGTGCGCGCTAACCATGGCCGCAGCTCACTATACAATTTATGGAGGGAAGCGCGATTAAGTCTGGTCAGCTCGAACAGCTCAACGTCATGCATGCCATCGATATGCATGCGTCGCCGCCGGTGCAATCTGGTCTCAGCCCTCCGGACAATTTCAATGCCCATGAGCTGCAGATCCTCATGCTCCTCAAATGCACTAGACTCATCCATAGCTGCTAGTCTCGAGGTCAAAATGGTCCCATAAGAGGATCGCAAAGGAATCGGGTTTATAGGGTGGTGGTCCGTCGGCAATCAGCTCTCTGAATGAGACGCAAGCCCATAGCAATAACGTAAGTTATCTGAACGAACGAAAAATTTCAGATTTGGTTTGGAAAATGACCTGAACTAACGGAAATGTTCTGATTTGCTTTCGTTCATCGAAAGCGCATATACGCATTAGCCCGAACGTTCGTACGAATGAAAAATGAACGAAAAAAAGCAAAAAAATGACAAACACCCACCAAAAACTTTCACAGACAGCTACGGAAGTCCGGATGAATGTGTCACGGTGACTCCTGCTGCTGGGCATATGCTCCTTTTAAGCAGTCAGGTATCACAGGTGGAGGCAATTAGAAACCCCAAGCCAGGCATCTCCGCAGCACACCTGCTGGCGAAAAGCACTGATACTGGGGCACACCGGCCCTGCTGTACCGTTCCTCACCCAGTATGGTATCTTAATGTCACATCATATATATACATATACATACACTATAGTAAGGAGGAATTAAATCCTCAATCAACCTTGCAGTGTTGCACATACCACTCAATGACACCTCAGCTGCAGTTGCTAGGTCCCCCTGTCTTTGCTGCCCAGTCTTCACTGCTTCTACTGGAACCACTGCTCTTCTTTGCCATTACTGCTCCACCAGAAAATGCACTTACAACCCCCATCTCTGCCCTGTTCCATGCTGCCCCCCGTCTCTGCCCCGCTCCATGCTGCACCCCGTCTCTGCCCTGCTCCATGCTGCACCCCCCGTCTCTGCCCCGCTCCATGCTGCAAACCCGTCTCTGCACCTGCTCCATGCTGCACCCCATCCCTGCCCTGCTCTATGCTGCACCCCCATCTCTGCACCTGCTCCATGCTGCACCCCATCCCTGCCCTGCTCCATGCTGCACCCCCATCTCTGCCCCTGCTCCATGCTGCACCCCCATCTCTGCCCTTGCTCCATGCTGCACCCCCATCTCTGCCCCTGCTCCATGCTGCACCCCCACCTTTGCCCTGCTTCATGCTGCACCCTCATCTCTGCCCCTGCTCCATGCTGCACCCCCATCTCTGCCCCTGCTCCATGCTGCACCCCCATCTCTGCCCCTGCTCCATGCTACACCCCCATCTCTGCCCTTGCTCCATGCTGCACCCCCATCTCTGCCCTTGCTCCATGCTGCACCCCCACCTTTGCCCTGCTCCATGCTGCACCCCCATCTCTGCCCTGCTCCATGCTGCACCCTCATCTCTGCCCCTGCTCCATGCTGCACCCCCACCTTTGCCCTGCTCCATGCTGCACCCTCATCTCTGCCTTGCTTCATGCTGCACCCCCATCTCTGCTCTGCTCCATGCTGCACCCTCATCTCTGCCCTGCTCCATGCTGCACCCCCACCTTGGCCCTGCTCCATGCTGCACCCTCATCTCTGCCCTGCTCCATGCTGCACCCTCATCTCTGCCCTGCTCCATGCTGCACCCCCACCTTGGCCCTGCTCCATGCTGCACCCTCATCTCTGCCCTGCTTCATGCTGCACCCTCATCTCTGCCCTGCTCCATGCTGCACCCCCATCTCTGCCCTGCTCCATGCTGCACCCTCATCTCTGCCCTGCTCCATGATGCACCCTCATATCTGCCCTGCTCCATGCTGCACTCCCATCTCTGCCGTGCTCCATGCTGCACCCCCACCTTTGCCCTGCTCCATGCTGCACCCTCATCTCTACCCTGCTCCATGCTGCACCCTCCATCTCTGCCCTGCTCCATGCTGCACCCTATTTCTAACCTGATCCATGCAGCACCCCATCTCTGCCCTGCTCCATGATGCACCACCATCTCTGCCCTGCTTCATGCTGCACCCTCATCTCTGCCCTGCTCCATGCTGCACCCTCATCTCTGCCCTGCTCCATGCTGCACCCCCATCTCGGCCCTGCTCCATGCTGCACCCTATTTCTGACCTGCTCCATGCTGCACCCCCATCTCTGCCCTGCTCCATGCTGCACTATCTCTGCCCTGCTCCATACTGCACCCTATCTCTAACCTGCTCCATGCTGCATCCCATCTCTGCCCTGCTCCATGCTGCATCCCATCTCTGCCCTGCTCCATGCTGCACCCTATTTCTAACCTGCTCCGAAAAGCATCCCATCTCTGCCCTGCTCCATGCTGCACCCTCATCTCTGCCCTGCTCCATGCTGCACCCTCATCTCTGCCCTGCTCCATGCTGCACCCCCATCTCTACCCTGCTCCATGCTGCACCCTAATCTCTGCCCTGCTCCATGCTGCACCCTCATCTCTGCCCTGCTCCATGCTGCACCCTCATCTCTGCCCTGCTCCATGCTGCACCCCCATCTCTGCCCTGCTCCATGCTGCACCCCCATCTCTGCCCTGCTCCATGCTGCACCCTCATCTCTACCCTGCTCCATGCTGCACCCTCCATCTCTGCCCTGCTCCATGCTGCACCCTCATCTCTACCCTGCTCCATGCTGCACCCTAATCTCTGCCCTGCTCCATGCTGCACCCTCATCTCTGCCCTGCTCCATGCTGCACCCTCATCTCTGCCCTGCTCCATGCTGCACCCTCATCTCTACCCTGCTCCATGCTGCACCCTAATCTCTGCCCTGCTCCATGCTGCACCCTCATCTCTGCCCTGCTCCATGCTGCACCCTCATCTCTGCCCTGCTCCATGCTGCACCCCCATCTCTGCCCTGCTCCATGATGCACCACCATCTCTGCCCTGCTTCATGCTGCACCCTCATCTCTGCCCTGCTCCATGCTGCACCCTCATCTCTGCCCTGCTCCATGCTGCACCCCCATCTCGGCCCTGCTCCATGCTGCACCCTATTTCTGACCTGCTCCATGCTGCACCCCCATCTCTGCCCTGCTCCATGCTGCACTATCTCTGCCCTGCTCCATACTGCACCCTATTTCTAACCTGCTCCATGCTGCATCCCATCTCTGCCCTGCTCCATGCTGCACCCTATTTCTAACCTGCTCCATAAAGCATCCCATCTCTGCCCTGCTCGATGCTGCACCCTCATCTCTGCCCTGCTCCATGCTGCACCCTCATCTCTGCCCTGCTCCATGCTGCACCCTCATCTCTACCCTGCTCCATGCTGCACCCTAATCTCTGCCCTGCTCCATGCTGCACCCTCATCTCTGCCCTGCTCCATGCTGCACCCTCATCTCTGCCCTGCTCCATGCTGCACCCCCATCTCTGCCCTGCTCCATGCTGCACCCTCATCTCTGCCCTTCTCCATGCTGCACCCCCATCTCTGCCCTGCTCCATGCTGCACCTCCATCTCTGCCCTGCTCCATGCTGCACCTCCATCTCTGCCCTGCTCCATGCTGCATCCCCGTCTCTGCCTAGCTCCATGCTGCACCCCCGTCTCTGCCCCGCTCGATGCTGCACCCCATCTCTGCCCCGCTCGATGCTGCACCCCCGTCTGTGCCCCGCTCGATGCTGCACCCCCATCTTTGCCCCGCTCCATGCTGCACCCCCATCTCTGCCCTGCTCCATGCTGCACCTCCATCTCTGCCCTGCTCCATGCTGCACCCCCGTCTCTACCCCCCTCCATGCTGCACCCCCGTCTCTGCCCCGCTCCATGCTGCACCCCCGTCTCTGCCCCGCTCCATGCTGCACCCCCGTCTCTGCCCCGCTCCATTCTGCACCCCCATCTCTGCCCTGCTCCATGCTGCACCTCCATCTCTGCCCTGCTCCATGCTGCACCTTCATCTCTGCCCTGCTCCATGCTGCACCCCCGTCTCTGCCCCGCTCCATGCTGCACCCCCGTCTCCGCCCCCCTCCATGCTGCATCCCCTTCTCTGCCCCGCTCCATGCTGCACCCCCGTCTCTGCCCCGCTCCATGCTGCACCCCCGTCTCTGCCCCTGCTCCATGCTGCACCCCCGTCTCTGCCCCTGCTCCATGCTGCACCCCCATCTCTGCCCTTGGTCCATGCTGCACCCCCATCTCTGCCCTTGCTCCATGCTGCACCCCCATCTCTGCCCCTGCTCCATGCTGCACCCCCACCTTTGCCCTGCTCCATGCTGCACCCTCATCTCTGCCCTGCTTCATGCTGCACCCTCATCTCTGCCCTGCTCCATGCTGCACCCCCATCTCTGCCCCTGCTCCATGCTGCACCCCCACCTTTGCCCTGTTCCATGCTGCACCCTCATCTCTGCCCTGCTCCATGCTGCACCCCCATCTCTGCCCCTGCTCCATGCTGCACCCCCATCTCTGCCCTTGCTCCATGCTGCACCCCCATCTCTGCCCTTGCTCCATGCTGCACCCCCACCTTTGCCCTGCTCCATGCTGCACCCCCATCTCTGCCCTGCTCCATGCTGCACCCTCATCTCTGCCCCTACTCCATGCTGCACCCCCGCCTTTGCCCTGCTCCATGCTGCACCCTCATCTCTGCCCTGCTCCATGCTACACCCCCATCTCTGCCCTGCTCCATGCTGCACCCCCATCTCTGCCCCTGCTCCATGCTGCACCCCCATCTCTGCCCTGCTCCATGCTGCACCCCCATCTCTGCCCCTGCTCCATGCTGCACCCCCGCCTTTGCTCTGCTCCATGCTGCACCCTCATCTCTGCCCTGCTCCATGCTGCACCCCCGTCTCCGCCCCCCTCCATGCTGCATCCCCTTCTCTGCCCCGCTCCATGCTGCACCCCCGTCTCTGCCCCGCTCCATGCTGCACCCCCGTCTCTGCCCCTGCTCCATGCTGCACCCCCGTCTCTGCCCCTGCTCCATGCTGCACCCCCATCTCTGCCCTTGGTCCATGCTGCACCCCCATCTCTGCCCTTGCTCCATGCTGCACCCCCATCTCTGCCCCTGCTCCATGCTGCACCCCCACCTTTGCCCTGCTCCATGCTGCACCCTCATCTCTGCCCTGCTTCATGCTGCACCCTCATCTCTGCCCTGCTCCATGCTGCACCCCCATCTCTGCCCCTGCTCCATGCTGCACCCCCACCTTTGCCCTGTTCCATGCTGCACCCTCATCTCTGCCCTGCTCCATGCTGCACCCCCATCTCTGCCCCTGCTCCATGCTGCACCCCCATCTCTGCCCTTGCTCCATGCTGCACCCCCATCTCTGCCCTTGCTCCATGCTGCACCCCCACCTTTGCCCTGCTCCATGCTGCACCCCCATCTCTGCCCTGCTCCATGCTGCACCCTCATCTCTGCCCCTACTCCATGCTGCACCCCCGCCTTTGCCCTGCTCCATGCTGCACCCTCATCTCTGCCCTGCTCCATGCTACACCCCCATCTCTGCCCTGCTCCATGCTGCACCCCCATCTCTGCCCCTGCTCCATGCTGCACCCCCGCCTTTGCTCTGCTCCATGCTGCACCCTCATCTCTGCCCTGCTCCATGCTGCACCCCCATCTCTGCCCTGCTCCATGCTGCACCCTCATCTCTGCCCTGCTCCATGCTGCACCCTCATCTCTACCCTGCTCCATGCTGCACCCTCATCTCTGCCCTGCTCCATGCTGCACCCTCATCTCTGCCCTGCTCCATGCTGCACCCTCATCTCTACCCTGCTCCATGCTGCACCCTCATCTCTGCCCTGCTCCATGCTGCACCCTCATCTCTGCCCTGCCCCATGCTTCACCCCCATCTCTGCCCTTGCTCCATGCTGCACCCTCATCTCTGCCCTGCTCCATGCTGCACCCTCATCTCTGCCCTGCCCCATGCTTCACCCCCATCTCTGCCCTTGCTCCATGCTGCACCCCCATCTCTGCCCCTGCTCCATGCTGCACCCCCACCTTTGCCCTGCTCCATGCTGCACCCTCATCTCTGCCCTGCTTCATGCTGCACCCTATTTCTAACCTGATCCATGCAGCACCCCATCTCTGCCCTGCTCCATGATGCACCACCATCTCTGCCCTGCTTCATGCTGCACCCTCATCTCTGCCCTGCTCCATGCTGCACCCCCATCTCTGCCCTGCTCCATGCTGCACCCCCATCTCTGCCCTGCTCCATGCTGCACCCTCATCTCTGCCCTGCTCCATGCTGCACCCTCATCTCTGCCCTGCTCCATGCTGCACTCCCATCTCTGCCGTGCTCCATGCTGCACCCCCACCTTTGCCCTGCTCCATGCTGCACCCTCATCTCTACCCTGCTCCATGCTGCACCCTCCATCTCTGCCCTGCTCCATGCTGCACCCTATTTCTAACCTGATCCATGCAGCACCCCATCTCTGCCCTGCTCCATGATGCACCCTCATCTCTGCCCTTCTCCATGCTGCACCCCCATCTCTGCCCTGCTCCATGCTGCACCTCCATCTCTGCCCCTCTCCCTGCTGCAACCCCATCTCTGCCCTGCTCCATGCTGCACCTCCATCTCTGCCCTGCTCCATGCTGCACCTCCATCTCTGCCCTGCTCCATGCTGCACCCCCGTCTCTGCCCCGCTCCATGCTGAACCCCCGTCTCTGCCCCCCTCCATGCTGCACCCCCGTCTCTGCCCTGCTCCATGCTGCACCCCCGTCTCTGCCCCGCTCCATGCTGCACCCCCGTCTCTGCCCCGCTCCATGCTGCACCCCCGTCTCTGCCCCGCTCCATGCTGCACCCCCATCTCTGCCCCTGCTCCATGCTGCACCCCCCTCTCTGCCCCTGCTCCATGCTGCACCCCCATCTCTGCCCTTGCTCCATGCTGCACCCCCATCTTTGCCCTTGCTCCATGCTGCACCCCCATCTCTGCCCCTGCTCCATGCTGCACCCCCACCTTTGCCCTGCTCCATGCTGCACCCTCATCTCTGCCCTGCTTCATGCTGCACCCTCATCTCTGCCCTGCTCCATGCTGCACCCCCATCTCTGCCCCTGCTCCATGCTTCACCCCCACCTTTGCCCTGTCCCATGCTGCACCCTCATCTCTGCCCTGCTCCATGCTGCACCCCCATCTCTGCCCCTGCTCCATGCTGCACCCCCATCTCTGCCCTGCTCCATGCTGCACCCTCATCTCTGCCGTGCTTCATGCTGCACCCTCATCTCTGCCCTGCTCCATGCTGCACCCCCATCTCTGCCCCTGCTCCATGCTGCACCCCCACCTTTGCCCTGTTCCATGCTGCACCCTCATCTCTGCCCTGCTCCATGCTGCACCCCCATCTCTGCCCCTGCTCCATGCTGCACCCCCATCTCTGCCCTTGCTCCATGCTGCACCCCCATCTCTGCCCTTGCTCCATGCTGCACCCCCACCTTTGCCCTGCTCCATGCTGCACCCCCATCTCTGCCCTGCTCCATGCTGCACCCTCATCTCTGCCCCTACTCCATGCTGCACCCCCGCCTTTGCCCTGCTCCATGCTGCACCCTTATCTCTGCCCTGCTCCATGCTGCACCCAAATCTCTGCCCTGCTCCATGCTGCACCCCCATCTCTGCCCCTGCTCCATGCTGCACCCCCGCCTTTGCCCTGCTCCATGCTGCACCCTCATCTCTGCCCTGCTCCATGCCGCACCCCCATCTCTGCCCTGCTCCATGCTGCACCCTCATCTCTGCCCTGCTTCATGCTGCACCCTCATCTCTGCCCTGCTCCATGCTGCACCCTCATCTCTGCCCTGCTCCATGCTGCACCCTCATCTCTGCCCTGCTCCATGCTGCACCCCCATCTCTGCCCTGCTCCATGCTGCACCCTCATCTCTGCCCTGCTCCATGCTGCACCCTCATCTCTGCCCTGCTCCATGCTGCACCCCCACCTTTGCCCTGCTCCATGCTGCACCCTCATCTCTACCCTGCTCCATGCTGCACCCTCATCACTGCCCTGCTCCATGCTGCACCCTCATCTCTGCCCTGCCCCATGCTGCACCCCCATCTCTGCCCTTGCTCCATGCTGCACCCCCATCTCTGCCCTTGCTCCATGCTGCACCCTCATCTCTGCCCCTGCTCCATGCTGCACCCCCACCTTTGCCCTGCTCCATGCTGCACCCTCATCTCTGCCCTGCTTCATGCTGCACCCCCCATCTCTGCCCTGCTCCATGCTGCACCCTATTTCTAACCTGATCCATGCAGCACCCCATCTCTGCCCTGCTCCATGATGCACCACCATCTCTGCCCTGCTTCATGCTGCACCCTCATCTCTGCCCTGCTCCATGCTGCACCCTCATCTCTGCCCTGCTCCATGCTGCACCCCCATCTCTGCCCTGCTCCATGCTGCACCCCCATCTCTGCCCTGCTCCATGCTGCACCCTCATCTCTGCCCTGCTCCATGCTGCACCCCCATCTCTGCCCTGCTCCATGCTGCACCCTCATCTCTGCCCTGCTCCATGCTGCACCCCCATCTCTGCCCCTGCTCCATGCTGCACCCCCACTTTTGCCCTGCTCCATGCTGCACCCTCATCTCTGCCCTGCTTCATGCTGCACCCCCCATCTCTGCCCTGCTCCATGCTGCACCCTATTTCTAACCTGATCCATGCAGCACCCCATCTCTGCCCTGCTCCATGCTGCACCCTCATCTCTGCCCTGCTCCATGCTGCACTCCCATCTCTGCCGTGCTCCATGCTGCACCCCCACCTTTGCCCTGCTCCATGCTGCACCCTCATCTCTACCCTGCTCCATGCTGCACCCTCCATCTCTGCCCTGCTCCATGCTGCACCCTATTTCTAACCTGATCCATGCAGCACCCCATCTCTGCCCTGCTCCATGATGCACCCTCATCTCTGCCCTTCTCCATGCTGCACCCCCATCTCTGCCCTGCTCCATGCTGCACCTCCATCTCTGCCCCGCTCCCTGCTGCACCCCCATCTCTGCCCAGCTCCATGCTGCACCTCCATCTCTGCCCCGCTCCATGCTGCACCCCTGTCTCTGCCCAGCTCCATGCTGAACCCCCGTCTCTGCCCCCCTCCATGCTGCACCCCCGTCTCTGCCCCCCTCCATGCTGCACCCCCGTCTCTGCCCTGCTCCATGCTGCACCCCCGTCTCTGCCCCGCTCCATGCTGCACCCCCATCTCTGCCCTGCTCCATGCTGCACCTCCATTTCTGCCCTGCTCCATGCTGCACCCCCGTCTCTGCCCCGCTCAATGCTGCACCCCCGTCTCTGCCCCCCTCCATGCTGCCCCCCTGTCTCTACCCCGCTCCATGCTGCACCCCCGTCTCTGCCCCGCTCCATGCTGCACCCCCGTCTCTGCCCCTGCTCCATGCTGCACCCCCCTCTCTGCCCCTGCTCCATGCTGCACCCCCATCTCTGCCCTTGCTCCATGCTGCACCCCCTTCTTTGCCCTTGCTCCATGCTGCACCCCCATCTCTGCCCCTGCTCCATGCTGCACCCCCACCTTTGCCCTGCTCCATGCTGCACCCTCATCTCTGCCCTGCTTCATGCTGCACCCTCATCTCTGCCCTGCTCCATGCTGCACCCCCATCTCTGCCCCTGCTCCATGCTTCACCCCCACCTTTGCCCTGTTCCATGCTGCACCCTCATCTCTGCCCTGCTCCATGCTGCACCCCCATCTCTGCCCCTGCTCCATGCTGCACCCCCATCTCTGCCCTTGCTAAATGCTGCACCCCCATCTCTGCCCTTGCTCCATGCTGCACCCCCACCTTTGCCCTGCTCCATGCTGCACCCCCATCTCTGCCCTGCTCCATGCTGCACCCTCATCTCTGCCCCTTCTCCATGCTGCACCGCCACCTTTGCCCTGCTCCATGCTGCACCCTCATCTCTGCCCTGCTTCATGCTGCACCCTCATCTCTGCCCTGCTCCATGCTGCACCCCCATCTCTGCCCTGCTCCATGCTGCACCCCCATCTCTGCCCTGCTCCATGCTGCACCCTCATCTCTGCCCTGCTCCATGCTGCACCCTCATCTCTGCCGTGCTTCATGCTGCACCCCCACCTTTGCCCTGCTCCATGCTGCACCCTCATCTCTGCCCTGCTTCATGCTGCACCCCCCATCTCTGCCCCTGCTCCATGCTGCACCCCCACCTTTGCCCTGCTCCATGCTGCACCCTCATCTCTGCCCTGCTTCATGCTGCACCCCCCATCTCTGCCCTGCTCCATGCTGCACCCTCATCTGTGCCCTGCTCCATGCTGCACCCTCATCTGTGCCCTGCTCCATGCTGCACCCCCATCCCGGCCCTGCTCCATGCTGCACCCTATTTCTGACCTGCTCCATGCTGCACCCTCATCTCTGCCCTGCTCCATGCTGCACCCCCATCCCGGCCCTGCTCCATGCTGCACCCTATTTCTGACCTGCTCCATGCTGCACCCCCATCTCTGCCCTGCTCCATGCTGCACCATCTCTGCCCTTCTCCATGCTGCACCCTATTTTTAACCTGCTCCATGCTGCATCCCATCTCTGCCCTGCTCCAGGCTGCACCCTATTTCTAACCTGCTCCGTACTGCACCCTCATCTCTGCCCTGCTCCATGCTGCACCCTCATCTCTGCCCTGCTCCATGCTGCACCCTCATCTCTGCCCTGCTCCATGCTGCACCCTCATCTCTGCCCTGCTCCATGCTGCACCCTCATCTCTGCCCTGCTCCATGCTGCACCCTCATCTCTGCCCTGCTCCATGCTGCACCCTCATCTCTGCCCTGCTCCATGCTTCACCCTCATCTCTGCCCTGCTCCATGCTGCACCCCATCTCTGCCCTGCTCCATGCTGCACCCCCATCTCTGCCCTGCTCCATGCTGCACCCCCATCTCTGCCCTGCTCCATGCTGCACCCCCATCTCTGCCCTGCTCCACGATGCACCACCATATCTGCCCTGCTTCATGCTGCACCCCCATCTCGACCCTGCTCCATGCTGCACCCCCATCTCGGCCCTGCTCCATGCTGCACCCCCATCTCGGCCCTGCTCCATGCTGCACCCTATTTCTAACCTGATCCATGCAGCACCCCATCTCTGCCCTGCTCCACGATGCACCACCATATCTGCCCTGCTTCATGCTGCACCCCCATCTCGACCCTGCTCCATGCTGCACCCCCATCTCGGCCCTGCTCCATTCTGCACCCCCATCTCGGCCCTGCTCCATGCTGCACCCTATTTCTAACCTGCTCCATGCTGCTACCCCATCTCTGCCCTGCTCCATGCTGCACCATCTTTGCCCTGCTCCATACTGCACCCTATTTCTAACCTGCTCCATGCTGCACCCCATCTCTGCCCTGCTCCATGCTGCACCCTCATCTCTGCTCTTCTCCATGCTGCACCCCCATCTCTGCTCTGCTCCATGCTGCACCCCCATCTCTGCCCTGCTCCATGCTGCACCCTATTTCTAACCTCCTCCATAATGCATCCCATCTCTGCCCTGCTCAATGCTGCACCCCCATCTCTGCCCTGCTCCATGCTGCACCCCCATCTCTGCCCTGCTCCATGCTGCACCCTATTTCTAACCTGCTCCATAATGCATCCCATCTCTGCCCTGCTCCATGCTGCACCCCCATCTCTGCCCTGCTCCATGCTGCAACCTATTTCTAACCTGTTCCATGCTGCATCCCATCTCTGCCCTGCTCCATGCTGCACCCCCATCTCTGCCCTGCTCCATGCTGCACCCTATTTCTAACCTGCTCCATAATGCATCCCATCTCTGCCCTGCTCCATGCTGCACCCCCATCTCTGCCCTGCTCCTTGCTGCAACCTATTTCTAACCTGTTCCATGCTGCACCCCATCTCTGCCCTGCTCCATGCTGCACCCTCATCTCTGCCCTGCTCCATGCTGCACCACCATCTCTGCTCTGCTCCATGCTGCACCCTATTTCTAACCTGCTCCATGTTGCATCCCGTCTCTGCCCTGCTCCATGCTGCACCCTCATCTCTGCCCTGCCCCATGCTGCACCCCCATCTCTGCCCTTGCTCCATGCTGCACCCCCATCTCTGCCCTTGCTCCATGCTGCACCCCCATCTCTGCCCTTGCTCCATGCTGCACCCCCATCTCTGCCCCTGCTCCATGCTGCACCCCCACCTTTGCCCTGCTCCATGCTGCACCCCCATCTCTGCCCCTGCTCCATGCTGCACCCCCACCTTTGCCCTGCTCCATGCTGCACCCCCACCTTTGCCCTGCTCCATGCTGCACCCCCATCTCTGCCCCTGCTCCATGCTGTACCCCCATCTCTGCCCTGCTTCATGCTGCACCCTCATCTCTGCCCTGCTTCATGCTGCACCCTCATCTCTGCCCTGCTTCATGCTGCACCCTCATCTCTGCCCTGCTTCATGCTGCACCCCCCATCTCGGCCCTGCTCCATGCTGCACCCTATTTCTGACCTGCTCCATGCTGCACCCCCATCTCTGCCCTGCTCCATGCTGCACCATCTCTACCCTTTTCCATACTGCACCCTATTTCTAACCTGCTCCATGCTGCATCCCATCTCTGCGCTGCTCCATGCTGCATCCCATCTCTGCCCTGCTCCATGCTGCACCCTATTTCTAACCTGCTCCGTACTGCACCCTCATCTCTTCCCTGCTCCATGCTGCACCCTCATCTCTGCCCTGCTCCATGCTGCACCCCCATCTCTGCCCTGCTCCATGCTGCACCCCCATCTCTGCCCTGCTCCTTGCTGCACCCCCATCTCTGCCCTGCTCCATGCTGCACCCTCATCTCTGCCCTGCTCCATGCTGCACCCCCATCTCTGCCCTGCTCCATGCTGCACCCCCATCTCTGCCCCTGCTCAATGCTGCACCTCCATCTCTGCCCTGCTCCATGCTGCACCCCCATCTCTGCCCTGCTCCATGCTGCACCCTATTTCTAACCTGATCCATGCAGCACCCCATCTCTGCCCTGCTCCATGCTGCACCCTCATCTCTGCCCTGCTCCATGCTGCACCCCCATCTCTGCTCTGCTCCATGCTGCACCCTATTTCTAACCTGCTCCATGCTGCACCCCCATCTCTGCCCTGCTCCATGCTGCACCCTCATCTCGGTCCTGCTCCATGCTGCACCCCCATCTCGGCCCTGCTCCATGCTGCACCCCCATCTCGGCCCTGGTCCATGCTGCACCCTATTTCTAACCTGCTCCGTGCTGCACCCCCATCTCTGCCCTGCTCCATGCTGCACCCCCATCTCGGCCCTGCTCCATGCTGCACCCTATTTCTAACCTGCTCCATGCTGCATCCCATCTCTGCCCTGCTCCATACTGCACCCTATTTCTAACCTGCTCCATGCTGCATCCCATCTCTGCCCTGCTCCATGCTGCACCCTATTTCTAACCTGCTCCGTACTGCACCCTCATCTCTGCCCCTGCTCCATGCTGCACCCTCATCTCTGCCCTGCTCCATGCTGCACCCCCATCTCTGCCCCTGCTCCATGCTGCACCTCCATCTCTGCCCTGCTCCATGCTGCACCCCCATCTCTGCCCTGCTCCATGCTGCACCCTATTTCTAACCTGATCCATGCAGCACCCCATATCTGCCCTGCTTCATGCTGCACCCTCATCTCTGCCCTGCTCCATGCTGCACCCCCATCTCTGCCCTGCTCCATGCTGCACCCCCATCTCGGCCCTGCTCCATGCTGCACCCCCATCTCTGCCCCTGCTCCATGCTGCACCCCCATCTCTGCCCTGCTCCATGCTGCACCCTCATCTCTGCCCTGCTTCATGCTGCACCCTCATCTCTGCTTCATGCTGCACCCCCCATCTCTGCCCTGCTCCATGCTGCACCCTATTTCTAACCTGATCCATGCAGCACCCCATCTCTGCCCTGCTCCATGATGCACCACCATCTCTGCCCTGCTTCATGCTGCACCCTCATCTCTGCCCTGCTCCATGCTGCACCCTCATCTCTGCCCTGCTCCATGCTGCACCCCCATCCCGGCCCTGCTCCATGCTGCACCCTATTTCTAAACTGATCCATGCAGCACCCCATCTCTGCCCTGCTCCATGATGCACCACCATCTCTGCCCTGCTTCATGCTGCACCCTCATCTCTGCCCTGCTCCATGCTGCACCCCCATCTCTGCCCTGCTCCATGCTGCACCATCTCTGCCCTTTTCCATACTGCACCCTATTTCTAACCTGCTCCGTACTGCACCCTCATCTCTGCCCTGCTCCATACTGCACCCTCATCTCTGCCCTGCTCCATGCTGCACCCTCATCTCTGCCCTGCTCCATGCTGCACCCTCATCTCTGCCCTGCTCCATGCTGCACCCTCATCTCTGCCCTGCTCCATGCTGCACCCTATTTCTGACCCCATCTCTGCCCTGCTTCATGATGCACCACCATCTCTGCCCTGCTTCATGCTGCACCCTCATCTCTGCCCTGCTCCATGCTGCACCCCCCATCTCTGCCCTGCTCCATGCTGCACCCTATTTCTAAACTGATCCATGCAGCACCCCATCTCTGCCCTGCTCCATGATGCACCACCATCTCTGCCCTGCTTCATGCTGCACCCTCATCTCTGCCCTGCTCCATGCTGCACCCCCATCTCTGCCCTGCTCCATGCTGCACCATCTCTGCCCTTTTCCATACTGCACCCTATTTCTAACCTGCTCCGTACTGCACCCTCATCTCTGCCCTGCTCCATACTGCACCCTCATCTCTGCCCTGCTCCATGCTGCACCATCATCTCTGCCCTGCTCCATGCTGCACCCTCATCTCTGCCCTGCTCCATGCTGCACCCTCATCTCTGCCCTGCTCCATGCTGCACCCTCATCTCTGCCCTTCTCCATGCTGCACCCTAATCTCTGCCCTGCTCCATGCTTCACCCTCATCTCTGCCCTGCTCCATGCTGCACCCTCATCTCTGCCCTGCTCCATGCTGCACCCCCATCTCTGCCCTTCTCCATGCTGCACCCTAATCTCTGCCCTGCTCCATGCTTCACCCTCATCTCTGCCCTGCTCCATGCTGCACCCCCATCTCTGCCCTGCTCCATGCTGCACCCCCATCTCTGCCCTGCTCCATGCTGCACCCTCGTCTCTGCCCTGCTCCATGCTGCACCCCCATCTCTGCCCTGCTCCATGCTGCACCCCCATCTCTGCCCTGCTCCATGCTGCACCCTCATCTCTGCCCTGCTCCATGCTGCACCCCCATCTCTGCCCCTGCTCCATGCTGCACCTCCATCTCTGCCCTGCTCCATGCTGCACCCCCATCTCTGCCCTGCTCCATGCTGCACCCTATTTCTAACCTGATCCATGCAGCACCCCATCTCTGCCCTGCTCCATGCTGCACCCCCATCTCTGCCCTGCTCCATGCTGCACCCCCATCTCTGCTCTGCTCCATGCTGCACCCTATTTCTAACCTGCTCCATGCTGCACCCCCATCTCTGCCCTGCTCCATGCTGCACCCTCATCTCTGCCCTGCTCCATGCTGCACCCCCATCTCGGCCCTGCTCCATGCTGCACCCCGATCTCGGCCCTGCTCCATGCTGCACCCTATTTCTAACCTGCTCCATGCTGCACCCCCATCTCTGCCCTGCTCCATGCTGCACCCCCATCTCGGCCCTGCTCCATGCTGCACCCTATTTCTAACCTGCTCCATGCTGCACCCCCATCTCTGCCCTGCTCCATGCTGCACCCCCATCTCTGCCCTGCTCCATGCTGCATCCCATCTCTGCCCTGCTCCATGCTGCACCCTATTTCTAACCTGCTCCGTACTGCACCCTCATCTCTGCCCCTGCTCCATGCTGCACCCTCATCTCTGCCCTGCTCCATGCTGCACCCCCATCTCTGCCCCTGCTCCATGCTGCACCTCCATCTCTGCCCTGCTCCATGCTGCACCCCCATCTCTGCCCTGCTCCATGCTGCACCCTATTTCTAACCTACTCCATGCTGCACCCCCATCTCTGCCCTGCTCCATGCTGCACCCCCATCTCTGCCCTGCTCCATGCTGCATCCCATCTCTGCCCTGCTCCATGCTGCACCCTATTTCTAACCTGCTCCGTACTGCACCCTCATCTCTGCCCCTGCTCCATGCTGCACCCTCATCTCTGCCCTGCTCCATGCTGCACCCCCATCTCTGCCCCTGCTCCATGCTGCACCTCCATCTCTGCCCTGCTCCATGCTGCACCCTCATCTCTGCCCTGCTCCATGCTGCACCCCCATCTCTGCCCTGCTCCATGCTGCACCCTCATCTCTGCCCTGCTCCATGCTGCACCCCCATCTCTGCCCTGCTCCATGCTGCACCTCCATCTCTGCCCTGCTCCATGCTGCACCCCCATCTCTGCCCTGCTCCATGCTGCACCCTATTTCTAACCTGATCCATGCAGCACCCCATCTCTGCCCTGCTCCATGCTGCACCCTCATCTCTGCCCTGCTCCATGCTGCACCCCCATCTCTGCTCTGCTCCATGCTGCACCCCCATCTCTGCCCTGCTCCATGCTGCACCCTATTTCTAACCTGATCCATGCAGCACCCCATCTCTGCCCTGCTCCATGCTGCACCCTCATCTCTGCCCTGCTCCATGCTGCACCCTCATCTCTGCCCTGCTCCATGCTGCACCCCCATCTCTGCCCTGCTCCATGCTTCACCATCTCTGCCATAATTCTTGGTATGCCTCCAGCTCTGCCCTAATTATTGCTGCACCCCTATCGCTGTCCTGCTGGGCACCTTTTCTGAGCCCCACCAACAGGACTAGTGGTGGGGCCCTTCATATTGGTTGCCTTTATTATGGGGCACAGAGAAAATAGTCCAAAGTGTCAGTTCAGGTTGTGTGAAAGCAGGGAATAGTGATGCACAAAAAAAAAAAATGTAAACTCCACGGCCTCGATTCAATAAAGGTAGAAAAAATCTCATGGTAGTAAAAATTCAATTCATGAGAAAAAAAGCCTGAGAATGTCACTGTTTCTGAATCACTAGAAAAAAAAACAATGAAAGTCAATAGCAGCTTTTACTACAGTGTAGAAAGTAGTGCCATTGACTTTTTATCTGGTGATTCAACAACAGTGAAATTCTCAGGCTTTTTTCTCATGAATTGAATCTTTTTCTACCATGAGAATTTTTTTCTACCTTTATTGAATTCGAGGCCCACGTCTTCCAAAACATTTTAATTACCCCCATAAATTAAATATAACAGCCCTTGACTGACAATCATTTCCCCAGACATGGAATTCATTTGCTATACAATTTTGCATTGAATGAGAATGGTTTTTGGTATAAAAATTATTTTTAAAGTCACCCTCTGGTCAAAAATAAGACTGGCAAGCCATTAAACTCAGAAAATGGCAGGAAAGTGAACCACTTCTTTTTCCCTTCAAGTTGTAGCTTGTGACCCAAAAGTTAAAATCAGCCCATAGTGACAGACAACAAAAAAGACAACCATACAAAAGTCCCCTGGCTGTGACCGTAGTGTGAAACATTTCAGGCTATGTTGCTCTTAGTCATGCCCCCAGGCAAAAACATGTGCTGAAGTAGTAAAACATTTTAAAATATAATTACCTCTTATTTTGCTTGCCTGCCAGCCATGCTGCCCAAAACTCCGGGGGTAGGAGGTGGAGCTACTGAGTCATGGAGCCTCCCCACAGTGATTGGCTGAGCAGAGAGATTCATCAGCCAATGGGAAGGTACCAAATTTGACAGGGGAAAAAACTAACAGAAAGCCGGGGGGCAGTGCAGTAAAAGCTGCACAGTGTAGCGCACTGCAGTGGTAGTAGTAGCGCTACTGCCACACTACACAGCCTCTAGCACATGCCCTGAAATGCGCGCTCACTGGCTGACACTCACCTGCATCTCCGCTCACCGGCCAGCCAACACCTGATCCTCCGCCCCACACATCCGCTGCTCACCAGCCACCACCTGTCCTCCCCATCGCTAACCGGTTGTGGCCTTCCCAGGTGTCGGCCTACTGGGATTTTGCCCGGTATGCCCTATGGCCAGTTCGCCCCTGCATATCGGCAACAGGGAAGCAATCCATGTGTGATCAAATGTCCGGTCCTTCTGACAATAAAGGGATAGTGCAAAGGCAAGGTAAAGTCCAGTATGGGTTGGCAATGTAGAAACAACAGGCAGATAATTAAATGGAAGTAACAAGAGAAAGGTTGAGGTACAGATCCAGGTCAGCAACTGGAAGAGATATCAAGAATTCTTCAGGTTCAGGCACAAGTACTAGGCTAGATCTGAAGACCAGGTAGCGAAGTGTGTAAGGGCTGCAGGGCTTAAGAATATGGTTCTAGCACCATAATAGCATGTGGCATGACGCACACAGACGCAAATGCACTGACACATTCACATGCGCAGCTCGCACCGAACCAGGCATGCACGCACCACAGCCTGCGATTAGGGATGAGCAGACCTGTAGATGTTCGGGTTCACCAAGTTCGAACGCGATCGCTGCTAAAGTTTTGTTGTGGTCCCCGGACTTGACCCAAACCCTATGGAAATCAAACTTGGGGGCCTAAAAATGGCTGTAAAATGGGAGCATCAAGGGCAAGAGCGCTGCGAATCACAGGAAACACGAGAGATTGCCCTGAACAAAATAAGGTAGGAAAAATGCTCAAAATAACAAGAGTAAACAAAAGAAAATTAAATACATGTCGGAGGCCTGTTCGGGAAGGGACACCTGGGCGATTGCCCTGCACAAAATGGGGTAGAACAACCTCCATCATCCCATAGCAGACTGTGACAGAGCCCGCCCATCATCTTCCATAGCAGACTGTGTTGCAGAACAACCCCCATCATCGCATATCAGACTGTGTTGCAAAACAACCCCCATCATCTTCCATAGCAGACTGTGTTGCAGAAAAAAAACATCCCATTTCCAGACTGTGTTGCAGAACAACCCCCCATCATCTTCCATAGCAGACTGTGTTGCAAAAAAAACATAATCCTATAGCAGACTGTGTTGCAGAACAACCCCCATAATCCAATAGCAGACTGTGTTGCAGAACAACCCCCATTATTCTATAGCAGACTGTGTTGCAGAACAACCCCCATCATTGCATTGTAGACTTGTAGACAGAGTTCCCCATGTGTTGTAGAACAACCCCCCATCATCCCATAGCACTCTGTGTTGCTGAACACCCTCCTATCATCCCATAGCAGACTGTGTTGCAGAACAACCTCCATCATCCCATAGCAGACTGTGTTGCAGAATAACCCCCATCATCCCATAGTAGACTGTGACAGAGCCCTCCATCACCCTCTGTAGCAGGCAGACTGGCTCTCTCCTCCCAGCTTGCGGCCATCCCCCCCCCCGATGGCCGACCTGAATGGCTGCGGGGAGGGCTAAAAGCTGATTGATGGGTAGCTCGGCAGCTGCTGCCTTCAGCAACGCTACAGTGATGGGTGGGTGCAGATCTGTCAGTCTGCGGCCACTCACTGCACATAAGCCACAAAGCACAGCCACTGGCAGCTCAATGAATGGTTTTCTGCTGGACCAGCTGGGCGACAGCACTACCCTCCTATCAGAATGGCACAGCAGGAGTTCCTGAGCAGCACACACCCGCACAAGTGTGGCACAAGGTACTCGATCTGACGTTCCAGTAAGTAGGCGGGTGCCAGGCAACCACCAATCAGTTACTTGACTGGATTATTATTTTAAAGGAAGAAATACTGTATCTTAGGCATCCATCAGATGTTATGCCCAGGTGCCTCCACTACACTTTATCCGGCCCTGTCAAGAACCCAAACTCGCAAAGTTTGGCACAGATCCAGGGCACAGTTGAGGTCCGCACATCCCTACCTGTGACCATTCATCCCCTTGCCATCAGCCATGAACAGTTGGAAAGCAATAGACAGATGACAATAATTTGCAGTTAGAAAGATATGCATACATAAATAATACAATAAAATATTTTTTGCATTTAAATCAGCTGACTGTAGAATATAATTTATTATTCAGGATTTATAACCCTTACTAGATAATCTCTAGACTTCTTACAATTGTGTGTGTAAGGTTTTAGTGTAAAAGCAAACAATTCCAAAGAGTTTGATTTTGTTCTCTTTAATCCTTTCGGCACTCAAAATTCCTACGCTTCCACTTCCAACTTGTAAATAACAGTTATAATCTCACCCATATTTTCTGTTATTGTAATTTAAGAGAGAACAACTTCACTACGAAAAGGAAACTATCCCCTCGATTCAAAGAGCAAAAGTTAATTGATTTCGGATCGAAAATCGTAAGTTTGGGTGGGTGTTAGTCATTTTTTCCTGTTTTTTTGGCCATTTCCGACTCGCACGAGCCTACGTACGATTTCGTATATGCTCTTACGATCATCGGAAGTTCGTTCCTAAATTGTAGGATCAAAACGTAAAACTTAGGATCAAAACGTAAAACTTAGGATCAAAACGTAAAACTTAGGATCAAACCGTAAAACTTAGGATAATCGGATGTGTTTACGTGTAATTCATAGAGCAGTTTTCCAACCTCTAAATACGTTTTAAAAGAAAGCCACTTCCGACACCTTTTAGCAGTCGGATTGCTGTTCTTGAACAGGTTTTTTGGCTATGTGGAGGAGTCTGCGCGTCTTGAGCTCCAATGAACTGCATGTATCAGCATGGCCGAGGCCATAAATTTTATGGCAATGCATACCTGATTCAATACATTTCATGTATGCCTTATAAAAGCATTTTAATGTGGACCTTAATTAGTCCTTTGCATGTAAACCTTTATTTTGCAATACATCCATATATTTGCGTTAATTAAAGAAACTTATGTCCTTTGTTATTTATTTTTAAATTGATGTACTAGAATAATATTTTTAGTTTGAATTTATTGGTGTAGTTGTTTACCTTTGCTTTGTTTAATTATTTTAGCTCATCTTTGGTCAGATGCATCACACTTACTGAGGAGAGGAGAGCGGGATAAAGTGCAGGATGTGGGTTACTGCTGTATTTTGCACAGACACAGCAGAGCTGGGGGCACGGAAAGGTCAGAAATCAAAGAATGCAGAGCAACACAGTCACAAGGCCCTTTCTGTTTGCAGGCTGCCCGATAATACCTGACCCGCCATCTTGGCTGTTTCTAGACTCATAACATGCAGAAGTTGCTGGGTGTTTTTTAATTTTTGAGAGCAATCTGTATGTAGAGGGTGTGGGTAACCACACAAAAAATTTTAAGTTGTACCATTTGAAGCCAAAATATTAAAATTAAATCCACAAGTAAAAAATGCAAGTTAACTAAAAATTAAACAAAGTAAGATTTACTTATGCAAATGCATTCATTAATGGTTGGTTACTACAAAATGAATGAAATAAAGAAAAATAAAAAACCAAATATTTAGAATGCACTTTAATGAGGTAAGTTTGTAGTGCGCAACCGCAAGATCAGAAGGATTTACGTCCAGACAAAAAAGGAAAAAGGGCAAAACCAATGTTGCAACCTGAGAAATGAAACGGAAAAATCAGGATGGAAACTGACATAGGTCTGATTCGCGAACTGCCATACGAACGGACGTACATTTTAGGATAGAAACGTATTAGCTTATAGAATCACTCGCAAGTTCATACGAGCGCACGAGCGTTCGGGAAAAATAGGATGATCGGCACCAAAATCAAAGCTGTTACATGTTTCTTTGAATCGACCCATTTAGCTATGCTCTGCAACCCTTAATTGGGCACAAGATGGTGCTATAGAGCTACAGTATTCCAACAACACATATTAATAAGTGGCACATTTGACATGTTTTATATTTAAAATCTTTTCTTGTTTGTATATAATTCATGCATATAAATAGGTGAGCCATTTGCAGTTTACCAGTAACAAGGTTGTAAACCTGCCCTTTGTTTTGTAAAGTTAGTGAGCAAACCTGATGGTCAATGCTTTCCTTTAGGCTAAATTAAAAGTATGCAAAGCTCAGTAAAGTAAAGAGAACCAGTCATTCCATTCTTCTTAGATATATGTTTATCCAAATTGTGTGTTGGTTTTTGAATTGTACTTTTGTGTGAATTGACAAATGTTGTGCCTGACTTCATCTGATTACCATTTCTTTCAACACATCGGTGGCTGGTCTGTCAATCAGCAGACAAGACAAGACATCTCTTGTCACAGCTCAGGGGATCCCAGTATCAATCCAAAGCCCCCTCTAGGTACTTTCACATGTGACAGTTCCCATCTTGGTGCTGACAGCACTGTCTCAATGTAGTGCACGGAAGGATTATCACAAAAAGCATGCAGCAGACATGGAATACCTGCTCTGGACTAAAGGTGCTCTAGTAAAGAACTGGCAAACAATGCCTTTTTCGCTGGTAACCTCATATTTATTATGGAATATTGAGACATAGTTGAGTGACAGTATGAACAATATTTGCTTCACTAATTGGGGTATTTACAAATAGCTTTAAAGGGAAGTGGTGTAACTAAAAGTGAGCGGACCCCGATTCGAACATTGAATGGGCCCCCTTCATGGATCAACTAAAGACTGAAACAGCCAAGACAAAGTATCCTTCTTTTTTGCTGTACATTATGCAATGAGAGCACAAATATATGAAGTAAGACAGAAAAAATACAATTCTGTGATTACACAGTATGTCCTGCTCCAGAGAAGAATCATTACTCATGGGTATTACTCCGCCAGATGGTGCTGGACTGCAGAGACAGCGAAATTGGCTCCTCCTGGCCCCTCAAATACCCGGGACCTCCCACAAATCCCCAGAATTGAAAAGCAGTTAACGAGAAGCCGGGAGAATTAAAACAGAACCAAACTAGTAACTATAACAATGATAACAATCACCATACAGGGGATCCAGGATAATGCAAAACCAAGGGTGGGGTGGAGCAGGACGTACTGTATACTCAGAATATCAATTCTACAGGTGAGTAATCACAGAATTGTATTATTCTTAGTATACAGTACGTCCTGCTCCAGAGAATAATCATTACTCATGGGACATCCAATAGCAGTGTCCATAAAGTAGGGTGGGATCCCCAAAAAAAGTAACAACAGACAGGTCAGACCACTGCCGCCTGCAGAAACTTGCGGCCAAAAGCAGCATCAACTGAGGCCCTAACATCAACCTTGTAAAACTTTGAAAAGGTATGAACAGAAGACCAAGTAGCGGCCTTGCAAACTTGTTCAACAGAAGCCTGGTGCTGAAAAGCCCAAGAGGCACCAATAGCACGAGTGGAATGAGCAGTAAGGCAGAAGGGAGGATTCCTCCCCTTAGCAGAATAGGCCTGAATCACAGCCTGACGGATCCATTTGCTGATAGTAGACTTGGCAGGTGCCAAACCCTTCCTAGGACCAGAAGGGACCACAAAAAGAGCATCAAAGACCACATCCAAAGAATGCAAGACCCTCTCCTTAGCATCACTAGGATTAGGGCACAAGGAAGGAAAACAAATATCCTGATTCAAATGAAAGGCAGACACCACCTTAGGCAGAAAATCTGGCTTGAAGCGAAACACCACCTTGTCCTGGTGTCTCTCAAAGTAGGGGGGCTGGATAGAAAGTGCCGCCAACTCAGAAACACGCCTAACAGAGAGGTGATAGCCACCAAAAAGACAACCTTGAGCCTCCTGCACAGGTTCAAAGGGAGCACCCTGCAAGGCAGACAAGACCAAATTCAAATCCCAAACAGGCAACATAGGCTTACGTGGGGGACGCACATGAGTAACCCCCCTGGAATAAAGTCCTGATCAGAGAATGCTGGGCAAAGGACCTCTGGAAGAAAACAGCCAGGGCAGAGACATGGCCCTTCAGAGTACTGAGTTGGAGCCCCAGCTCCAACCCATGCTGCAGGAACTCCAGAATCCTGGGAATAGAGAACATACGACAGGGAAGAGACTTAGACTCACACCAGTCAATGTAGGCACGCCAAACCCTATAGTAAATTGAAGAAGAGGACTTCTTCCTAGCCTTTATCATGGTATCAACAACAGAGGCAGACAGCCCCTTCTCCATCAAAATGGAGGTTTCAGCAGCCAGGCCGTCAAAGCCAGAGTTTGTAAATTGGGGTGGCGTAAGTGACCCTGAGTGAGCAGGTCTGGCACCCTGGGCAGAGTGTACTGATCTACTGGCAGCTGCACCACGTCTGCGAACCACACTCTTCTTGGCCACCTGGGGGCCACCAGTATTGCTGGCACCCCCTCCTGAGCTATCTTGCGCAAAACCCTGCCCAACAGGGGGAATGGAGGAAAGACATACAGGAGCTGAAAGTCCTGCCATGACATTGCTAGAGCATCCGTGGCCAAGGCCAGAGGATCCTGGGACAGGGAGACAAAGGCTGGGAGCTTGTGATTGTGACGGGACGCAAACAGATCCACATCTGGTTGGCCCCAACGGTGACACAGAGATTGAAACACCCTGTTGCAGAGGAACCATTCTCCCAGGCGAGAGGTCCCCCTGCTCAGAGAGTCTGCTTGCAGATTCTCCAACCCCAGGATGTACACAGCTGATATGCAGGGAACATTGCCCTCCGCCCAGGCCAGAATCAGAGACACTTCCTGGAGGGCCCTCTTGCTCCGGGTTCCTCCCTGATGATTGATGTAGGCAACTGCCGTCTGGTTGTCCGAGCGACCCTGAACAGGCAGGCCCCGAAGGCGATGAGTCAACTGAGTCAGAACCAACCTGATTGCCCGCAGTTCCAGAATGTTGATAGGTGTGTGGGCCTCCTGAGGGCCCCACCACCCCTGGAACTGCAGGGACTTCCAGAAACCCCCACCAGCCACCACGAGAGGGACCGCCTGACTAGGGGGGAAAGCACAAGGACCTGGTTCAGGGACGCAGGATCCTTGTCCCATACTGACAAGAGGTGGAGTTGCAGAGGCCTCATGTGGAACTGAGCATAAGGGATCGCCTCAAAGCACGCCACCATCAGGCCCACCAGCTGCATTCCCTGCCTGATGGAGGGATGATGACAAGATAGCAGGAACTGAACCTACGCAATCAGACTGTCCACCTTCTGCTGAGGAAGAAAAATCCTTGCCTGAACTGTATCCAGATTCATTCCCAGGAAGGGAGTCACCAAGGAGGGAGACAGAGAAGACTTGGGATTGTTGATCACCCAGCCACATGACTCCAGAGTGGACACTACCAGCTGAGTATCCAACTCTGCCTGATGGAGGGACTGGGAAGTGATGAGAATGTCGTCCAGGTAGGGCAGCATGCGGATGCCCTGAGACCTGAGCAGAGACATCACTCCTGCCAGCACCTTGGTGAACACTGTGGGAGCTGAAGTGAGACCAAAGGGCAATGCCACATATTGGTACTGCTGATCCTCCAGAGCAAACCTGAGGAACCTTTGATGACCTGGAAACAAAGGAATATGAAGATAAGCATCTTTGATGTCCACAGACGTCATGAAGTCCCCTGGATGCAGGGAACTGATGGCAGAGCGCAGAGTTTCCGTGCGAAAGCGCCTGCACCTGACAAATTAGTTGAGGATCTTCAATTCCAGGATGGGCCTGACTGACCCATCTCTTTTGGACACGGTGAAAAGGTTGTAATAGAGCCCCTTGCCCCTTTCTCGTAAGGAGACCTGACAGATGACCCCCAGCTCAAGAAGGCTTTGCACCGCCAGCACTAGAGCCTGAGCTGACCCAGGGTCCTGAGAAATCCGGGATCTGATGAATCTTGGGGGGGGGGGGCAGGCTGCAAACTCTATCTTGTAACCGGAGGACATTACCTGCTGAATCCATCGGTCTGAGACATGAAGCCTCCAGACGTGAGCAAAGTGCTGAAACCGTCTCCCCACCCGGATGGGTGAGGGCGCCTCTTCAAGCATGAGGGGGCTTGGGAGAAGACTTAAGCTTAGAGCCCCAGGAGGAGCCAGGGCGTCCACGTCCTCTGCCCCTACCTCAGAAATCTCCTTGGGCCCCAGTAAGGGAGACCCCCCTCCCCTGTCTGGCACCACGGTAGGGGGAAGAAAAGGAGCCCTGACCCCGAAAGGGCCGAGACTGCTGCTTGCGCTGGGGTAACCTGCCTCCCTTAGCAAACAGGTCCAGGCAAGCCCCCAACAGGCGTAGTCCTGGAAAACCAGTGTGGGCTTTCTTGGCAGCGTTGTCAGCAGCCCACTGGCGCAGCCAAACCGAGCCGCGTATAGCCACCACAAGGGCAGAGGTTCTGTCACACATTCTAATGGTATCATCCAAGGCAGAGAGGACATAAGTCACAAAAACCTCACAACAAGAGAGTGCATTAAACTCCTCACTAGACACATCAGGGGCACCATCAAGGATACTTCTAAGCAGGGTCCTAATAGCCACAGCTGTAATGGCAGAGGCACAGACCGGGTGCAGTGCCGTCCCCACACATGCAAAGGCAAGGCATGGGACGCCAGCTGATCAACGCGCCGGTCCTCAGCATCCCGCAGCGTAGTAGAGTCAGGGGAATGCATGACAGAGGTGTTAGATAACCCTAGGACCGGGGCATCCACTTCAGGAGGAGATGACCAACGCTTCACCACATCAGCAGGAAAGGGATACCTCTTATCCCAACTCTTAGGAACACCGGGAAGCCTGCTGGGATGCTCCCATTCCCTGAGCAAAAGATTATTAAAATGGGCTTGCTCAGGAAATTCTAAAAGTGGCTTAGCAGTATGAAACAATTCCCCCTGTTGCCTGGAGGCCGCAACCGGCGGAGAGATAGACAGCACCTCAAAAATCTGAGCCAACAGCCTATCAGTATCATCTGGGGCCCAGGGCTCAGAGCCAGAATCATCATGACCCCTGGGCCTCTTATCAGTTGACTCCGAGTCAGAGAATAACTCCCCTTCTTCCAAAGGGGTATAGCCAGACAGTTCCAAAAACTCATCAGCTTCCATAGGGAAAAGAATGACATCAGGCGTTAAGTGCCGCTTTTTAGCAGAGGCCTTACGCGCCAAGGTGTAAGCAAGCAACTTCTCAACACTAGCCAGTCTAGAAGACACATCAGGCTGAGAATCCCCACTTGCATGCAATTCAATGGGAGTCAAATTTAAGCTTGGGGGAGTAGGTGAAGCCATACGAGGCGCAGGCCCAGCTACTGGTAAACCAGGCTGCAGCGCAAACACCTGCTGGGCACAAGGTACACAGACCCGCACATTGTCAGCACTAGTAGGGGACATCCCACAAGCTACACACAGCCGGGCTTGTCCAGAAGGAACCCCGAGCATATTATCCTGAGACGCCTCCATATGGTGATTATAGCGGCACAATAGGCCGATAGGGATTCACGCTATAAAAGCAACCCGGGATGCCCCAATTACCCGCTAGGGAAGTGTTTAATTTACACACTAGGCCTCACAAGTTTAATAACTAAATAGAGGGAGCAGGGCCGGGAGAAACCAATATAGGTTGGCCCATCTGAAAGACATAAGCGAAGAGAACCCCGTAAGTGACATGTAAAAGACATAGGGTAAATAAAACCGCCCGGGAGGGCACTCACGGACCGCGGTAGGTAGATGCCAGCCACGCAGCAGCCTTATCCAGAGAAAATGGCGCCGGGTATACCTCGAGGGGCAGGGCACGGAGACAGTGACGCAGAATGCACCAACCGCGGGCCCCGCCCCCCCGAAGAGCGCAAAGCCGCACACGTGACAATCAGCTAATAACAGCGCACTAGCACCTGAGGTAATGCCGCCGCCAAGCGCGGAGCACAGTGGAAGCGCGTACAGCAGCAAATTTAAAAAGCAACCAGTACAACCAAGGCAGCGCGGCGACTGACACCAACCAGACAAAATACAGTGAAGCACAAGGCAATTCACATACACACAACCCCCCCGAGAGCTACAAGGGAGAGCGAGGGAGGGCAGCGGCCACTTAACATAGGGCCCACAGATGGACAGGGGTAAGGGGCAATATGGTGGGAGGGGCATCCCATAGAGGCTCACCATAGGCCTATACGGCCTACCCTTTGGTGGGGTGCTGCCTACCATCACCCAGACCAGCGCAGCCAAGGCTGGGAGACAAATTAATAATGGAACGGGTGGGAATAGTCCTACAGGGCCGCAGGCTAATAGCCCCGCTCACCTGCGAGAAGAGAGAGCCATCTTCTTGTCCTTCGCAATCCAGACTGCAGAGAAAATCTGGGGATTTGTGGGAGGTCCCGGGTATTTGAGGGGCCGGGAGGAGCCAATTTCGCTGTCTCTGCAGTCCCGCGCCATCTGGCGGAGTAATACACATGAGTTATGATGCTTTTCTGGAGCAGGACGTACTGTATACTAAGAATACAACAATGACGGGGACGCCTGACATTTTAGGCCCTGGAGCAGTCACAACCGCCACCTCCCCCTCCTATAGTTACATGCCAGCTAAATGTTCACTGAGTAAGTTATAGCAATAACAAAAGCATGCTACTCCCCAAGCACAGCTCTCTTGCATTCTCCTGGTGGGGACAGTAATGGGTGGTAACATGGCTTAGAAACGGCCAGGTAGAGTCGCAGACAGTAAACATGGCCTCCAGGAGCACAACTTGCCATTTCACCCCCGGCATCACATATTTCCCAATGGCCTAGCAAAAGTAGGATAGTCAAAAGTTTGGGGTTTCGTTCCTTTCCCCTGGGGCACCCCGATCTGGGAAGCACCACTGTGTCAGACCCCCCCCCAGATCTTCCCAACAACTCACCTTATCCTGGTCCCACGGCGCATCTAAGAGCAGCGGACCTGACGGCCGCATCCTCCACCTCCCTCTAACAGGGTGCTTGCCCGCGCCCGACATTCACAAATGCCCAGCGCGGACACGTGCACTGCTACAAGGAAGAGGAGGATGCGGCCGCTGCTCTTAGACGCACGGGGAGACCGGGATAATGTGAGTTGGGTCCTGCGATCTGTGTGTGTGGGGGGGGGGGGGGTCACACAGCAGGGCACCCTGGGGAAAGGACCAAAACCCAGGATAGTCAAAATCCAGTGTTTTGGTACACTTTAATAAAAGAAACCTTGGAAAAACAATTTTTATTGACCATTTGGTCTGAAATCTTCAAAACATGTAGGACAGTCTGCATCCGGTCATCTGTGTGGTCCCTGTTGACACATGCTGCGTCATCTGCCCAAAAAACATTTGGTAGATGGAAACTAAACTTTGAGACGGAGACAATATTCCAAAGAGTTACCAGATATTCTTGGCAGGTGCTTGTGAGTAGGTAAAACCTTTGTTAATTTTGTGTGTAGGATCCTGAAACAGTTCTGCTGCCGCATCACATGTCATGCACAGTGGGTTCTGCTGCTTACCTGAAAATTTGCCTTGCAGTAGGAGCAGAGGACCGTGGAACAAGTTCTAAAGTTGCCATCACATTTTGTTCCAGTCCCCAGTTCTATAACTTATAAAGGACTTGCAGTTTTTTGCTATGCATAATCCAACTTGTCCTCCCTTATTGTAATTACACATATGTAGTTCATATATCATGGTCTTTACTTCATGCTTTATCGGACTCACATAGTTCTATCTACATGGACATTTGATTAAGTAAATTACATAATGAAAGGGGCGAGAATTTTCATACTGTTTTGTACGCATTTCCGCATGATATTTTTTAGTGTTGCAATTTAGCACCATTCTTTCCTTAGCAATTTTTTTTTTTGCAGATCTGATCTGATCCCACGAACATATTTCAGTGTGCACGCCCCTTGGGTTTCCCTGCTTGACATGCGAAAAGCAGAGGCGTTTGCACTTTTGCATCACTGGCAGCCCGATTGCGTATACGCTACTGAACATGTGCAGCAGGCCCTTCTTGGTGCTAGGCGGCCTTTAAATGGAGACCTATGGCACTGGGGAGATGCCTACAGATCTTCCTGTTCCATGGGTATGCTCCGGCTTGACTTTGGCTCTGACTTTTGGCTTTGGCTATTGACCCTTCTCTGGCTCTGAATGGAGTAACCCCCTGGGGATAGCCTATGGAGTACACTTGTCACGGTGTATGGCTCAAGGGTTTGGTGGCTGGTAGTCTTGACCCCAGGGCTAGTTAACCATTGCAGTTCCCGCTGTATCCTAGTCAAGGCACCCACTGAAGAAAGCAATGCCAGGGTTCGGATAAACAACGTTGCTTTTATTGCTGGAACAAGTGTCAAAGTAAATGTCCTTTCCTCTGGATGCAACCAGGGTAACTTTAGTAACTTTAAACAGGACTTTAGTGGTTACTGATGCAGAGTGAGAGAGTCTATGCTGAAGCCTTAGGGCTGTAGAGGTGCTGGGAATAGTAATACTAGCTTGGGATAACGTTAGAAGACTTTAGAAGAGTTTACAGACCTGATCCTGTAGATCGAGATTCCCACCGCAAGGGCACAGGTAGAGACGACTTGAGTTACTTAACTTGAGAATTACTGAACATGAAGCTGCTCTCGTACACGGAGACCGCATAGAGGCGCGTGGACTACTAGCATGGGAGCTAGACTAGTTTTGGTCGCTGGCGGGTGACCCTCCAATTCCAGACGATCCGGACAGTAGGCTTCTTACACAATAAAGTTATCCTACTGAGGTAGAACTGTCCTGTGAACATCCTTGGGTGACTTGGTTACAGGTGGAGATGAGTAGGAGAATAAGGCTGGCATAGGCCTAAGCCTGAAGTAGGTTTTCTGGAGAAAACTGGGACACACATGCAGCCAGCTCAGAGGCTGGAGCTGCTCTCCTCCCACCAACAGAGGCTGGCTGGAGGAAACTGGCTCCCTCTACCCTGCCATTGGTTGGCATGGTCAGGTGACAGAGGAGTCATAGACTTCATTCTGCATCAGCTTAAATGACAGTTGGAAGAACAAATAAACACTTTACAATATGTGGCGTAGGCCTAACATGTAATGACAATTATGTGACCACTAGGGGCAAACTTGAGACAATACTTACAATTGCATGGCACCTGTACCTCAAGCACTGTGGTGAAGCTGTGACAAACCCTCAGCTGTGAAGCAGCGGTTGCAGCATTCAGTGCGGGCCACTACATACACCCCCCGAAAAAGATGAGCCGTCCTCGGCGACGGTTAGACTAATGAGTGAAGACTACTTTTTAAGAGACATGTAAAAGATATGGGAAGTATGTAGAAACACTATGGTACGTCACAGTAGAAACAACAAGAAGGTATGTAACACCTTGTGTAAAGATCCCTTTGGGCACCTAGGAGAAGACAGAGGCAAAATAATAAATACACTCATACATTGTGGGACGTCCCATTCATACCAACCATGCATTCAACTCAGACATCCAGATAGACCATCTACACGAAAAGGTGCACCTGAGGAGGAAACAAGTTAAACGTGTATGTGTACATATGTGTGGGGAAATACTCAGTAGCAATAGGTGAGACTACAGGTGCTACTCGCCCAGGCATGTAAGTGCCACTGCAGAATACCCTTTAGGAAAAATGATGGCTAGCATTTCGAAAGTGTACTGGTACCTGAGCCTGCTACTAGTAGCCATACGCAGTGGTCCAACGCCCCTCCTTCTTAGGGCGCGAGCTACCAACCCAGGGCCAGTCACTAGAAAATTACAGTTGGCCAGGACACATGAGACTATATACATGGTGAACATTACAACCTAAAGGCCACCTCTCTGAGAGGAAAAATGTGAGAGAACAGGGTAGGACCATAAAATGTGATCATGTGGTGGTAAGAGCAAAGTGTTGTGACGTACCTTAAAAAAAAACTTAGAACTGTAGGAAAAAAAAACCAACTAACATTTTGGAGACTAAGTGAGCAAACAAGAAAATTTCACTCTTTACCTTGAAGGATACGAAAAGACATTACTAAAGACAAAATACTTAGTGCAGAGTGGGAGTACAGTTTTCTGGCCTTTTGCTAAAATTACACACTTACTTAGTGCGGGCTCAGAAATAAAGTGACTAGAATGACTACTATGAAATATAAATATATATATGCGACTCAATACTCCAAGTGCAAAAATATGTAGATGCAGATAAAACTAAAAAACAAAATACACTTCCTGCTTAAAAGAGGGAGAGAAAAAAAAACCAAAGTACAGTACTTAGTGCAAAACTTGAGGTAGATACTTATGACGACAAACAGGAACGATGACTCTTCATCAGATGCCGTGAAGTCACTGTATCCTGAGACTTTAGGTCCATACTGTATTAGAGAAGGAGACTTAAGTAGTTCTTGGCGGACCAGGCAAAATTTCTTAAACTCAGTTGCTAACGGTTACCAAAAATAGAACTGAAGACACAGCGGGAGAAAAAAAAACTTACGAGCATAAAATGTTACTAGACCCTAAAAGAAAATGTTCACACTATAGGCATAAAAGTCCTTATGTCAACTGAAGATATGGCAGCTTGCCCAAAAAAAAAAGAGAGTGCGGAAATAAGGTGGCCAACTGGGCCTAGTCACATGGCTGGTATGGCTTCTTAATAGTAGGGCCTGGAAGGACTCCAGGTGTCCACTCTTTCTTTCAGGGCGGACAGATCCACAGAATAACGTGGCAAGGACCTTCTGCGTACAGGAGTGTCGTTAGACGCAATGGTAAGGTTGATGCTGGGTGTCACCGTAGTGGTAGGAGAGATGACCGGAGCAATGTGATAAGTAACTGTAGGGTGAAAGTCAGCGACAGTAGCCACAGGTGCAGGAGTAGAAGATGATGGTTGCTTTGCTGGGGCAGAAGGTGCAGCCTTGTTAGCTGAAACTGGCATAGGCGCAGAGGTAGCTGGTTGTGGTTCATCTATAGGAGAAGACGCTATTTTGGAAGGCACATTAAGTGGGATGAGAGGTCCCAGTGGTTTGAAGATTTCCCAGTCTTCTTCCCAGTTTTCTGATGGAGCAGGTAGGAAAGGCCTCTGGACAGGGTTTTTAGGGCGAGTAACAGCTGCTGCCCATGGTCCCTTTGGAGAACCCACTAAGGTGTACTCTACAATCTCGGAAGGCTGCAAGTTGTGCAGATATACTGGTGTGTAGTCCCTCATAACGGCCCTGCGGTTGACCAACACCAATTGTCCATTATAGGAGTCCATAATTAGACCGTACCCACGCTGACGGTCGAACTTGGTAACTGTCCCCCGTCTCCTTTCTAGAGGAGGGTCTCCTGGCCTAGGCCTTTCTAGCCTCCTGATAAAGTCCCTTTCAGAAGTAGCTGAAGATTCCACAAACGGAGTACGAGGATGACCCCACAAGTCACTGTAGGTAATAAAGGGTGCTCTCTGTTTAGAGGTTACAGGTGTGCTAGACCCAGTAGTGCAGGGGTTACCAGGACTCGTCCTGGTGGTTACTGAGGAGGCTGCTATAGGCTTGGCAGCTGAAGTAACAGTGGCATCGGCCATAGTGCTCCCAATCAGCGCCCGTTGTATCTCCTCAGCTATCTTTACAATAGTGGGCTCGTCTCCATAAAGCCACTGAGGCAGTGGTGGCGAGGGGCACCCAGGAGGCCGTCCCTTAACCGGCATAGGGGTCAGAAGATGGCGGTTAGCCCAGTCTCTGGAGGGGACAGTGGTAGCCTTAGTAGCGGGGGCCGCAGGGACTGATGGCGGCGATAGCCGCTGCTCACTCACCGCTCCGTCGTCTGAAGAAGTGACGTCAGTATCGGAGAAGGCATAGGACTCTTCATCCCGGTAACGGCAAGGCGGTGACGCGCTGAGGGAGCTCTCTGGAGACGCAGGTGAGCTGACGGCCGTAGGCGATCCTTCCTCTGGAGCGAATGGCAGGGGCGAGCTAGCCCTGGAGGATACCGCGGTGGCAGGCGGTGATCCGGCCCAGCTTTCGTCGCTGTCCTCGGGCAATGGAGTCTGCAAGCAGGTAAGATCCGTCGGCGGGATGGCATAGGTGGGCTCCGGTGGCGCTGCAGCCAGACAGGGTTGCTCTGCGGTCGCCATCTTGCTCAGCTTTCGCGCGCTTTCCAACCAGGAGGAGGAGGACCCAGGCAGCGAACTCCACCCCCCGGTCTGCCTAGAGACTGTAAGCTCAGAGAGGAGAATTAGCCAATCAGGAGTGCCTGCAGTAAAGTCTATGGAGGGCTTAGTTTCCCGCGCATCGGCAGCGGTGAAATTAACTCCTTCAGGCCCAGGATGTTGCGCAGCATGAAATTCTAGTGTGGTTGCCCCTAGCAACGAGCAGAAAATGTCCTCCAAACTAGTTGAAAACATAGGGAAATCATCAGGCACACTTGTAAATCCCATAGTTGGCTTGATATTGCAGTATCTTGACAAAGTCCAACAATATAATAGAAAATCAGAACGGCACAGAGGTACATCCTGTTCGTGACGCCAAAAATGGAGTAACCCCCTGGGGATAGCCTATGGAGTACACTTGTCACGGTGTATGGCTCGAGGGTTTGGTGGCTGGTAGTCTTGACCCCAGGGCTAGTTAACCATTGCAGTTCCCGCTGTATCCTAGTCAAGGCACCCACTGAAGAAAGCAATGCCAGGGTTCGGATAAACAACGTTGCTTTTATTGCTGGAACAAGTGTCAAAGTAAATGTCCTTTCCTCTGGATGCAACCAGGGTAACTTTAGTAACTTTAAACAGGACTTTAGTGGTTACTGATGCAGAGTGAGAGAGTCTATGCTGAAGCCTTAGGGCTGTAGAGGTGCTGGGAATAGTAATACTAGCTTGGGATAACGTTAGAAGACTTTAGAAGAGTTTACAGACCTGATCCTGTAGATCGAGATTCCCACCGCAAGGGCACAGGTAGAGACGACTTGAGTTACTTAACTTGAGAATTACTGAACATGAAGCTGCTCTCGTACACGGAGACCGCATAGAGGCGCGTGGACTACTAGCATGGGAGCTAGACTAGTTTTGGTCGCTGGCGGGTGACCCTCCAATTCCAGACGATCCGGACAGTAGGCTTCTTACACAATAAAGTTATCCTACTGAGGTAGAACTGTCCTGTGAACATCCTTGGGTGACTTGGTTACAGGTGGAGATGAGTAGGAGAATAAGGCTGGCATAGGCCTAAGCCTGAAGTAGGTTTTCTGGAGAAAACTGGGACACACATGCAGCCAGCTCAGAGGCTGGAACTGCTCTCCTCCCACCAACAGGGGCTGGCTGGAGGAAACTGGCTCCCTCTGCCCTGCCATTGGTTGGCATGGTCAGGTGACAGAGGAGTCATAGACTTCATTCTGCATCAGCTTAAATGACAGTTGGAAGAACAAATAAACACTTTACAATATGTGGCGTAGGCCTAACATGTAATGACAATTATGTGACCACTAGGGGCAAACTTGAGACAATACTTACAATTGCATGGCACCTGTACCTCAAGCACTGTGGTGAAGCTGTGACAAACCCTCAGCTGTGAAGCAGCGGTTGCAGCATTCAGTGCGGGCCACTACACTGAACCCCTGTTTTTAAATATCGATCCTGCTCTGACTTTGACCCTCTGGCTTTGGATACTGATCATGCTCTAGCTCTAAATCCCGGGCTTGGACAACTTTCTGCTCTGTTCCTGCACACAACAGAGCTCTGTTCCCGCACTCACCTGTTTAGGCTCACTGAACTCCCGGCTCTGCTCCTGCATTCACACAAGCTCTGATCTCCCG
The DNA here is from genome assembly GCA_027917425.1 of Gastrophryne carolinensis. Taxonomy (NCBI): domain Eukaryota; kingdom Metazoa; phylum Chordata; class Amphibia; order Anura; family Microhylidae; genus Gastrophryne; species Gastrophryne carolinensis. Next base: position 321,359,195 of record CM051239.1, read on the forward strand.
GGTCTGCTCCTGCAGGCACTCCATACTGTACTCTTGAGCTCACTATTTGTCAGCTCCAGCTGCGGGACCCCGGTATTGCCTGCACAATCCATCTTTCCTTGGGGGAAGCTCTGGCGAAAACCAGACTTGCCACAGATTCCCCACACTGAGCCTGGCTTGTGCAGCACTGCAGACACTTACTGCTAGCTTCCCCTGCTCAGCCAGCATTAACCCCTTCCTGTTTTTCAGCACCTGAGTTTCAGTCCTGCTCACCAATTCAATTCAATTTATTGTTCGCCAAGTACATTGTGAGATGAACAAGGAATTCTTTTTGGCATATACACAGTGCAAAAAAACAGTATTTGCAACTACCATTACTAGACTCTCCGGCATTCCCGTCTTTTGTGTTTCCCCTGTAACCACTATCAGGGGAAACCACAGGCGGTACTGCTAGCAGTAGTCTGTGTCCACAACCAGGTATGTGACAACAAATCAAGTGCGCACATGCTCATGCATATCGGCAGATATTTTCAAATGCAAAAATTTTCTTGCATGCAAAAGCATGTACATATAATTCAGCAGAGTCACCTGACCTTTCCCATTTGATTAAAAGGTGCCAAGGTATGCGTAAGTTGCACTCCATCATTTAGCTGGAGAGTGTGATGTTTTCTCCTGCAAAAATAAACTCTTCCATGCGTATGTTGTACTACCACCCTGAAATTACCTTATAGCTAAGTAGCTACGGAGCAAGAAACCTTCAAAATGACAACCTAATGTTCTTAGGCTAGACGCATATTGCAAGCAAGGACACGTGTGCTTACATGCAAAAGCACATATGCGACCACCTTTTTTGTGTATATATAATTCTATTTACCGGTATTCTTATATTTTATTTATTCATTCAGCACAAGGAGAAAAGATGTGCTAATTTTTAGGAGAGAAATCTTCCATTCACTTGACAGTAATGTACTTTTTCACCTGGTGCAGAATCAACCCTGTTACCAGCAAAATGGGGGGGGGGGGCATAGCTTAGCTAGGCACATTCCAGGGGGAATGTTGGATGAGTTTAGGGGACTCCTGGGTGACTACAGGAACACAGAGAAGTGAGTATTGATAAATGAAAAATACAATAGCATTTTAAAGCATCAGACATGCAGTGATGTTCCTAAAAATTCACCAAACCAGTCCCACCACACTGCATTCAACTTACGTTTTTACAAATGGATACTTACCGTTCTTCAGCGCTTCCAGCTGTAGCTGCCTTCTTCTGCTGGGTGCCATCAGTAGGGCAGCCCCATCTTGTTCCCCTCGTCGACCTTCTCATCACGCATCTTGCTCTCTCTTGGATCATGCGCCTGCGCAGAAGTCATCTCAATGCAGTGCCAGTAATGCCCTTTTGATGCCCCTGTCAGCCCCTCTCTCAATATCTCCTCTCCCTGAGACCAGGCGCTCCAGATGACGCTGAACATCCTAAAGGTAAACAGCACCATGGGGGGGTTATTGAAGCTGACTAGTTTTAAGATCTGTTATTCCTCTTCAAAAGACCACTAGAAAAGCCAAAACAGGAATAGCAATTTAAAGACATTGGAGAAACATAAACATATCTGAACATAATTTATATTGTGTGAAACAAAGGATAAAGAATAAACTTTAAACACTTAAAAACTAAAAATGATATATATAATATGAATAATTTAAAAAGGGGTAAAAGGAAAGACATTTCTGAATTGACATAAATAACACATATATTACAATACAATAAAATAAAGACAACATAATACACAATAAAATCTAAACAGTAAATAACTGTTTTTTGCATAAAAGATTTCAGGGCTGGCCACTAGCCTGCTCCTAGGGCATCCTATGCCGCGATGTCCTGCCCTGTGAAACCCTCAGGTCACCGAAAAACTCACCTTTACCAGTGGCTCCCACAACACGCACAGGTAAACCAGGGATGCAGCCAGCCAGCTGGTGCAAGTCCCTCGGCAGCCTCAAAATCAGCCAATCAGTGACCGCAAAACTGATAGGGGGCGTGGCTTTGGTAGCAGAAAAAACTTTTTTTTAAGCCTGGCCACCGCTGAACTAGCAGTATTGCCCAAGGTACTTGTTGCAGGCTGTGAGTGCTGAGTGCAACCCAATTCAGATAGACATCAGTGGTATAACAGGAGCCGGCTTTACTGGAACATGAATGTAGTAAGAGAAGGTCACCTTAAAATGGTGGCTAACACAGACAGAAAAAAATTGGCCAAGAGAATTTAGATATAAACCCCTTACCAGTTCACAAAGAGTTAAAGTAAAATTAATAAAATTCAAGGATAATAATCAGGACTGCAAAGGGAAATACAGACAGGCACCAGAAACCATGAGCTTACTAATAGAAAATGATCAGCGTATTCACATAAGCAGTGAGAATACAGCAAAAGGCATGTGAAATGTACTGAAAAGACTGCATGAGAGATCCAGTTTAAACAGCAAGTTGTTTTTGCTATGGAAACTTTACAAAATAGGCTTACCAGAGAACAGGGCATACAAGACCACATAAATGTCATGCTGGAAGTGATGGCACAACTCAGATCAGTCAGTGAGCATATAACAGACAATGTGTGTGACACCAGAATCGCCCTTGAAGCTACAGACACAAAGATACACAAGAAGGAAGCCAGAGTGTGTTTTAGGAGCAACAAACAGGGACACATAAAGAGAGACTGTACTACATGGAAAGCAAAGCAAATGCTCCCTCTTATACTAAACAAAAAGTCAAAGCTACAATATCTGATCTTCGTGAAGGGAACTGGAATGCCACATATAAGGTGACATTTTGGAAGCAATCAGTCACATGACAAATGATAGAAGCTTTTTCACAGAACTTGATCTGAATAACAAAGAAACTATTTATCTAAGAGATGGAGGCAAAATACATGCAGAGGGATATGGGCATGGATCCCTATGCCCCAATGATGCAGGACACAATTTAGCCATACCAGTCAAGAATGTGCTTTATGTTTCTGATCTAGAAGGAGGACACTTTTCTGTGAAGCGTCTGACAGCCAAAGGACTCACTGTAAAATTCCAAGGTGACAAGTGTTGTATCCTGGATGGTAAGCATACCATAGTGAGTGCCAAGCTGGATGACCATCTATATCACCTCAATACAGTGAAGGAAAGGGTGAGACTATGCACTAATAAACACGACTGTATACACATATGGCACATGTATTTAGGTCACAAACATCCAGAATGCATACAAGAACAACAAAAGCGGAATCTGACAAAGGATCGACACTATCCCCTTATCCAAAGCCACAAGAGCAACACTTCCCAGTCAGTCAGAATAGAGCTTCAAGAACACTTGACCTAGTTCACAATCACCTAAACCCACCTACACCTAGATGCAAAAGGTATATAGTCACTTTCATAGATGACTATTCAAGATGCACATTCACTTACCTAATGCAACACAAGCGAGAAAGTTTTTGACAAATTACAGGACTATGTAGTAAAGGCAAGTAACAAATTTTAGAGGAAACCTCTGATACTTTGGAGTGAAAATGGAGGTGAATTCACAGGACACAAAGTACAAGAATACTTAAAGCAGAATGGAATAGAGCATCAAAAGGCAGTCCCATACACACCAGAGCAAAATAGGGTAGCTGAGGGATAATGCAGAACTCAGAAGAATGAAATGATCAGATGTATGCTGACAGACTCTGGACTACTACAAAAATATTGGGGTGAGGCAGCAATGACAGCCACATATTTGCAAAACAGACTCTTTTCTAGAACAGTGAAGAAAACTCCATATGAACTGTGACACAATGAGAAGCTAAGTGTAAAACATCCAAGAGTTTTTGGATGCAAAGCATTCATCTACATTCCAGGAGAAAACGCACCAAACTCCAAAACAGAGCATTTAAATGAGTCTTTGTTGGATACAGTTAAGGGCTACCGAATCCTAAATCCCAACAAAACAGACAAGGTTACCATTAGCATACTTTTGTTGAAGATCTGAGAGACAATGTGATGACAGCTGAGAAAGTAAAAACAGAAGAGAAAACTGACGCTGATAAGCCAACATCTGTAGTTTCTAAACAAACAGTTAAAGTGAGTGCAGAACCTACCAGTACTGAAAAACACAAGCAGGCTCAGGCACATAACCATGAGACTCAACGAGAGAAAACGTAAGTATCATATCTCAGCTAACTGGATAAAGGCTGAAAAAGGAAGAGTTAAAATCCATGCATGACACTAAAACATGGACATTTACAGAACTACCACCTGGAAGGAAAGTTGTAGGTTATAAATGGACTTTTAAAGTGAAGTACAATGCAAATTGCACAGTGGAGTGATGCAAAGCAAGACTCATGACCAAGGGATATTCTCAAAAATATGGAGAGGACTATGATGAGTCTTTTGCTCCAGTATTCAAGCATGCTACAATAAGGACTTTGTTGACAGTAGCCACCACAAGGAAAATGCAAGTGAAACAGTTTGATGTGAAAACAGCGTTTCTACATGGCGAGTTAACGGAAGATGTTACATGGAACAACCACCAGGGTTCAAAGTTGAACAAAGGCGAAACCTAGTTTGCAAACTTCAGAGGAGTATATATGGTCTAAATCAAGCCACCAGAGCATGGAATATGAAAATAAATGAAGTGTTTACACATGAAGACTCTCACAGGAGTAAAGCAACCCCTGCTTATACACAAAGAAATTGGCAAACAGATGGATCTATGTGCCCATTTATGTGGATGATATTCTGATTTGTTGAGAAGGGGAAGAAGCAGAAATACTGCAAACCCTGAATCAGCAATTTGAGATCTTGGAAACATAAATAATTACATCAGCATTCAGACAGAGAGAGGAAGAGCAGCTTTCTTCTGAACCAAAAGCACAAAATACAAGAAATAATTGAAACATTTGGAATGGAAGATATCAAGCCAGAAATCTATGCAAGATAACTACCTGATGGAGATAAACAGCCAAGATAATGTCTTGCCAACTAATACTCAGTACAGGAAAGTAATAGGGAAATTGCTGCACATTACCACCAATACAAGGCCTGACATTGCAGCAGCTATTGGAATCCAATGCAGAAAGTTTTCAATACCGAGTCAGATGGACTGGAATACTGTAAAGCAAGTCATTCGCTATCATAAAGGGCCTTTACATTACAAGCTAAAGTTACCAGCGATAAGTGATAAAAGTGATGAAACCATCCTGGCAGTATGTGTGGATGCTGACTGGGTCAGAGACACCAGGGACAGAAAATCTACCAGTGGTTACTTGTGATTTTTTTTTACCAGGAGGTGCTATCAGTTGGACTAGAGGAAAACAGCTCTCTGTTACACTTTCATCTACTGGAGCAGAGTATGTTGCAGCACCGCAGGCAGGCCAAGAAGTTATATGGCTGAAGCAACTGTTAACAGATTCGGGTCAAGAACCAGTGAGAATATTTGAGTAAGATGAAGGATGCTTTGCACTTGTGCAGATGGAAAGAGTTAGCTCAACAACAAAGCACACTGATGTGAAGTTCCACTTTCTTCAAGAGCAGAGACTTCAGATATACAGCCTCAGCTGTTGTGAAGGGTTGTTGGAGATACAACAGACATCTACCTTAGTCTATGCTGGAGTGACTTTTTCTAGATTTACTGCAGTTTACAGTTATGGCAAGTTATGTTACCAATGTGTATCTAAAGTCCCTACTACTGTGTTGTATTTCTTGTGTATTCAGTTGCTCTATGATACTTTCTTTTTTTTCCTGTCTGCGTTAGTAAGTTGGCTTTGTCTGACTGCATTCATGTTCCAGTAAAGCCAGTTCCTGTTATACCACTAATGTCTATCTGGATTATGACTACACTGCACCCAGCACTCATACTCTGCAAAAGAACACCAGGCCAATACCAAGGGGCCCAAGGCTCTTCCTTACCGATGGCCAGTGAGAGTGTGGGTAATAGGGTAATGAGACTGGCTTGCCACCATCCTATCCATTAAACAGCTCTCAAAAATAAATAAACACACCACATAATTAATTTTACTATACTTACCCCATCTATGCCTTCCCCCCTGCAGAATGTTATTATTATATCATATATTATATATTATTATTATATTATATTATTTCTGCTTTAGTATTCCAACAAGGGAATTGCCAGGCACAGGGGAAGGGAAGATTTTATATCACATTGATCATATTGGTATGGTACAATGAAAATAGCAAGGACAATTTGTTAAAAGATGGTGGCAAGTGCAGTCCCAACGTTTCCAACAGTTGTCCTTTCTCAAGGGAGGTAGGTACGTGCAGCCTGAGGTCACCTCAGGTTTCACATATACCTTACTTGCTACAAACTGGTGTTTTAATGTGCTAATGTAAGGTGGGGTGCTAATAAAGTATAAGGTGTAAAGTGTATATATGTGTAAGGCGCTAATATAAATGTTTGTCCAAAAGTGTAGCTTTGTAATAAGTCAATTCAAATTGTCTAAAAAGGATCGAAACCTTAATTTTGCCCTTCCCTCTATTTTTTGGCCCTTATATGTGATCCCTGCTCTCCAGCGGCACCTCTTCTCTGTTAATGTCTGCTAGCAGGGCAAACTGGAAAGAAGGATCATGGATTCCTAGGCAAATGCAGAGTATGATTAAGGGGGGCTGACCCCCGAAACGTGTTGCCTTCTTCAGCACAACACTTAGGGCCAGACTATTGATTTTATATTGATGAGCTTTCCTTTTTTTCACATTTGCATTGCGACATCCCCACTCCCCACCCACGCAGACCAGAGATGCTGCTGGCGAGCCACACATGCACTGTGTGATCCTGGAACAAGGCCAGTATATGGCAAACTTGGGAGGTGTTCCACGCTGTGGGGTTCAAATGGGGGTGACCCTAGAGAAAGTTTTCACCCGCCCCTAGAGTCTTTTGCTTTTAGTAAATTAATGAACTATTCCTTACTGGTAAAATAGCCGAGTATAAGGGAACACTTAGTAAATAGATATACAGACAGTTTAAAATAAAAATTGGGTTAAAAAATGTCACAATTATCACTTACTCATTTTCAAATAGTTTGACAGACTTCAACATGAGTCAGGCATATTGAAACACCCTGTTTATAATAATGAGAGGGTAATTGCAGGTTATGTGGTGACTTGTATTTGTTTTACATTTAAATTAGAAAAGGAAAATGTCAATATATGTAAATGATATAGCTAATCCTATTGTACTGAAAAAATACAATTAGTTTTTTTTTTATGAGCTCTAAAAAATTACTTATAATAATGGATTAATTTCTATCTCTTCACACTATAACAGTCTCTGAAATTTGCATAAGATAGATAACAGTTTTAAATATTTTCAGAATAAAAGAAGTAAAAAGGGAAAAAAGGCAGCTGCATATCCATTGCCTTTGCAGCATACTTTGCTTCTTTCCTTTATTTCCCTTTTCCAGCACTCCCGCCCCCCCCCCCCCCCCCGAGACCCCTGTTCTACAATAGCGGGTAGAGGGTATCAATAAGCTACGGTAACAAATGTGTCCATCGGCAGGGGGTGCACAAAGCATTCTGGTCCTGCTGGCCAGGGGTGTACCTAGCCTCTCTGCTGCCTCAGGCAAACTACTGCATTCTGGCACCCATTATCCCACTTGCCACACTCACTACCAGCTTTCCTCGCCACCCACCATCCCCCCTCCTGCACTCTTTACCAGCTGCTTTCATGCACCCACCCTCCCCCCTGCTGCACTCACGAGCATGGCTGGTTACTTTATACTATTTATGGTACCGCCACATTTTGGCAGCCACAAGGAAGTATCTGACCCCACGTGAGTCTTGGCAGATAATCAGCTCCTGGCCAACAAAGCAAGGAAGGAAATGACTAAGAAAGAGCATTAACAGTGGTATGGGGCAAGTGGGGCATTATGCACATGAGGGCACACACAGCCACAACCTGACACACACGCACACACACACCAATCCACCAGCCACAACCTAACAGACACACACACCAATCCACCAGTCACAACTTGACACACACACCTATCCACCAGCCACAGCCTGACACACCAATCCACCAGCCACAACCTGGCACACACACACACACACCAATCCACAAGCCACAACCTAACAGACACACTCACCAATGCACCAGTCACAACTTGACACACACACCAATCCACCAGCCACAACCTCACACACACACCAATCCACCAGCCACAACCTCACACACACACCAATCCACCAGTCACAGCCTGACACACACCCACCAATCCACCAGCCACAACCACACACACACACACACACACACACACACACACACACACACACACACACACACACCAATCCACCAGCCACAACCTCACACACACCAATCCACCAGCCACAACCTTACACACACACCAATCCACCAGCCACAACCTCACACACACACCAATCCACCAGTCACAGCCTGACACACACCCACCAATCCACCAGCCATAACCTCACACACGCACACCAATCCACCAGCCACAACCTCACACACACACACCAATCTACCAGCCACAGCCTCACAAGCACACCAATCCACCAGCCACAACCTGACACACACACATACCAAACCACCAGCCACAACCTGACACACACCAATCCACTAGCCACAACCTGGCACACACACACCAATCCACCAGCCACAACTTGACACACACACACCAATCCACCAGTCACAGCCTGACACACACACCAATCCACCAGCCACAACCTCACACACACACCAATCCACCAGCCACAACCTCACACACACACCAATCCACCAGCCACAACATAACACACACACACCAATCCACCAGCCACAACCTGACACACACCAATCCACCAGCCACAACATCACACACACACACACCAATCCACCAGCCACAACATGACACACACACACCAATCCACCAACCACAACCTGACACACACATACCAATCCACCAGCCACAACCTGACACACACACACACACACCAATCCGCCAGCTACAACCTGACACACACATACCGATCCACCAGCCACAACCTGACACACACACACCAATCCACCAGCCACAGCCTGACACACACACCAATCCACCAGTCACAACTTGACACACACACACCAATCCACCAGCCACAACCTGACACACACACACCAATCCACCAGTCACAACTTGACACACACACACCAATCCACCAGCCACAGCCTGACACACACACCAATCCACCAGCCACAACCTGACACACACACACCAATCCACAAGCCACAACCTGACACTCACACACCAATCCACCAGCCACAACCTGACACACACACACCAATCCACCGGCCACAACCTGACACACACCAATCCACCAGCCACAACATCACACACACACACTAATCCACCAGTCACAACTTGACACACACACACACCAATCCACCAGCCACAACCTGACACACACACACCAATCCACCAGCCACAACCTGACACACACACACACACACACACACACCAATCCACCAGCCACAACCTGACACACACACACACCAATCCACCAGCCACAACCTGACACACACACACACACACCAATCCACCAGCTACAACCTGCAAACACGCACTTCATGAGTCATCCATCTGCATGCTTTAAGGTGGCCAGCTGCTTTAAAGAGAAGCAACTACATTCCTTCTTATAAGACTCTAGGACAGGTGGTCTCCCTCTTTAGAGTGCATCCCAAATTGGGATGTCCCATTTTGTGAAGCCCCTAGGTTTGCTTGCGACACACCTCCCCTGTGACCCAAGCTGCTCCAGACCACATCCCGTAGTTGGGGTGCGTACCCATGCTTGGCATTTCTGAGTGTCTAGTGTTGGCCTGTCCCACAGCTTGAGGGAAGCAGAGATGGGACCACCAGCATGGACTCCATTCAGCTTCTAAATGGAACACAAGCCGATGACTGGCTGAGTGGCCTGTGCATGTAACGTGAGAATGAAGGGTAGGTTTTGGGGTAATCTGTGGGGATGCACACAGTGGGGCATCTGAAGTCAGGATGCCCCCAGCAGGAGGAACAAAATCCAGGATATTGAAATCTTTAATGCCAAACTATACATGTAGTTCAGCTGATCGGGCATGTTTTCTCTAACCCACCCCCACCTGCGCACAGTAATAAATACATACCTACTGACTACTAATTTCCAGAGCAGGTGTGAGCACTGGGCTAACTTGGGAAGATGCAAGGGCCATTGTACAGTGAGATAGCCCACCTCATTCCTTCTATCCTAGGAAGCCCCTCAGGATGCAGAGCCATGCAGTAACCAGGACTAAGGAATGTCACCCAGGGGCTGATTGAGGCTGAAGAGAGAGCCTTCCTTTCTGCCAATCCATCATTTCTTTGTTTCTTTCCTTAAATTTCTTCTTTTTTGCTCTGTTTCTCCATTCTGCCATTCCGTTTCTTTCTTTCATTATATTATTTCTGTCAGTCTGTCTATGCATTGTTTATTTCATTCATTTTTTTCTCCTTCTAATCTTTTTTTTCTTTTCATCTATTCTTTGTTTTTTTTTCTTTCATTTGTTCTTTCTGCCATTCCGTTTCCTTCTTTTTTCTTTGCTTTCTATTATTATATTTGGTCATTTCTTTTTTTCTTTCTGCCATTATTCCTAGAAGAAGAAGAAGAAAAAGACTTAATCCTTGAAAGAAAAGAGACTTAACCCACAAAACAAGAAATAAGTAAAAAAAAGAATAATAGCTTAAAAAGAAAAAGAAACATTTAGCTCATGGAAAAATAAGAAAACCCATGAAAGAAAAAAAGTTTTTTCCAGATGAGCGTCTGTACCGCTAGTGGTCGCGCTGAACGGCCGTAAGTCGCTATTACAGAGCGCCTCAGTCGCTGTAGTAACATTGCCGGCATTGATGAATTTGATGTGTGAGTCGCGGTAATACCAGTACAGCGCTATATGGGAGCGAACGGTAGCGACTGGTCAGTGTGAGCGACTCAAACCACATTCATCAAAAAATAGCCTCACACAGCGCCGGCGCTAATAATTGTGTCGATGTAGCTCAGAGAACCAGAAGCTGTGTTATTAAAGTCCCTTTTTGAACACATATCCACTAGTAACAAAGGAAAACATACGGAATTACATTGTTAAAATATTGTGACATTAACACTTTAATGCCAGACCTGTAATGACAATTCTGCATAAAAAAATAAAAATAAAAAATAAAAAAAGTTTTCAAAAATGTATTTAAATAGGCCAGGAGAGGTCACACAAAGATTTGATACAAAACAAAAAAAAATCATTAAAATAAAACCCTGTTTAAAGAGATGAAAAGTAACGTCCATTGACCATCTGTGATGATAAATCAGTCGCTACATGTCGCTGTAAGAGGCGCTCACCAGAATTGCCTTCATAAATGTGGTATTGCGTGCCGCGGCCGGCGTTCACCAGCCGCTACCTGTCACTCACAAGGCACTACCTGTAGCTATCCCTTGATGAATAAAGCGACAGCGACTGGGGCGCCGGCCAGTAAAGCCAGGTACCGCAACTAGAACGCCAGCTCCCCTCCACAATCACACATTTATCAAGCCGATACTGCTTAGCAACTTAGATAGCGCCACCTAGCAATTCATTCATCATTATCCCAGCCTCATCCCACAGCGCCAGCAAACATCCTTGAACAGCGACAGGTATGACCTCTCGCTACCTGGCGCTCTCCAATGCTTTTCAATGGCAGAATGTATTTTAATTAATAATTATTTTTTAATAAAATTTTTTTTTTCAAATTTCAAAAAAAAAAATCTGTGAACACTTCTTCCTTTGAAAATGTATTTTTTGGGGATTTAAAAAAAATTTTTTTTTTTTTGCAGAATTGATATTACACGTCTGATTTTAAACTATTCAGGTTTGAATAATATTTCAAAATCATTCCATTTTTTTTTTGGGTGGTTAGGGGGTTAAAAAACTACTTTTAACACATCGCCTACTGCGCTCTGGGATTTAAACATGCATTTTACAGCGCTAGGAATTTCTAAGGCTGATTTTTTAATGAATATGGTGGGTGCCGGTCGCTATGTCCAGTCGCTATCATGCGCTCCCATACAACAGCGAACCTGTCAAATAGCGACTCAGCATCTTATATTCAACATTACGGCACACCGACTGAGTCGCTATCATCCACCGAACATTGGCCAAGCACAGCGACTACTAGCGGTCGCTGTCAAAATACCGCTACAGTCGCTCAACAGTCGCTATCTGTCGCTATTAATGAATCAGCCTCTTAGTCCACAAAAGAAGAAAAAAAAAAAAATACATCTCTTCAAAAGAAAAAGAAACATTTAGCTCAACTAATAGAGAGAGAGAAAAACCCTATAAAAGAAAAATAAAGATGCACTTCTCAAAAGAGACGGCTTACCCTCCTTAATGTGAAAAAAAGCCTTATCCATAGAAACAAGAGGCCAAAGATGAAGTCTTTTCTTTCGGATTCAGAAGACGTACCCCCTTGATTTCAATATTTTCTGTCAAAGTTTACAGAAAAAGAGAAAATCGTTATTTTGTAGACATATCACATCAAAAAGCAACTATATATTTCACACAAAGTACACAATACTAAGCTGAAAACGCGAATGAGTCCACATACTGTAGCATTGTCAGGGTATTAGTCAATCATATATGAACAATATTAAACACTTAACCTAAGGAGAAAAAGACAAAGGAGTGTACAGGTGCATCGGCAGATCTTAGCAGCAGAAGAAAAGGTAGGTATTTTGTCACTCTCTTGCCCCCACGGGCCCAACAGAATCTCCCTGGGTCTTCCTAAGTCAACAACGATTGGTCCATTCTAGGGAGGACACAAGCAAACCATAGGTGCCAGACCCATAAAAATGTAAGAAGTATGTCAGCCAAAACATTTCTAAGTCTCTTATCAACAAGGAAGGTATTCATTCTATTCTTAACTTCTATGAATGAGACTGAATGGGACTTCCAGGCTTTAGCAATGGCCTGTTTAGCAGCCCCAATAGGAACACAAATCATTTACAGTATTCTGGTTAAGTCCTCCACTCACACAAAAAAAACACCCAAGGATCTCTGTTTTCTCAGGTCAAAGACTTTGGACTATATGCGGACCACTGCTGGGCATTTCCACCAAATGTGCCTAATGTTCCCGGGCACATCACATCCCCTAAAGCATCTGTCTGGATTTCCCAGAACCACATGAGTGATTCTAGTAGGAACCTTGTACCCAGGGGCGGGCTGGCCATAGGGCATACTGGGCAAAATCCCGGTAGGGCACTAGCAAAGGCCGCGAATTACAGATGTGGGACGGTGGGCGGCATCTGCCATTCGTGGCCCCTCACTGCTGTTCCCCCGGCCACCGCTGCCGCTCTCACACACACACACATGCTTACCGGCACTTCCTGGTTGTTACGTGGTGGGTGTCTATGGGCGGCGTCCATTGTTTTCATTGGACGACGGCCATCTGGGGCCCGCCCACCGACCAGGAAGTGCTGGTAAGCATGTGTATGTGTGCGTGCTATTTGTGTGTTTGAAAGCAACGGGAGCGTCGGCGGCAGCGGCCGAGGGAACAGCAGAGAGGGGCCGTGAACGGCAGATGCCACCCACCCTCCCGCATCTGTCATTTGCAGCCTCTGCACGGCTTTGGCGGCACAGCAGTGAAGGGCAGACCGGCCCTCTGCCCACCGGGAACCAGGGTGAGTGTGTGTGTACAGCTGGGGGAGAGTGAAATGAGGGATGCCCCCACTGGCTGCACTGAGGGATGCCCCATTGGCTGCACTGAGGGATGCCCCCACTGGCTGCACTGAGGGAAGCCCCCACTGCCTTTACTGAGGGATGCCCCCACTGCCTGTACTGAGGGATGCCCCCACTGCCTGTACTGAGGGATGCCCCCACTGCCTGTACGGAGGGATGCCCCCACTGCCTGTACGGAGGGATGCCCCCACTGCCTGTACGGAAGGATGCCCCCACTGCCTGTACGGAGGGAGGCCCCCACTGCCTGTACGGAGGGATGCCCCCACTGCCTGTACGGAGGGATGCCCCCACTGCCTGCACTGAGGGATGCCCCCACTGCCTGCACGGAGGGATGCCCCCACTGCCTGTACGGAGGGATGCCCCCACTGGCTGCACGGAGGGATGCCCCCACTGGCTGCACAGAGGGATGCCCCCACTGGCTGCACGGAGGGATGCCCCCACTGGCTGCACTGAGGGATGCCCCATTGGCTGCACTGAGTGATGCCCCCACTGCCTTTACTGAGGGATGCCCCCACTGCCTGTACTGAGGGATGCCCCCACTGCCTGTACTGAGGGATGCCCCCACTGCCTGTACAGAGGGATGCCCCCACTGCCTGTACGGAGGGATGCCCCCACTGCCTGTACGGAGGGAGGCCCTCACTGCCTGTACGGAGGGATGCCCCCACTGCCTGTACGGAGGGATGCCCCCACTGCCTGCACTGAGGGATGCCCCCACTGCCTGCACGGAGGGATGCCCCCACTGCCTGTACGGAGGGATGCCCCCACTGGCTGCACGGAGGGATGCCCCCACTGGCTGCACAGAGGGATGCCCCCACTGGCTGCACGGAGGGATGCCCCCACTGGCTGCACGGAGGGATGCCCCCACTGGCTGCATGGAGGGATGCCCCCACTGGCTGCACTGAGGGATGCCCCCACTGGCTGCATGGAGGGATGCCCCCACTGGCTGCACGGAGGAATGCCCCCACTGGCTGCACGGAGGGATGCCCCCACTGGCTGCACGGAGGGATGCCCCCACTGGCTGCACTGAGGGATGCCCCCACTGGCTGCATGGAGGGATGCCCCCACTGGCTGCACGGAGGGATGCCCCCACTGGCTGCACTGAGGGATGCCCCCACTGCCTGTACGGAGGGATGCCTCCACTGGCTGCATGGAGGGATGCCCCCACTGGCTGCACGGAGGGATGCCCCCACTGGCTGCACGGAGGGATGCCCCCAATGCCTGTATGGAGGGATGCCCCCACTACCTGTACGGAGGGATGCCTCCACTGGCTGCAGGGAGGGATGCCCCCACTGGCTGCACGGAGGGATGCCCCCACTGGCTGCACTGAGGGATGCCCCCACTGGCTGCACTGAGGGATGCCCCCACTGCCTGTACGGAGGGATGCCTGTACGGAGGGATGCCCCCACTGCCTGTACGGAGGGATGCCCCCACTGCCTGTACGAATGGATGCCCCCACTGCCTGTACTGAGCGATGCCCCCACTGCCTGTACGGAGGGATGCCCCCACTGCCTGTACGGAGGGATGTCCCCACTGCCTGTACGGAGGGATGCCCCCACTGCCTGTACAAAGGCATGCCCCCACTGCCTGTACAAAGGAATGCCCCCACTGCCTGTACAAAGGCATGCCCCCACTGCCTGTACAAAGGAATGCCCCCACTGCCTGCAATGAGAAAAATTTGTGTAATGAGGGATGCCGCTCACTGACTGTAATGGGGGGATTTTATTACAACATTTGGTTCAGAATATTTTCTTTCTTATTTTGTCCTCTAAACCCTGGGTGCGTGCTGTGGAATGAAAAATAAGGTTTATATATCATGTGACATTAGGATACTATACTGGGCCAGGAACAGTACAGCAGGGCCGATGTGCCCCAAAAAGTCCCGGGCCGTTTTTTAGCCCCAGTCCGCCCCTGCTTGTACCATCTCATCAAGGCAGTTGCAACTGATAAAACACTGATGGAGCTAGCATATGTTGCGGGCGGGGGGCTGGAGAATCTTAATTTTCTACCCAGGTGCTGGAGTGGCCCTTTAAAATCTTTTGGGCAAATTTTGTTACTTTTTCTTTTTGTAAATTTAAGCTGTTTGTGTTGAATCTAACGGGGGTGGGGATATTGTTGATGTACATGGCCTCAAAATTCCTAGTGGCAGCCCTGACTATAGATATATATATATATATATATATATATATATATATAGATATAGATATAGATATTTATATAGACAAAAATATGTCAATAATATTTTAAGTGCATTCCAAAGCTATTACTAGTGTTCTAATGCATTGTTTAGAATCAGTTTATACACACCAGTTAAATGATCAAGTTGCAGGCTTCTCCAAATCACAACTACTGTGCAACCGCACAGGTACCCACAGATGATTAAAGTGCTAATTAGGTACGACTGTGATTGAAATGCTAATTACACAATGGTTGCTCTGCGTCGAGGGTGAAAGTCATGAGCGGGGGGGAGAGATAGGCTGTTAGCTGTCTTCACAAATGGTGGTGGACCTATAGACCACCAGGCACGACATATGATTGGTGGTCTACGGCAAAGGTATGCAGGGGGTGTGCCACTACTCTTTGCCTTGCTTCTAGTTACAGGAGCAGTCAGACAAGGTTAGCTATTGCATAATTATTTATGGACTTTGCCAGCAGTGTCCCTTTAAGCATAATTTGGCAGTCAACTGTTTTAAATAAGTTTAAACAAATAACAAAACTGCCCACCAGGTGACAGCAGAGCTCCAAATTCAGCCACATTGGCATTTTCCTATGGAGCATATAATACAGCGTATGCTTGCTGGGTGGCAAAAACAAGTTATACTTAAACTTAAACTGGCATAGATTAAAATTGCAAAATTAGTCTAAATGGGTACCCATCAAGAAAATCTTAGAACAATGAAACAGCAGTTTCCTGTAACCTTGAGAAAGTCCTACAAATAAGTAAAATCACAAAAAGAGCCCACTGGGTGGCTGCAAAGAAGTTTTGTGCAACCTTAAAGCGGACCAAAACCCACCAAACTTGTGAAATACATTTGGCCAAAGCCCCTGACGATATTTCCTTCTTAGGGTGTAGAACTAGAAATGGATATTTTCCCTTTTCGAATGGCCCTGGAACACTGTTTTTAATTGCTGTCCCTCTTTGTGAGATAACAGGAGATCAGTCATTGCATAGGTGTGGCAATGACATCATTTCCATAGACAAAAATGGCAATGAATGGGGGAGGTAGAGCTTTACAGCTAAAACAAGAGCCATTATTATGGGATTAGAGTGAAGCAGGAAAAGGTGCTCTTCATCGGGAGAGCAATTCAGGGAATGCTAGTAAAAAATGTGGGTTTTGATCCGCTTTGCCTCAATGCCCTGGTTGAGGGGCCACTAAGACAACAGGACTGTGTTGGAAATGTGGACCCCAATGTTTACAGTTCCACCTTTGTGTTAGAATAAAGTTAAAAATCCTATTGAGATAGCCTTTACTTTTCCTTTACAGATGGCTTGAATAGTTTTGATGTTGTAGTATTATAATTTTGCCTGACGAGAGAGTGGCTCTCGCCTCTTTTAGGGACCTGCATCCAGCCATTCAGGTGAGCGTTGCTGCTCTGGACTAGGAGCGATGATCTGCGTGGGCGAAAAAGTGAGTATAGCTTTTTTTATTTGCCTGAAAATTGTCTAGTACATCCCTGGGCTGGCCATTGGTTCTTTTGGACCTCAGGGCTCTGTGGACCCTGTCCATTTTGAGCCTGTCAGTGGGAAGGCCAGGGGACATCTCCTAAACAGTGCTGTTACAGTTGATCACTTGATCCTCTAAATGAGTGAAGGCTGTGTCTAAATCAGATTTTACCTTGGTAATGTCTTTCCTGGTGGGCTTTGAGGACTGTTGTAACATTATCCATCCTGTCCTCTAACACACTGGCTCTGGCCCGCAGCTCCTTAAGATCCCGTGCCATATCGTATTAGCTGGAGAAGGAGAGCCTTAAATTTTCTAAGCCAGGTGGCGTCTCACACGTGCTGTCCTCAATGGGGTCTGCTGGAGAGGTATTCTGTCCTAGCTAAGCTCCTCAATTGGTTCAGGCGAGCTGACTGATGCCTAATTGTGCTGTGAGAAGTGTTGGAGATACAATAGGCATTTTTTTTACTGCATGCATGTTCCAGTAAACCAGTTCCTGTTACACCACAAATGTCTCGATTTGACTCCA
The DNA here is from genome assembly GCA_027917425.1 of Gastrophryne carolinensis. NCBI lineage: Eukaryota > Metazoa > Chordata > Amphibia > Anura > Microhylidae > Gastrophryne > Gastrophryne carolinensis. Next base: position 321,377,082 of record CM051239.1, read on the forward strand.
CTGCACCCAGCACTTACAAGCAATAGTTGTTAGGTATAGAGTAGGGTAGTCAAAAAATGAAGAAGATTCACACTTTGGTAGAAGATGGGGACTGAGAGGGGTTCAGGGACCCCTATAAGTTTCTAATGGGAAAGGCCAATAATATGGGTTCTACTCGAAAAGGAACTAGTGTATGCCACAAGAGAACCCTTCTAAGGGAGGTGACCCTTACCCCATACAAAAGTATATGAGGGGTTGGTACATATACGAGTCCTCTTAAATACTATTGGTTTCTGGGGTTAGGCTTACCCCTGATTCTTATTTGACTCTATATATGACCACACCTTTGTTAGTAATTAATCAATATTTATTCAATATTTATTCACATAAGTTTTTACATAAAAATAAAGATGATTTCTTACATTCAACTTATTAGTTTATGTGTATATACATTCAATATTTTGCCACTTTGTGATTACCTGTGATTTTTTTAGCAGCATAATATACATATTGCACATCCCCTTACATAATTGCTCACGTGTCTACACATAATCATGATGATTTCAGCAGCATAGTTACCATATTGCACATCCCTTAATACAACTCATAAATAATAATTATTTTTAACATTAGATATTTCCAACAGTTTTCTCTTAAAAATTGATCAGTTGCATATTGTTATTTTTAATAGAGTCAAATACATCACAATTGCTCTTTTTGGATCATTATCTGGATGAGCAATTATGTAAGCAATTATGTGAGCAATTATGTAAAGGGGATGTGCAATATGTATATTATATATTATATTTATATTATGCTGCTAAAAAAATCACAGGTAATCACAAAGGAGTGGCAAAACTATTGAATGTATATACACATAAACTAATTAGTTGAATGTAAGAAATCATCTTTTTTAAGTAATTTTTAAGTAAAAACTTATGTGAATAAATATTGATTAATTACTAACAAAGGTGTGGTCATATATAGAGTCAAATAACAATCAGGGGTAAGCCTTACCCCAGAAACCAGCAATAATATGGGTGTTTGCAGGGACCACTAGGTTTTATATAGCAAAGGCCAGAGAAAGGGTGGGGCAGATGGAAATTTTCATTGGGCAGCAACTAATTTGTTTGAAGGGGGTGGAGGGTAATTCTGGGAGCACAGAATGTTGAGGGGGGTGTAGGGAGCGCTAAAGGTTTCCATGAGAGAGACCACAGAATTGGTGTGGAAGGGATGATTCAAACAGATAGGCCATATTCTCACTGAGAGCAGTCACCCACTTCTGTCCACAGTGAGCTCCATGTCTTTCCTATGCCAGTCTGCTCCCAGAATGCGTTTTTTTTTTTTGCCTTGGGGGCAGTTACCCTGTTCTATAGCCTATAATATTGGTGGGGTTTAATGTGTGCAGGAATGAATTTAGAATATAGAATATATTGAGTCGGCTAAAAGGTTAACCCCCCCGTCAGGCCCGTGGTCTCATTTCTTCTCCCGGTTGAATTTCACCATTACTTATAAACCCGGAACAAAATATATTAAGGCTGATGCCTTATCCAGAAGTTTCACAATTGATAAGACCCCTGTATAGGAGATTCTACCCATGCTTCCGCAGCATAAGGTCATAGCCGTCATCCAACCTGACCTATCGATTGAGCTGAGCAGGTTTCAATCGGATTCTCCTCCAGACAAACCCGATCACCTCCTCTTTGTGCCTTTGTCCCACCGTCTGAAAGTACTTCAGCAGTTTCAAGACTCCAAAACGGTAGGTCATCCAGGGGTTAAAAGGACCTTGACCCTTCTATCCCGTCATGTCTGGTGGCCATCTTACAGGAAAGATACCCAGGCCTTCATTCAGGGCTGTAAGATTTGTGCCCGTAATAAAACCCCTAGGTCTACCCCTGCTGGACTACTGGTGCCCCTGTCCACTCCTTCACAGCCTTGGACACATTTGGCCATGGACTTTATTACTAATCTGCCACAGTCCCAGGCATATACCGTTATCTGGGTTGTGGTAGATCGATTTAGCAAAATGGCACATTTTGTTCCCTTAAAAAAGCTGCCCACGGCCCCAAGATTAGCTCAATATTTCCTGGATCACATTTTCCGACTACATGAAATCCCAGAAGATGTGGTCTCAGATAGGGGGGTCCAATTTGTGTCACACTTCTGGAGGGCTTTCTGCACCCGGCTAGGCTGCACTGTCTCTCTGTCCTTGGCTTTTCCCCCCCAGTCCAATGGGCAGAAGGAACCAGTCATTAGAACAATATCTCTGTTGCTTCACCTCCGATATCCAGTCAGAGTGGTCCCAATTTCTTCCCTTTGCAAATTTGCCTTCAATAATGCAGTTAGCTCCTCCAGGGGGGTATTACCCTTCCGCTGTGTATTTGGGAGGGATCTTAATTTCTCAGCACTTTCAGGCTTGTCCTCTGGTTTGCCTTCTCTAGACGATTGGTTATCCCAGTGGCCAAATTTATGGGCCAAGATTCAGCGGCATTTGGTCCAGGCATCGGGTCAGCAGAAGGTCTTTGCGGATCGTCATCAATCTAACAATCCAGACTATAAGGTGGGGGATTTGGTCTGGCTCTCTACCAAAAATTTGGTGCTACGCCAACTCTCTGTAAAATGGGGACCACGATATATCGGCCCTTATCCCATTTTACAGAAAATTAACCAAGTCCCATACAGACTCAAAATTCCACCATCTCTGAAGATTTGTAATTCTTTTCACGTTTCCCTCCTTAAGCCTGCCAGGGGAGTGGAGGAGGATTCCTCTCCTTCTCCTATCCTAGTTGATGGTGAGCAGGAGTTTGAAGTCGCACAAATTCTGGATTCCCGTTTCCTCCGGAATTCCTTGCAATATTTAGTTGACTGGAAGGGGTATGGTCCAGAAGAAAGGAGTTAGGTCCCAGCTAGAGATGTGCATGCGGACTGTTTAATTAGAAGATTTCATAAAGAAAATCCTCTTAAACCCAGAGTGGAGGGTCCTGGGGCCCCTCCTCAAGGGGGGGTAATGTAAGGGACTTACCTATGCCAGGGGGCCCGCGGCGAGTGTCTGCTGGGCGACGTGGCGCTCAGCGCGGTGCTCCTGCTGCTGAGCACAGCCGCCACTCCCGGACAACGGGGAGCGCGGTGCGTCACTCTGGCAGCCTCCCCTGCCCCTCTCTAGCTGTGCAGGCACGCATCCCACAGTCTGTAAATTTCGCCACTAGGAGGCACTGCGCTGCAAGTGGCAGGCAGCACAGAGTCCTCCACACCTGATGGGAATCAGGGGCTGATCAGCCTTGCTGCCAAGACTGACCAGCCCCTGGATAGTGTCTCCAATCACTCACAGTGTTGTAAGTTACACCATTCGGCACATACACTCCCCCCCAGGGTGGCCATTGGTCAATTACTCAATAAATATGGAGTCAGCCCAGTACTCAGTGCCCGTGATAGTCGCTTGTGATTAGGGTGTGATTCTGTTAGTTACTATCTGTTTTCCGACCCGGCTTGATCGACCATCCCTGTCCGCTGGATACCCCGCGATCTCTGACCTCCCGGCTTGACCCTTTGGCTTCCCCTGACTACACACCTGTCTCATCCCTGTGTTCTGACGCACCCTCCGGACTGACTACCCGTGAACGACCTCGGCTTCGGGATACCCTTGTGGTTCATCGGCCTTCACCGTAAGCAGACCTGGGGGCAACCGTGTCCGGTGAGGTGTACCTAGCATCCCGGCAAACGGGTGCTTGACTATAGGCAGAAGTGGCGGTGGAGATTGGGGGTTGTCTGCTTACAGAAGGCTGGTGTCCCACTGGGCATCACAGTAGGAGCTGTGCAGTGTGTGTCCACGCTGGCCACTCATATAGATGTCTGGGGATGCAGTGCAACCCGTGCCATGGGATAGTCTAGGTAAGTATAATTTTCTTTTAAAGTGAGCTGAGTTGGGCAGTGATGGAGGGGGGTGCTCGCATGCGTACTTGTGTGTGGAGGGGGCAGGTCGCACTGGGTTTTTGTCCGCTTTAAAGCATTTACATGTGGTGAATTTTGTGTTTTTAGTCAATACGCAAGTCTGGGCGAGAAGTGAAGTCCAGTTACCTCCCTAATTTTCTTCCTACATGGAGGGGAGAAACTTTCTACCATCCATCAGAATCCCTCTCTGCATCTAATTTCGCCAAACTTATATTATTTCGACTGACTTTTGCATCTCCTTTATTTAAAGTGGATGAAAATGCTCTGCTATGCTATGTGAAACCCCCCAGGTTGTCAAAACCAACTCACCTCTTCCCAGTCATACAACGCATGTGTGGGCGCTCATCCAATCAGCATTCTCGGATCTGCTCAAGCCCCTTCGTTCAGGAGCTTGTCTAATGCAAGCCGATCAGAGCATGCTGGCGGCCGCATCCCCCGCTACCCTTTAACAGGGAACATGCCCGCTCCAGCCATTCACAAATACTTTGCGCAGGCATGCATTCTGCTAAAGGGATAGCGATGATGCAGTGGCAGCTTGTGCATGCACCGTCAGACTGGGAACGAAGGGACTTGGGGGGTTTCACACAGTGGGGCACCCCCAGTCGGGGTTCCCCCAGGGGAGCGAATATGCCTGCTCTAAAGTCTCATAGACTCCAGGGTGGGTTTTGGTCCTCTTTAAATTGATTCACAACAGCAGCACTCTGTGCGCTTTATCTAATAAATGCTGATTCTGACAACGAATGAACACCCAAACTTGTCAGAAAAAACAGACACTTATGAATTCTCACCTCGTTAAAACAATCTATCACACTTACAGGATGTGCATCCTTCAGACATTCACTTAATTCGACACGATGTGACCCCTTGACGGCCAGAAAATGATGAAAGACTGCTCCTGAAAAGGAATTAGAGCTCAGGACTCTTGGTCCCTTTCTCAAAAAAATATATTTTCAATACATTAGCATAACACTGAAAATCTTCTGTGTATTCTAGCCAACCATACCAAAAATGTATGTATTGCCAACCAGCTAACAGATACAACTTACAGCTTTATTAAAATCTCTGTCCAGGTACACACTAACTTTCTCCCCCCTTATCCTCCTTGAGAACAGTATTTCAAAGCATCTGAAAATCTATGATTTTATATAAATACATTATGTATTCTAAGCAAGACCAATGTCTTTGCTTCAACTTCTAGGTCGTGAGCTGGAAAGAGCTTATCTCCGAGCAGCATTATGAATATTGAGCATGCTCTGCTGTGGTCAGAGACAACTGTGGGGCCGCTGTGCCTTGTCCAGCAAGGGACAGAGTATCTGTAAGACCAATTTTTCAATCACATTAAAAAAGGGGCAAACTTTGGAGCCATGCTACAGCTTCTACTCTGCACTGCAGAAAATGTAGGAGAGACATAAGGAACAGGCTTCAGGTGAGCTGCTTGCTGGCTAATTATTGCTGTTGGGTTTACCATCGCTTTAAGTGATTATTTCATTTGATTGATACAGATTGATTGATATGATTGACTGAAGTGATTAATATATTATATATATTAAAATACACTTGAGTCAACTGCAGTCAAATGTTACATGCGTCTATATTATTGAGGATAATAAAAGATACTCAAAAATACTTCACGGGGTGAGGGGGGACATATTATGACATCATCCATCATCTGTTACATCAACTGCCATGAAACCACACTGTGCAAACAGAAAACAATTTCGTGGACAACTTCAGCAAGGAAAGCGTCTCATCCTTGCATTGATAGAGCTTTTGATCAGCACAGGAAAACCTCCCCTGTCTTTTACCCTTTGTCCTCTCCACCAATCCGGAATGTGTTGACAACAATGGCAAGGACACCATCTTGTCCTTGTATTAAGAAAGCTTCTGATCAGCACAGGAAAATCTTCCCTGTCTTTGTCCTCTCCACCAACCCTGGATGTGACAACAACGGGTTAGGATCACCAAACCAAAATGTCTACGATGCCAGAGTGGTAAGCATTATAAACAGGATAGATCAGTTCAGAGAAATGTAACATCCCTGCCACTGCATACTTGTCCACGTGTCTGTGGCGAGGTGGACACTGGAACTAATGGAATTACCCAGTGCACATCTTATTTTTTCACAACCTGTTTGTGCAGGGCAGGGATGGCCTGGCAAGAAAAGTAGTGGTGGCTGGGAACAGTATTGCTGAACAGCAACCGCCATCAGATCTTTAAAATTGTCTGTCTCCGACAGGCAGAATGGGAACATTTCAAAGGCCAACAATTTGGAAACGCTTCCCTGGGATGATGTGGACTGGCTTGGTGATGGTGGTGGTGGTGCTGCTGGAGGTGGTGGTGGTCCCACATTCTCCCTTTGGGGGGCAAACAGGTGGCCCTGTCGTTGGGGAGGCAGTAGTAACGTCTGAGTCAACCGAAGCAGCAGAGGGGGCCTCAGGTGTTTCCATGTTTCCATGATTTATTAATAGCGCCAGGTAGCGACAGATGAGCGACAGTAGCGTGATTTTCACAGCGCCGGCTAGTATTCGCTGTGCTTGACCGTTGTTCGGTTGTTGACAGCGACTCAGTCGGTGTGCGGTAATGTTGAATGCGGGTTTAGGAGTCGCTGTTTGACAGGTTCCGCGCTGTATGGGAGCGCATGACAACGAATGGCCATAGCGAACGGCTCCCAGCATATTCATTAACAAATCACGCTCAAAAAATTCTCGCGCTGTAAAATGCATGTTTAAACCCCTGAGCGCTGGCGGCGATGTGTTAAAAGTAGTTTTTTAACCCCCAAACAACCTTATTTTTGGAAAAAAATAATAAACAAGTTTTTATAAACATTTATAATATGTAATATGAATACATTAATATCAGACCTGTAATATCAATTCTGCACAAATTATTTTTTTTTTTACCTTAAAAAAAAGATATAACATTGCAGAACATTGCAGAAGTGGTCACCGAATTTTTGACATTTAAAAAAAAAAAAATGTATATAATGAATATTTAAAGATTGCTCCATTGAAATGCATTGGAGAGCGCCAGGTAGCGAGAGGTCATACCTAGCGCTGTGATTAGCAGCGGTGCTGTTCGCTGAAGTCTGCAACATGATGAATCCCGCGCTAGCTGACGCTCTCGCCGGCGCTAGCCTCATTTAGCGTGATAAATGCGTGATTGTGTTCGCAGCCTGGCGTTCTGGAGTCGGTAGCCGCCGATAACTGGCGCTACCTGGCGCTAGTGAGACACTACCTGGCACTATCCCTTGATAAATAAGGCCCTAAGTCTTTCTGCCACTGAAGCTTGTATTTGGATTGCAGGTGCCTGATCATAGACATGGTGCTGAGATTATTAAGAATTTTCCCTTGGCGGCACTGGTGGCCCAGCTTACAAATGACCTGTGTCTTGTCCTTTGTGCGCTGCTTGAAAAAATGCCACGCTGGAGAGATCTTTTGAACCTGCCTTGGTGTGCTCAGTCCCTGGGTGTGGTGGGCAGTGGCAGCAACTGACTGACCCCTGACCACTGGCATCTTTCTTCCTCTTTTGCTGGCTGCCTGGGGCTGTGTGACCACCACCTCTTTCTATAAACTCTGATGGCCTTCAGTCCACGTTGGGTCTATGACCTCGTCATCCCCCTGTCATCCTCTTCCACTCACTCCCTCCTGATAGCCTCTTTTTTTTCTTTATAACCCCCTGTCCTGCCTCAGTGCCAGGGTAGGGTGGCAGGGCAGGGGGAAATTTTTAAGTGAAGTTCCACTTTACATAGCAGTGGCACACAAGTGCCCTGAACAATTGGTATCAAAGATTACTGGCACACAAGTGCCCTGAACAATTAGTATTAAGGATTACTGACACACAAGTGCCCTGAACCATTGGACACTACACCAAAAACGTTTTTTTCCAAGAGGGTCTTAATTGCCCTGATGCAATTGACAGTGAGATATCCAGCCTTCTCTTGATTTAAAACATAGCTTTTAATCCAAAGTTTAAAAATGCCAAAATCCACATAAGATCCTGATGTCCATGTACAAAATCAAATCATCCTACATAAATACCTGGATGTATGATTAAGGGCAAGTCTATGCCCGAAATGTGTCACAGGGTACCCGCTGTGGGGCACACTTAAACAAGGTCCGGGTATTTATGCTGGATGATTTGTCCCATTTATGGTTTAAACCATTAGAGAATCTGGTCCCCATCTGGTCAAAATCCAAAAAGCCTCTTGTTCGAATAATTTTTTCTGATGATCTCCACCACTAATCCCCAATTCACTCTTTCAATTGCCTTGATTTTAAATCAGCTGAACCCCCATGGGTACTGTTAAAGTTTTTTGATACATTAGATAAATTAATCAAATGAAGCCTCCAAATGCCATACAGGTTTAGTGCAACCTATATATTGTACCTCACATTTGGCACAAGAAATTAAATAAACCACTCCAGTGGTTTTACAATTCATCAGGTCTTTAATCTTGTATGTGTGTTTGTTGACATAGAAATGGAAATTCGCAAGAAAACTACACATACCACATCTTGTTCTGCCACTACTGTTTTGGTGTATGTGATGACTATAAAGCTTTTTTCTATTAAAGAGTACTCACACCCATGTGGTTGGAGCAAGTGGTATTAAAGAGTACTCATACCCAAGTGGTTGGAGCAAATGGTATTAAAGAGTACTCACGCCCAAGCGGTTGGAGCAAATAGTATTAAAGAGGACCCACACCCAAGTGGTTGGAGCAAGTGGTATTAAAGAGTACTTACACCCAGGTGGTTGGAGCAAGTGTTATTAAAGAGTTCTCACACCCAAGTGGTTTGAGTAAGTGCTATTACTTGACACCCAAATGGTTTAAGCAAGTGCTATTACAGAGTACTGACACCAAGCGGTTTGAACAATTGCTATTAAACAGTACTGGCACCCAGCCTAACCTAGTCTAACCCTCACTCATTCCCTTCTTGCCCTAGCTACCGCAGAGAGAGCGCCAGTGTGATCTGTGTGATGTGGATCCCATCTTTTATACGGCGGGGTCACATGTCCTGTCTTGCCAATAGTTGGTAGTGTGCACAGATTTCAATTTGAAATCCATGCTCGTGGTTCGGAAACCCGAATTTACAAAGTTCGATATGAACCTAAAGTTTGAGGTTCGGGTTCACCCATCCTGATGGATGAGTACTGAATTTTTGCCTTTGTGATTCTGGGGATATGTAGGCTGGCTACCAAAGGGACAGAATTTAGGCAGCCCTGGAAAGTATGGGGGTCAGAGTATCCAGACAACATGTCAGTGCCACAGAGTACAACCAACCTATTGGTATGTGCTGGATTCACAAAATATAAATGTGATCTTAACACTTTACTGTACACGAGATTTTTCCCAACCTCAGAATCACAACTTCATCTTCTCATGCCAGTTTCTGTTTTGTCAAAATAGAGTAGGTAATATTTTCTATTAGTACAAAGGTGCAAGCTTGCTGTGAATCCAAGGGAGAGGCATTCCCCCAGATTAAATTTAAATGTGGTCAGACAGATGAAGCCACATGATAAAAGTAACATTTCATTCCTGAGAAAAAAAAAGGTGAACGTGAGACCTGCTCCACTTGCCTCTCTAACAGTACATCCAACCTCTGCTTACAACCAAAGACCTGAGCTGGCAGATACCAGAAACTCACCTTTGTTTCCTGTTATGTTCTCCAACATAGGCTACAGGGTTTGTACCAGTTATTCTACCCAAAATTCACTTGCAGAAACCCATGTAATGTATTAAATTACTCATCACTCACAAATATCTCAAAGCAGATTACCTTCATATGGGAACCTATACTGGAACTGCATTAGGCTGGGTGAACAATGAGGTGATCCTATGGAAATCACTTCTGAATTGCAAAGTGATTTTAAAAAACTTGCGATTGCCACTCAATAGAGTGACATTGCTGTTGCTGCAGTCAAAAATTGCTGCGGGCAATCCTTTTGTAGGGTGACTGTGATTGCTCTGCAATCATTAGCTGCTCTGTGAATGTGCCTGTAGGCTACTATGGGCAGCCCCAAAAACATATTAAAACACCCTAGTATAAAGGGGGCCTTAATAATCTTGTTACCAATAGTAACTGTTTTGTCTGATCTAGTAGCCCAATAATCCACGGCTTGCTTTTCCTGGTAGTAAATGTAGATTGAGAAAATGTAGGTTTTCTCAACAAAGCTGACCATAAAAGAGTTTGGCTAGGGTAGTGAAAGTTCTAAATACTGTGCATTGCTGAATTGCTAGATAAAAATAAAAAGTATTTATTTTTCCCCATTTACTCAGCTTTCCACAAGGGAGTTTAATCCCAAAACAATATTTGTAGTATCATAAATCAGCAAAAATAATATGCTAAATAATGAACCACTTGCATTTGGAAAAAATGTTATATGACTGTTGTAGAGCCCACCTCAAAGTGTGCTTGGACCACATCAAATTCGGAAAATTATGGCACACTTTTCCTGAATTAAAGTGAACAAAGTATTTGAAATAATCTTTTTATGACTCATTACCACTTCCCCTTATTACTAACCACATCAATTCTGTGGTTTATCCCTAAACTATGTATTACAAAACAAGTCTACTGTCTCTGAACTGACGATACTGCTTCTTTCTGTCATTTATTCTAGTACTTGCATGTATATTGATTCCATGTTCTTTAAAACCTTTAAATAATACTTGGACTTTTTCCATGAAAAAAATGACCACCCAAGCTACACAGCATATGAGCCAAACCACTCCAAATGAACTAAGCTTTAATGAATTGAGACAGAACAAACAGGTTAAGGAAGAAGTTAAATATACTCACTTTGTGTGCCACGCAGACCATCGTTGCTGGTCCAGGGCTGCAGATCTTACTTAAACCGGACCTTGAGCATGATTTAATGAAAAGCCGAACCCTTTAAAAACTATTCCCCAGCATCTAAAATTAATATATTTTAAGTTTTTAGTCACTTACTTATTCTTTCCCCCCACTGGGCTGCAACTCTGTTCAGGACTCTAGGATACTGGTGCCGCCATCTTGACTCAGAAGCCTCAAATACTGAGGAGAGGAGAGCGGGAAAAAGTACAGAGGGTGGGGTTATAGCTGTGCTTTGCACAGACAGAGCAGAGCTAGGTCAGGGAAAGGACAGCAATCCCAGAATTCAGAGGGACACAGTCAGAAAACACTTCCTGTTTGCAGGCTGCCTGATGCTCCATGAGCCGCATCTTGGATGTTTAAAAACTCATAAAATGCAGTAGCTGTAGGTAGGATAATTTTTAATGTGAGCAATCTGTATGTACAGGGCGTGGGAAACATATAAGATATGCTCTTATTCAGGGTGAAGGTCCGCTTTAAACTGAGGGGGGCATGCCAGCTCACAGTGACAATGGCGGGGGCGGCTCCCTTTTGGACGACACAAGAAAAGATGAGTGACTGAACGGCCAGTGTGGGACATGGATCCGGTGATCAGGTAATAGCTGTAGCTCCGGAGCAGCAGCGATGGCCTGCATGAAACCCAGGGTGAGTATAGCATTTTTTTGACTGAAAAACTTCTTTAACCTATAACAAGTATATAATACCAGTAAAGGCAACCAAATGCACCTACTGCATAAAACAGAAAGTAAACAATGGGGATTGTCCAGGCTAAGTTAAAAACAAATAATTGTTTTCTCACCGGTCATGTTCCCGGAACAGCTTAATTTGCTTCTGAATAAAGTTCCTTTAACCCCTAGTCACTGGCATCGCAGATAAAACACAAGGTACTGGGCTTTATTGTTGATGAACTGCGAGGCGGTGTGGATGAATAATGGCAGCCCTGATGTTTAGGCTTTAATTTCCATTGCAGCTTCTTGGAGCTGTGCCCTCACTCCTACTGTACCCCACTGCAACATACTTACAGAGCTAATGTGATAGGAGCCTAGGCGTTTTTTGCTGAGATCCAGTCCCTGCCTGCAGCCTAGTGGTGGTCTTATCACCACCCCTCTTGCATCAGACCGTGTGGGAGATACCAATGCTTGTGTGTACAGACAACGACAGCTGGAATTACTGATGTCATTAGGCCTAGAATTCTCATAATTACCATATGGAGATGAACTCCTTTTGACTCAGCTTCCTGAATTGGGTTGGAAACTTTTCTTGTTTGTCTGACGGTAGACAATTTTTTTGGCCTACAGTGTCTTTCCAAAAATCGAGGAACCTGCATCTTTTGGATGGAACCAGACTCTATTTTTCCAGATTTACAATCCATCCCAATTTTTATAGCAAGGATAGAGTCACAGCAAGGCTGTTTAAGAGAGAGGTCTCAGTGCCTCCTGTCAGTAGGAGATTAGTAAGGAAATATGGAGATTTCCTGGAGTCTCAGTGCACTCATGACCTCCGCCAGGATTTTTTTGAATATTCCGGGAGCCAAGGAGATTTCAAATGGCAAGGACCTGTACTGAAAGTGAAGTACTTCGGACCCCCCAGGAACTGGCTCGATTACTTTCTTGTTGAGTAATTCCTGTATGACCTGGGGAAATGCTTCTCTTTAGCTAGGATCCAGGGGCAACTGCATAATCTGTATCTTCTCTGGTGGTTTTGATCAAAGTTCCAGTCAATATCCCTGTGTGATTGTTCTGTCACGAATTTCTCAAGAGAGAAATCCACTATTAAAGAGTGACCAGCAATTCAAATACTGCGAGGAAGAGGAAGAGAGCAAATTGTGTTTATTGTGAGAAACAAGGTGCAGTGAGGAAAACATACATGCGTGAGAGATTCAGTCCACAGGTAAGTCCAAAGTCCAAGAGGAAAACAGAGCAAACAGGAGGGAAAACAATGGCTGAAAAGGAAGACCTGGGTTCAGAGTTCTGGTTTCATGAATCCGGGTTTAGAGTTCTGGGTACAGAGTTCTGGTTTCTGCAGACAGAGTCAATGCTGAGCCACTAACTGCATAGCAGCATCAGCATATAAAGACCAGCAATCAGTAATTAGTACAGGTGCAAACCACAGAAAAATGTTCCAGAAAGAAACAGGCGAAGGCTAAGGAGGAACTCCAGACCTGACATGTTCTTAGCACAAAAGGATTGAGGTTATTGACCTCCACGCTCCCAAGAAAAAAAAAACCCGATGCTCTGCGGGGAGTTACAAACCAAGCTTGGTCTGTGTCCCCCTTTTGGACGTGAGGCCGCCCTGCCAGGTCTTCAGCCAAATTGACCTTCTGGCTGAATTAATAAGAGCCGTGGTCTTAGCCGTGGCCCTGATCGCATCAGCTGAGAAAAAAATTCTCTCAGGAAATTGCCACTACCTTTTGATTAATTTGGAAAGGGATGAATGGATAGGAAAAGATTTCTCCTTACGCATCGTAAGCTTATGATAAACCGTGTCCTGTGCTGACAGGGTCTGTTCATCATTTACGATCTTCATAGTACCATAGATTTAAAGAAGAAGGGCCCCAGTTTCAGCAATCTTCTTTTGTGAGCCTCTAGAAATTCCTTAACCCTCTGACCCATCTCCCCCCAAACCCTTGTTCAAGGAATCTACTGCAGAAGAGACTAATCCTTCATTCTAATCCTTCCCCTGACTCTGACTAGTAGGAGGAGGAGGAGGCTGAGAGGTAATGGGCTAAGAGGGTTCTGGTGAAGAGACAGGTAGCGATAAGGATGTCTGGAGGTAACCCATAGAAAAAGTCTGTGTTGGTGGAAACGTGGCAATAGGAGGGGCTGCCCTTGCCAGGAGTGAGCCTTGCAGATCTCAAGAGACGAGGTCACGTCTACTTGTCTACAGAAGTGCAGGGTCTTGAAGTGTACCTATGCAGTGGAGCTATACTGATCTAGAATGCATATAATTGTTTATTTGAATTCTGACCATTTCCTTGCAGGCTGCATATTTGTAGTCAAATGATCTTACCAATATTAGTTTTCCCAATTATTATTAAGTTATGTCATCGAGAATATTACATTGGAACTACAGCTAACTTTAGACATGCCAGTTTTTTGTTATGTGGGGCTGACCCTTGAAGTGTTAAGTACCCTGGCCATTTGAGTAAGACAAACTGTTTCCTCCACCAATTACTAGTGTAAACACTGCCATAGCTTTGACATGAAAATCAACCAAACTTTTGGTGACAGCAACTAATGTACATCAGCTAATTTTCACACCTTTGTGAGTTATGTAGATCTCCATGATACTGTAATAGTTGTAAGTATACTTTTTCGGTTTACTGTTTCAGGCGAGCAGCACCCAGACAGGAGGCCACTGCCATCTTTGTTTGGGGCAGATGGGAATATCCAGGAAGGACCCGAGATGTGTTCTGGGGGGTAAGAGGACGGGGTGATATAAAAGCTGGGATGGCAGTGAGCAGGAAGGAGGGTGTCTCAGAATCCAGGAAAAGGGAAGCAGACATGAGTCACGTCCTTCACAGTTGCTGCGGGTGATGAAATGCAGGTGAGCTGCCCCTAGCCAGCAGGGTTCGGCCGGTGCTTAGCTGCTCCTGGCCGTTGAACGAGGATGCCACCGCCGCACTGTTAAGAGAGCCCAATCACCGTGGGAGACCACAAGCGAGGTCAGCCAGGGTGGATGACCAGAGAAAAAGGGATAGTCTGCTTTCTGTAGTGACATTATAGTGGGGTGGCCTGCACTTTGCCGGCACCCTAGAAAGAGCATTGTGTAACTGTTATCCCTTGTTGCATGTCCACCCAGAGAAAGGAGCACGTTTGGAGTGTTCTTATGCTATGTAATTAAACTGTATGAAATAAAGTTATCTTTAGTTAGAAATCTGTGTGGCTGTGCCATGACTATCACCCCCTGTCTCTATAGTGGAACCCGAGGATTACAATTTGTCAGTGTGCCTTCCTAGTTTCAAGGTTCTTTCACATGCAAGCATTCATGTAGAAACCTGAATCTGGGACTTCTCATGTGCACTCATCCATATAGAAGCCAGGATCCCATTCTGGTAGGAAGCTGGCTTCCAGGAATTCTCACACCTGTGTTGAGGTTTAAAAGGAGGCACCTGACACCATCTCAGTACTGCTTGATCTTCAGAGATTCCTGTGTGGACTCTCTCAATAGAGTATATGGTCATGGTATACAGTGTATTCCTACAGTCACCTGTATTCTGGCCTGACTTTCTAGACTATTACTTAGAGCTGCCCTTAGAACTGTCTACCCATTGTGACCCGGCTTTGCCCTCGCTTGTGAACCGTTTCTGTCTGCACCAACCACTGGCTTGTTACTCGATCTGAACCTGTGCTCGTGACGATTCAACCTCTGCTTGTTCTTTGCACCTGTACTCACCTGTTCCCATCATTCTAGGTACTGTTAACCCAGCCTAAATAGGGCTTCCTCGCTGCCAGTACTCCCCCTGCCAGTGAGCCTCATAATATGTTCCCTCATATCCTTATGCCCTGTTTACATAGAGCAGTTATCGAATGAGAAAAGTGACCGCACTTAAACAATAATTGTTCTGTGGAAATGGTCACTGCAATCAAACGATGAACAAGAATGGTTCACCATCCCCGTCGCATCATTTATTTCTCCTTCATCACGGAATCTTGGAATGTGGAAACAGTAGTCACGTACAAAAAATGAGTTTTAGCTATGAGCAAAATTAATCGCATTAGAGATCACTCTAGCGACCGATTAACCAACAAATCTTCAGCATCTGAACGCAGTTGTTCAGATTTGATTTGTATGGTCGTGCTGTCGCTGATCAAACAGCCAATTTATCTGCTCGTGTAAACCCAGCATTACACAAGTCAATTTTAAAACTACTTTGTAGCTTTATTTTTTTAGGCACATTCTGTACATAAGGTTCAGTGTGCTGTTATCCTATGCTGTTAGAGAATGCTATACATGCTGACAACTGGAGAGAAGGAATCCAGATGACTTTCTTTCTGTGTTAACGCAAATTAGCCTTTCAGTATTGCATATGAGTTACACTTATGTGGCAAGTGAAGCCAAATAATCTCAGCTTCTCTGGAAAACTGAGCCTGGGTGTTGTAGAGTGTCAGCCTCAGTATGAGGTTCATGAGACAGTTGCTAAACTATGTGACACGTGTGTTTTAGCAACCCAGACAGAAACAGCAGCCAGAGCTCTTCCTTCTTGCCTCAGTGCAAGGAGCAGCATGCTTTGCCCTTGTCTCTGGGCTGACCCTGGAATCTAAAGAATTCCAGGGACGGCCAATGGTCTTCCCCCAGGGGCATCTCGGATTGGGTGAAATCCCCCAGGGCTGTGGTATTCATTAAAGGCCGCTTCCACTTCCCATTAAAGTAAATGAGAGCTGTTTGGTGAATTAGATAGTCAGGGGAAAAGGCACTTTCTGGATGAGAGCCTGCACATGCGCCATATGACCAAGGAGAAGTGAGTGAATGCGGCTATCTGGGGGGTTTCACACAGCGGGGGATGGCCCGCTTTGCCAATCTGCTGAAACCATGTCCTGCCCCACTAGCCCAATAGTTAATCTATTCTGTGTTCTTGACAGGGTGTTGTCCCCCCCCCTGTCATCAGTCACACTGTAGCTCCATTTACTAAATGGAAGGGGCATGATAGTCCTTGACACACCACCTGCCTTGAATGGAGGGGGTGTTCTGATGCTACAGTGACTGATGGCAGGGGCATCGCCCCTGTTAAAAACATGGAAGAAATTATTGGGCCGGGTGGCATGAGACATAAATCTAGTGATCAGGTAGGAGCTGGAGCCCTGGAATAGGAACAGTCGCCTGCATGGGACAAAAGGTAAGTATATTGTTTTGAGTTTTTTTTTGCCTGGACAATGCCTTTAACTCTATTATGACTACACCACATTAATTACCGGGCTGCAGAGCTGGTCCTTGACCTGCAGCCTGTTAATTAATGTAGTTTTCTTTTAGTTGTTCTCAGGCTGCTATGAGAGAAGGATTGCAGTTTCAGCAGTGGCATACCCCTCGATTCAAAGAGCAAAAGTTAATTGATTTCGTATCGAGAATCGTAAGTTTGGGTGGGTGTTTGTCATTTTTTCTTGTTTTTTTGCCCATTTCGTATTCGCACGACCGTTCGCGCATAGACGTATATGAACATACGCATTTCGTACGAGAATCGTATATTTTGCGTTAGTTCGTGTGTTTTTCCCGTCCAAATCGTATTATTTGCGTCCGATCCTATTTTTTACGTCCTTCACATGGGCTTGCGACCAATTCAGAGAGGTGATTGCTAATTGTTTTGAAGCCCATTAAAGAGCTGCTTTACGAAATGTTTGCCGGCAGCTATTTGGCCTCGGGAGTAGGATGGAGAGGAGCGAGTTTGTGGCACATCAAGGGCTTATGCTTTTTGGCATTGAGTTGATCGAGATGTCTGAGAGCAGATTGCCCCTGCGTCGTCGCATGAACATCGATAGCATGAATGATGTTGAGCTGTTCGAGCTGACCAGGCTTAATCGCGCTTCCCTCCATAAATTATATAGTGAGCTGCGGCCATGGTTAGCCCGCACCACAAGGAAGGGGCATGCAATTTCAGGTATGACCAAGATGCTTGGCTGCCTGCAATTTTTGGCGAACGGCTCGTTCCAGAGGCTGGGTGCCCTCTCCGTGGGGATGTCACAGCCTACGCTGAGCCGCGCACTATCTAAATTTTTGGAAGGCATGGCTGCCATAACTCCAAAATATATTTATTTTCCGGATGATATGGCAGCCAGAAACGCCATTAAGCTTGGGTTTTATAATGTGGCCGACATGCCCAACGTTATTGGTGCTATTGACTGCACACATGTGGCACTCGTACCTAGGGCTGCCGACGAGTATATATATAGGTATTGAGATTGGTTATTATGTTGGCCAACGTGTAATGTAACCTGTTTTCCTTTGCGGCAGCATATTTGTTTATCCCTCATTTGTGTAGCTGCTTTATCTAGGCTTTTCATTAGTCTTTCCCAATAGAGTGCAGACATGTATTTTTTTTTTTAATTTTATTTTTTCAAATATCAATTACCCTTTTTGTATGTTTTTGCCTTAAGGAATCGAAAAATGGGACACTCCCTTAATGTCCAGGCCGTGGTTGGTCCGGACATGCGTTTTATGAGTGTCCTTGCCGGCTACCCAGGATCGTCCCACGACTCCTATATACTCAGGCGATCTGGGTTGTTTAGGAGATTTGAGGCAGGTGAATTTTCGGGTGCATGGCTGCTTGGTAAGTGTGTCCTATTTCTGTGCTATTAAATGTGGGATTAATCTTGTATTTGTTTATATTTTTGTATTTGAATTCTTTACATAAGCCAGAAACTGCCTTTTTGTTGGGTCATATATTATGAACTCCAAACCAAAATGCTTGCCTCGCTTTGTCCTTCAGAATGTTTTCCCTTTAGTTAGGATGTCTGTAAGTTCCATGTCCCTAAATATATTGGTTGGGAGTTTATACCCAAGGATCTGTGAGCTTTTGCTCCTTTTGTAGTATTGGTCTTTAAATGTCAAAGTGGACTTAAACTGCATACATTGTAGTTTTCATATAAATGTTGATAGCCCCTCAGCAGCATCCTAATTGTAACATGTCAGAAACCTCAAAATATATTTAAATTCCAACTACCCTTGGCCGTGCAGATGTTTGTTAATTAATTGGTATATTGAAGTGCCATTTTTAATTATGTACTACATTAGTGGCAATAGTTATTTTGCTAATGTGCCCTGGGTGTTTTTTTTGGCCCTTTACCTTACATCATTATGATATATGTTAAATTCTTTGTGTTTGTTGTGTTGCCCTTTTAATTTTGATTACATTTAATTGTCTGTTTAAGGTGATTCCGGGTACCCACTTCTACCCTGGCTCATGACGCCTGTGCTGCGGCCCCAGGATGCCTCTCAGGAAGCGTACAACCGTGCGCACCGCAAGACCAGGGCTGTTGTGGAGAGGGCCTTTGGGCTGTTGAAGACCCGTTTTCGTTGCTTGGACCATACTGGGGGCGCCCTGCAATATGATCCAAAAAAAGTGATCGACATAATCATGGCATGTGCTGTTTTGCACAATTTTGCGATACTGGAACGTGTCCCACGTTATGTGGATAGCCTGCCCTCTACAGCCCTAGAGGATGATGGAGAGAATTTTGTTGGTCCACCCAGTGAGTCTGCCCAATCAGTTCGATCAAACTTGATATTGCAGCATTTTAGTTAATTTTATTTCGTGTATCAACATTCTGTGTGTCTGTGTTAGCCTTTTTGTTAAATATGTTGTTTTGCCGTAATGTGGCATTACCTCAAAGTAAAACATTTTTACCGTAATTGTTGCCTAATGTATTTCATGTAGTTTCCTTAGCTTGATATTTGCATTGTTACACCTCTTAAAACCAAAATTATCTGGTTTAGCCCAAGCTGTTTAAAATGTGTTCCCACTAAAAACGCCACAAGTATTGTAAGTGAGAATATTTTTTTACTTAGGAAAGTTAAAATTATTGTGCTTAACAGAAAACATTCCACATACATCTGTGGTTACAAATGGATGACATAACAAAAAAAACATCGAGCACATCTACACCTGGAAGTGAGTGGCACAACCAAACAAGGACACCCAGTCCAAAGGCCAGCCTAGTCCAGTCATTAATATTGCCTGTGCCCAGGGATATTTGGGCATGGCCATAATGTCACACAAACATGTCTGCAAACAGGAGGAGCACCAACCAAATACATATTTAAAGCCATAAGTGGCCAGATACACTCCACATATAGACATAGACCTATGGCATTGGCTAGTGGCCTTAAGCATTACTCTAAGGAGCTATATGGGAGCAAATACAAAACACAACCTGCATGAGCAACACAAAATGGATTGTTTGAAACCTCAAAGGACAAGTAAATACAGTGGGGGTTAAGAGAAAAGATGTCCCACACAACCATGGCTTAATAGGGTGGCTGCCCATAATACCCAGGTGGAGGTCCAGGTGGAGGTCCATGTGAATGGGACCTAGCCTGGGCCATGGCAGCATTGTGAATTTGAAACTGCTCCACAATGTTTCTCTGCATATTGGTCATCTCAGCCATGGCTGACTGGATGCCATTACTTGCAGTTACCACGTTGCTGTTGAGGGTACGCAACTCCGCGAGGATGCCCTGTAAGCTGGTATTGATGTTCACCATGTCGGCATGCCTTTCCTCACGCTCTGTAACGAGCTGTGCCTCATAAGAGTCCCTTTCTTGGGTCCATAATTGAAGCAGGGCACTCTGCCTCCCCTGGGAAATTGTGGGGCGGCGTAATGGAGTCCGCCGCACAATTACCCTGGCTCTTGGGCGTGCCCTGCCGCGTGGTGTCGTCCCCTCAACAGCAACAGGCCTGCTTTGCAAATCCTCAGCAGCAGAGTGAACACTGGGGACTGTTGTGTCAGTCTCCCCATGTGCATGCACAATGGATGGAGATTCACTCTGCTGCTGAGGATTGGCCAGAGAAACATTATGGAGCAGTTCCAAATTGGGACCCAGGGGGAGGTCATCCGACGTGCCCTGCATGGAGACATCATCTTCCTCCATTTCCTGGATCTCTTCCATGAGTGTGCGGGTCTGTAGGGACATATAAAAAAAAAAGTGTAAGTTGGCGTCCAAATTTGGGATTCCCACAGTTTAACACATGCTTAAGCACTTGGTAGTATTTATGGTACTAAATTAACTTACCGGAAATCTCGGATCTGGGCTCCTATGCTGTACGGACCTGGTAGGCATAACCAAACTGGGGGGTGAGTTTACCCTTGCTGAGGGATCATGCTGGGCTGAAGAAGAGAAAAACAAACAAGGTAAACACACACATAACCATTTTTTGGATAGGTAATCAAATAAACCACTATTTGTAATATTAAGCAACTCTACAGCAATGGGGACATTTGTTAAAAGACACGCAAGTTTAGATAGGTGCAATGCCTCGCGAAAACTGCTAACTGACCTCAGTTCTAAGTCAGGAAGTGTACCCAGTCAGCATACAACTTGCAACGCAAATTTTTGGATTAAGACTACCATTCGCTAGGTCCGGGGTACTCAAACACTTCTTGTAAAGGTCCATTTAAAGGTATGTGGTGAGAGGTGAATGTCTGGCCATGGGGCTGACGCAGGGGGTGTCTAGTTAGAAATAAACACACTGGTGGAGGGGCTTGAGATTTCAAAGTGCAAACTAATAAAGGCTGCTTGCCCTTGCTGGGCTGGATGGGGCAGAGCTGAGGGGACAGGGATTGGATGGCTAAAGGGGGGAGTTCACGAATTGATGGTGATGGGATGGATGGAGCAAATCTGTTACAAATGTATGGGGCTTATGTGGGGGGGGGGCATGGGGGGACTGTGGCAGATGGGGCAGAGCAGGGGCAGCGGGACACGATTGTGCCAAGAGAAAGATGTACCAAGTTACTGTGTACCTTGCAATGCCACTTCCTGTGCAGTACTTCATATTGCAATGCTATGTTTCAGGGAGCCATGACATTGGGCAGGAGAACAACCACTACATCGCCGATCAAGGGGGCAGCTCTGAGCACGTCAACACAGAAGTAACTGAGTGCAGGGCTGTCTGGGCAGGGGTCCTGGAATCTGGTGCCAAGGTCCGCATTGGGACCCCGGCCCGCCAGTTGAGTCTCGCTGCTCTAGGTCAGATATGTTTGGGGGTGGGTAATTAAATTGTTAACTCAAACACAACTCACACAACAAATAGCCAACCCATCCATAATGATGTGTGTTTTGTGATTGATTCAAAATATATCACTTTTCATGAGAAACTTCATGACTTGACCAATACAATTGGAAATTTGATCTTTGCCATAATGGATGTGGTCCTAAATGTGTGATTCACAGGGACCAAAAGAGGACACAAACAGGCACAGTAGTGCGAGGCCAAGCAAGGCAAACCATAGGGCCATCCCGTCATCTTGTTACTAGTGAACTTTAGATTATTTAGCAAACAGGCAAACATGCAGATTTAAGAGTACTCACCGTGGGTACGGGTCGGTGAGTCTGTGTCCCTTAGACCAGCATGTCCACCGACCGCGACCGGATGGAGAAGTCCCAGCACAATCTCCTCAGCAGGGGTAAACTCCAATTTTGTAGGAAAGCCACCTCCAGTTTTCAGGCTGAAAAGAGAAAATCGTTTGGCACTCAGAAAAGGTGCATACAGTACATCCTAAACCTTATATTTGGAGACATCATTTATTTACCTGTAATTATGCCTTTTAATTTCTTTTTGCCGTACAGCATATTTCAGATCCGAGATTTTCTTCTGAATTTGGGACACATCTTTCCTCTCTTCCCCCGCTGCATTTACTTGTCGTAGGATGGTTTCAAACAATTCCATCTTGCGCTGCTTTGTGGTGTGTTTTGATTTGCTCCCATAGAGCTCGTCATAGTATAATGTAAGGCCACTAGCCAATGCCATATTTTGATCATGGGAGAATCTCCCACTCAACTGGCCGCGGCGCAATGTGCGGCCAGATGGTTGGCTTGGCTGCTCCTCCATGTGTGCAGACACATGTGGTGACATTATGGCCTGGGGCTGGGTAGGGGAATGGCCGGATTGTTGGCTTCCCAATGACTGGACTGGACTGGCCAAGGGACTGGGTGTTCTTGCGTGGCTGGCCACCGAACTTCCAGGTGTAGATGTGGTCATGGTGGACATTCTGGGCCCTCTTGGGGGGCTATGTTCCCGGCTGGTGCCAGGTCGGGGGCTCTGTTCCCGGCTGGTGGCAGGTCGTGGGCTTCTGGCCCTGCTGCGGGCCCTGGCTGGGCTTCTGGCCCTGGATGGTGTTCGGGCCCTGGCTGGGCTTCTGGCCCTGGATGGGGTTCGGGCCCTGGATGGGGTTCGGGCCCTGCTGCGGGGCCTGGGTTGCCGAACTGCCCTACTTGAACCCATGGGCGGTGTGGGCTCCCTTGGGCGGCCTCTTCTGGGGGCAGAGGTGGTGGGTGCTGCTGTTGCCTGCTTTTTGGCTGCAGGGGCACGTGGCTTGGGGCCCCTTTTTTGGGTTCCAGAGGGTCCAGTGTCCCTTGGTGGGGCAGAGGTAGTAGTCTTGGATCGCAGCTTTTTCCTACCTTGCTGGGACCTGGTGGTTGGGCCCTCCGACGTCTGGCTTTGCTGGGGTCGTTTGGAGCTTGCCTTTTTCGGTGCCATCTTCCACAAATGCTCAAAGAGAATGAGCTTTGGGTGCAGGGACCTTTAAATAATGAGCCCAGCGTGTGACGCCTATGCGCACGACTACGCGCTCGTACGGACGTACGTTCGAGCGGAACCAGGAAACCGCTGGGGTTTCACTTATCTGCTGCCTTGAAGAAGCATAAAGATGGCGCCCACTATCTTCACCCGTCAACAGGAAGAGATCCTCATGCTGGTAAGTGGCTGCCTCTGCATTTTAATGTAATAGTCAATGATGGCCTAAATGTAAATGATGCGTTTGGAACTAGTTTGGGGTCTCTTAATGTTTAATAACTGGCTCCTCACACTTCATCCTCAAGGGCCGAGCCTGGCCACGTTTTCACCTGTCTATGCTGATGTCCTAATTAGGGAAATTGCTCAGGCTTAGCAACAGTTAATTAACCTGTGGAGTAGCGGGGCTACCTGTCAAACCTGGCGTGTCTCGGACCTTGATGCGGATGTTTGAGGAACACTGTTTTCCTAAGCCATAAAAACACAACGGGAAGCCACACACGTGGTCCAAAAGCCTAAGCATAAGCCTACATCTTGGATGTTTAAACCATCCTAACATGCCATAGATGCAGGTGGCCTGATTCTTGATGTTGGCTATTATCTGTATGTACATGGTGTGTGATACATATAACATAAGACCAGACTCTCATTCACAGTCAACGTCCTCTTTAAGGCACTCCCCAAAAATGGCTGCCACTCTAAATGTGTGTGTTAATGACATGAAATTCTCAACTTGTGATGCAACACATATGGGTCTGTGTGTAAAAGTAAAAGCTCTGTGTCCATTATGTTTTTCAGATCATGCTTCAGCGCCGGTATGACTTCGCGCCCAATGTGTGCGAGAAAAGGGACATCGCCCGGGAGATCATCGCGGAGATACACCGTGTCACCAGCACCACCTTCACTCACACCCAGATAATGCAGCATTGGTCGGACCTGAAACGTCTGCACATGCCCCGGGTGCGGAGGTTTTTTGGAATCCATTTCCCAAGTAAGTACAAAGCAATTGCATGGTATATGTTCCAAATGTATAAGTTATGCCTTTATTTATAATGACTTTTCTTTGGTAGTGTTGGAAATGGATTTCAGAATTCGCCGCACCCGGAGGCGTACAGGCCGACCAGTGCTGCATGAGTCTGCATCTGTGAGTGAAGGTGGTGGATCTCCCGGGCGACGGACCTACCCCTCCTCTGTGGCCTCCTCAGACCAGCCCCTGGACCTTACCACAGAGGAGGGGCCCAACCGCGTGGGCGTGGAGTCATACCTGGCCAGGCATGGGGAAGGCTCTGGTATGTCACTCTTCATGTATAGGCACAAAGATATACATGGCAGGCCAAAAACTAAGTTATCCTTTATTATGTATTTGTAGAAGCTTCTGGTGCGGGTGAGATAGTGGAGGAGGAGGCAGCAGAGATGCTGGAAGTTGATCCTGGCGAAGGTGAGTGATGTCAGCCAGACTGGGAGCCAGATATGTTGGGAATAGTGACTCTATACAAGTACTAACCAAATGTCACATGTTTCTCCAGGGACTTCTTCACAGCATAGCCAGGACCAAGGGCAGCCTGTTGGCCCCAACCAGCCATCTGTCGGCCACCAACTCCGTAAGTCTCCATGCCATTATTCATATTAATGTTTGGTTAGCTAATAACACACACATAACTAAAGGCGTAGCCAATGTGTAGTTCACACTTTCATGTGGGCACTTCGTTAGCTTAAAGAGGACCCTAACTTGTATTAAGAACATAAGAATTAGCCAACACACTGTACCTACAGATTAGAAACATGGAAAAACACCCTTCAGCCATCTAATGCATGTTATTAGACTGAACAAAACCAATATTGCGGAATATGGAATGCGCAATATTTACAGGCAGCATGGGATACAGATTGAAAAAAGTAAGGTGCTGCCATGCATTGTGGGAGTGATGACCTTTCCCTCAACCCAGCTATGCTCTGGATTCCCAACGCACCACTGTAACCTACTCCCCTGTACTTTATCCAACTCTCCACTCCTCATTAAGTGTTATGCTTCAGAGTCCAGATGGCGGCGCTGTAATCAAAAAACATCCCAAATTTACTTTGATCTGGTGCAGAATCATTTGGGAATAGTTATTGGTTTTCATTAAATAATGTGGAAGGTCCGCTTTAAGGAGTTTAAAGACTTACCTGTGGGAAATGCATTAACTTTATCCCTTGGAAGAATGACATATGTCATGCATTTACATGTATTTGATTAACCCCAAATCTATTTCCAGCATACAAACCGGTCTGGGACTCCTATTTATGTTTATTTCTCTATTGGTTACAGGGATGATCCCAAAAACATTGGCTGGCAAAAAAAAAAGAATAAAGGAGTTGGTGGCCGAGCTGCTGGCCATACAGGCGACGTTGGGGCCAACAGATGAAGAAGAGGAGGAGGATTAGTGCCCTTGGTCCTGGCTACTTTTGTTAAATGTTTTTAAAATTTTAGAATCTTTTATACATTTTTGGTTTTTTTGTTTTCAAAAAACAAAAAAACCTTTTATCTCTGTTTTAAAAAAAAAAAAAAAAAAAATTTAATATGTTTGGAAAACCAAAAAAAAAAGGTTTAATGTGTTTGAAAACCAAAAATTTTAAAAAATAAAAGATGTTTTAAACAAAACACAAAAAATCTAAAAATATGTTTAAAGGAAAAAAAAAAACACATTTCAAAATAATTTAAATAAATTATATTTTAAGACTTCCTAAATGTGTCTTTTCTAATATGCGCACCAAAAAACAATTACACAAACAAGAAAAAACACGCTTAGAAACATATAGACATATGTACATTATGTGGTTTGTGTAAGTTTTAGGGTCGTCAACATGAAGTTGGATGCAAGCGCTAAGGGGTTTAGGTAAGTTTTAGGGACCGAGAAATGAAGTTGGATGCAGGCGCTAAGGGGTTTAGGTAAGTTTTAGGGACCGAGAAATGAAGTTGGATGCAAGCGCTAAGGGGTTTAGGTAAGTTTTAGGGACCGATAAATGAAGTTGGATGCAGGCGCTAAGGGGTTTAGGTAAGTTTTAGGGACCGAGAAATGAAGTTGGATGCAAGCGCTAAGGGGTTTAGGTAAGTTTTAGGGACCGATAAATGAAGTTGGATGCAAGCGCTAAGGGGTTTAGGTAAGTTTTAGGGACCGAGAAATGAAGTTGGATGCAGGCGCTAAGGGGTTTAGGTAAGTTTTAGGGACCGAGAAATGAAGTTGGATGCAAGCGCTAAGGGGTTTAGGTAAGTTTTAGGGACCGATAAATGAAGTTGGATGCAAGCGCTAAGGGGTTTAGGTAAGTTTTATGGACCGAGAAATGAAGTTGGATGCAGGCGCTAAGGGGTTTAGGTAAGTTTTATGGACCGAGAAATGAAGTTGGATGCAGGCGCTAAGGGGTTTAGGTAAGTTTTAGGGACCGAGAAATGAAGTTGGATGCAAGCGCTAAGGGGTTTAGGTAAGTTTTAGGGACCGATAAATGAAGTTGGATGCAAGCGCTAAGGGGTTTAGGTAAGTTTTAGGGACCGAGAAATGAAGTTGGATGCAGGCGCTAAGGGGTTTAGGTAAGTTTTAGGGACCGAGAAATGAAGTTGGATGCAAGCGCTAAGGGGTTTAGGTAAGTTTTAGGGACCGAGAAATGAAGTTGGATGCAAGCGCTAAGGGGTTTAGGTAAGTTTTAGGGACCGATAAATGAAGTTGGATGCAAGCGCTAAGGGGTTTAGGTAAGTTTTAGGGACCGAGAAATGAAGTTGGATGCAGGCGCTAAGGGGTTTAGGTAAGTTTTAGGGACCGAGAAATGAAGTTGGATGCAAGCGCTAAGGGGTTTAGGTAAGTTTTAGGGACCGATAAATGAAGTTGGATGCAAGCGCTAAGGGGTTTAGGTAAGTTTTATGGACCGAGAAATGAAGTTGGATGCAGGCGCTAAGGGGTTTAGGTAAGTTTTAGGGACCGAGAAATGAAGTTGGATGCAGGCGCTAAGGGGTTTAGGTAAGTTTTAGGGACCGAGAAATGAAGTTGGATGCAAGCGCTAAGGGGTTTATGTAAGTTTTATGGACCGAGAAATGAAGTTGGATGCAAGCGCTAAGGGGTTTAGGTAAGTTTTAGGGACCGAGAAATGAAGTTGGATGCAGGCGCTAAGGGGTTTAGGTAAGTTTTAGGGACCGAGAAATGAAGTTGGATGCAAGCGCTAAGGGGTTTAGGTAAGTTTTAGGGACCGATAAATGAAGTTGGATGCAAGCGCTAAGGGGTTTAGGTAAGTTTTATGGACCGAGAAATGAAGTTGGATGCAGGCGCTAAGGGGTTTAGGTAAGTTTTAGGGACCGAGAAATGAAGTTGGATGCAGGCGCTAAGGGGTTTAGGTAAGTTTTATGGACCGAGAAATGAAGTTGGATGCAGGCGCTAAGGGGTTTAGGTAAGTTTTAGGGACCGAGAAATGAAGTTGGATGCAAGCGCTAAGGGGTTTATGTAAGTTTTATGGACCGAGAAATGAAGTTGGATGCAAGCGCTAAGGGGTTTCGGTAAGTTTTAGGGACCGAGAAATGAAGTTGGATGCAGGCGCTAAGGGGTTTAGGTAAGTTTCTGGTTGAGGGTGCGCATGCGCAAGATCTTATAAACATACGAACGCACGAATCTAAGAGGCCAAAAACCAATGAAAACCAGAGGAAAACGCAAGTAATTGGAAGAGGTGGACGATGGAAGCAGCAGAAAAAACAGGCTGCCGCCGCAACAGGTGAGCACATGAACGTGATTTTTACGATTGACAACTGACTGAGGCAAGTTCGGGAGATATCATACGAACGGACGTATATTTTAGGATAGAAACGTATTTGCTTATTGAATCACTCGCAAGTTCATACGAACGCACGAGCGGACGTGAAAAATAGAATGATCGTGACCCAAATCCAAGCTGTTACATGTTTCTTTGAATCAACCCAATAGTCTGTGAAAGTGAAAGTCTGAGACACTAAAAGTGTCATAAATCTATTCCCTTTGACTAGTATAGGGTAGAATAAATTCCTCTTAGCTAGGGAATGTAGAGAAGGTTTAGGAGTATGCTCCCCTTAGCTAGTGTGAAAAGTGTGTGGAATATAGATATGGGTTAGATTACAGTAGTTTATTGAATTCTGTATATCTCTCTCTCCCAGGTTTGTACTTGTATCTTACATAATTAGCGAGGTAATTAGACTAAGACATACATTATCTTATCAGAATTATCAGTGTATAGCACTGTATGGAAAAATATATACACATCTAATATATGTACATAAAATTAATAATTATACTTTATCTTAGTTCTACTAAGATAAAGTACATGGCATCATGGATTTGAAAAAAATTGGCTTGGTCATTAAAGTGGACCAAAACCCAGGATTTTGACTATCCTGAGTTTTGGACTTTGCCCCCCCCCCCCCCAGGCACCGCGATGGGGGATGCCCCGCTGTGTGAAACCCCCCAGGTCGCTCAGTCTCACTCACCCTTCCTTGGTCCTATGAAGCTCCTCGTCCAGTCAGCACGCTCGGATGCGCCCACCTTAGATGAGCTCTTGGATGAAGGGGCAGGAGCAGATCCAAGCACACTGACGGGACGAGGAGCTGCGTAAGACTGAAGAAGGGTGAGTGAGATCGGGCTACCTTGGGGGGTTTCACACAGCAGGGCATCCCCCAATCGGGGTCCCCGGGGGGGGGGAAAGACCAAGGGCATTGGCGTTCACATCCCCCGCTACTCTTTAACAGGGGGCGTGCCATGCTAAAGGGATAGCGGGGATGCGGCCGCTGCTCGTACATGCGCCGCTGGACCAGGAAAGAAGGTGAGTTTTCGGGCAACCTGGGGGTGTTTGACACAGCGGGGCATCCCGACAAGGAGGACAAGAAAATTATTCTTCACCTTCTCTGCTTATTTTCTTTCTCTTTTTTTTCCTGCTGAAAAACTATTTACATATATACAAGTTCCACTAGGACTAGGCATCTGAACAGAAGATATAGACACCTAGCAAAAAGGGAGAGTCTGATGTATTTTCTCTCCCAATCCTCTCCAGGCCATCAGCATTCAATAACGAATAGGACCTCCAAAAGCAGTGCCCTTACTTCAGGGTGGGATCTCAAGAATTAATGAAGAGTAAGCATCCACCAGGCTCTAACATCTACCTTACAGAACTTGGTAAATGTATGAACTGAATAAGTAGCACCTTGGCATCTGTTCCACTGAGGCCAGGTGCTGAAAAGTCCAGGTTGCTCCAATAGCTTGTGTAAAATGAGCTGTAACCCGAAAGGGAGGATTCTTCCCCTTGAAGGTGTAGGACTTTATTACCGCCTGTCTAATCCATCGGCTGATGGTAGATTTAGCTGGTGGAAGGCCCCTCCGTAGCCCCTCAGCTATAACAAATAAGGAGTCCGACTTAGAGAAAGCTTGTGTAACAGAGATATAATATTTTAATGCTCTTACTACATCCAAAAAATGAAGGACATAAGGAGGGCAAAACCCCTTGGGAAGAAAATCTTGCTTAAAACGGAAGACGGTTTTGTCCTTATGCAACTCTAAATAAGGAGGTTTAACCGATAAAGCTGCTAATTCAGAAATCCGCCTAACCGAAGTAATTGCCACTAAAAAAATTACCTTAAGTGTCAACAAGCCTTGAGAGGCTTCTGCTAGAGGCTCAAAGAGAGGGCCCTGCAGGGCTGACAACACGAAGTTCAAGTCCCAAACAGGCAGAATAGGTTTACATGAGAGTGACCCCCTGCAAAAAAGTCCTAATTAGCCTAATCTCTGCAATAGGCTTCTGAAAAATGATGGATAAAGCAGATACCTGGCCTTTTAGAGTGCCCAATTGAAGTTCCTCATCCAGACCCTTCTGCAGAAATTCCAGAATTCTGGAGACAGAAAACTTCCTACAAGCAAAACCTTTGGATTCACACCACACTGTAGTAAATCTTTGAAGAAGTCTGCTCCTGGACCTGAATCATGGTCTGAATAACCCTGGCAGATAAAGCCCTCTCTTTTAAGATGGAGGTTTCAATAGCCAGGCCATCAAAGCCAGAACTCGTAAATTGGGGTGCCATAAGGGTCCCTGTGTGAGAAGATCTGGATTGTCCGGAAGCCGCCAGTGCTCGCCCTCCAACATCCTTACTATGTGTGAGAACCAGCTGCTCCTTGGCCAGCGAGAAGCCACTAGAATGGTTGGAACCCCTTTTACTATCACTAGAGGGTCCCTGGACCGAGACACAAACTCTTATTCTTCCGATTGTGCCAAGACACAAAGAGATCTACATCTGGTCGTCCCCAGTGCACGCAAAGAGAGTGAAAAACCCTTTGACTGAGGATCCACGCTCCCTGATGCAGTACTATTCTGCTCAAGCAATTGGACTGCAAGTTGTCCACTCCTGGTATATTCTTCTCAGCCCAGAGAAGTATCCGGCTCAATTTCTTGAGAGTTCTTTTGCTCCTGGTGCCCCCCAGTGGTTTATGTATGCCACCAACATCAAGTTGTCTGACTGAATCCTGACAGGATGCCCTCTCAGGTTGAAAGTACTATGTTCTAAGAGAATTGCCCTCAATTCTAGGATATTTATAGGGAGCTTGTGCTCCCCCAGCATCCTCAGATGCTGAGGATTCAGCCACCATGTTAGAGACTGCCTGGCTGATTGTGTCATAAAAAGGGGTGATCCAGAGACTCCGCGGTACGATCCCAGATTGAGAGAAACTCCATCTGCAGTGGCCTTGTGTGAAACTGTGCAAAGATCACTGCCTCTGAGGAAGAAACATCAGGCCCACTAGCCACACCCACTAATGGATCATTGGCTGAGGGCAGGCCAAGAGAGTAAAACACCCCTTCCCCTCTACACCCCGGAGTCTAGATGACGGACCTTAAAATTGTCTCGCTTAACACGAAGGGGATGAATAGCCCGGAAAAGAGATCCTTGGTCCTGAGGAATCTGCAGAGGCCCAGGTTCTAGGTCGAGAGGAGTGAGCATAGCCATTTCAGCATCCCTCCCGTGGGAGCTGGTGGACTTTAAATCCAATGAAGAAGGGAGATGGCTGTTCCTGAAGGACGTCCTCGCTTTTTACATTTGCAAACATATATGTACCCAACTCAGAGCAGGTTATATTCTGGTTCTGGGAGGGGATTTCAACCTTGCCCTCGGTCCCCTCCTTGACACCTCTAGGGGAGCCCCTCACTTGTCATACGCTAAGCTAAAGAAATTAAAGATAATGTTTGCCTTACACCAATTGGTTGATCCTTGGAGGATTCACCATCCCGATACTCGTCATTAGACTTTTTTCTCCCCCCCACACGGATCATACTTTAGAATTGATATGATTCTGGTGACCCATGGGGCCCTTGGACGGGTTAGAGATACAGAGATAGGCTGTATGACCATTTCAGACCATGCGCCGGTTATGATTACATTAGCACTCCCGTACCCGGGCCCCAAAAGGTGGACCTGGCGCTTAAATAATTCTTTGTTAGATGACCAAGGGGTACTCTCTGAGATCCAGAGGGACGTTAAGGACTTCTTTGAGCTCAACTCGTCACCTGAGGTAGATCCGGGAGTCTTGTGGGAGACTACATCAGGGGGTCCCTGATAAAACTGGGCACAAGACTCAAAAAAGAGAAGTCGGAAGGGGTCCTAAAGCTTATAAATGAGATCAGGAGGTTGGAAGCCCTCCACAAGGAATCCCTCTCTGTCGTCCACCTCTCGGCCCTGACTTCGTCCAGAGAAAAACTTAAAACGCTCTGTTGCGACAAACTCAAAGCGCAGAAAATAAAGTGTTGCGGAAAATTGAGTCAGGCGACGGGTGTGGGAAACTACTGGCGCGAGCTCTTAGGGCCGAGAGGGTGAAGACCTATATTCCGAGAATTACAGACCAAGAGGGGAGGGTGGTCCACTTGACTAAGGACATAGCGGAGGCTTTTAAAAAGTTTTATGAGAATTTGTATAATCTCCCTAGGTTGGAAGGCCCTGAAAGGGCTGAGGTGATGAGGCGTTAATTGGAGGAGTCGAGCTTACCCAAATTACCGAGTGAAATTATTGAGGATCTGGAAAGTCCAATCTCATTTGAGGAGGTCCTGAAGGCGGTTTCTGGAGCAGCAGGGGGGGGGAAGCACCGGGGCCCGACGGATTTAGTATCGAATACTACAAAAAGATGCTTCCTTTCTTAGCTCCCAGACTCTCAGAGGCCTTTAACTCCTTTAAAACAGGAGGTTGCATGCCAGCGGATGCCCTGAGAGCCCATATAGCAGTTATTCCTAAGGAGGGTAAGGATCTTATGTGCCAGCTATAGGCCAATCTCGCTCCTGAACACGGACATTAAGATTTTTGCGAAGGTGTTGGCCTCCAGAATAGTCCCCCACCTACACCACGTCATAGCTCTTGACCAAGCGGGTTTTATGCCTCACAGGGAGGCAAGAGATGACACTGTCAAAGTCCTTAACTGGATCCAATGGGCCCAAACCAATAATGTTCCATCCCTGTTGCTGCCCACAGACGCGGAGAAGGCCTTTGATAGAGTGAACTGGCATTTTATGCAGGTCGCTCTCGAGCACATAGGCCTCGGACCTAACGCTCTGGGGTGGATAGGAAGCTTATACAGCGCCCCCTCCGTGTCTGTGCGAGTACATGGAACACTCTCCGACACTTTTAGTATCTTTAATGGGACAAGACAAGGGTGCCCCCTCTCCCCTCTGATTTTCATCCTGACGCTCGAGCCCCTCCTGTGTATGATTCGTAAGAACGGGGACATAAGGGGTATGGGTGGCCCCTCGGGCAATTATAAAGTAGCGGCATTCGCTGACGATCTGATCTTTGGGCTGACTCTCCCAGAAGTCTCCTTACCGAATTTGTTGAGGGAATTGAAGTGATATGGAGAACTGTCAGGGTACAAAATTAACTATCAGAAGTCAGAGGCTCTTAATATCAATATCCCTGCAAGTAGATTTAGCGCTATACAGAGCTCCTTCTCGTTTAAGTGTGCAGGTGAAAGTGTGACATATTTAGGAACAAAAATATGCAAGAATTTGGGCAATATTTTCACTTTAAATTCCCCCCCCCCTGCTTAAAAAATTTGAAGAGGAAATCACTAGATGGTCGACCAGGAAACTCTCGTGGTTTGGCCGGTGCAATGCGCTGAAGATGGTCCTGTTACCTAAGCTCCTCTATCTGATGCAGGCCCTCCCAGTGACCATACCACAGTCCTTCCAGAAGGTGAACACCCTTTTCCGTAGATTTGTGTAGGGAGGGGGGAAACCGAGAACAAGTAGAGCCATTCTTATTAGGAGCAAGAGTGAGGGGGGATTGGGACTTCCTGACCCTAGACTTTATTACACTGCGGTCCACCGAGTGGTCGATTGGTGCCCTACATTGTAGGGGTTCGATCCCGGAGGCTTGGAGGGCTGCTGGGGTCTTTAGGGTTGGTCATTTCCTGATAGACGGAGATTGGCGAGATGTTGAGAGGTTGCCTGTTGAAAGAGGGATCCCCAGTTGGTCGGCTTGGCAGCGACAACAGCTCTCACACTTCCTTTATGCGCTCCGAGATCACAAGGCAGCGCAAAGAGGACTCACCCCATTTGAGGAGCTTTGCTCAAGTAGCAACCCAGAAAGCCACACCCTTTCGTACATTTACAAAATGTTGATCAACCCTCCAGACATGGCCGCGCCACCTTTTGTTGGAAACTGGGAGAGGGATCTAGGTAGGGCCTTCTCCCCTAAACAAATTAGCAGACTCCTGGAAGCACCCCATAAAACATCGGTCTGCACCAGGTATCAGGAATGCAGTTATAAAATCTTGACACGGTGGTACAGAGTGCCGTTATCACTTAACAAATGGTACCCAGGGGTGGAGGCTAAGTGCTGGAGGGTTCCCTGCTGCACATATTTTGGTCTTGTCCTAAGCTGAGATCATTCTGGGATGTGATTAGGGAGGTGGCCGGGAGGCTGGTGGGAGAGGTACCGGACGATCCGGCCTTGTGTTTACTCCACATGGCAAAGACACCACTCAAAAATTATCGGCGTTCCCTGTTATGTCATTTTCTTAATGCAGCCAAGGCATGCATCCCCCTAATGTGGAAAAAAGAGGACCCTCCTTCCCAAGCGATGTGGGCTCTGAAAGTAAATGAGAAAATGAGGTTCGAGGATCTCATGTCATCGGGTGAGGGTGGCTTTGAGAAATATTTAGCAACATGGTTCTACTGGATTCAATATACTGAGTCAGATGAATATAAACACATCTTCACGGGGGTGTAGAGGCCCCGGGTTGTTTGCCCCTCCCCCTGTTATTCCTTCTTTTCCCTCCCCCCCTTCCTCTTTTCCACTTCTTCTTTGTTGTATTAAAGCTGACCTTCACTCTGAATAATATATGTTTCCCACACCCTGTACATACAGATTGCTCACATTAAAAATCATCCTACCTGCATCTACTGCATGTTATGAGCCTTTAAACATCCAAGATGGCGGCTTATGGAAGCCGCCATTTTATCAGGCAGCCTGAAAACAGGAAGTGCCTTCTGACTGTGCTGCTCTGCATTCTGGGACTGCTGACCTTTACCTGACCCCAGCTCTGCTCTGTCTGAGCAAAGCACAGCTATAACCCGCCCCCTGTACCTTATCCCACTCTCCTCTCCTCAGTAAGTGTGATGCTTCTGAGTCAAGATGGCGGCGCCCGTATCCTAAATTCCTGAACAGAGTTACAGCCCAGTGGGGGAAATAATAATAAGTTAGTGACTAAAAACATAAAATATATTAATTTTAGATGCTGGAGAACCATTTTTTAAGAGTTTGGGCTTTTCATTAAATCATGGTGAAGGTCCAGTTTAACTGTAGATTTTTGTTTGTGTTGACCTACTTGTAAACTCTAGTAAGATGCATGTGGAATTTTTGTTTTTTTATCTCCGATCTCCTCGGGAGACCACAGGTTATTGAGTAGGCTAGGGCCTTCCGTTTTGTCCTTGACGGTTAACGCGTTAACAGTAATAATACAACGCAAGACTTTTTTACATGTTTATTATGGTTTGTAATATTCATGCTTTTTTCTTTTTTATATTGTAATCCTGAGTTACGTTTATGTAAAACTTAAACAAAATAAAGAATTTATAAAAAAAAAAAAAATAATAATATTAACAATTAACAGAAACAAAGAGTTGGAGTGGTGCTTTACAATAGGCCCGGCAGCGCAAACTGCAGCAATCTCCTGGACTGAATCCGGAGGCTGCAGGACGCTGAAATGGTCCCCGCTTACCACAGGCTGACCTCCAAGCAGCGGCGCTCCACAGGCCGCAATCCCCAGGCCGGAGTACGTGGAACAGGCCAGAGAGCAGCGGCTGCTCCGCCAGTGAAGAACAGACTGCTGGCTTCAGCAGAGCGGCCGAGGTACAAGCTGAGGCAGCAGACCAGGCAGCACCTTTCCCCCCTTGTTCACGGAAGAAGCGCCTTCTACTTCCTGCTGCCTGGCTCCGCCCCCTCACCACGTGTTCCCGTCCCTTAAAAAAAGGGTGCAAAATGTAAAAGTCAGAGGATACAGAAAAAAATAAAATAATACATATCGTGGGAAGGAAGTAAGGAAAAAAGGGGAATGCATTTGAGCTCATCCAAAATGAGCAGTGTTTGTTGTGTTGTTCTGGTGAAGGTCATTTTTGACTGTTGTTCCGCTTTAAGTAAAAAACAGGCTGTTTAAGAGCACTGGGCTAGGGATAGAAGGTGATGACATAAACTTCCTTTCTGGGTTTTTTTTTTACATTTTACTTTAACATTCACTAAACAGTTACCAACTGACTTTACCTACCTACAGATCAACTCATCACACTTGTAAAAACACACTGGTTCATTTAAAAACAACACAAGTAAAATGTCTTTTAACACACAACACAAAATGCAGAAAAATGTGTTTTAACCCTTTCGCTGCCAGCCTACCTGCAGCATTTGCCACTCCCTGTTGCCAGACGATGTTTCACCATTTTGCGCTACACATATTCAACTGTCATTTTTGAAGGGATTTCCAGGGATTTCCCAGGAAAATTATATATTGTTTTTTTCAACAGAGTCTGGGCTTTAACATGAAATGTCTTGTTTGTATTTTTTAGGTGTATTCTCAATTTTTTTGGGTGAAATGTGTGAAAAAAAATAAAAAAAAAACATTTTTTTACAATTTGTAGAGTTTTTTTGTAATAAAAAATGTAAGTTTGTCAATAAAATCTTATTGCGTGAGAAACCCCAATTTCTCCCGGTTACAGCGATACCACATATGTATAGGTAGACACCCTTTCCTGCCCAGAAGCCTTTTATAGCTGCTGGATGACAAATGGTTAATTAAAAAAAAAAATGACATAGGGTCCCCCTTCCCGGGGAGGGGGACCCCATTTTTTTTTGGATTTTGAAGGGTTAAAAACCCTTCAAAATCCAAAAAAAAAAATGACGTGGGGTCCCCCTTACCCAAAATAACCAGCCCGGGACCAGCTATGGGGGCTTGTAGGCACAGAGTGGGGGGGCCAGCTTTGGTGGCCCCCCCACCCTGCAGCCTACGAGCCCACATAGCCTATGTGGGCCCGGGCTCTTCTGCCCCCCCCTGGCCTTTGGGGAGGCAGGTAATGGGGGTGCGGGGGTTAATGGCAAGCCACCCGCTAGGGCAGGTGACTTGCCACCCCCCCAGCCTTGTGAACTGGTATAAGGGGTCTCATGGACCCCTTACCAGCTCACAAAGGGTTAATGTGAAAAAAAAACACCACACAATAATAAAAAGTATTTTATTAGAAAAAAAAAAAATTTTTTTTTACTGTACTTACCTTCGATTGCAAGCTCTTGTCCCTCGCCGCTCAGCTGACAGATGCCGGTGATCGGCATCCAGAGAAGGAGAAGGCAGGAGATCAGAGGATCTCCTGTCACCTCCTTCCCCTGTGCCGATCACCGGCATCTGAGAAGCTGAGAAGGCTGAAGCCTGAGATCGGGGCCGGGATGACTTCATAAGCCCCGCCCCCAAGGGGGCGGGGCTTAGAGGCATGATGGCGGCCGCCATCGTGCAGAAGAGAGGAGAGAGCCTTAAGGCCCAGCCAAGCCAGCACGTAGGTGTTACGTGCTTGGCAACAAAAGGGTTAAAGACTCTTATAATAATGTCCAATCAATTACAATAATAAAATCACAAGGAACGTAAAAGAAATAGGTATGTCTTATCAACACAGAAAACTGCAAAATGCTGAAATGTAATTGGTCACGAACACCCACATATAGCCTAGTGATTAAATGGAGTAGGGGGTGGCAACTGCAGAGAACAATGTTGCGCTAGCTAGAGGAAGGTCATACATATATTGTCCTGTATTGTGAGTTTGTACATCATAATCCCCCAGATGTGTTCTTTTGTTTTACAAATACTGCAGTGTAAAACATTGTGTACACATGTATGGCAAGACAAATGTTCTGTTGGAATAAAGAAAAGTTATTATTGCTGTTTTTTCTATGCACATTAATGCTATCCGCTTGTGTTGCATTGGAGTAACAAAAGAGGACAAAAACTCATGTGCATTGAAATCAATACTTTCAAATATACACTGCACTAAGTTTGCATTTTGGCAAACACAATATACCCCCGCAAACACAACTGTAGAACAGCTCATGGTGGTCAATAGGCTCTCTTGGTCACTGCTGTCTGTACAGGTTCCCTATGGCTCTCCGCTATCGTATCCTGCAGTTCTCTGAAGCTTCCGTCTGGGTCCTCTGCTGAAATGATGTATCCCCAAAGTCACCTCTACTGCTGCCCTCCTCTATGAAGCAGCTGCATGGCAATTTTTGTAGAGCCACTACTGGTGGGTATTTGAATCCTCCAGGTGGCCTCACATCTATAGCCACTGCTGGGCAGCCTAACAGGCCATCACCAAGGAAAAAGCAGACCAGCCTGTACTGGAGGTGTAACAAACCCCCAATTCACACAAAAACAGGCTCCTGCATTCAGGATGCCCCCGACCCCCGAGATCACCAGACAGCGGGACCAACACCAACAGTAAAAAAGGTGTTGGTCCGGTTCAAGGGCCCCTAAGAATAAAGGCAGCAGAAAGTGGAGCGGAGTGAGCACCCTTCACCTTGCCTGTGGAGACGTTCTTTGGGTTTAAGTCTTTCATGTCTGGTAGCGGGGGATGCAGGTGGCAAGGTAGAGCACCCCTTTAGCCCCCATATATATATGGGTGGCCCCTCGGGCAATTATAAAGTAGCGGCATTCGCTGACGATCTGATCTTTGGGCTGACTCTCCCAGAAGTCTCCTTACCGAATTTGTTGAGGGAATTGAAGTGATATGGAGAACTGTCAGGGTACAAAATTAACTATCAGAAGTCAGAGGCTCTTAATATCAATATCCCTGCAAGTAGATTTAGCGCTATACAGAGCTCCTTCTCGTTTAAGTGTGCAGGTGAAAGTGTGACATATTTAGGAACAAAAATATGCAAGATGGTCCTGTTACCTAAGCTCCTCTATCTGATGCAGGCCCTCCCAGTGACCATACCACAGTCCTTCCAGAAGGTGAACACCCTTTTCCGTAGATTTGTGTAGGGAGGGGGGAAACCGAGGACAAGTAGAGCCATTCTTATTAGGAGCAAGAGTGAGGGGGGATTGGGACTTCCTGACCCTAGACTTTATTACACTGCGGTCCACCGAGTGGTCGATTGGTGCCCTACATTGTAGGGGTTCGATCCCGGAGGCTTGGAGGGCTGCTGGGGTCTTTAGGGTTGGTCATTTCCTGATAGACGGAGATTGGCGAGATGTTGAGAGGTTGCCTGTTGAAAGAGGGATCCCCAGTTGGTCGGCTTGGCAGCGACAACAGCTCTCACACTTCCTTTATGCGCTCCGAGATCACAAGGCAGCGCAAAGAGGACTCACCCCATTTGAGGAGCTTTGCTCAAGTAGCAACCCAGAAAGCCACACCCTTTCGTACATTTACAAAATGTTGATCAACCCTCCAGACATGGCCGCGCCACCTTTTGTTGGAAACTGGGAGAGGGATCTAGGTAGGGCCTTCTCCCCTAAACAAATTAGCAGACTCCTGGAAGCACCCCATAAAACATCGGTCTGCACCAGGTATCAGGAATGCAGTTATAAAATCTTGACACGGTGGTACAGAGTGCCGTTATCACTTAACAAATGGTACCCAGGGGTGGAGGCTAAGTGCTGGAGGGTTCCCTGCTGCACATATTTTGGTCTTGTCCTAAGCTGAGATCATTCTGGGATGTGATTAGGGAGGTGGCCGGGAGGCTGGTGGGAGAGGTACCGGACGATCCGGCCTTGTGTTTACTCCACATGGCAAAGACACCACTCAAAAATTATCGGCGTTCCCTGTTATGTCATTTTCTTAATGCAGCCAAGGCATG
Source organism: Gastrophryne carolinensis (assembly GCA_027917425.1). Lineage (NCBI taxonomy): Eukaryota > Metazoa > Chordata > Amphibia > Anura > Microhylidae > Gastrophryne > Gastrophryne carolinensis. The sequence continues at coordinate 321,416,416 of CM051239.1, forward strand.
CATCCCCCTAATGTGGAAAAAAGAGGACCCTCCTTCCCAAGTGATGTGGGCTCTGAAAGTAAATGAGAAAATGAGGTTCGAGGATCTCATGTCATCGGGTGAGGGTGGCTTTGAGAAATATTTAGCAACATGGTTCTACTGGATTCAATATACTGAGTCAGATGAATATAAACACATCTTCACGGGGGTGTAGAGGCCCCGGGTTGTTTGCCCCTCCCCCTGTTATTCCTTCTTTTCCCTCCCCCCCTTCCTCTTTTCCACTTCTTCTTTGTTGTATTAAAGCTGACCTTCACTCTGAATAATATATGTTTCCCACACCCTGTACATACAGATTGCTCACATTAAAAATCATCCTACCTGCATCTACTGCATGTTATGAGCCTTTAAACATCCAAGATGGCGGCTTATGGAAGCCGCCATTTTATCAGGCAGCCTGCAAACAGGAAGTGCCTTCTGACTGTGCTGCTCTGCATTCTGGGACTGCTGACCTTTACCTGACCCCAGCTCTGCTCTGTCTGAGCAAAGCACAGCTATAACCCGCCCCCTGTACCTTATCCCACTCTCCTCTCCTCAGTAAGTGTGATGCTTCTGAGTCAAGATGGCGGCGCCCGTATCCTAAATTCCTGAACAGAGTTACAGCCCAGTGGGGGAAATAATAATAAGTTAGTGACTAAAAACATAAAATATATTAATTTTAGATGCTGGAGAACCATTTTTTAAGAGTTTGGGCTTTTCATTAAATCATGGTGAAGGTCCAGTTTAACTGTAGATTTTTGTTTGTGTTGACCTACTTGTAAACTCTAGTAAGATGCATGTGGAATTTTTGTTTTTTTATCTCCGATCTCCTCGGGAGACCACAGGTTATTGAGTAGGCTAGGGCCTTCCGTTTTGTCCTTGACGGTTAACGCGTTAACAGTAATAATACAACGCAAGACTTTTTTACATGTTTATTATGGTTTGTAATATTCATGCTTTTTTCTTTTTTATATTGTAATCCTGAGTTACGTTTATGTAAAACTTAAACAAAATAAAGAATTTATAAAAAAAAAAAAAATAATAATATTAACAATTAACAGAAACAAAGAGTTGGAGTGGTGCTTTACAATAGGCCCGGCAGCGCAAACTGCAGCAATCTCCTGGACTGAATCCGGAGGCTGCAGGACGCTGAAATGGTCCCCGCTTACCACAGGCTGACCTCCAAGCAGCGGCGCTCCACAGGCCGCAATCCCCAGGCCGGAGTACGTGGAACAGGCCAGAGAGCAGCGGCTGCTCCGCCAGTGAAGAACAGACTGCTGGCTTCAGCAGAGCGGCCGAGGTACAAGCTGAGGCAGCAGACCAGGCAGCACCTTTCCCCCCTTGTTCACGGAAGAAGCGCCTTCTACTTCCTGCTGCCTGGCTCCGCCCCCTCACCACGTGTTCCCGTCCCTTAAAAAAAGGGTGCAAAATGTAAAAGTCAGAGGATACAGAAAAAAATAAAATAATACATATCGTGGGAAGGAAGTAAGGAAAAAAGGGGAATGCATTTGAGCTCATCCAAAATGAGCAATGTTTGTTGTGTTGTTCTGGTGAAGGTCATTTTTGACTGTTGTTCCGCTTTAAGTAAAAAACAGGCTGTTTAAGAGCACTGGGCTAGGGATAGAAGGTGATGACATAAACTTCCTTTCTGGGTATTTTTAACATTTTACTTTAACATTCACTAAACAGTTACCAACTGACTTTACCTACCTACAGTTTAACTCATCACACTTGTAAAAACACACTGGTTCATTTAAAAACAACACAAGTAAAATGTCTTTTAACACACAACACAAAATGCAGAAAAATGTGTTTTAAAGACTCTTATAATAATGTCCAATCATTTACAATAATAAAATCACAAGGAACGTAAAAGAAATAGGTATGTCTTATCAACACAGAAAACTGCAAAATGCTGAAATGTAATTGGTCACGAACACCCACATATAGCCTAGTGATTAAATGGAGTAGGGGGTGGCAACTGCAGAGAACAATGTTGCGCTAGCTAGAGGAAGGTCATACATATATTGTCCTGTATTGTGAGTTTGTACATCATAATCCCCCAGATGTGTTCTTTTGTTTTACAAATACTGCAGTGTAAAACATTGTGTACACATGTATGGCAAGACAAATGTTCTGTTGGAATAAAGAAAAGTTATTATTGCTGTTTTTTCTATGCACATTAATGCTATCCGCTTGTGTTGCATTGGAGTAACAAAAGAGGACAAAAACTCATGTGCATTGAAATCAATACTTTCAAATATACACTGCACTAAGTTTGCATTTTGGCAAACACAACATACCCCCGCAAACACAACTGTAGAACAGCTCATGGTGGTCAATAGGCTCTCTTGGTCACTGCTGTCTGTACAGGTTCCCTATGGCTCTCCGCTATCGTATCCTGCAGGTCTCTGAAGCTTCCGTCTGGGTCCTCTGCTGAAATGATGTATCCCCAGTCACCTCTACTGCTGCCCTCCTCTATGAAGCAGCTGCATGGCAATTTTTGTAGAGCCACTACTGGTGGGTATTTGAATCCTCCAGGTGGCCTCACATCTATAGCCACTGCTGGGCAGCCTAAAAGGCCATCACCAAGGAAAAAGCAGACCAGCCTGTACTGGAGGTGTAACAAACCACCAATTCACACAAAAACAGGCTCCTGCATTCTGGATGCCCCCGACCCCCGAGATCACCAGACAGCGGGACCAACACCAACAGTAAAAAAGGTGTTGGTCCGGTTCAAGGGCCCCTAAGAATAAAGGCAGCAGAAAGTGGAGCGGAGTGAGCACCCTTCACCTTGCCTGTGGAGACGTTCTTTGGGTTTAAGTCTTTCATGTCTGGTAGCGGGGGATGCAGGTGGCAAGGTAGAGCACCCCTTTAGCCCCCATATATAGCAAGCCCCAAGGTCTCAAGAGAAGAGACCTGAGCCCCAGGTATAAAAGCGGGGGCCATCCTGAGGCTGGAGCAGGGCAAGAGGGAGAGAAAGAAGGAAGGTCCTTGTGTCTGGAGAGGGGGGACTTTTTTTTTCAGTGCTGTCTGAAGCCAGCCAACCCACCCCTGGAAATTCTTACGGGGCAAAGCTGGGCAGCCACTTCTCCGACCCAATGACTGACTCCATGGGCTCTAAATTCTGTGGGGGCTCGGTACACGCTTACAGTGCCCTGTCACCCAAAACCCAAAGGAAGACCCCTGTAAGGGATTTAAAAGTGGGGATGTCCTGAATGTCCCCCAAGAGTTATACTATACAGACTGTGAAAGTGCCTGGTTGTGGATTTATGCCCCTGACCCTGTTGGCTTAAATTAAAGTGGGCCCCCTTGTTCTGCCTTTTTTTCCTAAGTACCTATTTGGACTGGATTTCTACAGAGGTACTGGAGGTTTGTATAACATTGCATGAGCCAATAGCATGTAGTATGAGCTCCCTAAATTATTTCAACTTGGAACATGAACTGTAAGTATCTAAAAGTTACCAACAGACAAAATTGCTATAGAACATTGTTCCCCAAACATCTTCTTGGGAACCACCAATTTGTCATGTTTCTCATCTATTCCATTCCGGGGCACCACCAGTAGCAACTCTTGGGTTAATCTCTGCCATAGACGGGGACTGCAAGATAGCTCCCCCCGGCCTATATAGGGCAGGATGTGGCAGAATCTCATTTTCTTTTCTTGCAGTCGCAAGGGTCTGTGAAGATGTTTGGATTTTTTTTCTTGTTACAATGCTGACAGGGAATAGGGGTTTGACTCCATCTTTCTCTCAGCCTCTCACCAGCTGCAATGTTCCTGGGGACCCCCGTTAGATGCCTGAAGTAGGTTCCTAAGCCGAAAGTGTGGGACCATGCAGAGTGGGGGAGGGGGCATAGGTCCAGGTAAATGCGCCACAGGGTAACTGATCTCTGGGCCTTGCATGTTGGCCCTGCTGTGTGTCTCCCAGTGAGCCCCGGTCCCTCTACCCCCTGGTCATCTACCCTTATGACTCCATGACACCCTGCGAGAGACACAGCCTGCCTTCATTATGGCTGCTGGGTGGGGCCTGAGCTAGGTGGTCAGGTTCCCGGGTATCAATGTATTTGTGATTACTACAGTCATGCTGGTCAGAGCTCAGAGTTCGACTGCTAGCATTTAGAGGGGGGAGACGGCCTTGTCACGAGGGGACATGGTCAGCAGCCATGCTACCTGCCTATTTACTATTTCGGGAAGTGGATGGGCCGGTCGAGCCTGAGGCGCCAGCAGGCGGGGGCGTGGCTCCAGCCTGCTCGGGCCTTACAGCCAAGGATGGGAGGAGGGGGCAGAATGACCGCATTTGCGCGGTCCTCGGCTCCATCCTCCTCCTCACTAACAGCATGAGACAGCGCCTTTTTGTCAGTGTATTTGTGATTACTACTGATGGCAGCCATTCTGGTCAGAGCTTAGCTGCTAGTGCTTGGAGGGGGAGGCAGCCTCGCCGCAAGGGGTCATGGCCACCCCTTTGTGTCCCAGGGTCTGTCCATGGATGGGGAACGTTGAACTTGACGGACAGAGTGGCTCGGTTGGAGAATATGGCCAGTGGCCTTCATCAGCAGGGGCATCCCGAGTCTGTCTCTGCTCGCCCAGGCCGGAACGCAAGCAGAGTCATAGTCAGATGTTATCCTCTGAGAACTCTAGCTCCTATGTTGAGGACCTATTTAGGGGTTCAGGATCTGGTTCCGGCTGGTGGAAGAGGAAGATGTGGTCCGGCAGTGGCGAGGATTCGGCAGCTGTGCATTTGCTGGGGAACCCTCGGGATCACCCAATAGATCAGATTGAGGCACTTTTTGAGGCAATATTGGAGGTTCTGCACCTCTCTACTCAAAAAGTGCGCAAAAGCGTCAGATGAAGAAGGAGGTTCAGAGATTCGGAGGTTCTACAGACTGCAAATGGCCCCAAGGGGCTAGCCGTCTCAAGCCTCCAGCCAAGCCCTCTCAATGTTGATCGGACGATGCAACCCGATCAGGTGGGGCGGTGGCTTTTACACTAAGTACCGATGTGGAGGAAAAGCTTGGATACAAGTTCGAGTTCAGGACCAGGTCTGCACAAAGGTTTGTGGTGTCCAAGCCTTCCCGTGCTGCGGAAAGTGACCAACCGATAGAGCTCCTGTTGGACCAATGAGTTGTAGTACCTTGCCAGTTGTAGTACCTGTGCCTGTAGTACCTGAGAGTGGGGATCTGACTTCTACTCAATACTATTCATCATCCCCAAGAAGGACACATCCATTCAGCCAATCCTGGATCTCCGGAATCTGAACAGTTACGTTCGGGTGCGGAAGAATCTCTAAGGTCGGTCGTGACGTCACTGCAACAGGGGGATTTTCTGGCCACGGTGGACATAAAGGATCTGCATGTCCCGATCTTGCCCGGTCATCAACAATAACTGCGCTTTGGTTGGGCAACCGACATTTTCAATTTGTGGGTTATGGTCCAACGGTGTCTCCGGGCGCCTGGGCTCTTCCTGCCCGTCGGCCGCGCTGAACAAGGGCTCGAGCGTCGTCGGCTTGAGGTGGAACCATGCACGGCTGCCGCCTCCTCCTCTGCTCGCTTCCGCATCCCCGGCTTCCTTGCACGTGCTCGCGCTTGAGCACGCCCCTCATATGCCCTCCGGTGGTGCTGCACACAGCGTGACCACCGGAGGCTATATTAAAAGGACCAATCCCTTTAAACGGTATCCTGGGCGTAACACCCTTCAATGTTCTAATTGGATATTCAGCCCAGAGTTTGATACTGCACCAATCACTACACACTGATAGCGTTTAGCTGGGTGTGTTTACTCTGAGCCCTCCATATTGATTCCCATTGCCGACCTTGCTTGTTTGATTATCCTGACCGCCATCTGTACCGATCTCAGCCTGTTTTACGACTTTGACCCTTGGCGTGATGTTGACTTTGCTTGTTATCTCCACTGGAGCACCCGGTCTTCAGTACTTACCTTTTGCCTGTTACGCCCAGTCTGAACTTTGGTTCACCCGTCTTCACCCCCCGTGAGCTTACATCCTTGTCCGTGTCCGGCGAGGTGTTTAAAGCGTCCTGGCAAACGGGGCTTGGCTAAAGGTGAAGCTGGCTGCGGAGATTGGGGGTTGTAAGCTCACAAAGAAGATGAGTGTCCCCGGGGTTTGACAGTGTGCACATCACCCCATACCTGGACGACTTGCTCATCCGAGCCCCATCTGTGGCAGAGTCACTATGGGATGTTCAGACAATCCTGTCCATGCTGGAACTTTTCGGGTGGGTGATCAACTATCTCAAGTCCCAGGTAGTTCCCTCCATGGTGGCGATCTATCTAGATATGACATTGGTTACTCTATGAGCATGGGTCCTTCTTCTGGTGCAGAGGTGCACCAGAAGGCGGTGAGGTAGCTGCTGATGAGCATTTCACGATCAGACAGGGCATGTATCTCCATGGCCTGATGGTGTCGACCATCGAGGCAGTTCTGTATGCCCAGTTCCACTCCAGGCCAAATGCTGTTCCTATCGAAATGGCGCAGGACTGTGCAGACGCTTCATATTGACGGACAATGCCGGGTGATCCCTGTACTGGAATTCCTGTACTGGCTAGACCAGCAGTCGCTGCCAGTGGGTTGGTCTTTCCTGCCGGTCTGGTGGGTCATCCTGACCACAGACGCCAGTCTGACGGGTTGGGGCGGTGTTCTGGACACCCAGACGGTTTGGGATCTCTGGGATCAGTGAGAGTGCAGTCTTCCAATCAATGTGTTGGAACTGAGGGCGATTCTGCTGGTTCTCAGGCATCGGTCTTCACAGCTCCGGAACCTTCCAGTCACAGTACAGTCGGGCAAGTCCTACATAAACCATTGGGGGTGTACCAGGAGCTGGCAGGCGTTCCAAGAAGTGAGTCGCATCATGAGGTGAGCCAAAATGCACATTATGTTCATCTTGGCGGTTCACATACTGGGGGTGGGAAATCTGCAGGCTGATTATTTTAGCAGGGAGGCGGTGGACTGGGGGAATGGTCCCTTCACCAGAACGTGTTTCATGCCCTCTGCGACTTGTGGGGAGTAACAGAGATGGATCTTGTTGCATCTTGACACAATTGGAAGGTCTAGAGGTTCGTGTCCAGGGTGTGAGACCCCCTAGCTGCGGCAGTCGACGTGCTGGCCATTTCCTGGTCAGGGTACAGCCTGCTCTGATAAAGTGGGTCAACTGCTATCATCCTCCACGCAGGCCCAGAAGGGTGTGGGTCATGGATTTGGTCAGCCTAGCCATGGAGCCCCGTGTTGATTCCGCTAGCGCCCAAGATATTCTGCAACAGGGTCCTCTGTGGCACCCCAATTCTCCAGCACTGGCTTTAGTGGCTTGGCTGTTGAGACCAACAGAGAGTGGTTTGTCCGCTGCGGTAATTCGGACCTTGATTCAAGCATGGAAACAGTCATCCTCTAGAATTTACTACAGGACTTGGAGGGCCTTTGTGTCTTAGTGTGAATCTAAGGGCCCCTCCTATAGGAGGTTCTCAGTACCCAAAACTTTGAGTTCCTTAAGCAAGGCCTGTGTCAGAACCCCGGGTTTGGCTGATGCCCGGCTGGTGGCTGGGGTCTATTACCCCATCTGCGGTATCGGTAGCCACCAGCGGGTGTCAGCAGAGCTCTGGCTGCTCACCCAATCTGCAGATCCATCTGCCACCAGCGGGTGTCAGCAGAGCTCTGGCTGCACAAACCATGTGCAGTCCCATCAGCCACCAGCGGGTGTCAGCAGAGCCCTGGATGCTCTCTCCCCATCATCTGCGGCACCTGGTATGAGGAGCTATTTAAGTAAGATCGGCCCTCCACCTGGTGCAGCAGGATTTTGTTTGTTTGGTTACTTGTGTCTGGAGTTCTGAACTTTAGTCTGTACCCGTTCCTACCGGAGTCTGGAGACTGCCGGCATCTGTCATAGGCCCTTGGGTGAGTGCTCCAGCACCTTAGGGTATCTGTTTTTTGTTATTAGGTTTTTTGTTAGTGAGCCTTATTTTGTATCTGAAATTAAGATATTTTTGTTGTTGTTTTTTCCTTTATTAAAACCTTTAAATACATTTAGGTAGTTGTGTCATTGCTCTGGCCAAACTGTCTGCTCCCTGGCCGAGAGTTCACATTAGAGAACTCCTCGGCCCTGACAGCCTGCATGCTGGCTTCTCTGCCTTGTCTACTTTTTCCAATGGACGATCACTGAGCATAGGTTAATCCACACTTTCATGCAGGGTGCTACACATGTTCAGCCTCCGCGGTGGTCTATAGTCCTGCCCTGGGATCTCAATCTGGTCCTATAGGCACTTCAGGGGCCCCCCTTTGAACCCATGGCGGTGGCTTCCCTGATGACGCTGACATTGAAGGTGGCTTTTCTTATGGCGATCACCTTCATCCAACGGGTTTCGGAGCTGGCAATGCTTTTGATCAGATCACCCTTTTTGGTGCTGCATGAAGACAAAGTGATGTTTCATGTGAAACAGGATTTTTGTCCAAGGTGGTCTCTCAATTCCATCTTAATCAGGAGATAGTGGCTACCCTCCTTGTGCCCACGCCCTACTCGCCATAAGGAGCGACTCCTGCATTCCCTCAATGTGGTCAGAGAATTAAAGTATTCCTTGGCCACTACTCGAGAGGTACGTAAGATGGATGTCTTGTATGTGATCCCAGAAGGACCAACGAGGGGCCTGGTGGCTGCTAGTTCTACTGTTAGCAGACAAATCAGGCAAGTGGTCACACAAGTCTATGCCTGCAAGGGGAAGGAGGTGCCCTTCTGGATCACCGCTTACTCCACCACACCAGGGTGAATGCCACGTCTTGGGCTTTCCAACACCAGATGTTGGTCGTCTCTCCACAACTTCACCAAGTTTTACAGCCTTGATATCAGGGCATCTGCAGATGCTGCTCTGGTGCGTAAGGTGTTGCTGATGGTGTTGAGCCCTTCTCTGGGAGTCTAAGCATAAGGTGTCAGTGTCATTGTTCTTGGTTAGGTTAACATAGTTGACTGTTGGCTGTTCTTGCATGGTCCCACCCTTAATGAGGGTATCGCTTTGGGATGTCCCACGTGTTGCTACTGGTGGTGACTTAGAATGGAAGAGATGACAAAATGGAAATTAGTGTACTCAGCAGTAAATTTCCTCTCTCGTCCTCTTCCATTCCGGGGCACCACACCTGTCCTTCTGTTGTGTTACGACTTTTAGTTTTGTTGCACTGTTTACTAGTTGCGTGCATTATGCACAGGTCTGTGTTCTCCCCTCTCGGGGCTGTGGCTAAAGTGCTTTTTAATTAACTGAGGAGATCCTATCACAGCCTGCCCTATATAAGATGGGAGGAGCTAGTTTTTTTTCTTTCTTGCAGTCTCCGTCGATGCATGAGATTAACCCACGTGTTGCCACTGGTGATCAAAATGGCCAGAATGGAAGAGAACGACAAAGGAAATTTACTAGTGAGTACACGTTTACCTGGCCATCAATCTTGCACAGCACGGTGCTAGACATGACGCTGCCATGAAGCTCCTTAGCTTCTTCCCCCTTCAACTGAATGGGGGGTTTGGCATCTGCAACACAAGATATAATCCTTTGTATTGTTCGGGTGGTGGTTGTGGGACAGCATGGTATCTAAGGGAGAGAGAACGATTATACTCTAATACAGGGGTCCTCAACCCTCTCCTGCAATGCCCACCAACCGGCCAGGTTTTGCAGATCTCCACACAGATGCACAGGGGAAGTAATTAGTGAAGCAGCAGAGATATAGAGGCAGCTATGTGGAGATCCACAAAACATGACTTGTTGGTGGGCCTTATAGTAAAGGGTTGGTTTCCACTGCTTTAACAGCATACTTAAAATTGGGCTGGGGATTAGGAGAGAGATTTTAAAAAAATGGAAGGAGGGAGTGGGAAAAATACAATTTTGTGAAATACTCACCTGTGGAATTGATATTATTTGTATACAGTACGTCCTGCTCCAGATATAATACTTACACTTGGGCTATCCTCCGCCAGATGGCGCTGCACTGCAGAGACATGGAAAAACAGGCTCCTCCCGGCCCTTCAAATACCCAGGGACCTCCCACAAATCCCCAGCATTGAAAAGCAGTGAACAAGAAGCCGGGAGAATTAAACCACCCAGAACAACTGGTAATGATAACAATAACAATCACCATACAGGGGATCCAGAATAATGCAAAAACCAGGGTGGGGTGGAGCAGGACGTACTGTATACAAATAATATCAATTCTACAGGTGAGTATTTCACAGAATTGTATTATTCTTAGTATACAGTACGTCCTGCTCCAGATATAATACTTACACTTGGGACATCCAATAGCAGTGTCCATAAAGTAGGGTGGGATCCCCCGACAAAAGGTGACATCAGGCAGTTTAAACCACTGCCGCCTGCAAAACCTTGCGGCCAAAAACAGCATCAGCTGAGGCCCTAACATCAACCTTGTAAAACTTTGAAAAGGTATGAACGGAAGACCAAGTAGCGGCCTTGCAAACTTGTTCAACAGAAGCCTGGTGCTGGAAGGCCCAAGAGGCACCAATAGCACGAGTAGAATGAGCAGTAAGGCGGAAGGGAGGATTCTTCCCCTTAGCAGAATAGGCCTGAATCACAGCCTGACTAATCCATTTGCTAATAGTAGACTTGGCAGGAGCCAAACCCTTCCTAGGACCAGAAGGGACCACAAAAAGAGCATCAGTCTTCCTGAAAGCCGCAGTGACTACCAGGTAATACTTCAGACACCTGACCACATCCAATGAATGCAAAACCCTTTCCTTAGCGTTGCTAGGATTAGGACACAATGAAGGAAGAACAATATCCTGATTCAAATGAAAAGCAGACACCACTTTTGGCAGAAAATCTGGCTTAAAGCGGAACACCACCTTGTCCTGGTGTCTCTCGTAGTATGGGGGCTGAATAGACAGAGCCGCCAGCTCAGACACACGCCTGACCGAAGTAATAGCCACCAGAAAAACAACTTTGAGGGTGAGTACAGCCAGAGCAGCATCCTGAATAGGCTCAAAGGGAGCACCCTGTAAGGCAGACAAAACCAGGTTCAAGTCCCAAACAGGGACCGTAGGCTTACGTGGGGGACGCACGTGAGTGACCCCCTGAAAGAAGGTCTTAACCAAGGGATGCTGAGCAAAAGACTTCTGAAAGAAGACAGACAGGGCAGAAACCTGACCCTTCAGAGTACTTAAAGTTTTAAACCCAACTCCAATCCATGTTGTAAAAACTCCAGAATTCTAGGGATTAAGAATTCCCTACAGGGAAGAGACCTAGACTCACACCAGTCAATGTAGGAACGCCATACCCTATAATAGATGGCAGAAGAAGTTTTCTTCCTAGCCTGTACCATGGTATCCACCACTGAGGCAGACAAGCCTTTCTCCATCAAGATGGAGGTTTCAGCAGCCAGGCCGTCAAAGACAGAGTTTGTAAACTGGGATGGCGTAAGTGAGTGAGTAGATCTGGCTCCTCTGGCAGGACGTACTGGTCTACTGCCATTTGTACCTTGGAACCTCAGGGACTTCCAGAATCCCCCCCAACCTGACAGACTGGCATCCATGGTGACCGTCTCCCAGGAGGGGGCTAGAAAGGACCTGCCCTTTAGCAAGTTCTTGTGGTCTAGCCACCACGAGAGGGACCTTCTGACCAATGGGGGAAGCACACAAACCCCGTCCAAGGACGCAGGGTCCTTGTCCCATACTGATAGGAGGTGAAGCTGCAGAGGCCTTGAATGGAACTGAGCAAAGGGCACTGCCTCGAAGCTCACCACCATCAGGCCCACCAGCTGCATTCCCTGTCTGAGGGAGAGCTGGGGGCACGAGAGCAGGGACCGCACCTGCGCAGTCAGAGCTTCCACCTTCTGTTCGTGACTGAACCGTATCCAGAATCATCCCCAGGAATGGGGTCCCCGGTGAAGGGGACAGAGAGGACTTGGGATGATTTATCACCCAGCCGAAGGACTCCAAGGTGGACACCACCCGCTGAGTGTCCAGCTCCGCCTGCTGTAGAGGCCATGAGGCGATGAGGATGTCGTCCAGGTAGGGCAGCACTCGAATGCCCCCTGACCTTATCAAGGACATCACCCCCGCCAATACCTTGGTGAACACTCTGGGAGCTGAAGTGAGGCCAAACGGTAGAGCCACAAATTGGTAATGTTGATCTTTCAACTCGAATCTGAAAAACCTTTGATGTCCCGGGAACACAGGGATGTGAAGGTAAGCATCTTTGATGTCCACAGACGTCATAAAATCCCCTGGGCGCAGAAAACCAACGGCCGAGCGCAGAATTTCAATGCGAAAGCGCTTGTTCTTGACAAATTTGTTGAGGATCTTTAAATCCAGAATGGGCCTGACTGACCCATCTCTTTTGGGTACTGTGAAAAGGTTGGAATAGAATCCTTCTCCCAATTCTCTCAAGGGAACCTTGCAAATAACTCCCAGATCCAGAAGTCCTTGCACTGCCTGCATCAGGACCTAAGCTGATACCGGGTCCTGGGGGATCCGGGACCTGATGAATCTTGAGGGGGGCCGCACAGCAAACTCTATCTTGTAGCCAGAGGTAACTACCTCCTGAATCCACCGGTCTGAGACTTGGCGCCTCCAGACGTGCGCGAAGTGCTGTAGCCGTCCCCCCACCCTGGCGGGCGAGGGCGCCCCATCATGCCTGAGGGGTCTTGGGAGGGGCTTTGGGTTTGGTCCCCCAGGAGGAGCCAGGACGTCGCCCCCTGCTCCTATGCCAGGAGTCTGCGCGAGCCCCACGAAGGACACCCCTTTTCCCTGCTTAGCGCCTCTGTAGGGGGCTGAAAGGGGGCCCTGGCTGCGAAAGGGCCGAGGCTGCTGCCTGCTCTGTGGTAACTTACCTCCTTTAGCAAAGAGGTCTAGGCGGTCCCCAAACAGGCATAGTCCCTTAAATGGGAGCCCAGTAAGGGCTTTCTTAGCAGCATTGTCAGCTGCCCACTGGCGCAGCCATACCGCGCGGCGTATAGCCACCGCCAAGGCGGAAGATCTGGCACACAGCCTATTAGCATCATCCGATGCAGACAGGATAAAGTTCACAAATACATCACAGTTAGACAGTGTATTAATAGTATCAGTAGGCAATATATAAAAAAGAGGAACACCCTATTAAGCACCACCCTAAATAATTCCAATAATGGGAACGGAAGTGTGCCAAATCTGTAACCTAAATTGCTACTACAATACACACAAAAAGCTTATGTGGTTCCAGCCCTTCACAAACAAACACAGTTACTCAGAAGGCACCACTCCAACCCAAAAATAAATTAATCAATAATACCGACTGATCTTAATATCCATTTTAATTAATCAATTCATCAATGATTAAAAACATACATCAAGACTATACAGCACCATAACATACATTTAAAAACATATATACAAAACATATCTACAAAGCATAGCACCAGCAGGAGCGAACCACATGACCCATACTAACCATATTCACCCAAATACCCCCCTAAATATAGATCCCTAAGTTTAAAGTGCCAATCTCCAAAGTGACCAGTGCAAAGTATGATCCTTAAATAAATATAGAACAAATTGTTAAATCAATAAAAGTTCACCTCATGTGTATAGCGATCATCTCCTGCTGGGCAGATGTGTAGGCAACTCGTCTGGGCCGTCAAGTGCATTCCTGACCATGGCCCTGAGCGCCACAGCAGTAATGGCCAGAGCGCAGACCGGGCGCAGCGCCGCCCCTCCAAACGCAAAGGCATGGCACGCCAATTGGTCAATGCGCTGGTCCTCAGAATCCCGCAGCGTAGTAGTGTCGGGGGAGTGCATAATAGAGGTGTTAGACAGCCCTAGAATAGGAGCATCGACCTCGGGGGGCGATGACCAGCACTTGACCATATCAGCAGGAAATGGATACTTCCTGTCCTGTCTTAGGGATCCCGGGAAGTCTACTGGGATGTTCCCACTCCTTAAGCACGAGGTTATTGAAATGGGTTTGCTCAGGAAATTCCAATCGAGCCTTAGCAGTATGAAATAGCTCACCCCTTTGCCTGGGAGCCGCAACAGGGGGAGAGGGGAAGAAGTAGTTTATCAGTATCATCCGGGGTCCAGTGATCAGAACCAGAATCGGAGTCAGAGAGCAGCTCCCCTTCGTCCGAAAGGGCATGGTCATATAGATGCGTAAACTCATCAGACTCCGTAGGGAAAGGAGCAGAGTCAGGGATTATGTGCTGCTTTTTTGCGGTGGCCTTGCGCGCTAGAGTACTAGCAAGCAATTTTTCAACACTGGGCAGTCTAGTAGCCATATCAGGATGAGAATCCCCGCTTGTATTGGGGGTTAGACTCAGGCTTGGGGGGGTAGGTGAAGTGAGGCGAGGTGCAGGCCCAGCCACAGGAGGGGCGGGAAGTACCATTAGCGCCTGCTGTGCACAAGGGACGCAGACCCGTGCATTGTCACCGTTGATGGATGAGACCCCACAAGCTACACACAGCCGGGCTTGTCCCGAGGGAACCCCGTTCACAATATCCTGGGATGCCTCCATATGGTGATTAATAGGCACAATAGGCCAGTAGGGATTGACGCTATAAGCTACCCTGGATGCCCCAAAGACCCGCAGGGAAGTGGGAGTAATTATACTAGGTCCAACTGGCAATTACACCGGGCCGGGAGAAGCCACCGTCTGAAAGACATAATGAGAATAGGGATGTCAGAGCCATGCGCAGTAAGCAAGAATGATGAAAAATCGCCCGCGAGGGCACTTACAGACTGAGGGAGGAGGAGGACCGTTACTACGCGCGCGCGACGAGCATCTAAATGGCGCCAAGCGAACCTTGAAGGGCGGGCCAGAGTGGGATGTGACGCGGAGCGCGCCAAGCCAGGTCCCCGCCCCCCCGAAGAGCGCGAAGCTCTGAGGCAGTAGTCAATGCATAAATAAAAAGCGAGTGTATGACACACTTTAGAAGGAAAACGGGGATTACTTCCAGATGCACCCGACAACGTTTGCCAATGAAGATGCCGCAGCGTCCGAGGCGACGCCGCTGCCTGTTCGCATGCCCATGTAATAAGGGCGGCCGATAGGCAATAAAAAGCAAACAGCGCGGCTCTGACACCAGGTGTATGAGTCAAGGACAATACGAAGGCCAAAACGTGTAACTGAATACACTAAGACCACCACACTCCCCCCCCCTTTCTTTCCCCCCGAGCTACGCGGGGAACGAGGGAGGATGGCGACCCTTTGAACAGGGTCCACCGCTACACGGGGTATGGGGCAATAATGCAATCTGGTGGAGGATAACCCAAGTGTAAGTATATCTGGAGCAGGACGTACTGTATACTAAGAATAAAGCAATGTTATATGCACTGGACCTGAACAAGGCCTTCGACTCCCTCTCTCCCGGAAGATCCAGTTTGTCTTATGTTGTCTGGGGCTTGAGAAATATTTTCTAAATCTTCTGAAATTCCTTAATTGGAAGTATAATGCTTCTGTATTGATAAGGGCTTTGAGATGGATACATCTGATATATTGAAAGGTGCTAGACACAGCAGACCCTATCCCCTATTGTATTTGTGTTGCCAAATGAACCCTTAGCGTACATAATTTCCCAGTCAGCTGAGGGCTAGGACATCCTCTTTGAGGGGGAGGAGAGATTACGCATAAGTTCCCACTCTTGGCAGCAGATATTTAGCTTTTTATATCTGATTCAATTATATTACTTTCCAAGCTCGTAAAAATCTTTAAATGATGCTTTAACCCTTTTGGCCAACCTGGGGATTTTGTTACCGTCCGTTGCCATTTTCAATATTTTGTGCTATACATGTTCTACTGTGATTTTTGAAGGGATTTTCAGGGATTTCCCAGGATTATATATCGTTTTTTACTAGCAGAGTCTGGGTTTTAACATTAAATGACTTGGTTGGGCTTGTTTTGCTTTATTCTCAATATTTTTGAGTGAAATGTGTGTGAAAAAATAAAAAACAAATTTGCAGTGTTTTTTTTGTAATAAAAAAAGTTTTGCAATAAAATCATATTGCGCGAAAAAATCAGTTACAACGATACCACATATGTATTGGTAGACACCCATTCCTGCCCAGGAACTCCCCCAAACTGAAACAGTGCTTTAAGATTTTCAGATAGAATACAACTGCTATGTGCACCTTGCATTCTTTCAAGAAAAACAACCCTTTACATTTGAAATACCCTGGAGATACACTGGAAATACACACCTCAAGCTTTCTAGGTGTACCAGGCTTGTTGACATGGGCGCAGTGTTCTGGAAGTAATCCCTCAATTAATTCTTTGGTTGCACTGGGTTTTCTTAAATAAAAAAAGAATAACAAAGCAAAATCAAAGCCACATTTTCTTAAAAAAAACAATATGCAAACTAGAAAAATTAAGTTAAATCTGAAACAAGCATAGCTTCTTTCAAGAGTAGGGTTGCCAAACACCCCAATGTAAGGCATGTATGTAAGGGTAATTTTACTTGAAAATTTCAGCTCTGCACCAAAACAATCCTTTACATTTGAAATACCCCCCACAAATTCCCTTACAGTACACACATTAAGCTTTCTAGGCATACCCACTTTGTTGTAGTAGGCTCATCATTCTGGAAGTAATCCCTCGAAGAGTTCTTAGGTTGCACAGGGCTTACCTAAAAAGTGTATAAAAAAGCAGAATAGAAAACACATTTTCTTAAAATATCAATATGCAAACAAGAAAACACAAGCTAAATCTGGGTGAAAGGACCCATGAACTGAACAATACCCAAAATGCATAGCTACTTTTCACCCTTTTAACTGGCAGCTTACTTGAGATGTTGCCACCCTCTGTTGACAGTTTATTTTTCACCATTTTGTGCTATATTTAACCCCCCCTGGGCTCTGCAGGCTTCGGGTGAGGACCATCTTCCGGGTCCTCACCTTCTCTAATGGCGGCGATGGCCGCCACCCCTAGCCCCGCCCTTTGTGGGAGGAGTGGGATTACATCATCCCGCTCCTCCTATACCCCCTCCGAGCTCCGACATCTGTCAGATGCCGGTGGTGATCGGTGCAGGGCGGGTGTGAGGCGAGAAGGCTCTGATTGGAGCCTCCTCGCCTCTCACCCGCCCTGCGCCGATCACTATCGGCATCTGTCATCAGCTGACAGCGGCGCGGGACAGCAGCGAGGGACGCAGGATCGAAGGCGAGTACAGTAAAAAAAAAAGTCATTTTTTTCTGTGTCAGTTTTTTTATTTTTTTACATTTAACCCCTTGTGAACTGGTAAGGGGTCCATGAGACCCCTATACTAGTTCACAAGGCTGGGAGGATGGCAAGTCACCTGCGGCTAGCGGGTGACTTGTCATTAACCCCCAGCACCCCCATTACCTGTCTCCCCAAAGCCCTGGGGGGGACAGAAGAGCCCGTGGCCACGGACTATGCAGGCTTGTAGTCTGCACGGCCAGGGGCCACAAAAGCTGGCCCCTGCGCCCTGTTCCTACAAGCCCTGCATAGCTGGTCCCGGGCTGGTTACTTCGGGTAAGGAGGACCCCATGCCATGTTTTTTGGATTTTTAAGGGTTTTTAACCCCTAAAAATCCTAAAAAAAATGGGGAACCCTATGTCGTTTTTCTTCTAATTAACCCCTTATGTTCTGTCACCCAGCAGCTATAAAAGGCTTCCAGCAGGTGAGCAGAAGCCAGTGATTGCCGAGGGACACAATGCTCCAGGATGGATGGGAGGTAAGTATTAAAAAAAAAAAAATTTATTTAAAATAAAGGAGGCAATTTTCTAAAAAAACATTTATTTATTTTTACTTATTAATATTGTAAAAAACAGAATAAAATTTACAAACAATTTTCATTTCATATTAAAGCCTAAACTCTGCTGCAAAAAATATATATATAATTTTCCTGAAAATTCCAGCAAAAATGGCGAAAAACATGGCGCAAAATGGGGAAAAATGACTGTCAACAGAGGGTGACGAAATCTCAAGTAGGCTGTCAATTAAAAGGGTTAAAAGTAGCTATGCATGTTGGGTATTGTTCTGTCCGGGGGACCTTGCGCTTTCAGACTTAGCTTGTTTTTTCTTGTTTGCATATTTATATTTTAGGGAAAGGTGTTTTTTATTCAGCTTTTTTATACATTATTTAGGGAAACTCTGCGCAACCAAAGAATTCTTTGAGGGATTAATTCCAGAAAGATGAGCCCACTACAACAAGCTGGGTACACTCAGAAAGCTTAACATGTGTACTTTCAGGGAATATATGGTTTATGGGGGATATTCCAAATGCAAAGGGTTGTTTTGGTTGAAAAATCACAAGGTGCACACTTTGTCTGCAGAGCTGAAATTATCAAGTAAAATTACCGTTACGCATATGCTTTACTTTGGGGTGTTTGGCAACTCTTCCCTTGACAGTAGCTATTCATGCTGGGTATCGTTCTGTTCGGAGGATGTTGCTTTTTCAGATTAAGCTTGTTTTTTCTTGTTTGTATATAGTTTTTTTCTAGGAAAATGTGGCTTTGATTCTGCTTTTTTATCCTTTTTTTAGGGAAACTCTTTGCAACCAAAGAATACATTGAGGGATTACTTCCAGAAAACTGTGGCCACATCAACAAGCCTGGTACTCCTAGAAAGCTTAAGGTGTGTACTTCCAGAGAATATATAGTTTGTTGGGGGTATTTCAAATGTAAAGGGTTGTTTTTCTGGAAAAGGTGCGCATAGCGCATATCACAGTTGCATTTTATCTGAAAATCCCCTAAAGCTCTGTTTCAGTTTGGGGGAGTCTCCAGGGCAGGAAAGGGCATTTACCAATACATATGTGGTACCGCTGTAACCGTGAGAAATTGGGATTTCATACGCAATAAGATTTTATTGACAAACTTCCTTTTTTTATTACAAAAAAAAACTACAAATTGTAAAAAGTAGATTTTTTTTTATTTTTTTGCACATATTTCACCCAAAAATATTGAGAATACACCTAAAAAATGACAAACAAGACATTTCATGTTAAAGCTCAGACTATGCTGTAAAAAACAATATATAGTTTTCCTGGGAAATCCCTTCAAAAATCACATTTGAACATGGGGAGCGCAAAATAGTGCAAAATGGTCTGGCAACAAAGGGTGACAAAAACTCCAGGTAGGCTGGCAGCGAAAGGGTTAAAAGAAAGAAAATATATGTTTTTTTTTTTGCAGGAATTGGATTGAGGAAAGCAGCTCCTACTTAAGGGAAAAACCCTGGGAGAAATGTAGATGGGTTAAATCTGTTCTAACTTAGGTGTGGACCTAGGTGGAGAAGAGATTAGTGTCGGTGCGCTGTGGATAAAAAGGCAGGTTAAAAGGGAGAGTAAATAAAGGGTTAATGTTCTCCTCAATCCTGTGAGGAAAAATAGGTTAGTGTATATACATAAAAGTATGAATAAACAAATGCAATAGTATTACCAAAGCGAAGTTTTGTTTGAGGGGGTGTTTCCACCTTTTAATTAAATCAGAACCAACTAGGTATCATTGCCTCTGACTAATTAGACCTCAAAAATTGTTGGAATTTTTAATCTTGCTGTCTGAGGGATTTCTCCTCTCAGGTAGCATTATACAGATTGGTCAGTGTTGATTACACTATTGGCCCTGTATTCTGAGTTCTTTGAGCTGGTTTGTGGTGTATGATTCCTTGTTCAGGTTGAGTTGAGTTTCTAGCTGGTTGGAGCAATGTGGTTGGTGGAACCTAGATGGTTTAGAGGTTGTGGGTCGGCGCTGAAATGAAATAAGCGGTGTTCCTGAGGTCCAGGTAGGCGGTGTGAGTTGAGGTAGATGATTGTTTTGGATGGATGGAGATGATTATGTAATCAGAAAGGGTTCTGGTGGTTAGTGCAGAGTAATTGGTTGAGGTCTGCTTTAATGTTCTGATTTTAGATGTGTTGTGAGGCTTGTAACCGTTGTGGGGGAAGTGTGAAAACTTGTAATTAAAGGTAAAACGAATATAAGGAGATTGTATGACTTACAGTTTCGGTAAGTTGATTAAAATTGATGCAACAATTAGTACAGTATATGCTCGGTGTTTTTTATTCCCTGCCACAGCCTGGATTGTCTGTGGTTTTACTTATATCCTTTTAATTAATGGGAAACAAATTAAAGGAAATTGTATGAATTGCAGTTTCAGTAAGTTGATCAAAATTGCTAGGAAAATTAGTACAGTTGATGCTCGGTGGCAATTACTCACCACCACAGCCTGGATGGGTGCAGGTGAAAAAGCCGGTTATTGCAGAGGGGGCAGGCAGGAGCAGTGCTGAGGTTTCCTCTGGGCTGGAGAAGTGTAGTGGACATTGGTTTGGCTGCCTTGGGTAGTCAGATCTGAGCTGGTGACCGTAGGTAAGGCGGCAGGCAGGCAGGCGGAGAGGAGAGCCGTTTCATGGCGGGTTTAAAATTGAAGCCGCAAAGGCAGCTGGAAAGTAGCAAAGTTCTTGCCTGATTTAAGTCTTTGAAAAGCTTTTGTAAAATCAATAGAAATCAATCAATAGAAAATCAATAGAAAATCGGTCGTTTCGTCTATGACGTTGTCAAGGTGATCGGCCCGATATTACTGCTACTTTTTGCTAACTTTTCACACTTCCCCGACAACGGTTACAAGACTCACAACACATCTAAAATCAGAACATTAAAGCAGACCTCAACCAATTACTCTACACTAACCACCAGAACCCTTTCTGATGACATAATCATCTCCATCCATCCAAAACAATCATCTACCTCAACTCACACCACCTACCTGGACCTCAGGAACACCGCTTATTTCATTTCAGCGCCGACCCACAACCTCTAAACCATCTAGGTTCCACCAACCACATTGCTCCAACCAGCTAGAAACTCAACTCACCCTGAACAAGGAATCATACACCACAAACCAGCTCAAAGAACTCAGAATACAGGGCCAATAGTGTAATCAACACTGACCAATCTGTATAACGCTACCTGAGAGGAGAAATCCCTCAGGCAGCAAGATTTAAAATTCCAACAATTTTTGAGGCCTAATTAGTCAGAGGCAATGATACCTAGTTGTTTCTGATTTAATTAAAAGGTGGAAACACCCCCTCAAACAATACTTCACTTTGGTAATACTATTGCATTTGTTTATTTATACTTTTATGTATATACACTAACCTATTTTTCCTCACAGGATTGAGGAGAACATTAACCCTTTATTTACAACTTTGTAGCATTTAGTTTGCAATGCTCCTTGTACATTATGTTTTACCTTCTCTGTCAGCGCTACGGAAGATAATGCGCTATATAAGTACATAATAATAATTTATCCATGACTCCTTGCAGTGGATGAAGCATTGCAAAAAATGCCAAATATTTCTTTAAAGTGTACCAAAAACCACACCGATCGGCCCGGGAATCTATAGGCCCGGGTCCAACTGCGCCCGCATGCCTGCTATCCCTCTAGCAGGACGCGTGCCCATGCCAGGCATTTGTAAATGGCAGGCGCGGGCACGCTCCCTGTTAGAGGGTAGTGGGGGACATGGCCATCAGTGCACTCGGAGCCGCTCGCCTTAGACGTGACGTCAGTGGACCCGAGAACGCTGATTGGACGAGCGGTTGCGCATGCGCCATAGGACAGGGAAGAGGTGAGTTGGTTTTGGCGACCTGGGGGTTTCACACAGCAACCGGGGTGCCCTGGGGACAAGGACCAGAACCAAGGATAGTCAAAATCCTGGGTTTTGGTCCACTTTAATGGGTTCAATCGCAAAATAAAGTTACAGAGACAGGGAACCACAAAATATTTTCAATTGTTGATTGATAAATGGAATGTGTGTAAGGCCACCTTTAGAGGCTCCATTTCAAGTGGTTCTGCATGAGGGGTTTCCATCAGGGCTGTGGAGATAGTTTTGGCTGGAGTCAGAAGAAATCTACCAACTCCGAATCCAGCAAAAAAAGAAATTCTCTTCCTAGTATTGTATAATGAATGTAACTTTTATAGGAAGTTTAGAAACATTATTATAAGTATATGTTACATTCTCTTAATCTAATGTCCTAATTTATTACAATCAATGATAAGCAGCATCAGGTGTCCTAGTGGTGATGAGTTCTCTAATCTACCCGATACTTTATTATATATATCTCTTATTATACTCCATATCTTCAGGCTGCCCCAATGCTCTTAGTTACATTGCCTGAAACTTACAGGAATTAAAAAGTATTGTCCAGGCAAAAACAAAAAAAGTCTATACTCACCTACAGCTCCTAGGTGCAGGTCCGATGTTCCCCCAAAGCTCCTCCATGCAGTGCAGGCATCTTCATACATCAATGACAGAGAACTAGTAATTACCTTCTCCAGCACCAGTGGCCTCTCATGGAGCTGTCTATGGAGCCTTGTTTACAACTCCACAAGCCAACTCCAGCCATTGCTATAGAAGGGGAGTTCCAAAGCAGGTTCATCACGACTGGCCTTGCCACGCCCCGTCCATTGAAATAAATAAGAGTAGCAGTGTTAGGGGATGTAAAGCCAAATTGATGGACACCACCATGTCTGCCCAGCAATGGAATTGCTTGTACTCCCTCATTGGTAAGTATGAAGATACCGATGCTGCACTGACATGTGGGGGACAAAATGTTAATATAGACTTTTTTGTTATTGCTTGGACAGGAAGTTTAACACAGTGATAAATTGGCCTGTTTTCTGCTTTCTCCGTGCTTAATGTGAGGCGCTGCATCTATTAGGGAGCTCCTTCACTTATGCCAGGCCTCCTCAGCAACACAAGATGATCCTCTAAGTGAGTGGAGAATGTGAGTGCAGAACGCCCTCCACGCGCCGACACCAGCGATTGCGGGGCACTTGGCTGAAAGCACGAGTGCTTCCCCATCAGATTGGTCTGAACCCAGCCCCGATGTAACAGTCCCCGCTGAAGTGAATTAATTCTAGGGACTAAGAAAGAAGAGTCAGAAAAAGGAGTAAGTTCAGCTGGGTCTATTAGGGAATGCTAAGTGCTGGTGAATGAAAGGTGCCACCCGACAGTCAGCATGGGGCAAGCAGAAAGCAAAACCCACACCCCATGACCAGAGGCCCTGGGCCACCAGAACCCTTCTCTCCAGGGGATCCAGAATCGGGATGCCCTGCTGTGTGAACCTCCTCTCACTACAGCCCCTGGCTGTAATGTATGTGCAGAGTGCTTGCCTGTATTATTAGTAATAATATGTTTTTTTTACCTTTAAGGGCGTAGCTAGCAGCGCAGTTTAAGTTAAAGTGCACCAACACCCAGCAGGATAGATTCCCGGGCTGATCCAATCCCTCCCTGCGGGGCATCCAAAATCGGGATGCCCCGTTGTGTGAAACCCACCAGGACGCTTGTAAACCTAGCCAAAACCCAGGATAGTCAAAATCCTGAGCGTCGGTCCACTTTAAAAAACATCTCCACTTCTCACGTTTCTCTTTACAGCTTTAAAGCCCGGTTTCAATAAAGGAAATGTATTCCTAATTATTGGCCATTCATGAAGGACTTGAAGCCTGATAACATTGAGTTTAACTTTGGCTTTTAGACTCCAGAGCCCTGGTTTCCACACAGAAAACGCGGGAAGTGCCTGCCGCCTCCTGTGAGCACTCCTCACCCTTCCTAGACGCACCCAGGCGCGTGCATGTGACGCTGAGGCGTTTTGCGTTATGTGATGAGCCCGCCTCTCCTCCCTTTAATGGGCTCAGGCTGGCAGCTGATAGGGGCGCGGCTGCATCCTGTTCCCGGCAGCCCCGGCTGAGATTGGAGCAAGGCAGGAAAGCGCCGTGCACGTGAGCGGGGAGCGAGCCCGAGCAAGGGGAAGCGGGGATACCGGGCTGCCCGGAGCCGTGCGTGTCACACTCTGCGGGAGGAGGAGGAGAGATCAAAGTGCACGGCCCGGGGATTCATGGGCAACATGGAGTGAGCCCTGCCGCCACCCTCATGGCCAGTGACGCCCGGCACTAGTGAGGCAGGCGCCGCGTTCCTCCATCTCCCGCTTCTCAGGAACAAGTAACTTATGTGAGGCGCTTGGAGCGGATCCAGGTGAGAGCGAAGCGATGGTGGCGGGCGGGTGACATTTAGGCGGGTGTGTTCTGGGCCGGGCGGCTCTTATTGCCCCCCCCCCTCGGCGGCTCTCCTGACACCGGGAAATCCCGAGACTAGGCCGTGCAGCCCTCCCCTGCTTCCCGGCTCCAGCCCTCAGGAAAGCGCCCGCTGACTCATGAAGGCCCCCAGCCTCACCCGCTGCCCTGCCTGGAGGGGCGACCATACTCCCCTCAACTTGTGTGTCCTGCCAGCTGGGATGATGTGGGGGGGGCCCGTCTCCCTCCTACCCCTGACCCTCACTGCCAGGCTGGGCCCCTCGCCATCGGCCACTGCCAGCTGGGCACATGTGGGGAGACCCCCTTACTGCCAGCCTGTGTAGGGAGACCCCCTTACTGCTAGGCTGTACCTGTGTGCCCCCTCACCTCTGGCCACTGCCAGCTGGGCACATGTGGGGAGACCACCTTACTGCCAGGCTGTACCTGTGTGCCCCCCTCACCTCTGGCCACTGACAGCTGGGCACATGTGGGGAGACCCCCTTACTGCTAGGCTGTACCTGTGTGCCCCATCACCTCTGGCCACTGCCAGCTGGGCACATGTAGGGAGACCCCCTTACTGCTAGGCTGTACCTGTGTGCCCCCCTCACCTCTGGCCACTGCCAGCCGGGCACATGTGGGGAGACCCCCTTACTGCCAGGCTGTACCTGTGTGCCCCCCTCACCTCTGGCCACTGACAGCTGGGCACATGTGGGGAGACCCCCTTACTGCCAGGCTGTACCTGTGTGCCCCCTCACCTCTGGCCACTGCCAGCCGGGCACATGTGGGGAGACCCCTTACTGCCAGGCTGTACCTGTGTGCCCCCTCACCTCTGGCCACTGCCAGCCGGGCACATGTGGGGAGACCCCTTACTGCCAGGCTGTACCTGTGTGCCCCCTCACCTCTGGCCACTGCCAGCCGGGCACATGTGGGGAGACCCCTTACTGCCAGGCTGTACCTGTGTGCCCCCCTCACCTCTGGCCCCTGCCAGCTGGGCACATGTGGGGAGACCCCCTTACTGCCAGGCTGTACCTGTTTGCCCCCCTCACCTCTGGCCCCTGCCAGCTGGGCACATGTGGGGAGACCCCCTTACTGCTAGGCTGTACCTGTGTGCCCCCTCACCTCTGGCCCCTGCCAGCTGGGCACATGTGGGGAGACCCCTTACTGCCAGGCTGTACCTGTGTGCCCCCCTCACCTCTGGCCCCTGCCAGCTGGGCACATGTGGGGAGACCCCCTTACTGCCAGGCTGTACCTGTGTGCCCCCCTCACCTCTGGCCCCTGCCAGCTGGGCACATGTGGGGAGACCCCCTTACTGCTAGGCTGTACCTGTGTGCCCCCTCACCTCTGGCCCCTGCCAGCTGGGCACATGTGGGGAGACCCCTTACTGCCAGGCTGTACCTGTGTGCCCCCCTCACCTCTGGCCCCTGCCAGCTGGGCACATGTGGGGAGACCCCTTACTGCCAGGCTGTACCTGTGTGCCCCCCTCACCTCTGGCCCCTGCCAGCTGGGCACATGTGGGGAGACCCCCTTACTGCTAGGCTGTACCTGTGTGCCCCCTCACCTCTGGCCCCTGCCAGCTGGGCACATGTGGGGAGACCCCCTTACTGCCAGGCTGTACCTGTGTGCCCCCCTCACCTCTGGCCCCTGCCAGCTGGGCACATGTGGGGAGACCCCCTTACTGCCAGGCTGTAGCTGTGTGCCCCCTCACCTCTGGCCACTGCCAGCTGGGCACATGAGGGGAGACCCCCTTACTGCCAGGCTGTACCTGTGTGCCCCCTCACCTCTGGCCACTGCCAGCTGGGCACATGTAGGGAGACCCCCTTACTGCTAGGCTGTACCTGTGTGCCCCCTTCACCTCTGGCCCCTGCCAGCTGGGCACATGTGGGGAGACCCCCTTACTGTTAGGCTGTACCTGTGTGCCCCCCTCACCTCTGGCCACTGCCAGCTGGGCACATGTGGGGAGACCCCCTTACTGTTAGGCTGTACCTGTGTGCCCCCTCACCTCTGGCCACTGCCAGCTGGGCACATGTGGGGAGATCCCCTTACTGCCAGGCTGTACCTGTGTGCCCTGTTCCTGTCCCTGTCCTTCACACCTCTGGCCACTGCCAGCTGGGCGCATATAGGGAGACCCCCTTACTGCCAGGCTGTACCTGTGCCCTGCTCCTGTCCTCACCTCCGGCCACTGCCAGCTGGCACATGTAGGGGGGCCCCTTACTGCCAGGCTGTACCTGTGTGCCCTTTTTCCTGTCCTTCCCTTCTGCCACTGCCAGCTGGGCGCATGTAGGCTGACCCCCTTAACTGCCAGGCTGTACCTGTGTGCCCTGTTCCTGTCCCCCCTCAGCTCTGGCCGCTGCATGTAAGGAGACCCACCTTACTACCAGTAGAGAACCACTGCTCTAAGGGCATAGGCATTGTGGAGTTGAAATGGGCATCCTGTACAGCAGGAGTGCCCAACCCCCTCCTCAATGGCCACCAAAAGGTCATGTTTTCTTTGTTGCCACATGGCTGGCTCTATAGCTCTGCTGCTGCAGGAATTTATCCACCTGTGGAGATCTGCAAAACATGACCGGTTAGTGGCCCTGGCAGCGAAAAGGGTTTGTGCACCTGTCATTACAGCATGGAGAGTCGGCCCAGCCCACCCCACCATCAACACACACACTCGCTCACATTCTGACCCCTGGGTTATATAACAGATGGGGTATTGTTGGTGGCCATAGGCAGAGTCTAGATAATATGTAATAGTGTTGATAGGCTTGTCTTTCATGAGGCCAGCATATTGGGCACACAGGGGGCTACTGTGAGCATGATCATTCCATTTGTATGAATATGGGGTCACCTGCTAAACATGTAGAGAATCTGGAAATTATGGGATGTTTGCAGTGGATTAGTATAAGCCTATGTAGGATTAGGGAAAGGGGATATGAAACAAAACTGAAACTGTCAAGGGTAAGTGCTGGAAGCAAAGCTACGTGCTAACTGTATCTGGGACTACTGCAGATTTTTTACTTTTTCAAATAATTTTGGGGTATCGAACTGCTAGTAGAAGGACTTTTCTACACGCATGCTTTCGGGGGGAACTTCCACCCTGGGTTATGGAAGTTCCTGTCCTCCTCTGGCGATCACTATGTGTGAGGCATGATAAACCTGCGTTGCTCAGTTCCCTGACCTTGCTTGGCCTGGCCACGTCCTTGCTGGGACAGCAGTTAGTAACCAGGTAGAGCACGCTGTAAGGAAAATCAAACCCTCTGTATAAATGTGGTGATCTACCTTTTCTACTGGAGCTCTACATATTTTATGTCAGAGGGACTCTACAGGTTTGAGTTAGTAGCAAGTAAAAGCTAAATGGAGCACTTGCTGCCGGCTGGTCCTCTGCATTAACATCAGCCATTCAGAAATGCCCAGCGTGAGCTAGAAAATAGGGAGGATGCCTGGTGGAAGTGTTAACAAGGTAAGTTTACAGGTGAGCACACATTGGGGCATCCTGATGCCCCACAAAGGGACAGACCACCGTCCCTGAAGTCAGACTTCAGGCCTGTTGTTTCTCCCCTTTAAAATGAACCAAAACCTGGGTTAAAGCGTGGGCACATTGGGAAAGTTCGAAAAGTGGATGAATGGTGGCTTTCGCATAGTGGGGCATGCCCTTGGGTCGGTTGTCTGACCAGACCTATAATCTAGCAGGTTCCGGTTTTGGTCCACTTTTACTATGCATTAGGATGTTTTGTATTTTCGTATTTGCTTTTTAAAAAAAAAAAAAAAAAAAAAGGACCCTAACCAACCTACCCCCTCTGATCATGAGCCCTGGAATTCAAGAAAAGCTCCCCCATGACAGACTAAAATAGCTGAAGCTGATAAGAGGTTAATGGGTTAGAGAATGGGCAGGTATATCTTTACATCGGGGCTGTCAGTTTGATAGCCAGTGCATAAATTAGAGGTCTGGCTCTTACTATGCTATGAATTTAAAATGCTTGCTGTAATTCTGCTTTTGTAACTTTTCATGTAAATGGGAGAAGGAGGAGACATGGAATTGATTTAGACCCCCCCTCTTCCTCTCTTTGCTATCCTTTCATACAAATGGCCCCCTGTCCTGCGATGATGGTTGTAAACAACTGTTTGGAGAGATTCAGTGGCCTCTTTCTTCTCGGGATCTCTCTAAATAAGAGGGAAAAAATGAGAGGACTGCCTTGGAATGTGTTTGTGTGTATTGTTGATAGGCACGGAGGTAAAGTTCATTTTTGGTTATTTTAGCATTTGCCATAAACAGTCTCTGCAGTTGACTTACTTTATATATTGTCAGGTTTCTTGGTAATGGGAAGCACAACAGGACCGCATTATTTAGTCTCTCCCACCATGTGACATGGGGTGGAGGGCACCTCTTTACAGGTGTACACCATTGCTTCCTCTTCAGTCACATTCCTGCCGTTCTCAGGTTTCACATTAAAAGCCTTCAGGACTGGCTTTGAAGGCAGGCCATGCTTTATAGAAACATTTTCATTCTTGGTAATAAATCCCTTAACTAGAAACTGAAACACAATCGATCCCATATTGAATTACAGCTTTGTGTAATGAAGACATGACTTAGAGATAAACAGCCATTCTATTACACGGGCCAAAACCTCCCATAGCCATCCATTTGGGAGGATTAATATCAATCTCGCCTTGCCAGACTTCCTCTCCTTTCCGCCCGAGGCCTGACGTTCTCTGGGATACACCAATCGCGCCACTTGATTCAGGACCATTCTCGATACAGTGCTGTAGACTGGTTCCCTTCCTTGGCCTCCACTGATGAGCCATGGAGGTGAGCTTGCCACACTGCCTGAATTTCAACCAAACTATTTAGGATGCAGGCGCATCTTGGAGGGGAAGTGCCATGCCACTTGCCGTTGCTGGCTTTTCAGGTTGGGGATGGGAATGGGATGGCCGGTCCCTTCTTGAGCAACATATTTTAATGTTTGTCTATATAATATACTATTTGCAATTTAGGTTGTTCCACTACTATAATATAGAATAGTAGAATATATAGGCATCAGCATTTTCAATGTTGCTAGGACTACATTTTCGTTGCAGCCATATAAGTATTAGCACTCTGAAACCCACTAGGATTGTGTTTGCACTGCAGCACAGTGGCTATATATTTATGTAGCTCTTTAGGGGAGGTGCCCAACTGAGTGTTCTAGGTTTTATATTGTTTACCATAATACTGTGACTTCTGCTAAGCCTGTCCCATGTCAATGTGTTGGCTTTCTAAGGGACTCCTGCTGTACTGTAGTTGACCTGTGTGGAGAATGGTATAGACCAGGGATTCCCAACCAGTAGCACAAATACCAGTGGTGGTTCACGCCACATGGTAACCAGGAATGCGGTTGTCTCTGCACCCTGTGCTGAATTGGGATGCCCCAGGGCAAGGACTACTTTTAAGTGGCCCTCTCCTGAAACATACTAATTTGGGATAGTGCATTGGTTGAAAGTAAAAGAGAGCTCAAAATTGCAAACATTGGTTCCGTACTCCTATGCCACTTGTGCATCCCATGTCACTACCAGTGGCAGGTGAGGATGCTGCCACAGATGGACCACAGAAGGGCGAGTTGCCCATTTTGCCTTTTGAGATTGTTGCCTAATGTCTGTTGCTATTCCCCTTATGTCTAGCTGTTATTTGGTCTGCAGTTTCAATTTAATTCTATTTTAAGGAAACCAGTAAAGACAATGCGATTTTCTCCCTTCGTCCTTCAAGGATGGCCACAGAGAAATCGGCTCCTCCCACCCAGATAGCAAACACCATGTTCTTCTTTTGCTATGTTTGCAGTAGGGTTGCACCATTGCCAGTGAACCTATTTCCATAAACTGCTTCTGGAATAAAGCAACAGAATAAAAAAAGTAACTTGCTAAACTATGGGTATACCATGATGTCGGCTACACAAATGCTGGAGCAGTGGGACAGCGGGTCCCTCTTTTACTGATTGATTTACATGAGCACAGAGAAATTGTTATATGCTCAGATGTTTCTTTTCATACTTTTTAGATGTGCGTCTGTCTTCCTTCTTGAGAAACAAAGTTCCGGTTACACCTTGTTTATATTGTAGCTTTGTTCTTTTGTTTCCGCCCGGACTCTGTTGTTTTCCTGGACGCCCAGTCTGTTTTCCCCGAGTTTTAAATACATTTTTCCCAATTTGTAGTGGCTTGCTCTTTTTCTGTTTTGCTATTGTCGTTTCTTTATACCAGAAATTCTTCAAACCTTAAAAATATTAAGAAAAAGGATACTATTGCCTGCCTAGTTTACATTTGACTGGACCCATGTATATTCGCTTGCTTCAGTTGTGAGGAAGATCTGTATTCCCTGCTACCTGAAAAGGAGCGATTACAGGTGAACACTGCCATGCCCTCCTCTCTGGAGCAGGGAGAAAAAGTGTAGTGCTTGGATCTTGTGAAACTTTAAAGCCAGCCTAAAGTCAAGTGACTTTCAATCTCATGCCCACTCCCCTGGCCCCATACTTGCCTCTTCTGTTTTTGACAGCCAACAACTTCATCCCACCTAACCCTGCCCCCGATCCATAAAGTGAATCTTTTAATGTCTTGTGGCTGTGGACTAACCACAGACAGCCCATAGGAATCCAGTCCTTAATGCAACAATCATAGTTTGTGATTCAGAGACTAGAGACCAAATTGCAGGGCACTGCTTTGAACAGGATATGAACAGTCACAAACATTCTAAAGACTAGAGAGGCAGAAAGCATAGGAGAGAGGCCTGGCCTTGTGAGGTTACAGCCTAAACGATGCATACAAGGGGTAAAGATCACAAGCAGTCAGTATGGAGTTTTGTGGAACGTGTCCTTTAGAGAACTGCAGGTCTGAATAAGTTGGTTCTGAGTGAAGTAAGACAAGCATGCTTTGATTTGCCATTTTGGCATTCAAAGTATATTTGAAAGTTGTTTTCCCACCATTCAGTATGGAGCAAACATAGACTTGATCTACTATCTGTAAAGCATTAGGCCTTTGATAGAAGCGTGCTACTTGCAGCTTCCCACCCTCAATGTATAATTACTCGCCTTTTTTTTTTTTTTTAAAGAATCCTTCAGCATTACCACACTACTTCATAAAGATTGAGATGGGGAGGAAGGGGGTGGGGCTTTTAACCTTTTAACCTCCTTTCAGTTTGTTTCCTCCCAGGGGGTGGAGCCACTCGCACCTGATGCTTTGATAGTAGATCAAGTTTATACAGGACCACTATTTTTATAGTTTCAGCCCCCACAACATGTCCATTCTTTTAATTGCACTGGAGGGGGCAGTGCCGAGGGTAGGGGGGGGGTCATGTGGGTTTGCCGTGCCACGCCCCCTTTATTACAATAAATGGGTTTGGCATGCTGCAGGGAGGAAACTAGACTCAACTGTGGCCACTAGCTTGCACCAGAGAAGATGGACAATTGCTGGTGAATGCATTTGAAGTGGACCAAAACCCAGGACTTTGACTATCCGCAACAAACTCTCCTCTTCCCGGTCCTACGGCACATGCACGGCCGCTCATCCAATCAGTCCGCTGATGTCCCTTCGTCCAGGCCGAGCAGCTCCGAGCGCGCTGACTGACGCATCCCCTTCTACCCTCTAACAGGGAGTGTGGCCGTGACGGCCTTTCACAAATGCCTGGCGTGGGCATGCGCCCTGCTAGAGGACAGGGACTTGCGCATGCGCCATTGGACCGGAAAAGAAGGTAAGTATGGGCGACCTGGGTGGGTTTTACACAGCGTGGCATGCCGGTTTTGGATGCCCCGGTGGAGTGGGAATTGATTGGCCCGGGAAACTCATAGATTACCGGGCTAATCGCCATCAGTTTTGGTCCACTTTAAGGTCTGTTATATCACAAAGCAATGGGTCTATTCATTTGTGGCTCTCTTTCCTCCCTAGTTTAAATCCCATACAGTTTAGCCTGGGGCTACCGACAATACCAAGGTTGCCACCTCATGTAGTTGCAAGGAGCTGCAGGAGAACTGCAGCTAGTATTGGTGTTTGGAATCCGGTATTTCCTATGTAACTGGAAACAAAAGCTGTGCATGAATGATGAGCAGCTGGTTTCCCTACTGTCTGAGCCCAAGCCTTTCCTGTGCTTGTCCGCCTCTAACAGGCAGGCTTGCAAGTCAAACGATGTGCATTCTTATGGTTTTGTCCATTACTTGCCACTTCTGATGCGGGTAAAATTAGCTATTGGTGTGAGACAATACCCTTGTATGACCCCAATTTTGTGTACTACTTAGGGTTTTCTTACAACACTCATTTACAGCTGCCTGAATCCAGGCTATGGAGGGCTGGAGTCTGTGGGGCGGGGTGCTTTTGCAGTTTCCATTACAAGAACTTCCTTCCTCCCTTCTCTAGGCTCCCTGTTTGTTTGAGGATGAAAAGACAATAGCTCATGCAGACACTTAAGCGTACAAAAAAAAAAAAACTACCTGTTTTCATCTTTTCCAAAAGAATGACGCCAACTTTGGCAGGAAGAGGGGTGATTTGTAGTTGGAACTACTGTTTGTGTGTTTTTATTTATTTTACATAGTCCCTGGGAAGTTTGTAATTTTAAAAATGCTTGTTTTAGGTAACCCAAAAAAAAGATTATATGGGAGGTAATTGCGAAACTTGGTTTGTGGGCTGCTATTTATTTGTTTATACAGCACCATTTTATTCTGTAGTGCTGTTTAGGGTATGATGGGCTAGTCACCATTTTCCAGTTTAAATGTTGTCTCTTGTATTTGTTTTTTCCTAATCGTCCTTCAGCGTGACCACCTGGCGCGTACAAAGTGGTCATGCTGAAGGATTCCTAAAAAATCTGTTACCGGTAAGTCTAACAGTGTTTTTTTTCTTGAAGACAAAACCATTCCACCCATCTCTGTGAAACCAGTTTCTTTTTGATAAAACCTTTATTGGGTTCCCACCTCCAGGAAGTACTACTGCTACTGCTTCAAATTGTTTCTGCTCCAGGGAAGGACTTCCTTTTAATGGTTCTTGCTGATAAGTTATTGGGTCAATGCTCCAGTGGGTCATGATGTGACTGCTGAGTGGGTGTCTTTCACCAAGAGTGGTCCTTTTTGTAGCATTAAAGTGCACCGCCCTTTAAACTCCAGGGCCGGCCGAGTAGGTGCTCCTGATAAAATGATCTAACACAGCCCCTGCAAAATGAAAAATGCATACATAGTGCCCACTGTGGGTTCAGTCTTTAGTGGAGCTTCTGTCAATGTGGCTGATCATAAAGAGTCCAATACCCCCTCTCATTCTTTTTCTCTATGGTGTACTAGGGTCTGTTAGAATGTGACTGCCCTTTTCATTTAGTTGACCAGGAAACCATGCTAGTGTTGTTGCCATTCAGCACTTTCTACTTTGGCCACTGGTGAATGGGATATGCTAGTTTGCTATCCCCATGGCCTGGAATGCAGGGCAAACAGGGTGGACAACTTTATATCAAACGTTTTTCTACCCATTGAAGAACTGGGGTCCCTTAAACCGGACCACCACCCTTGCAATAAACGGTGCTCATATGCATCTTTCCTCTGGGCAATTCAATTGCTGCACATAAAAATTAATTCACCTTTTTGTAACTCCTGTTGTGGTCAATTCTTTAACCAAAACGGTGCCCCCTGGAGCTGCGTCCGCGTGCTTCCCTATCTGGACGACATCCTCATCACTTCCCAGTCTCTACATCAGGCAGAGTTGGATACTCAGCTGGTGGTGTCCACGCTGGAGTCATTTGGATGGGTGATCAACCACCCCAAGTCCTCACTGTCCCCTTCCTTGGTAACTCCATTCCTAGGAATGAATCTGGATACAGTTCAGGCAAGGATTTTCCTTCCTCAGCAGAAGGTGGACAGTCTGATTGCACAGGCCCAGGCCCTCCTAGCTTGTCCCCATCCCTCCATCAGGCAGGGGATGCAGCTGGTGGGCCTGATGGTGGCGTGCTTTGAAGCGGTTCCTTATGCTCAGTTCCACTTGAGGCCTCTGCAACTTCACCTATTGTCTGTATGGGACAAGGACCCAGCGTCCCTGGACAGTCTGTGTGCTCTCCTCCTTGGTCAGGAGGTCCCTCTTGTGGTGGATGGACTCGAGGAACCTGTTGGCGGGCAGATCCTTTCTTGCCCCTTCCTGGGAGATGGTCACCACGGATGCCAGTCTGTCAGATTTGGGGGGGGGGTTTCTGGAAGTCCCTGCGGTTCCAGGGGAGGTGGGGCCCTCAGGAGGCCCACACTCCTATCAATGTCTTGGAGCTGTGAGCGATCAGGTTAGTTCTGGCTCGCTTGACTACTCATCTTCAGGGCCTGCCTGTTCAGGTGCGCTCGGACAACCAGATGGCAGTTGCCTACATCAATCATCGGGGAGGGACCCGGAGCAAGGGGGCCCTCCAGGAAGCGTCTCTGATCCTGACTTGGGCGGAGGCCAATATCCCCTGCATTTCAGCTGTGTACATCCCGGGGGTGGAAAAATCACCTGGCGGACTCTCTGAGCAGAGGGACCTCTCGCCAGGGAGAATGGTCGCTATGCAGCAGGGTGTTTCAATCTCTGTGTCACCATTGGGGCCAACCAGATCTGTTTGCGTCCTGCCACAATCACAAGCTTCCAGATTTTGTCTCTCTGTCCAGGGATCCTCTGGCCCTGACCTCGGATGCGCTAGCAATGTCATGGAAGGACTTTCAGTTCCTGTATGTCTTCCCCCCCCCCCCCCCCCAATTCCCCTGCTGGGCAGGGTTCTGCGCAAGATTGCTCTGGAAGGGGTGCCAGCAATTCTGGTGGCCCCCAGGTGGCCAAGAAGAGTGTGGTTCGCAGACGTGTACAGCTGGCAGTAGATCAGTACGCTTTGCCCTTGGTGCCAGATCTGCTCACTCAGGGCTCACTACACCATCCCAATTTACAAACTCTGGCTTTGACGGCTTGGCTGCTGAAACCTCCATCTTGCTGGAGAAGGGGCTGTCTTCCCCGGTTGTGGATACTTTGATTAAAGCTAGGAAGAAGTCTTCCTCTTCCATTTATTACAGGGTTTGGCGTGCCTACATTGACTGGTGTGAGTCTAAGTCTCCTCCCTGTCATGTCTTCTCTATTCCCAGGATTCTGGAGTTCCTGCAGCATGGGTTGGAAATGGGGCTCCAACTCAGTACTATGAAGGGTCAGGTTTCTGCCCTGGCTATTTTTTTTCCAGAAGTCCTTTGCTCAGCACCCTCTGATCAGGACTTTTTTCCAGGGGGTCACTCATGCGCGTCCCCCACGTAAACCTATGGTGCCTGTTTGGGATTTGAACTTGGTTCTGTCAGCCTTGCAGGGTGCTCCCTTTGAACCTGTGCAGGATGCTTCCTTGGCCATTCTTACGCTCAAGGTTGTGTTTCTGGTGGCTATCACTTCTGTCAGGCGTGTGTCTGAGTTGGCGGCGCTTTCCATTCAGCCCCCCTACTATGAGAGGCACCAGGACAAGGTTTCAAACCTGATTTTCTGCCTAAAGTAGTGTCTGCCTTTCATTTGAATCAGGATATTGTTCTTCCTTCTTTGTGCCCTAATCCTAGCAATGCTAAGGAGACGGTTTTGCACTCTTGGATGTGGTTAGGTGTCTGAAGTACTATCTGGTGGCTACTGCACCTTTCAGGAAAACTGATGCTCTTTTTGTGGTCCCTCCTGGTCCTAGGAAGGGTTTGGCTCCTGCCAAGTCTACTATCGGCAAGTGGATTCGTCAGGCTGTGATTCAGGCCTACTCTGCTAAGGGGAAGACTCCTCCCTTCTGCCTTACTGCTCATTCCACTCGTGCTATTGGTGCCTCTTGGGCTTTTCAGCACCAGGCTTCTGTTGAACAAGTTTGCTAGGCCGCTACTTGGTCTTCTGTTCATACCTTTTCAAAGTTTTACAAGGTTGATGTTAGGGCCTCAGCTGATGCTGTTTTTGGCCGCAAGGTTCTGCCGGCGGCAGTGGTTTAAACTGCCTGCTGCTGATTTTCTTGGGGATCCCACCCTACTTTATGGACACTGCTATTGGATGTCCCAACTGTAAGTATTAGATTTGGAGCAGGACGTACTGTATACTAAGAATAATACAATTCTGTGATTACTCGCCTGTAGAATTGGTATTATGAGTATACAGTACGTCCTGCTCCAACCCACCCTTTGTTTGCATCTTTCTTGGATCCCCTGTATGGTGATTGTTATCATTGTTATAATTGATAGTTTGGATTGTTTAATGCTCCCGGCTTCTCCTTAAAGCGGACCTTCACTCTGAATAAGAGTCTATCTTATATTTTTCCCACACCCTGTACATACAGATTGTCCACATTAAAAATCATCCTACCAGCATCTACTGCATCTTATCAGGGAGCCTGCAAACAGGAAGTGCCTCCTGCTCTGCATTCTGGGGCTGCTGACCTTTACCTGACCCCAGCTCTGCTCTGTCTGAGCAAAGCACAGCTATAACCCACCCCCCCTGTACCTTTATCCCACTCTCCTCAGTAAGTGTGATGCTTCTGAGTCAAGATGGCGGCGCCCGTATCCTAAATTCCTGAACAGAGTTGCAGCCCAGTGGGGGAAAGAATAATAAGTTAGTGACTAAAAACGTAAAATATATTAATTTTAGATGCTGGGGAACCGTTTTTTAAGAGTTTGGGCTTTTCATTAATCACGCTGAAGGTCCGGTTTAACTGCTTTTCAATGCTGGGGAATTTGTGGGAGGTTCCCGGGTATTTAAGGGGCCAGGAGGAGCCCATTTTCGATGTCTCTGCAGTCCAGCCCCATCTGGCGGAGTATATCCCAACTGTAAGTATTAGATTTGGAGCAGGACGTACTGTATACTCATAATACCAATTCTACAGGTGAGTAATCACAGAATTGTATTTTTTTCCCCCTGAAATGGAGCTGCAGGTAACAGATTCCCACAAAGAAGATGCCTTCTGTGTAATTAGTCATGTTATAACCACAGCTCCAGCAGGAAACCTGATCTGTGCTTTCCTTTCATTGATTTTAGTGGAAATACACTGCATATAGGATCACAGGAACACCATGCATTTTATTGTGCATGAAACCTTCTCTTTTCCTCCCCAAACCCTTACACTGGTATCTACATGTGTCTGCACTGTATTCCAGTACCCGTTATGTAAACACTTTCGCATATTTGATATTTTTAATGAGTTTGCTATGATGCTCTAGGTTTTCTTGTAGTTTATTCACTGCTTTCCAGTAATTACAAGTATTGAACAGATGCTGACTTATTTATAGACTATACTCTCATTACCTCTTTAAAGTGAAACAAAACCTAGCTAGAGAGCAAGCCCTGGAATCTAAAAGTTTCAAGGGGTGGGCGCTGGCCCCACTGAAATGACCTGGGGTGCTGGTATTCACTCGCCTTTTTATGGGTTCTACAGCGGATGCACAGGCTCTCATCCAATGAGAGCCATTTGCCATGACTGTCATTCAGCAAACGGCTCCCATTGTTTTCAATGTCACGCTCCTGCCTCATTTGTGCTCCCCATTGGAGTCAATGAGAGCCCATGCATGCATGAATACTGGCGTCCTGGGAGGTTTCACACAGTGGGGCATACCAATTCAGGATGCTCCCGGGGAATGGAACTAAAACCCACAAGTCATATTCCCTGGTTTTGTTCTGCTTTAATGATTACACTGTTTACATAAATGACAATGTTTCCTCTATATTTTGCTGCAAGGTGTACAGGATAAGTGGGGGAATCGTGGGTGCATGCTTGTGGATCAGCCTGTCAGGCCATCTGTTGCACATTAACCCTTTAAACGCCAGCCACGTAAATTTTACGTGGCTGCCTCTCCAACAGTTAAACGCCAGCCACGTAAATTTTACGTGCCTGACTTTCCCCAGAAATAAAAAAAAAAAGTAAAAATAAGACACTTACCTGACCCCTCGTTCGATCCGGTCGGGTCTCCTCTTCAGCCAGAGGGGCTCCGATCGCCCATCGGGGCTCCTCCGGCTGCAGGGGAGGGCCCAGAACAGGGTGCCCCCCCCCGTTTCAGCAGCCGCCCGGTTTCCTGTCATAGAAAAAAAAAAAAAATGACAGTTACCTACCTTTGTCCCCGCCGGCTCCCGCAGGCTCTCCTCTTCACGGGGGGGGGGCTCCGATCCCCCCCTCCCCGCTCTTCCGTCTTCTGGAGGGGGCATAACAGCCCTCCTCCCTTTCTGTCTTCCGATGGCGGCCGCCATCTTGGTGACGTCATCGGGGCGGGGCCAGATGACGTCACCGCCGGGTGTCATCGGGGCACCCGGCAGTTCAACTCTCAGATGCCGGTGACGGCTGGGCGGGGAAGGAGGGAGGTAGGCGATCCTCCGATCGCCTACCTCCCCCCTTCTCTGCCCAGCCGTCACTGACAGCAGATCGCCGCGGGACACAGAAGATGAACTTATTTTCAAAAACGTGTGTCTTTTTTTTTTTTTTACCTTTTTAACCCTTTGTGAACTGGTAAGGGGTCCATGTGACCCCTTATACCAGTTCACAGGGCTCGGGGGTCTGGCAAGTCACCTGCGCTAGCGGGTGACTTGCCATTAACCCCTGGCCCCCCAAATTACCTGCCTCCCCAAAGCCCGGGGGGGGGGGGGGGCAGAAGAGCCGTGGCCCTAAGCTATGACGGCTTGTAGCCGCAGGGCCAGGGGCCACTAAAGCTGGCCCCTGCGCCCTGTTCTACAAGCCCCCATAGGGGGGGGGGTTAACCCAACACTAACCAGAGCCAGCGGTGATTGATGCATTTCAGGCAGGTGCCCTTGCTCTCTCACCTGTGGATGTGTGGACCATAATGCTTGTAATGGTTATGCAAACCTAGAAATGCACGGTCACCCAATTGTAGAAATACATATGTACATATATATATACATATATAACCCTAGTGACTAGCAAGCTTCTTTGTCTGCACACCAGATGCTATTGTGGTACTCTGCACCCCCCTCCCCTTTTTTGCTCATAAGAGTGCCTTCTACTTCTATGGTCTGCTGTGAAGTAATTCTGTGCACATGGGGCAGCATTTGACAAAATTGCTGTTGCTTATGTGTAGCTAAAAATAGAAAAAACGAACTCCTAAAGCCAGCTGCTCCAGTGTTGGACAGCTGAGGGGCCCTCCATCTTTTGTCAGCTGTCTTCATTCAGAAGGTAGAATGCACTCTTTTTTGCTGATCTGGGGCTGAGGAGAAAGCTGGTAACCAACCTGGGAATGATTTGGGAGTTATAGACAGTTTTAATAGATTTTACATTTGTGCATCTAAACAATATCCAGTTCCCTTATTTGTTTGCATAGGTATCCCAAGGCTTATAAGCCTGTATTAGCTCTGAACTGGGTTGTGCTGCTTTATGAGCGGGCGATGAAATGCACGTGGCTCATTTCTAATGACAGTTGGCTGCCTTGCATGGCAGCAGAATGACAAGATGCTTCCTTCACCGTTGTCTGCTTGTCAATCTGAAGTTGTTGCCAAGTAAATTGACCAAACATATGGTTTCCATAACAACCCTCAAAGCTTTCATCTGTCATGTAGATGTTTTTCTTGCGTAATAAAATGCAAGATTAAAAACCCCTTTTTTTTTTTTTTACCAGAATTGGGGCTTGCATAACCCTTGTATTTAGCTGCCAATCTTCTTTTCATTAGATTAATGCTGCAATTGTATGCACACCCCTTTTTCCATGATGGACATAACCACATCCATGAGAGCCTGTGCAGGGGGGAACTAAATCTAGTATTATGCAACGTTAGCAATACTTTTTATCTGGAGTTCTCCTTTTTTAAATATGAATTATTTTAGTGGAAACAAAATAAAGCCATTTTTTCTATAATATTGCTGAAGGTCTTGATTCCTTTGTGGATGGAAATCTAACCACTTTGTGGAAAAAGACCAGTGTCAGCTATATTATATTCCGCCTCTCATTACTCATGAGCAGATGCACTCATTCTTTTTAACATGCAGGGCATAGCTCTCTGGCCAGTTTGGGATGGGTTGTCAGTTCTGTGCCATTAGTCTTAGGTTTTTCACTTGGTACTATGGCTAGTAGCTTTTTAATAGACTTCCCCTATGGCAGTAGTTTGTAGTAGGTGTGTGTGTTAATTTTTTATTTTCTAGGTTCTGAAACCAGGTTGTGGTTGTCTGTACTTGGTTGGTAGTCACAATGGTCTGTGTGTTTTTCACTATATCCAGTCCAGGTCGTCCCAGAAGTAATTACATGCGGGTATTCCGCCACCAGGTGGTGCTCTTGACTGCAAGATCCAAAGCTGTCACTCCTCCCGGCCCCCTATAAAATCAGGTGTCTCACTATATTCTCCAGAGTTCATCTTGCAGTCTGCTGCTGAAGATCGTTTGGATACTCTCTCCTGGATATTGCAGCTGAGCGGGGCCTCCTAGCCTGTCGGCCGCTGCGGACCCTATTCCCACTGATCCCGTGGACCCACTACTGCCTCCCAGCCTTGG
This sequence comes from Gastrophryne carolinensis, assembly GCA_027917425.1. NCBI lineage: Eukaryota > Metazoa > Chordata > Amphibia > Anura > Microhylidae > Gastrophryne > Gastrophryne carolinensis. The sequence continues at coordinate 321,456,814 of CM051239.1, forward strand.
CCAATCGTGACGGTAGGGAGAATGCCGGGGTCAGGCGTCTGTCAGAGCTAGGCTCTGGGCCGCAGACCCTGTCTAAAGGGTAGCCGGCCATAGGCTAATGGTGAGCCTATGGGGGGGGGGGGCACCTTTGGCTGGCGGGCGTAATGGCCCTGCTCAGAGCCCAGGGCATTTGCATTGTGTCCTATCTGGACAACCTGCTCATTACAGCTTCTTCCCTCTGTCAGGCGGAGCTGGACACCAGGACGGTGGTGACGACACTGGAAAGGTTCGGATGGGTGATCAACCACCCCAAATCGTCTCTCCCCATCAAGGGAGATCTCTTTTCTGGGCATGACTCTGGATACCATTCAAGCTAGAGTGTTCCTACCACAGGTGCAGATGGTTCAGTATCTGATACATCTTCACCTGACCAATCCTCCCCCCCTCTATCCGGCTAGGGATGAAACTGGTAGGATTGATGTTGGCTTCCTTCGAGGCAGTCCCCTTTGCTCAGTTCCACATGAGATCGCTCCAACTCCGTTTATTGCTGAACTGGGACGGATGTCCACGGTCATTGGATCAGTCCTCTCTGATGTCTCTCAGGGTTCGGCAGTCCCTTCAGTGGTGGCTGGAACCAAGCAATCTGCTGAGGGGCAGATCCTTTCTGACCCCTTGTTGGGAGATGGTTACCACGGATGCCAGCCTGTCGGGCTGGGGAGGTTTCCGGAAGGATCATCAGTTCAATGGGTTGTGGGGTCCATAGGAGGCTCACACCCACATCAATGTCTTGGAGCTCAGAGCTATCCGTTTGGTTCTGTCACGTCTGACACCGCATCTACAGGGTTTACCAGTTCAGGTTCGATCAGACAATCGAATTGCGGTAGCTTACATCAGTCACCAAGGAGGGACTCGCAGCAGGAGTGCCCTCAGGGAAGTCTCTCTGATTCTGGCAGGGGAAGAGAGCAATGTTCCTTGCATTTTGGTGGTGTACATCCCGGGAGTGGAGAACACGGAGGCGGACTCACTGAGCAGGGGATTCTCTCGCCGAGGGGAATGGTCTCTCAACCACAGGGTGTTTCGGTCCCTGTGTCACAAGTAGGGGACTCCGGAGGTGGATCTTTTTGCCTCACGGCACAATCACAAGCTCCCATCCTTCGTGTCTCTGTCTCAGGATTCCCTGGCTCTGGCAGTGGATGCCATGTCCCTTGCCTGGAGGGATCTGGGGTTCCTGTACCTGTTCCCCCCCCCCCTCTCCATGGTAGGCAAGGTGGTTCACAAACTGGCTCTAGAGGGGGCACTAGCAATTCTGGTGGCCCCAAGGTGGCCAAGACAGGTTTGGTTCGCAGACGTCGTATGGCTGGCAGTAGATCGGTACAGGTTGCCCCTGTTTCCGGATCTGATCACTCAGTCAACTACGTTACCCCAATTTACAAACGCTGGCTTTGACGGCGTGGCTGCTGAAACCTCCATATTAAATGAGGAAGGTTTGTCTGATGCTGTTATTCAGACTCTTGTTAGAGCTAGGAAGAGATCTTCTATCATCTACTATAGGACTTGGCGGTCCTATATTGACTGGTGTGAGGCTAGGGCCTGGCCTTGCCTTGCAGGGTGTTTTCGATTCCTAGGATTTGGGAGTTTCTCCAACATGCCTGGATCTGGGTTTCCAGCTCAGTACCTTTGAAAGGGCAGGTCTCTGCCCTGGCTGTATTTTTCAAAGGCCTTTTGCTCTGCATCCTCTGGTTAAGACTTTTTTTTTTTTTCCAAGGGGTCACTCATGTTCAGCCCCCTAGAAAGCCTTTAGTTCCCGTTTGGGACCTAAACCTGGTTCTGTCGGCCCTCCAGGTGCCTCCTTTTGAGCCGGTGCAGGATGTTGCACTCTCGGTTCTCACTCAAAAGGTTGCATTTTTGGTGGCTATTACTTCTGTTCCGCGTGTCTCTGAGTTGGCGGCTCTGTCGATTCAGGCTCCTTACTTTGAGAGACACCAAGACAAGGTGGTTTTTCGCTTTAAACCAGATTTCCTTCCTAAGGTGGTTTCTGCTTTTCACCTCAATCAGGATGTAGTTCTCCCTTCCTTGTGTCCTAAGCCTAGCAATGACAAGGAGAGGGTTTTGTACTCTTTGGATGTGGTTCCTTGTGTGAAGTACTATTTGGTCGCTACTTCTCCTTTTCGTAAGATGGACGCCTTGTTCGTGGTGCCCTCCGGGCCCAGGAAAGGTTTGGCGCCCGCCAAGTCTACCATTAGTAAATGGATTCGTCAGGCCATTGTTGGGGCCTATTCTGCTAAGGGGAAAGTTCCCCCTTTTATGATCACTGCTCATTCTGCTCGTGCTGTTGGGGCTTCCTGGGCTTTTCAGCACCAGGCTTCTGTTGAACAAGTTTGTAAGGCTGCTACTTGGTCTTCCGTTCATACTTTTTTCCAAGTTTTATAAGGTTGATGTGTGGGTCTCAGTGGATGCTGTTTTTGGCCGCAAGGTTCTGCAAGCTGCAGTGGTTTAGATTGGTACATTTGTTTACTGTCTTAGGATCCCCACCCATGACGGACACTGCTATTGGATGTCCCATATGTCATGAATATTGGAATCGGGGGTGTGTGACATACTTATAATACCCATTTTACAGGTGAGTAATCACAAAATGGTGGTATTCTAAGTGTGTCACTCACCCCGCCTGTTGGTATACTGGATCCTTTATATGGTGAACCTTTTTATTGTTAAGAATTTTATATTTGGCTCTTCATGGTCCCCTTCTGCTTTCATATACTGGGGAATGAGTGGGAGGTCCCAGGTGTTTATGGACTGGGAGGGGCTTCTTTTTTGCTTTCATCCCTGCAGAAGTTCGCCCTCTACTGGACCATAACCCATTTGTCATGACTATTGGAAGCGGGGTGTGTGACATACTTATAATACCCATTTTACAGGTGAGTAATCACAAAATGGTATTTTTACTGTGTGTGGATTGGGCTTTCTATTGTTACTTGCGCTCATACTTGCATCCCTCAGGTGCTCCTTCCCCTCCATCTTGGTCCGCGCTGTGGGGGTGCCGACGTGGCTCGGCGGCCTCACTTTAGGCCGCGGGCACTGGTCTCTGGTGCGGCGGGCGCTCCGATGTGGGCTGCCCGGCTCTTCTGCCTGTGGGGGCTGCTTCCATTGCAGGCCCGTGAGCAGGTGGGCGATGGTTTCGCGCCATGGGGGGGGCAGGGCTGCACTATGACGCTTTTCGCGTCATTGCTAGTGCGGCCCGCCCCACAAGGAACGTAGGGTGCTGTGCTGGCGCCATCTTGCTTCTCCTGCCTGCTCTTCTTCGGCTGCTGCGACCCCTCCGGTGATCTCTGTCGGTGTTGAGTCTTTTTGTTCCCCTTTTTATTGTATTCTGCCATGTGGGCCAAACCAAATTGACAAGGGTCATAAGAAAGGGGCACAATTCCACAAATACCATAAAATATTTTATTAAATGTTACACTATAGCAAGAATAAAAACACACATGCAACACAAAAACAATGTTAAAATCAATTCATCCACTATTCCTGTGATGCTAAAATACTTGGCAATCCATATTATAGAAGACCACAAGGTATCAAAAAGTACAAATAGAAATCAGTATTAAATAGCCCAAGGAGGAGGAGAAAAAAAAAATATATATATATATATATATTATATTAATTTCTAATTGCTCAAGTGAGTGTTCAATTACTCCACTTTGTGCAAAAAATACAAGTATAAAAAGGTAATTACTACAAATAATTCATCAAGACCATAAACCTGTGCAATCAATCAAATCTAAAGTGCAAATGCTAGATAAAAGAAGGCTATATTCACCAAGTAAAGCAGGGGATGAGACCCCCAATGTAAACCCAATACACCAATACTACAAATACTTTATTGATCGCCAAGTAAGTACAGTATACATACAAGGTATGCTTTTTGGATGGGAGGTACCCCTTTAGAGCTATATACATTAAATATAAAAATTAAACATTTTAACATATATACATATAATGTTGTTGGTAGCTAGTGACATGGTAGGTAGAGACAGGAAGTTTGTGGCAGGTTAATCAGTGGTGGTTATTTAGCGCCTTTAGCGGCTATAGGAAAACAGCTATTTTTGTTCCTAAAGGTTCTGGTCAAGAGAGCCAGGTACCTCCGGCCAGAGGTCAAGAGTTTGAAAAAAGAATGACCTAGGTGTGTTGGGTCCTCAGTATTCTTATTCTTAGTATACAGTACGTCCTGCTCCAAATCTAATACTTACAGTTGGGATATACTCCGCCAGATGGCGCTGGACTGCAGAGACATCGAAAATAGGCTCCTCCCGGCCACTCAAATACCCGGGGACCTCCCACAAATCCCCAGAATTTACCTTGGCTGCGCTGGTCGGGTGAAGGTAGGCAGCACTGCTGTTAGGTGCTTAAGAGCGCTGTTCCACCACAATCCCCTACCAAAGGGTAGGTGGTTCAGGCTTATGGTGAGCCTCTATGGATGCCCCTCCCGCACTAGTGCCCCTGCCCATCGGTGGGCCCTGTTTAAAGTGGCAGCTGTCCTCCCTCATCCTCCTTGTATTCTTCGGAGGAAAAGAGGGGGGGGGGGTGTAAATATGTATGCTATGCATTCTGTGTTTTACGCCTTTTTTTCCATTCTGTTTAGTCTTGTGTCAGCCGCCGCACTGGCTTGTCTTTACTGTCTTTTTAAAGTTGCTGCCGCACGCTGACTTAGTTCCGCGCTTGGCGGCGGCATTACCTCAGGCGCTGGTGCGCCATCATTGGCTGCTTGCACGTTCGTGGCTTTGCGCTCTTTGGGGGGGGGGGGGGGCGGGGCCAGTCCTTGGCGCTCTCCACGTCATCGCTGATACCGGCCCGCCCCTCGAGGTATACCGACGCCATCTTTATCCTGCCTGTTTGGCCCATGTGCGACGGACCCCTACCTACCGCGGTCCGTAAGTGCCCTCGCGGGCGGCTTTATATCTTTCACTTTTGTTACTGTGTGCTTACAGGTCTTGTCTGCTTATGTCTTTCAGGCGGGATGAACCTTTTGGCTTCTCCCGGCCCTGTATTAGTATATACTTGTAGGCCTTGTAAATATAATACTCCCACTTCCCTAGCGGGTTATTGGGGCATCCGGGGTTGCTATTTAGCGTTATTCCCTATCGGCGTATAGCGCCGCTATAATCGCCATATGGAGGCATCCCAGGATAATGTGACCGGGGTCCCTTCGGGACAAGACCGGCTGTGTGTAGCGTGTGGGCAGCCTCATGCTGACGCTGACAAGGCGTGGGTCTGTGTACCCTGTGCTGAGCAGGTGCTTGCATTGCAATCTGGCCTGCCAGTGGCTGCACCTCGTTTTGCTTCACCTACTCCCCCAAGCTTAAACCTCACTTCTACTGAGTTGCATACTAGTGGGGATTCTCAGCATGATGTGTCTTCTAGACTGGCTACTGTTGAGCAGTTTATTGCTAAGCCCTTAGCGCGTATGGTCCCTGCTAAGAAGTGGCACTTGACGTCTAATGTCACTGTTTTCCCTATGGGAACTGAGGAGTTAATGAATCTTTGTGGCTATACCCCGTCTGATGAAGGGGAGCTCTTTTCTGATTCAGGCTCATCTGATGAGAGACCAAGGGGTCATGACGATTCTGGCTCTGACCCCTGGGCCCTGGATGACACTGACAGATTATTGACCCAGATTTTTGAGGTTCTGTCCATCTCTCTCCCTGTTGCGGCTCCCAGGCAAAGAGGGGAGCTTTTCCATACGGCAAAATCGCGTTTGGAATTTCCCGAGCAGGCACATTTCCATAACCTTGTACTCAAGGAATGGGAGCGCCCCAGTAAACTTCCCGGGGTTCCAAAAAGTTGGTATAGGAAGTATCCCTTTCTTACTGAGGTGGTAATCCCCCCCCCCCCCCCCCCCGATGTGGATGCCCCGATCCTAGGGCTATCTAACACCTCTGTCATGCATTCTCCTGACTCCACTACCCTACGGGATGCTGAGGACCGGCGCATTGACCAGCTGGCATCCCACGCCTTTGCATGTGTGGGGACGGCGCTGCGCCCGGTCTGTGCCTCTGCCATTACTGCTGTGGCCACTAGAACCCTTATCAGAAATATGCTTGATAGTGCCCCTGATGATTTGCCTTGTGAGGTGTTTAATGCACTCTCCAGTTGTGATGTTTTTGTAAATTTTGTCCTCTCAGCATTGGATGACACCATCAGAATGTGTGCCAGAACTTCTGCCCTTGTGGTGGCTATACGCCGCTCGGTTTGGCTGCGCCAGTGGGCTGCTGACAACGCTGCCAAGAAGACCCTAACTGGGTTCCCCTTTAAAGGACTGCGCCTGTTTGGGGACCGCCTGGACCTTTTTGCTAAGGGAGGCAGGCTACCCCAGCGCAGGCGTCAATCTAGGCCCTTTCGGGGTCCGGGTTCCTTCTCCTCCCTTATCGTGGTGCCAGACAGGGGAGGGGGGTTTCCTTTCCTGGGACCCGGGAGATTTCTGGGGCAGGGGCAGAGGACGTGGGCGTCCTGGCCCCTCCTGGGGTCCCAAAGCAAAATCTTCCCCCAAGCCCCCTCAGGCATGATGGGGCGCCCTCACCCATTCGGGTGGAGGGACGGCTGCAGCACTTCGCTCACATCTGGAGGCTTCATGTCTCAGACCGATGGATTCAGGAGGTAGTGTCCTCCGGTTACAAGTTGGAGTTTGCTGCCTGGCCGCCCCCAAGATTCATCAGATCACGGATTCCTCAGGACCCTGTGTCAGCTCAGGAGCTAGTGCAAGCAGTGCAAGGCCTCCTGGAGCTGGGGGTCATCTGCCAGGTCCCTTTGAGAGAAAAAGGCAAGGGCTTTTATTCCAACCTATTCACAGTACCCAAAAAAGATGGTTCAGTCAGGCCCATCCTGGACTTGAAGATCCTCAACAAGTTTGTCAGGGGCAGGCGCTTTCGCATGGAAACTCTGCGCTCTGCCATCATTTCCCTGCACCAAGGGGATTTCATGACTTCTGTGGACATCAAAGATGCTTATCTTCATATTCCTGTGTTCCCAGGTCATCAAAGGTTCCTCAGGTTCGCTCTGATGGATCAACACTACCAGTTTGTGGCCTTGCCCTTTGGCCTCACTTCAGCTCCCAGGGTGTTTACCAAGGTGCTGATGTCTCTGCTTAGGTGTCAGGGCGTCCGTGTGCTTCCCTATCTGGACGACATTTTCATCACTTCCCAGTCTCTACATCAGGCAGAGTTGGATACTCAGCTGGTGGTGTCCACTCTGGAGTCTTTTGGATGGGTGATCAACCACCCCAAGTCCTCACTGTCCCCTTCCTTGGTAACTCCATTCCTAGGAATGAATCTGGATACAGTTCAGGCAAGGATCTTCCTTCCTCAACAGAAGGTGGATAGTCTGATTGCACAGGCTCAGTTCCTCCTAGCTTGTCCCCATCCCGCCATCAGGCAGGGGATGCAGCTGGTGGGCCTGATGGTGGCATGCTTCGAAGTGGTCCCTTATGCTCAGTTCCACTTGAGGCCTCTGCAACTTCACCTATTGTCAGTATGGGACAAGGACCCAGTGTCCCTGGACAGGGTCTGTGTACTCTTCCCCCCTGGTCAGGAGGTCCCTCTCGTGGTGGATGGACTCAAGGAACCTGTTGGGGGGCAGATCCTTTCTTGCCCCTTCCTGGGAGACGGTCACCACAGATGCCAGTCAGGTTGGGGGGGTTTCTGGAAGTCCCTGCGGTTCCAGGGGAGGTGGGGCCTCAGGAGGCCCACACACCTATCAATGTTTTGGAACTGCGGGCGATCAGGCTAGTTCTGGCTCACTTGACTACTCACCTTCGGGGCCTGCCTGTTCAGGTGCGTTCGGACAACCAGACGGCAGTTGCCTACATCAATCATCAGTGAGGGACCCGGAGCAAGGGGGCCCTCCAGGAAGCGTCTTTGATCCTGACTTGGGCGGAGGCCAATGTCCCCTGCACTTCAGCAGTGTACATCCTGGGGGTGGAAAATCGCCTGGCGGACTCTCTGAGCAGGGGGACCTCTCGCCAGGGAGGATGGTCCCTATGCAGCAGGGTGTTTCAATCTCTGTGTCACCGTTGGGGTCAACCAGATTTGGATCTGTTTGCGTCCCGTCACAATCACAAGCTCCCAGCTTTTGTCTCATTGTCCCAGGATCCTCTGGCCTTGACCTCGGATGCGCTAGCAATGTCATGGCAGGACTTTCAGTTCCTGTATGTCTTCCCTCCAATCCCCCTGCTGGGCAGGGTTCGGCGCAAGATTGCTCTGGAAGGGGTGCCAGCAATTCTGGTGGACCCCAGGTGGCCAAGAAGAGTGTGGTTTGCAGACGTGGTGCAGCTGGCAGTAGATCAGTATGCTCTGCCCTTGGTGCCAGATCTGCTCACTCAGGGCTCACTACGCCATCCCAATTTACAAACTCTGGCTTTGACGGCTTGGCTGCTGAAACCTCCATCTTGATGGAGAAGGGGCTGTCTTCCTCGGTTGTGGATACTTTGATTAAAGCTAGGAAGAAGTCTTCCTCTTCCATTTATTACAGGGTTTGGCGTGCCTACATTGACTGGTGTGAGTCTAGGTCTCTTCCCTGTCGTGTGTTCTCTATTCCCAGGATTCTGGAGTTCCTGCAGCATGGGTTGGAGATGGGACTCCAGCTCAATACTATGAAGGGTCAGGTTTCTGCCCTGGCTATTTTCTTCCAGAAGTCCTTTGCTCAGCACCCTCTGATCAGGACTTTTTTCCAGGGGGTCACTCATGTGCGCCCCCCATGTAAGCCTATGGTGCCTGTTTGGGATCTGAACTTGGTTCTGTCAGCCTTGCAGGGGGCTCCCTTTGAACCTGTGCAGGATGCTGCCTTGGCCATTCTTACGCTCAAGGTTGTATTTCTGGTGGCTATCACTTCGGTCAGGCGTGTGTCTGAGTTGGCGGCGCTTTCCATTCAGCCCCCCTACTATGAGAGACACCAGGACAAGGTGGTGTTTTGTTTCAAACCTGACTGTCTGCCTTTTTTTTTTTTAATCAGAATATTGTTCTTCCTTCTTTGTGCCCTAATCCTAGCAATGCTAAGGAGAGAGTTTTGCACTCTTTGGATGTGGTTAGGTGTCTGAAGTACTATCTGGTGGCTACTGCACCTTTCAGGAAAACTAATGCTCTTTTTGTGGTCCCTTCTGGTCCTAGGAAGGGTTTGTCAGCAAGTGGATTCGTCAGGCTGTGATTCAGGCCTACTCTGCTAAGGGGAAGAATCCTCCCTTCCGCCTTACTGCTCATTCCACTCGTGCTATTGGTGCCTCTTGGGCTTTTCAGCACCAGGCTTCTGTTGAACAAGTTTGCAAGGCCGCTACTTGGTCTTCTGTTCATACCTTTTCAAAGTTTTACATGGTTGATGTTAGGGCCTCAGCTGATGCTGCTTTTGACCGAAAGGTTCTGCAGGCGGAAGTGGTTTAAACTGTCTGCTGCTGATTTTTCTTAGGGATCCCACCCTACTTTATGGACACTGCTATTGGATGTCCCAACTGTAAGTATTAGATTTGGAGCAGGACGTACTGTATACTAAGAATAATATAATTCTGTGATTACTCACCTGTAGAATTGGTATTATGAGTATACAGTACGTCCTGCTCCAACCCACCCTTGGTTTGCATTATCTTGCATCCCCTGTATGGTGGTTGTTATCATTGTTATAGTTGATAATTTGGATTGTTTAATTCTCCCGGCTTCTCATTAACTGCTTTTCAATGCTGGGGATTTGTGGGAGGTCCCCGGGTATTTGAGGGGCCAGGAGGAGCCTATTTTCGATGTCTCTGCAGTCCAGCGCCATCTGGCGGAGTATATCCCAACTGTAAGTATTAGATTTGGAGCAGGACGTACTGTATACTCATAATACCAATTCTACAGGTGAGTAATCACAGAATTGTTTTTTCGCCTGTCGTAAGCACCCTTGGTTAGATTCAATGTATTGTCATTACTATGGTAAATGGATCCCACAGATGGTCTGTGTGTGTATGGGCTGCTATAGGCCAGAGTCTGGTATAGTGTCTTGTATTTGAGATTTGCAGGGGAGACAATGTGGTGTCTGCATAGCACTACTCGCTGGTGTTGAATGCAAGGAACTTCTTTTATTTTTTTTTTTCTTTTGCTGGCATGTACTGGCTTTACCAAAAAACTTAAATTAAACCCGCTGCTTGAGATCTTTATAGGATTTGGCTCCACTGGGATTTAGAATTGTGTGTTCACACCTGCTGTGGAAATTCTTTGGGACACCTGTCCAAAAGATTGTAAAATGTAGCTCTTGTTTTCAGTTTGGTTCACCCTGGACGTTATCTGATCTGCTCCTGACCAGTCTCTGAATGTAAACTGCTGTTACAACTGTGTTTTGTTAACTGAATGCTGTCTGTTATTCCTTTTGCTGTCAGGAATAGCTCTGTATTATCATGCTGGCTCGTAAAAACAGGCGCCCAAGGCCTTATGTTGTGGTCAGCATGCTTGGGCAGCACCTGTTCCTGGAAACACAGCTTGCCATTTCTATGGGGGCCAGAGCCAGTTGGGAGCAGTGTTTTTATCTCCTGAAGAACTGTTTAGGATATCAAAAAAAAAAAGTGCCCTTATGAAAGTTCAAACCTCTAACTAGTAGCGTGAAGTGATCTTTTCATCACTAAGAGTGGTAAATGAGTTTGCAGGCTTCTTGTTGGTGAGTAGTGTGGCCGATTCAGTGTGAGCTGAGAATTCTCACTCCTTTGTTAGGAGAGAAAACTGCCAGAGTCGGGTGAAAATGGACACCCGGTAGACAATGAGTCAGTGGCAGTTTTCCCTTCTAAAGAGCTCTGAATCAACCCCCAGATGGTCCCTATAGGAATCTGGTAGCTTTGTCTGTTCTACAGTCATATCTTTCTTTGCTAATGGCAAAGGTATTTTTTTTTAAATTGGATGGGGTAATGCCAGTACTGCATGGCCCCTTTTTGGTAGAGGTGCTGTAGCTCCAGGTCCCCATCAACTCTGCTTTTTATGTGTGACTTACAGCTGTCATGTTTGTCAAAGGTTTGAATGAATGCAAATAAATAAGTAGGATTACTGGAACCTTTCCTCTACTGTCCCCTGTTCAGTAAGTGTGTGTCAGTAAGTGGTCTTTGTTCCTATGTGCTTTAGCAGCGTGTGTTAGCATACACACAAGAGGCTTTTCTGATTACACGTAAGCTGCTTATATCGTAAGTCTCTAAGTGGTGTTTCTGAGTGCTATACTGAACATGGTTTGTGTGCGCAATATATAGTGAGTATAACGTTGGCCTCTTGGAGGTATTTATGTTTAAAGGACACTAACCAGGCCAGGTTTAAAAAAAAAAAAAAAAAAAAAAAAAAAAAACCTTACTACTACTGGCCACCCACTTTCAGTAGCAGTCGCAGGGAGACTGAGTGCCCTAGCGGGGCTGCAGCATGCTAATTGGTTAACTAGGCCAAAGCTGAGGTGGCGGCACACAGCACAGATGGGGTCACTGCTGGTAAGGTATGTATTTATTCTAATGGCCAAATCCATCTAAACATTAGGTGGCTAGCAGTGGTGACTAGACTATATAAGGCTCACTAGGAAGCCAGAGTAGGGCATTCAGCCCTTAATAATGGGGACAGGAAATAGCTGCTCACTCCAGTGAAGCGTTGGAGAGCCGTGGATTCAGAACATATGTGGCTTTTGTCTGTCCCACGTTGAAATTGTTACCTGTTAACTTTTTTTGCAGGAATCCCCCAGGACAGCATCTGCAGAGTTACTTTGTAGGTGCTGTCCTGGGGGATGACTAGGGGGGGAAAAAAGTATCTCCCTAATGCAGGGCTCACTGCTGATATAATTGGGTAAATTAGGTTAACACTCCTGTGAGTTTCATGGGAGGGATTGTCTGCTTTAAATGGATTGCCCAGCTAAAAATAAAGTCTATACTCTCCTTTTGTCCCCCACAGCCCCTCTTTTAAAGGGTGGAGAGATTCAGTCTCCCGATAGCTTCTCGTGATGGGGCACATGTGGTTGTGTTTATGCAGGGAATGGAGTAAGCGCATTAGGGCGTAAAGCCGGTGGTCTTCTCGTATAGGCTAAGAAATCCAAGTCCAGAGATTCTAAGCCCTCAAAGGGTTCAGAAGGGAGCCTATGGAGCAGAAACTGTCCAAGAAAACTGAATTGGCCCTACTTGGATTATCAGGCCACCTTGCCGGAGGGCTTTCCCAAGCTCCTGTGTAAGAATTTCTCAAAGGAGGTAGCTGGGGGGCAACTTTCAGTGTATGATGAAGAGAGTTGTATGGCCTGGGCCATCTGCCCAACTGAGACCTTAGTCTCTTCTCACCTCGGACCGAAGGGGGGTAGCCTGGGTAGATCAGTTTCTTCAGATGAAGGGGAAAATGAATCAAGTCCATTCATCGAGCACAGGGAAGGGACCAGAAGCAACGACCTTGAAGGTTTCTCCTCACCCGGGTAGATTTAACTTTTCCCTCAAGGGTACTCCAGACCTACTTGGGGGCATTCTGTCTTAAAATTTAGTCGGAAGAGGAGCCCCTCTGTATTCGGTATTCCCTTTACTAGGGCTTATTGGAAAGAAGGGATTCACCAGTTACCAAAGGACATTATTTATCGAATTTGTCTCAAGGCCGGAGGAGTGTGTTTTAGTCACAGCTTTTACTGATTACACAATTGCAAACTAAAGGAAATGGCTGTCATAGAGGAGGTTCCATGGCACCTAAAGGGAACAGGTTTTTATTCCCTCGTGTTTTGGGTCCAGACGCCATCAGGAAAATTTTGAATGATTCTGAACCTAAAGCAGTTACATTTGGGAATCAAATACAAGAGGTTCTGTATGGAGTCAAAGATATCCTGCTCCAGGGCTTCTGGATTGCCTCTATAGATCTCTAGGATGCATAGCTACATATTTCTATTTTTCTGACTCACAAAAGATTTCTGATATTTGCAGTAAAGATAGGTGGGGGTAACCTTGGCATTGGCAAATCGGAGCCATTTGGTCTTGTGTCCATGCCTCAGAAATTTACCAAGATATTGGCGGAGGCAATGGTGTTTCTGAGATTAAAGCAGATAGGGATTGGACCTGGCCGATCTTCTCTGCTCCATCCAGGGAGATTTTGGAGAACAAGGTGAAGTTAACGTTATCCTTTCTTTTAGATCTGGGGTGGATCATAATCAAGTCATGTCTGTCCATTCAAATTTCTTGCATTTACCTACGGTACCAGATCAATGGCTTATGGAAGAGTACCTTTCTTCCACTTACCAAAATCGAAAGGATTGTCTCCCTATTCACTTACGTTCAAGAACATACCAGAATCTCCCCAAGACAGATTCTGGTGCTGTTGGAACTTATGTCCTTAGCCATCCCAGCGGTCATATGGGTCCAGCTACATTCAAGAGCCCTCCAGTCCACCTTTTTGTGCACCTGTAACAGAGATCCAGAGACTTTGGATTCTCTGGTTACACTTAAGATCAGTTTTGTCATTACATTCGGTGCTGGACGGCTCACAGGAATCTATCCAAGGGGAGACCCTGGCATCAGGTGGACCCACTCCATATCACAACAGACGCAAATGTGCAGGGCTGAGGGGTCCATACTCTTTGCCAGGTCCAGGAAACCTGAACCGGCAACATGACCCAAAGATCTTCAAACTTTTGGGATTTAAAAGCTTGTTCAATTGGCCCTAAAGCATTTCGAGAAAATTATATGGAGTCTAAAGTGCTTATTGTCTTTGACAATGCCACAGTTGTGGCTTATCTCTACCATCAGGGGGCACAAGATCAGTCAAGTTAATGTCTCTCTGATACAATATGTGCCGGGATGGAAAGTATGTTGGTCCCCTTGAGAGCAGTCTGCATCAAAGGATAACTAAACATTCTGGCGGACCTACTTAGTCGAGTTCAGCACAGACAGAGTGGATCTCTTCGCCACAAGAGGAAATTCCAAATGCCAACTCTTTTTCTCTCTCTGCGCCAGAGTCCCGGGGGCTCTGGGGGAGGAATGCCCTGGGTCATAATTGGGGGAGCATTCAATCTGTTACACCTTTACACCATTCCAGATTCTCTCTCTGGTCATAAGGACCAGGCAAGGGTGATCCTGATTGCATCCTTGTGGCCCAGGAGACTGTGGTTCTCCCTACTAAAACAAATGTCAGTAGGTCCTCCATTAACTCTCCCTTGACAGCAAATCTGCTACATCAGGGACCTATGTTCCACCCTCAGAGCCTCCCTTTGACAACATGGATCCTGAATGGGGCCTATTAAAGATAATGGGGCTTTCTAGTCCAGTCATTAAGACCCTTCAACAGAGCAGAAAGATTGTTACTCGTAAGATCTACTGGAAAGTATGGAAGAAGTTTTCTTCTTGTACAGTTCAGGTCTGACTACCGTTTTTGGAATTTTTAAAGGAATGGGCAGAAACTAGCCATCAGTACATTAAAGGTGCATGTGGCAGCTCTGTATTCTTGGACCGTAGGCTTAGGCAGGAGGATCTGGTCAAGAGGCTCTTTGTCTCTGTCTAGAGGAAGACCAGTGAATTCTAAGACATTCCCTCTCTGGGACCTTTCCATTGTCCCGAATGGTCTCATAGGGTCCCTCTTTGAGCCTATTGAGGAAACGGCAGTTACGTTTTTAACGCTTAAAACCCAGGATTTTGACTATCCTGGTTTTTGGTCCTTTTCCCCGATTGGGGTTTCCCTGCTGTGTGAAACCCCCTAGCTCGCCTGAAGAAACTCGCCTCTTCTGGTCCTACGGCACATGCACGGCCGCTCGTCCAATGAGCGCGCTCGGAGCCTCTGACGTCCAGCGGCTCCGAGCGTCCTAGCGGCCGCATCCCCTGCTTACCTCTAACAGGGAGCGTGCCCGAACACACGCCCTGCTAGAGGGATAGAAGGGATGCGGCCTGCGCATGCGCTGTCTGAGCAGGAACAAAGGTGAGTGAGCGGGGCGACCTAGGTGGTTTCACACAGTGGGGCATCCCGATTTTTGTAGGCCCCAGGGGGAGGGAATCGATCATTTCCCAGGCTGATCGTTTTGAGCCACTTTAAGGTCGCCTTTATATTCACCATTATTTCGGCTATAAGAATTAGTGATTTGCAAGCCTTGTCCATAAGGAAACCATATTTTATGATTTTTTTTTGATTACCTTACTATCTGACCTGATCTGCTTTATCACCAAAGATTGCTTTGGAATTTCATAGGTCCCAGGAGATCTACCTACTAGGTCTGCTAGAAGCATTCTGTTGACTTATTTTGATCACACCTCAGTATGGAGGAGATCCAATTATTTGTTACTTTCATTTGCTGGGAAGAATGGCGGTCTGCAAGCCTCTAGGCTCCCCTATCTCCAGGCGAATTAGGGAAGCCATCCAGTTAGCTTATGAAAGTCCATTGAGTCAGTCCCCAAAGTCCCTATGAGCACATTCCACTAGGGCGGCTTCTGCTTCTTGTGCTTCTTAGGCTAATTGGTCAGGAGTTTCTCTCGAAGAGATTTGCAGAGCAGCAAATTGGGCTTCCCTGCACACATTTTTGAAGCACTACAGAGTGGATCTATCTTCTGAAACAAGACAAGTTTTCAGCAAGGTTCTACAGGTTATTCCCCCCTTACCCTAGGTAGGACGCTAGTAGTATTTCTCGTTTATCATTGGCTGGGCCTCCCTGAAGAACATTTTGGAAAAACCCCAATTAGCTTACAGTAATAGAAGGTCCAGGAAGAAGGAGCGGGGTATTTAATCATGTCCATTTTTTGTTTCCTGTGTAGGTAGGAGGAGCTACTCATCTGGGCCATCCTAAAGGACTTCCAAGAAATTCCATTGCCAGTAAGCTAATTGGGGGTTTTCTACATTTTGTGCGGAGCAAGCTGTTTCTGCTATTGAGCAGATTTGTAGAGCGGCAACCTGGTCTTCAGCTAAGAAGTTTATTAATCATGAACACCTGGATCTGATCACCTTGCAAGATCAGTCTTTTGGCAGGAGTGTGTTGCAGGCAGCCTTTCCCACCCAGTGGAGGTAGTATCTCGCTTCTCCTCTCAGTGGTATGCTGCCCTAAGGAGGTTTTAGAAAACTTTAGTTAACCTGATAACAAACTAGGGTATTTTTTTCCCTTCTTCCTCTGGAGTAACAACTGATTCCAATAGGGATTTGCTGGTGACCTTTATTCTAAATCCATTGTATATTATGGGTTGAGAGCTCATGCGTCTCCACCCAGTTAAGTTTTCGCTATATTACTTCAAATATTTGAGGAACTACACTTTTTTTTCATTTTGCAGGTCATCGGGGCAATTGAGTGTGCCTAGACAATGACTGCCCTCCTTCCCCTGTCTCTGTACAGGCTTGGCTTCTTGACAGCTGCTTCACCTAAAAGACCAACACTGGCACATGATTCAACATTGCAGTGAGCAGTGTCTAGATTCGTACATTGAGAACACAGAAGTTACCCCAGTGTATAGCCAAGCACAGAGCCTACTTCTCCCGTCAGCAGTATACTGGCATTTGAAGGACACGGGATATTCCTTTTGATGACCAGTTCTAGGCAATAGCTGTGTGCACCTGAATCTGATTTAACCATTAACGGACCTAAGTGGACATATTGCCAAGATTTTCCCTTTTTACCTGGGGAGTCCCGATTTGGGATGCCCAGCTTTGTGACCCCACCACCACCCAGATCTTCCTCACAACTTGCCTTGCTTTATGCCTTTCATACTAGTGCATGGCAGAAATCACTGTTTAGAACTGAGCATCACCATCAACCGCATCTCCAGTCTTCCTGCAGTCTGCATTGTGCCCTGCCTATCTTAATAGCTGGCAGGGAAGGCAGACATGCGTCTAAGGCTCATGGCGTAAAAGCGCCGGAAAGGTACGGGAGTGTGGACCTGCACTGGAAATTCAAACACTGGGATCCTAATTTCCCAGGGCTACTTAGTCGTCCGGCCCTGGACTCTGGAACTCCAGAGCCTGGTGGGGATATGTCCACTTGGATTAAACTTTCTAAAGAGCCTGCACTGGCATCACTGGGAATTCTTCCAGGTGTCCCATTCACCAGTCTGCCCCATCTATAGATATTGAAACTGTTGGCTAATTTTCGGTGAAATATGTTTTAAGTTTGAGTTTCTGTCCTGGGTAATCTCAGCTCTGCATTCAGATAAATTGCACCTGACATCCATATTATATGCAGAGCAATGAGCTGATGGGCAATGTGCACTTTATGTGTAGGCAGTGACTAGCATATATTGAAGCAGGGGCTGGAGATTTGGGGAAATTGATCTATGAATGGACAACTGTTGCCTTGCTTGCAATAAAGAACATTCCAGTAAAACACACCATTATGATCACATGCTTATCAAGGGTTAAAATGAGCCCCCCAAAGCTGAGCATTCACTATGTTCAAGCTAAGCCAGTGTAGCATGCTGCGGTCGTGGGTGTTATTCTTAGTATACAGTACGTCCTGCTCCAAATAAGAATCATTACACTTGGGTATTACTCCGCCAGATGGTGCTGGACTGCAGAGACCGCAAAATTGGCTCCTCCCGGCCCCTCAAATACCCAGGACCTCCCACAAATCCCCAGAATTTCTCTGCAGTCTGGACTGCGAAGGACAAGAAGATGGCTCTCTCTTCTCGCAGGTGAGCGGGGGCTATTAGCCTGCGGCCCTGTAGGACTATTCCCACCCGTTCCATTTTTAATGTGCCTCCTAGCCTTGGCTGCGCTGGTCCGGGCAATGGTAGGCAGTACCGCTGCCAGGTGCTTAGGAGCGCCGCTCCACCGCAATCCCCCACCCAAGGGATAGGCGGTATTGGCATATGGTGAGCCTCTATGGCATGCCCCTCCCGCACTATTGCCCCTGTCTATCGGTGGGCCCTCTGTTAAGTGGCTGCTGCCCTCCCTCGCGCTCCCTTGCAGCCCTCGGGGGGGGGGGTGTATGCGTTCGTGCTTCACTTGGTTATGTGCTTTTTGTTTTTGTCAGTCTCCGTGCTGACTTGGTTGCACTGGTTGCCATTTGAAAATGCCGCCGCTGGTTTTCTTCCCCCTACCCTGGATCCAGACAGAGGAGGGGGGTCTCCTTTACTGGGGCCCGAGGAGATTTCTGGGGTAGGGGTAGAGGACGTGGACGACCCGGCTCATCCTGGGCCTCCTTAGCCTCTTCTCCCAAGCCCCCTCAGGCATGAAGGGGCACCCTCACCCATCCAGGTGGGGCGACGGCTTCAGCATTTTGCTCACGTCTGGAGGCTTCATGTCTGACCGGTGGATTCAGGAGGTAGTGTTGTCTGGTTACAGGATAGTTTGCTGCCTGGCCGCCCCCAAGATTCATCAGATCCCGGATGTCTCAGGACCCTATGTCAGCTCAGGCTCTAGTTCTGGCAGTGCAAAGCCTTCTGGAGCTGGGGGTCATCTGTCAGGTCCCCTAACGAGAAAGGGGCAAGGGTTTCTATTCCAACCTTTTCACCGTGCCCAAAAGAGATGGGTCAGTCAGGCCCATCCTGGACTTGAAGATCCTCAACAAATTTGTCAGGTGCAGGCGATTTCGCATGGAAACTTTGCGCTCTGCCATTAGTTCCCTGCGTCCAGTGGACTTCATGACCTCTGTGGAAATCGAGGATGCTTACCTTCATATTCGTGTTTTTCCAGGTCATCAAAGATTCCTCAGCTTCGCTCTGGAGGATCAGCACTACCAATTTGTGGCATTGCCCTTCAGTCTCACTTCAGCTCCCAGAGTGTTCACCAAGGTGCTGGCAGGAGTGATGTCTCTGCTCAGGTCTCAGGGCATTCGCGTGCTGCCCTATTTGGATGAAATTCTCATCACTTCTCAGTCCCTCCAACAGGCAGAGCTGGCTACTCAGCTAGTAGTGTCCACTCTGGAGTCATTTGGCTGGGTGATCAACCATCCCAAGTCTTCCCAGTCTCCCTCCTTGGGGACACCCTTCCTGGGAATTAATCTGGATACAGTTCAGGCAAGGGTTTTTCTTCCTCAGCAGAAGGTGGACAGTCTGCTATCTTGCCCTCACCCCTCCATCAGGCAGGGAATGCAGCTGGTGAGCCTGATGGTGTCGTGCTTTGAGGCGGTCCCTTATGCCCAGTTTCACATAAGGCCTCTGCAACTCCACCTCTTGTCAGTATGGGACAAGGATCCTGCGTCCCTGGACCAGGTCCTTGTTCTGTCCCCCCTAGTCAGGCGGTCCCTCTCGTGGTGGCTGGACTCCAGGAACCTGTTGGTGGGCAGATCCTTTCTGGCCCCCTGCTGGGAGACTGTCACCATGGATGCCAGTCTGACAGGTTGGGGGGGCTTCTGGAAGTCCCTACAGTTCCAAGGGCGGTGGGGCCCTCAGGAGGCCCACACACCTATCAACATTCTGGAGCTGAGGACGATCAGGTTGGTTCTGGCTCCCTTGACCCAACATCTTCGGGGCCGGCCTGTTCAGGTACGCTCGGACAACCAGAAGGCAGTTGCCTACATCAATCATCAGGGAGGGACCCGGAGCAAGGGGGCCCTCAAGGAAGGGTCTCTGATACTGGCCTGGGTGAGGCCAATGTTCCCTGCATATCAGCTGTTTACATTCTGGGGGGTGGAGAATCTGCAGGCAGACTCTGAGCAGGGGGACCTCTCGCCTGGGAGAATGGTCCCTCTGCGAGAGGGTGTTTCACTCTGTCACCGTTGGGGATGTGGATCTGTTTTCGTCCCATCACAATCACAAGCTCCCAGCCTTTGTCTCCCTGTCCCAGGACCCTCTGGCCTTGGCCACAGATGCTCTAGCAATGTCATGGCAGGACTTTCAGCTCCTGTATGTCTTTCCCCCATTCCCCCTGTTGGGCAGTGTTCTGCGCAAGATAGCTCAGGAGGGTGTGCCAGCAATCCTGGTGGCTCCCAGGTGGCCAAGAAGCGTGTGGTTCGCAGACGTGGTGCAGCTGGCAGTAGATCAGAATGCTCTGCCCAGGGTGCCAGACCTGCTCACTCAGGGTCACTTACGCTATCCCAATTTACAAACTCTGGCTTTGACGGCCTGGCTGCTGAAACCTCCATCTTGATGGAGAAGTGGCTGTCTTCCTCTGTTGTTGATACCATTCTAAAGGCTAGAAAGAAGTCTTCTTCTTCCATTTACTGTAGGGTTTGGCGTGCCTACATTGACTGGTGTGAGTCTAGGTTTCTATTCCTAGGATCCTGGAGTTCCTGCAGCATGGGTTGGAGCTGGGGCTCCAACTCAGTACTCTGAAGGATCATGTCTCTGCCCTAGCTGTTTTCTTCCAGAGATCTTTTGCTCAGCACCCTCTGATCAGGACTTTTTTTCCAGGGGGTCCCCCACGTAAGCCTATGTTGCCTGTTTGGGATTTGAACTTGGTCTTGTCTGCCTTGCAGGGTGCTCCATTTGAACCTGTGCAGGAGGCTGCCCTGGCCATTCTTACTCTCAAGGTTGTCTTTCTGGTCGCTATCACCTATGTTAAGTCTGACCTGTCTGTTACGTTTGGGGATCCCACCCTGCTTTATGGACACTGCTATTGGATGTCCCAAGTGTAATGATTCTTATCTGGAGCAGGACGTACTGTATACTAAGAATAATACAATTCTGTGATTACTCACCTGTAGAATTATGAGTATACAGTATGTCCTGCTCCACCCCACCCTTGGTTTGCATTATCCTTGGATCCCCTGTATGGTGATTGTTATCCTTGTTATGGTTACTAGTTGGTTCTGTTATCATTCTCCCAGCTTCTCGTTACCTGCTTTTTCAATGCTGGGGATTTGTGGGAGGTCCCGGGTATTTGAGGGGCCGGGAGGAGCCAATTACGCGGTCTCTGCAGTCCAGCGCCATCTGGCGGAGTAATACCCAAGTGTAATGATTCTTATTTGGAGCAGGACGTACTGTATACTCATAACAATTCTACAGGTGAGTAATCACAGAATTGTATTTTTTTTTCCCCCCCCCCCCCCATTCATGGGAGCGTGAGTAGGAGTTTCAAATCATAAAATGCGCTCCGTAAGCTGTGAATAAAAGACCAAACTGAACATGCATGTCCTTTATCTTATCTGAAGGGTCTTTTTAACTGCTTGGAATGTTGAATTGTATCTGGAGTATTAAACATATTAATGGCCCATTTCCACAATTAAAGTGACTATGTAGGCAAAGTGCATAAACTATCATCCAGCAGCTCACCACCTAATGGCTGCATAGGAGTCTTGCGATCATTTGATGAACTATCGATTCATCCGTTTATGGAGATTTAGTATCTAAATCATCAATAGGTGTCAAAAGACCAAGATTGGGTACAGATTTTCAACCTTGTTGGGTTTATTCTAGCTGCCCAGTCGTGCTTCGTTATATTCCAGTACCTACTTTCTTGCTTGATATTTGCCTAATAAAACTTGTAACAAATGAAAGATGCATCTGAACTGGTTAAGGTTTTAGCTACTGCTAAAAGAAAGTAGCTGTAGTGCTTCTAACGCTTTACCAAGGTAGGTCTTATCGTTGGAAGATTTGCTTGTTAATGGCTTTGAGACCTATTGTCACATTAATGTGTGTTTTTTCTTTATTGCATGGCACGGCCTGCTTCAGTATTCATACTGCAGAAAGCTGTGGCATCTCCCGGCCCCCTACAAAAACGGGATTAACCATAGAGTTCCCAGTGTTTCCTCTGCAGTGAAACTGCGTAGTTAGACGATGTCTCTCTCTTGCGCAGGTGAGTGGGACAACCAAGCCTGTGGCCATGGAAGTCTATTTCCACACGTTTCTGGACCCTCACTGCCTCCCAGCCTTGGCTGACAGATCGGGTGAGGGTAGAAGAGCACTAGGGTCAAGTGCTCCTGAAGCGCTGCTCCAAGCCGCAGACCCTGTTCCACAAAGGGTAGCCGTCCATAGGCTTTATGGTGAGCCTACTAGGGGTGCGGAGTTCCTGTCCTGGCTTCTGAGGGGGTGAGTGTTTTGTGTCCCCTTTTCCTTCAGGGGTCCCCCCCTTCTGTCCGGGATACTCTCCGCTGCCTTCTCGTCTCCCCCCCCCCTTCTCTCTCTCTCTTTCTCTCTCTCTCTTTCTCTCTCTCTCTTTCTCTCTTTCTCTTTCTCTCTTTCTCTTTCTCTTTCTCTTTCTCTCTTTCTCTTTTTCTCTTTCTCTTTTTCTCTTTTTCTCTTTTTCTCTTTTTCTCTTTTTCTCTTTTTCTCTTTTTCTCTTTTTCTCTTTCTCTTTCTCTTTCTCTTTCTCTCTCTTTCTCTCTTTCTCTTTTTCTCTTTCTCTCTCTTTCTCTCTTTCTCTCTTTCTCTTTCTCTTTCTCTTTCTCTCTCTTTCTCTCTTTCTCTTTCTCTTTCTCTTTCTCTTTCTCTTTCTCTTTCTCTTTCTCTCTCTTTCTCTCTTTCTCTTTCTCTCTTTCTCTCTTTCTCTTTCTCTCTTTCTCTTTCTCTCTTTCTCTCTCTCTCTCTCTTTCTCTCTCTCTCTCCGGTTTGGGTGGTAGCGGCGAGCGGTATTAGTTGTGGTGTTTTGGCCGCGCCGCTTTGTACTGCGCTCCGCGGCTGTGGGCGCTATAACCTGTGGCGTTTTTGCTTTGTCATGGTGCCGGCGGGGTCACCTGGGCGCCATTTTCGTGCTTTGGGGGGCGGGGCCGGGGGATGGCGCGTATCGTGTCGTCCCCCCTGCGGCCCGCCCCTCGAGGTACCTCTGCCGGCGCCATTTTGGATTAGCTGCGCGCCTGGATTTCTCCCTTCCGGGCTGCAGCTTTTTCCTCCGGTGTGTCGCTTCATCCTGCGGTCTGTGCCTTGGTGACCCTGCGGTGTCCTTGGTCCGTGAGTCCCCCTTGGGGTTTTTTTATTGGTCTCGTGGGGCATGTGCTGCGGGATGCTTATGTGCTGTTTTTACTTACCTTTCAGGCTGGATACCAGTGGGTTGTGCTTTCTCCCCGGCTCTACTCCTTCCTCCCCCTCATCACCTCCCACCCTTTGCTGATCTGGGGGCATCCCGTGGGAGGGCATCCCGGGTGGCTTTTGTATTAGCCTTTACCCAGCGCTGGCTTATTGCGCCTGTGTTAATCACCATATGGAGGCTTCTGGGGATAGTGTGCTTGGGGGTCCTTCGGGGCAATCCCAGCTGTGTGCCATGTGTGGGGTATCCCCTGTGAGTGACAGTGTCAGGGTGTGCGTGCCGTGCGCTCAGTGTCCTTGCACTCCAGCTTGGTTTACCTGCATCGCTTCCCAGCTCTGCGCCCCCTTCGGCATCACCTACCCCCCCACTGCTGCTATTAGCTCCCAGTGAGGTGGATGCTAGCAGGGGGTCACAGTCTGATCTGGCACTTCGTGTGGCCAACATTGAGAAGCAGCTTGCCGGGCCTATTCCTAGGAAGGCTTCTGGCAAGAAGTGGCACCCGACTTCCACACCCTCCCGCTCCACTGAGGAGTATGAGGAATTTGCCTCTGGTGGACTTTATTCCCTAGAGGAAGGGGAACTGTTCTAGGACTCTGACTCCTCTGGGGACCAGCAGGAGGGTTGCATTAGTGACCCTGGGTCTGCGTCCGGAGAGGAATCATGGTACCCTGAGGACACTGACAATCTGCTGTCACAAATTTTTTAAATCTTGCACATTGCTCCCCCTGAGGTGGCTAAAAGAAAGCAGGGTGAGCTTTTTCGTCCTGGTAAACATCGTCTGAAGTTCTGAGCAGGGCCATTTTACTTCTATAGTGCTTGGGGTGTGGGAACGCCCTTACAGGCTGCCCGCTGTGCCCAAGGGATTGGATAAGAGGTATCCCTTTCCTGCTGATCTAGTAAAGCGTTGGTCCTGTCCCCCTGAGGTAGACGCTCCCGTGCTAGGCCTGTCTAATACTTCGGTCATGCCTTCCCCTTCCCCTGACACTACCACTCTGAAGGACAGCGAGGACCGGCGCATGGATCAGCTGGCCTGCCATGCTTTTACTTGTGTGGGGGCTGGACTGCGCCCAGCCTGTGCTGCTGCCGTTACTGCTATTGCCCTTAAACTGCTCAAACGTCTCTGCCATGGCGCTATGGCTGGTAGGAGGAGGGCCCGCTTACTTTGCTCGGATTTTGTTGTATTTATCCTTCCTGCCATGGATGATGCTGTGAGGCTGGGCGGTAGGGCCTCTGCACTTTTGGTGGCTCTGCGCCGCTCTGTTTGGTTATGTCAGTGGGCAGCTGATGCTGCTGCTAAGAAGGCTCTCACCGAGCTCCCCTTTGCGGAGCTGCGGCTCTTTGGTGAGCGTCTTGATGTTTTGGCCAAGGATGGCAGGCTGCCTCAGCGTAGGAGGCAGCCCCGGCCTTTTCAGGGAACCTCCGTCTCCCTCCCCTCCCTTCGTTCTTCCAGAGGAGGTCGTGGCTCCCTCTTCTCAGGTAGCCGCAGAGAGTCTTGGGGCCGTGGCAGATCCCGTGGACATCCCGGTCTCTCCTGGGGTTCCAAGCCCAAACCTCCTCCCAAGGCCCCCCAGGCATGAGGGGGCACCCTCACCCATCCGGGTGGGGGGGATGGCTTCGGCTCTTTGCTCACATCTGGAGGCCCCACGTTTCAGACCAGTGGATTCTGGAGGTGGTGTCCTAGATAGATAGAGTTTGCAGCCTGGCTGCCCCCGAGATTCATCAGATCCCGGATGTCTTTAAACCCCCTGTCAGCTCAAGGGTTACTTTCGGGGGTCATTTGTCCGGTGTCCCATCAAGAACAGGGTCAGGGGTACTATTCCAATCTCTTCACGGTCCCCAAAAAGGACGGCCCTCTGAGGCCCATTTTGGATCTGAAGGGTCTCAACAAATTTGTCAGATTCAAACATTTTCGCATGGAGACGCTATGCTCTGCTGTCGGTACCCTTCGCCCGGGCGACTTCATGACCACCGTGGACATCAAGGATGCTTATCTTCATGTGCCTATCTTCCCAGGTCATCAGAGATTTCTGAGGTTCGTGCTGGAGGATCAGCATTACCAGTTTGTTGCCTTACCATTCAGTATCACCTCGGCACCTCGGCACCTCGGGTGTTCACCAGGGTGCTGGCGGGAGTGATGGCTCTACTGTGAACCCGGGGCATTCGCATCCTTCCCTACCTGGACGGCATCCTCATTGTGGCTCAGTCCTTTCATCAGGCCGAACAGAAAGTCTTCAGAAGCAGACATGGGCTCTGCCCTTGTGTCCTCATCCATCCATCCGTCTGGGGATGCAGTTGGTGGGCCTGATGGTGTCCTGCTTCGACGCGGTCCCCTTTGCTCAGTTTCACATGAGACCTCTTCAGTTGCACCTCTTGTCAGTTTGGGATCGGGACCCTGTGTCCCTGGATCAGGAATTTGCTCTGTCTCCTCTGGCCAGGAATCTTCTGGTGGGCAGGACCTTCCTGCCCCCGTGCTGGGAGACTGTCACCATGGATGCCAGTCTGACGGGCTAGGGGGGGCTTTTGGAAGTCCCTAGTATTTCAGGGTCATTGGGGCCCCCAGGAGGCCCATGCTCCCATCAATGTCCTGGAACTGAGGGCGATCAGGTTGGTTCTGTCCCACCTGACCACACACCTTCGGGGTCGGGCTGTTCAGATCCGCACAGACGACCAGACGGCGGTTGCCTACATCAACCATCAGGGAGGGACTCTGAGCAAGCAAGCCTTCAAAGAAGTGTGTCTGATACTGTCTTGGACGGAACAGAATGTCTCCTGCATCTCAGCGGTATACATTCCGGGGGTGGAGAACCAGGTGGCGGACTCCCTGAGCAGGGGGACGTCTCGTCTCGGGGAATGGTCACTCAACTACCAGGTGTTTCTCTCCCTGTGTCACCGCTGGGGTCAGCCAGATGAGAACCGGTTTGCGTCCCGTCACAATCACAAACTTCCCAGGTTTGTCTCCCTGTCACAGGATCCTCTGGCCTTTGCCACGGATGCACTGGCAATACCTTGGACGGGGTTTCGGCTTCCCTATGTGTTCCCTCCGTTCCCTCTACTGGGCAGGGTCATGCGCAAGATTGCCCAGGAGGGGGTGTCAGCCATCCTGGTGGCCCCCTGTTGGCCAAGAAGGGTGTGGTTCGCAGATGTCGTGCAGTTGGCAGTAGACCAGTACGTCTTGCCCAGGGATCCAGATCTTCTCACTCAGGGACGGCTACGCCATCCCAATTTACAAACTCTGGCTTTGTCGGCTTGGCTGCTGAAACCTACATCTTGACAGAGAAGGGGTTGCCTGCCTCTGTTGTGGATACCATGATTCGGGCTAGGAAGAAGTCCTTGTCCTTTATCTATTACAGGGTCTGGCATGCTTTCATTGCCTGGTGTGAGTCAAAGTCTCTTCCCTGTGGGTTTTTTTTCCATTCCCAGGATTCTGGAATTTTTGCAACATGGTTTGGATTCTGGCCTTCAACTAAGTACCCTCAAAGGCCATGTTTCAGCTCCGGTAATTTTTTCCCAAAGATCCTTTGCCAACCACCGGTTGGTTAAAACTTTTTTCCAGGGTGTTACATGTGCGTCCACCTCGTAAGCCTATGCTACCAGTCTGGGACTTGAATCTGGTGTTGTCTGCTCTGCAGGGTCCTCCCTTTGAGCCTATCCGTGGGGCTGCTTTGTGGTGGCTATCACTTCTGTAAGGCGAGTTTCTGAGCTGGCGGCGCTTTCCATCAAACCTCCTTATTTTGAGAGGCATCAGGATAAGGTGGTGTTTCGGCTTAAGCCGGATTTCTTGCCTAAGGTGGTGTCTGCCTTTCATCTTAATCAGGACATTGCTTTGCCTTTATTGTGTCCGAATACTGCTAATTCCAAGGAGCAGACACTGCATTCTCTGGATGTGGTCAGGGCTCTGAAGTTTTATTTGGTCGCTACTGAGCCTTTCAAGAAATCTGATGCTCTTTTTGTTCTCCCTTCTGGACATAGGAAGGGTTTGCCTCCGGCTAAATCCACTATCGGCAAGTGGATCTCTCAGGCAGTGGTTCACGCCTATTCTGCTAAGGGAAAGGAACCTCCCTTTAGAATTACTGCTCATTCCACTCGTGCTATTGGTGCTTCTTGGGCTTTTCAGCACCAAGCTTCTGTTGAACAAGTTTGCAAGGCCGCTACTTGGTCTTCTGTTCATACTTTTTCCATGTTTTACAAGGTTGATGTTAAGGCCTCAGCGGATGCTGCTTTTGGCCGCAAGGTGCTTCAGGCGGTAGTGACTTGAACTGCCGGCTGTTACTCATTGGGGATCCCACCCTACTATGGACACTGCTTTTGGATGTCCCAACTGTTATGAATACCGAAGCAGGCCGTGCCATGCAATAAAGAAAAAGGCAATTCTGTGAGTACTCACCGAATTGTTTTTGTTCTTGCATGGCACGGCCTGCTTCGACCCACCCTTGTTATCGTTATTCTTGGTTGTTGCTTTATGGTGATTGTTCCTAGTTAATTGGGTTTTTTTTACCTTTTTTACCTTCTCTCCCGGCTTCTTGTCTCACTGCTTGTCTACGCTGGGAACTCTATGGTTAATCCCATTTTTATAGGGGGCCGGGAGATGCCACAGCTTTCTGCAGTACCACTGCGCCACCATGTGGCGGAATAACCCAGCTGTTATGAATACGGAAGCAGGCTGTGCCTTCTACAGGTGAGTACTCACAGAATTGCTTTTTTTTTTTTTTTTTTTTTTTTTGTGAATCATGGGCACATTGGGTGCTCTTTTGGGTGTGAAAAGCTTCTGGGTGAGCTTTTAAATTTTAGCAACAAAGTTCTCATTCTTCCCAGAAAATCACCTGTACCTCCGTTTGGACATACTGGTACCCCACAATTTTTTGAGGTAATGCAGAAATATTAAAACAAACTTTGCAATAAGTGGCCGCTGTCCTCCCTCATCCTCCTTGTAGCCTTCGGGGGAAAAGAGGGGGGGTGTAAATGTGTATGCTATGCATTCTGTGTTTTACACTCCAATCCATTCCGTTTAGTCTTGTGTCAGCCGCCGCGCTGACTTGCCTTTACGGTCTTTTTAAATTTGCCGCCGCCACCGCACGCTACAATAATTTGGAGTGGGCGTGCAAAGAACACACCAATCTCCCAAAGGAAGCACCACTACAATCAACAGTATATATTAATGATTTTATTAGTACAAAAAAACAAAGAATTAAAATACATACACCACAAGACAAATTTAAAAACAACCAGTATGGCCAAATGTATCTATATCAATGTATATGGCCCCTAAGGGCCGCTTAAATAACTGCCCTATGGGTGAATAATATTGATTATCCTAGAATAGTCATAACCCATCCTTTTTGTGCCAGCACAAAAAATCCTAACCACATGTAAATATATGTGCAAATTCATGAAACCAATACTACAAAAATATTAATAATATATATAGCAAAAATATGTGCAAAAACAGTGAATATACAATAAAAAAATATCAATATATAAAGTGCAAATACATGAAAAACACATAAACCTAAAACACTACCTAATATTGCACAGGGAAACCCATACCAATAAGACTTTAAAGTGCAGACAATAACAATATATGATATAAATGCAAGTGCCAGCAGAGAGAAAATAAATGGTTAAATCTCACGTCATAAGATAACACCCAGGGCAACAGTCAGGCCAACCTCAGTGAAAAATGTCTGCGCACGCAGCCCCCATGCTGCTTCAAGGACAAGGGCCACCGCACGCTAACTTGGTTCCGCGCTTGGCGACGGCATTACCTTAGGCGCTGGTGCGCCATCATTGGCTGCTTGCACGTCTGGCTTCGCGCTTTTCGGGGGGGCCTGTATATGGCGCACTCCGCGTCATCGCTGATACCGGCCTGCCCCTCAAGGTATACCGACGCCATCTTTAACCTGCTTGGTTGGCCCATGCGCAACGGACCCCTACCTACCACGGTCCGTAAGTGCCCTCGCGGGCGGCTTTATATTTTTCACTTTCGTTACTGTGTGCTTACAGGTCTTGTCTGCTTATGTCTTTCAGGCGGGCGAACCCTTTTGGCTTCTCCTGGCCCTGTATTAGTATATAACTTGTAGGCCTTGTAAAAATAATACTCCCACTTCCCTAGCGGGATATTGGGGCATCCGGGGTTGCTATATAGCGTTATTCCCTATCGGCGTATAGCGCCGCTATAATCACCATATGGAGGCATCCCAGGATAATGTGACCGGGGTCCCTTCAGGACAAGACCGGCTGTGTGTAGCGTGTGGGCAGCCTCATGCTGACGCTGACAAGGCGCAGGTCTGTGTACCCTGTGCTGAGCAGGTGCTTGTATTGTAATGTCAGTGGGGATTCTCAGCCTGATGTGTCTTCTAGACTGGCTACTGTTGAGCAGTTGATTGCTAAGTCCTTAGCACGTAAGGCCCCTGCTAAGAAGCGGCACTTGACACCTAATGTCACTGTTTTCCCTATGGGAACTGAGGAGTTTGGAATCTTTGTGGCTATACCCCGTCTGATGAAGGGGAGCTCTTTTCTGATTCAGGCTCATCTGATGAGAGACCAAGGGGTCATGACAATTCTGGCTGTGACCCCTGGGCCCCGGATGACACCGACAGATTATTGACCCAGATCTTTAAGGTTCTGTCCATCTTGCTCCCTGTCGCGGCTCCCAGGCAAAGAGGGGAGCTTTTCATCACAGCGAAATCACGTTTGGAATTTCCCGAGCAGGCACATTTCCATAACCTTGTACTCAAGGAATGGGAGCGCCCCAGTAAACTTCCAGGGGTTCCAAAAAGTTGGGATAGGAAGTATCCCTTTCTTGCTGAGGTGGTTAAATGTTGGTCATCCCCCCCCCCCCCCCCCCCCGAGGTGGATGCCCCGATCCTAGGGCTATCTAACCCCTCTGTCATGCATTCCCCCTACTCCACTACCCTGCGGGATGCTGAGGACCGGCGCATTGACCAGCTGGCATCCCACGCCTTTGCATGTGCGGGGACGGCGCTGCGCCCGATCTGTGCCTCTGCCATTACTGCTGTAGCCACTAGCACCCTTATCAGAAACATGCTTGATAGTGCCCCTGATGATTTGCCTTGTGAGGTGTTTAATGCACTCTCCAGTTGTGATGTTTTTGTAAATTTTGTCCTCTCAGCATTGGATGACACCATCAGAATGTGTGCCAGAACTTCTGCCCTCGTGGTGGCTATACTCCGCTCGGTTTGGCTGCGCCAGTGGGCTGCTGACAATGCTGCCAAGAAGGCCCTCACTGGGCTTCCCTTTAAAGGACTGCGCCTGTTTGGGGACCGCCTGGACCTTTTTGCTAAGGGAGGCAGGTTACTCCAGCGCAGGCGGCAATCTCGGCCCTTTCGGGGTCAGGGTTCCTTCTCCTCCCTTTACCATGGTGCCAGACAGGGGAGGGGGGTTTCCTTTCCTGGGGCCCAGGGAGACTTCTGGGGTAGGGGCAGAGGACGTGGACGTCCTGGCTGCTCCTGGGGTACCAAATCAAAATCCTCTCCCAAGCCCCCTCAGGCATGATGGGGCACCCTCACCCATCCGGGTGGGGGGACGGCTGCAGCACTTCGCTCACGTCTGGAGGCTTCATGTCTCAGACCAGTGGATTCAGGAGGTAGTGTCCTCCGGTTACAAGATATAGTTTGCTGCCTGGCTGCCCCCAAGATTCATCAGATCCCAGATTCCTCAAGACCCTGTGTCAGCTCAGGAGCTATCGCAAGCAGTGCAAGACCTCCTGGAGCTGGGAGTCATCTGCCAGGTCCCTTTAAGAGAAAATGGCAAGGGCTTTTATTCCAACCTATTCACAGTACCCAAAAAAGATGGTTCAGTCAGGCCCATCCTGGACTTGAAGATCCTCAAAGTTTGTCAGGGGCAGGCGCTGGCGCTTTCGCATGGAAACTCTGCGCTCTGCCATCAGTTCCCTGCGCCAAGGGGATTTCATGACTTCTGTGGACATCAAAGATGCTTATCTTCATATTCCTGTGTTCCCAGGTCATCAAAGGTTCCTCAGGTTCGCTCTGATGGATCAACACTACCAGTTTGTGGCCTTGCCCTTTTGGCCTCACTTCAGCTCCCAGTGTGTTCACCAAGGTGCTGGCTGGCGTGATGTCTCTGCTCAGATGTCAGGGCGTCCACGTGCTTCCCTATGTGGACGACATACTCATCACTTCCCAGTCTCTACATCAGGCAGAGTTGGATACTCGGCTGGTGGTGTCCACTCTGGAGTCATTTGGATGGGTGATCAATCACCCCAAGTCCTCACTGTCCCCTTCCTTGGTAACTCCATTCCTAGGAATGAATCTGGATACAGTTCAGGCAAGGATTTTCCTTCCTCAGCAGAAGGTTGACAATCTGATTGCACGCACGGGGATGCAGCTGGTGGGCCTGATGGTGGCATGCTTCGAAGCGTTCCTTATGCTCAGTTCCACTTGAGGCCTCTGCAACTTCACCTATTGTCAGTATGGGAAAAGGACCCAGCGTCCCTGGACAGGGTCTGTGTGCTCTCCCCCCTGGTCAGGATGTCCCTCTCGTGGTGGATGGACTTAAGGAACCTGTTGGGGGGCAGATCCTTTCTTGCCCCTTCCTGGGAGACGGTCACCACGGATGCCAGTCTGTCAGGTTGGGGGTGTTTCTGGAAGTCCCTGCGGTTCCAGGGGAGGTGGGGCTCTCAGGAGGCCCACACACCTATCAATGTCTTGGAACTGCGGGCGATCAGGCTAGTTCTGGCTCACTTGACTACTCACCTTCGGGGCCTGCCTGTTCAGGTGCGCTCTGACAACCAGACGGCGGTTGCCTACATCAATCATCAGGGAGGGACCCGGGGGCCCTCCAGGAAGCGACTCTGTTCCTGACTTGGGCGGAGGCCAATGTCCCCTGCATATCAGCTGTGTACATCCCGAGGGTGGAAAATCGCCTGGCGGACTCTCTGAGCAGCGGGACCTCTCGCCAGGGAGAATGGTCCCTATGCAGCAGGGTGTTTCAATCTCTGTGTCACCGTTGGGGCCAACCAGATGTGGATCTGTTTGCGTCCCGCCACAATCGCAAGCTCCCAGCTTTTGTCTCTGTCCCAGAATCCTCTGGCCTAGACCTCGGATGCGCTAGCAATGTCATGGCGGGGCTTTCAGTTCCTGTATGTCTTCCCTCCAATCCCCCTGCTGGGCAGGGTTCTGCGCATGATTGCTCTGGAAGGGGTGCCAGAAATTCTGGTGGCCAAGAGGAGTGTGGTTCGCAGACGTGGTGCAGCTGGCAGTAGATCAGTACGCTCTGCCCTTGGTGCCAGATCTGCTCACTACGCCATCCCAATTTACAAACTCTGGCTTTGACGGCTTGGCTGCTGAAACCTCCATCTTGATGGAGAAGGGGCTGTCTTCCTCGGTTGTGGATACTTTGATTAAAGCTAGGAAGAAGTCTTCCTCTTCCATTTATTACAGGGTTTGGCGTGCCTACATTGACTGGTGTGAGTCTTGCTCTCTTCCCTGTCGTGTGTTCTCTATTCCCAGGATTCTGGAGTTCCTGCAGCATGGGTTGGAAATGGGACTCCAGCTCAATACTCTGAAGGGTCAGGTTTCTGCCCTGGCTTTTTTCTTCCAGAAGTCCTTTGCTCAGCACCCTCTGATCAGGACTTTTTTCCAGGGGGTCACTCATGTGCGCCCTTCACTTAAGCCTATGGTGCCTGTTTGGGATCTGAACTTGGTTCTGTCAGCCTTGCAGGGGGCTCCCTTTGAACCTGTGCAGGATGCTGCCTTGGCCATTCTTATGCTCAAGGTTGTATTTCTGGTGGATATCACTTCGGTCAGGAGTGTGTGAGTTGGCGGCTCTTTCCATTCAGCCCCCCTACCATGAGAGACACCAGGACAAGGTGGTGTTTTGTTTCAAACCTGACTTTCTGCCTCAGGTAGTGTCTGCCTTTCATTTGAATCAGGATATTGTTCTTCCTTCTTTGTGCCCTAATCCTAGCAATGCTAAGGAGAGGGTTTTGCGCTCTTTGGATGTGGTTAGGTGTCTGAAGTACTATCTGGTGGCTACTGCACCTTTCAGGAAAACTGATGCTCTTTTTGTGGTCCCTTCTGGTCCTAGTAGACTTGGCAGGAGCCAAACCCTTCCTATCAGCAAGTGGATTCGTCAGGCTGTGATTCAGGCCTACTCTAAGGGGAAGAATCCTCCCTTCCGCCTTACTGCTCATTCCACTTGTGCTATTGGTGCCTCTTGGGCTTTTCAGCACCAGGCTTCTGTTGAACAAGTTTGCAAGGCCGCTACTTGGTCTTCTGTTCATACCTTTTCAAAGTTTTACATGGTTGATGTTAGGGCCTCAGCTGATGCTGCTTTTGACCGAAAGGTTCTGCAGGCGGAAGTGGTTTAAACTGTCTGCTGCTGATTTTTCTTGGGGATCCCACCCTACTATGGACACTGCTATTGGATGTCCCAACTGTAAGTATTAGATTTGGAGCAGGACGTACTGTATACTAAGAATAATATAATTCTGTGATTACTCACCTGTAGAATTGGTATGAGTATACAATACGTCCTGCTCCAACCCACCCTTGGTTTGCATTATCTTGGATCCCCTGTATGGTGATTGTTATCATTGTTATAGTTGATAATTTGGATTGTTTAATTCAATCGGCTTCTCATTAACTGCTTTTCAATGCTGGGTATTTGAGGGGCCGGGAGGAGCCTATTTTCGATGTCTCTGCAGTCCAGCGCCATCTGGCGGAGTATATCCCAAGTGTAAGTATTAGATTTGGAGCAGGACGTACTGTATACTCATAATACCAATTCTACAGGTGAGTAATCACAATTGTATTTTTCCTAGGTGTCAGGAGTGGCTTGACACAAGCTATGCGACAGTTGTAGCCCATGTCCTGGATACATCTGTGTAGTGAATCTTTGAAGCACTGCCTTGAGGTATAGTCAACTCCTTGTGAATCTCAACTTTCCAGAGTATGTTTGGATGCAGCAATCCTCTTTATCTACAGCCTTTTGAGCATATACTCTTTGTGAGGGTGTCCATGATGGTCTCCTGGACAAATGTCAAGAAGCTGTCTTCCAATTGCTTTGTAGTCTGGGCCAGCCTGAGGGAACATTTTTGAAGGTTGGGGAAACCTTTTTGCAGTTTTTTTGTGTTTTATTAGCGGATTAAACACCACGAGTTTACAGTATTGAACATTCTCCCAATATTCTTATGGCCCGTTTTAATACTGAGCAATTATCGAACGAGAAATTTTTAAAGCGACTACAATTTAGCGATAATCACTCCATGGAAACAGCCTCTGCAATGAACAAGAATTGGTTAGTCACATCATTTTGTCTGACCGAAAAATTCTCGTTCATCGCTTGATGGTTGGAGTGTGTATACAGAAGTCACCCTCAAAAGTGTTTTTACTATGAGAACGAACGATCGCTAATGTGACAGATTGAGCAACTGTTCAGACGAGGATTTGTTGGCCAGTCGCAGAAGATTAAGAAAGGTGGTCCCTTGCTAAGCGAACAGCCAGTTGATCTTGCTCATGTAAATTCAGCATTAGTCTAGCTGGATCAGATGCTGGTCCTGGCACTCCCATTTTGCTGTCGGTGACTCAGGAAGCTGGGAAGACTTCCCATTTGGAACTGTAAACTCAAATTAAAAAGCAGCAGCTCCCAGCCTGGTTTCTGAGATGGGGGGTGCCACAAGCATGTACCCCACACTTTAAACCGGATCTTCAGCATGATTTAATGAAAAGCCCAAACCCTCAAACTATTCCCCAGCATCTAAAATTAATGTATTTTAAGTTTTTAGTCACTTATATTTTTCCCCCACTGGGCTGCAACTCTGTTCAGGGCTCTAGGATATGGGTGCTGCCATCTTGACTCGGAAGCATCTGCTACTGAGGAAAGCAAGATAAAGTGCATGGGGCTGGGTATAGCTGGGCTTTGCACAGACACAGCAGAGCTGGGGTCAGGGAAATGACAGCAATCCCAGAATGCAGAGCGACACAGAAGACACTTCCTGTTTGCATGGTGCCTGATGTTCCACGAGCTGCCATCTTGGATGTTTAATAACACAACATGCAGTAGATGGCGGTAGGGTGTGGGAAACATATAAGAGACTCTTATTCAGTGTGAAGGTTTGCTTTTAAGGGTAAATTATGAATAACTGGATCTAACTTTGCTCTTTGTAAAGGTCTGATAACAAAATGAAATGAGAGGGGGGGGGGGGGGAGACCTCAAACCAAATAGTTTACAGTATCATTCCAGTCTAGTCCAGTCTATTGCAGAAAGTAATTTTGTAATCTTACTCCCTTCATGTTCTATTAACACTTTTTTTTTTTTGTCTTATTCAGGTATAATGGGCTGCATTAAGAGTAAGGAGGACAAGGGTCCATCAATAAAATACAGGACAGAATCCAAGCCGGAGCCAATCAGCCAGTTTGGCAATGACCCCACACAGATTTCACAGTCTCCAGCCATTAAAGGACCATCTGCTAACTTTAACAGTCATTCCATGACTCCATTTGGAGGTTCATCAGGAATCACCCCTTTTGGAGGAGCATCTTCCATCTTTTCACCAGTGCCAGTTCCTTATCCAGGGGGGTTGACAGGTAAGCAAATATTAACTACTCTCAAGGAGTGATTTGTTGTCTGCAAAATGTGACACAATTCTCCAGGCACTTTTTCAACCCAATGTAATGAAAAAGTGTTTAAAATCTTTTTGACCTGGGAAGCATTTAGCAAGTGGGGAGAGTAAGCATAGTGCCAGGCTTTTCTGTTGGCTGCATTTAAAAATTCGCCTTATTCATTCCTATATAATTTTTTTTTATACATTTAAAGCAGAGCAAGACCATCTAAGCAGAGTACATGGGGGACGGGGTGCTGCCATCTCGGGGGGGGGGGGGGGGGCTCCTCTGTTTTGTCCTATTTTACAGGAGCATCCTGATTTGGGATGTCCTTGTGGGTTAAAATCATGTGATCACTCAAAATATTTTGTCTATACAAGCTCCCGCAGCACATGCTTCTAATCAGAATCGCTTCACCATGCATATTAATGTTCAGCAATCTATTTTGAATGAATGGACCGGCAGGCACCTCCCACTGGCTGCTCCCCCTGGCTATGTGTACAAACACACTGGCAGTCCTGCTGTGCGTTAGGTGGTGGCATGCAGAAAGCAGATATTGAGGAAAGATAATGGACACTCCTGGATGTATGAAGGTGCACTAATTGCATAAGAAAAGCCTGAGATTGGGTAGTGCACTTCTGATTTCTGTAGAAGTTCTGTGTCCTCTGCTGTCACCACTCTTGTACATTTTTTCTTTATTGCATGGCACGGCCGGCTTTGGTATTCATAACAGTTAGGTTATTCCGCCACAAGGTGGCGCAGTGGTACTGCAGAAAAGCTGTGGCTTGTCCCGGCTCCCTATAAAAACGGGCTTAACCATAGAGTTCCCCAGTGTTTCCTCTGCAGTGGACTGTCGCAGGTGAGCAGGGCAACCAAGCCTGCGGTCCTGCAAGTCTATTTCCATCCGTTTCTGGACCCTCACTGCCTCCCAGCCTTGGCTGACAGATCGGGTGAAGGTAGAAGAGCACTAGGGCCAAGTGCTCCTGGAGCGCGTCAGGAGTACCACATTCCCTGGCAGACTCAGACGGCGTGCTAAATGGCGGCTGGGTCCTGGGCTGTGGCGGTCACCAGGCAGAAGTATTTGCCTTTGGCAGGGCCTCTGAAAAGGAAGGCCCTGGGGCGCACATTACTGTGCCAGGGCGGCGAAATGCTGCATCTGTTGTGACCAGGACAAAAAGGAGGTGTGACTTCCGGAGGTGCACATAACGTGCTTCCGTTACTGAACGCACTCATAAGGATTGGATCCTAAAGGTAGCAACTCCAGGCTGTTGCGGTGAAGTCCTGTAACAGTTCTCAGGCAGGCCAGACAGCCACAATCAAGCAGGCAATGTTCCAGGCTGCACAACAGGCAGGAACCAGAGGAGCGGTTTCCTGCCTCTGATATACAGAGGGGTGAAAACATGCCTATGGATCGCTGTTCTGACTGCATTTTGAAAAGGGCATGCAATGCTACCTCCTTTTCTTTCATACTGTGTTGCCAGGCACTTAGAGGCATCTAAAGGGGTACATTGAAAACGACACACCAAAGGAGACTCTCTTGGAATTATGCCCCACCATGTTTCGGGCTGTTACCTTCTTTGAAGGAGTAAGGGCTAACGCAAAGACAACGGCCCTGATTGTGCTAGGAGATTTGTTTGGTTCACAACCTGGAAAGGAGGTCTAGCCTCTAAGGCGAAGTTGTGTGCCTTTTGAGGGCAAGCTCGTGTTTGGCCTAGAGCTGGTTGCCACCCATGCCAGATCTTCAGAGGAAACCAGTTTCCTTCCAGATGTAAGCTGTTTGGAAACAAGGCCCCTTTTAAGGAAGCAGAGGGCCCAGTCGCAGGTATTAGCTAGGCAACCAGAGCCCAAAAACATTGGGGTCAGTACAAGGGGGCACGCAAGCCCAGCTTGAGCTGAAACCCTCTGCCCCAGACTGACAAACCTCGGCCCTGATGCCGAGATCCTGTGGAAGGTAGACTCTCCCTCTTCCTGGTACAGTGGCAGGGGATATTCTTAGTATACAGTACGTCCTGCTCCAGATAGATTACTTACACTTAGGGTTATCCTCCGCCAGATGGCGCAGAGACATGCAAAACTGGCTCCTCCCGGCCCCTCAAATACCCAGGGACCTCCCACAAATCCCCAGATTTCTCTGCAGTGCTTACTGCGAAGACATGAAATATCACTCTCTCGCAGGTGAGCGGGGCTATTAGCCTGCGGCCCTGTTGGACTATTCCCACCCGTCCTTCTTGTGATGTGCCTGGGCTGCACTGGTCAGGTGAAGGTAGGCGGTGTGTGCTTATGGAGCGCTGCTCCACCGCAGTCCCCCACCAAAGGGTAGGCGGTATAGGCTGATGGTGAGCCTCTATGGGTTGCCCCTCCCGCTTTATTGCCACATGCCCCGTGTAACGGTGGGTCCTGTACAAAGGGCTGCCATCCTCCCTCATTCTCCCCGTAGCCTTTGGGGGGGGGGGGGGTATAGTGATTACGTGTATGACTAAATATGTGGTGTCGGCCGCCGCGCTGACTTGTCTGCTTTTACTATTACATGGCCGCCCCCGCACGTCTTTTCCCTCCTTCGGATGTCCGCGCTGGACGGCGGCGTTTGCCTCAGACGCTGCGGCGTTATCATTGCCTGCTGTCTCGAGTTTCGCGCTCTTCGGGGGGGGCGGGGGCCTGGCTTGGCGCGCTCCGCATCACGGCCCGCCCTTCGAGATTCGCTTGGCGCCATTTTGCTGTATAGTCGCGCGCGTGTGTGTAACGGTCCCCCCTTCCGTGGTCTGTAAGTGCCCTCGCGGGCTACCTTTATGCTCATTGCTTACTGTGCATGGTTCTGATGCCCCTTCTTCTCATTGTGTCTTTCAGACGGGCGAATCCAGTGGCTTCTCCCGGCCCGGTGTAATTGGCAGTTGGGCCTAGTATAATTACTCCCACTTCCCTGCGGGTTATTGGGGCATCCAGGGTAGCTTACAGTGTCATTCCCTACTGGCCTATTGTGCCTATCTGCGGTGACAACGTACGGGT
Organism: Gastrophryne carolinensis; assembly: GCA_027917425.1. Lineage (NCBI taxonomy): Eukaryota > Metazoa > Chordata > Amphibia > Anura > Microhylidae > Gastrophryne > Gastrophryne carolinensis. Next base: position 321,495,176 of record CM051239.1, read on the forward strand.
CTGTGTTCCTTGCGCACAGCAGGCGTTAATGTTGCAACCCGCCCCTCCGGTGGCTGGGCCTGCACCTCGTATCACTTCACCTACTCCCCCAAGCTTGAGTCTAACCCCCAATACAAGCGGGGATTCTCATCCTGATGTGGCTGCTAGACTGGCCTGTGTTGAAAAATTGATTGCTAATACCTTAGCGCGTAAGGCCACCGATAAAAAGCGTCACTTAACCCCTGATGCCACTCTTTTCCCTACGGGGTCTGAGGAGTTGTTGCATCTATATGGCTATACCCCCTCGGACGAAGGGGAGCTGTTCTCTGACTCAGGGTCATCTGACGAGAGGCCCAGGGGTCATGACGATTCTGGCTCTGACCCCTGGACCCCGGATGATACTGACAGGCTGCTGGTTCAGATTTTTGAGGTTTTGTCCATCTCTCCCCCTGTTGCGGCTCCCAGGCAAAGGGGTGAGCTCTTTCATACTGCTAAGGCTCGGTTGGAATTTCCTGAGCAAACCCATTTCATTAACCTCGTGCTTAAGGAGTGGGAACGTCCCAGTAGACTTCCCAGTATACCTAAGAGTTGGGACAGAAAGTATCCCTTTCCTGCTGATATGGTCAGGTGCTGGTCATCGCCCCCCGAGGTCGATGCTCCTATTCTAGGGCTGTCTAACACCTCTATTATGCACTCCCCCGACACTACTACGCTGTGGGATTCTGAGGACCGGCGCATTGACCAATTGGTATGCCATGCCTTTGCATTTGTGGGGGCGGCGCTGCGCCCGGTTTGCGCCTTGGCCATTACTTCTGTGGCGCTCAGGGCCCTGGTCAGAAGTGTACTCGAAGGCCCTGATGAATTGCCACCTGATACAGTTAATGCACTGTCTAACTGTGATGTGTTTGTAAACTTTATCCTATCTGCATCGGATGATGCCATTAGGCTGTGTGCCAGATCTTCTGCCTTGGCGGTAGCGATACGCCGTGCAGTTTGGCTGCGCCAGTGGGCTGCTGACAATGCTGCGAAGAAAGCCCTTACTGGGCTTCCATTTAAGGGGCTACGCCTGTTTGGGGACCGCCTAGACCTCTTTGCTAAAGGAGGTAAGTTACCCCAGCACAGGCGGCAGTCTCGGCCCTTTCGGGGCCAGGGCCCCCTTTCACTCCCCTACCGAGGTGCTAAGCAGGGAAAAGGGGTGTCCTTCGCGGGGGCTCGTGCAGATTCCTGGCATAGGAGCAGGGGACGACGTCCTGGCTCCTCCTGGGGGTCTAAGTCCAAACCCTCTCCCAAGCCCCCTCAGGCATGATGGGGCGCCCTAGCCCGTCAGGGTCGGGGGACGGCTACAGCACTTTGCGCACGTCTGGAGGCGCCACGTCTCAGACCGGTGGATTCAGGAGATAGTTACCTCTGGCTACAAGATAGAGTTTGCTGTGCGGCCCCCCTCAAGATTCATCAGGTCCCGGATCCCCCAGGACCCCGTCTCCACTCAGGGCTTGATGCAGGCTGTGCAAGGACTTCTGGATCTGGGGGTCATTTGCAGGGTTCCCTTAAGAGAAAGGGGCAAGGGGTTCTATTCCAGCCTTTTCACAGCGCCCAAAAAAGATGGGTCAGTCAGAACCATTCTGGATTTAAAGATCCTCAACAAGTTTGTCAAGATCAGGCGCTTTCGTATGGAAACTCTGCGCTCGGCCATCGGCTCTCTGCGCCCAGGGGATTTCAGGACGTCTGTGGACATCAAAGAAGCTTACCTTCACATCCCTGTGTTCCTGGGACACCAAAGGTTTCTCAGATTCGCGTTGGAAGACCAACATTACCAATTTGTGGCCTTGCTATTTGGCCTCACTTCAGCTCCCAGAGTGTTCACCAAGGTGCTGGCGGGGGTGATGTCTCTGGTAAGGTCAAGGGGCATACGCGTACTGCCCTACCTGGACGACATACTCATCACCTCTCTGTCTCTACAGCAGGCGGAGTTGGACACTCAGCTGGTGGTGTCCACCTTGGAGTCCTTCGCTGGGTGATCAATCACCCCAGGTCCTCTCTGTCACCTTCTTCAGTGACCCAATTCCTGGGAATGATTCTGGATACGGTTCAGTCAAGGATATTCCTTCCTCTACAGAAGGTGGAAGCTCTAACTGCATAGGTGAGGTTCCTGCTCTCCTGCCCTCAGCCCTCCCTCAGGCAGGGAATGCAGCTGGTGGGCCTGATGGTGGCGAGCTTCGAGGCGGTGCCCTTTGCTCAGTTCCATTTGAGGCCTCTGCAACTTCACCTTCTGTCTGTATGGGACAAGGACCCAACGTCCTTGGACGGGGTCTGTGTGCTTCCCCCCTTGGTCAGGCGATCCCTTTCGTGGTGGCTGGACCACAGGAACTTGCTGGGGGGCAGTTCCTTTCTGGCCCCCTCCTGGGAGACGGTCACCACAGATGCCAGTCTGTCAGGTTGGGGGAGATTCTGGAAGTCTCTGCGGTTCCAGGGGAGGTGGGGCCCTCAGGAGGCCCACTTGCCCATCAACATTCTGGAACTACGGGCAATCAGGTTGGTACTGGAGCAGTTGACCAATCACCTGAAGGGTCTGTCTGTGCAGGTGCGCTCAGACAACAGGACGGCGGTTGCCTACATCAACCATCAGGGAGGGACCCGGAGCAGGGGGGCCCTCCAGGAGGTGTCGCAGATTCTGACATGGGCGGGGGCCAATGTTCAATGCATTTTGGCTGTGCACATCCCGGGGGCAGAGAATCTACTGGCAGACTCTCTGAGCAGGGGGGACATCTCGTCGGGGAGAGTGGTCCCTCTGCAACAGGGTATTCCAGTCCCTGTGTCACCGTTGGGGTCTACCGGATGTGGATCTGTTTGCATCCCATCACAATCACAAGCTCCCGGCCTTTGTCTCCCTGTCTCAGGATCCTCTGGCCTTGGCCACAGATGCTCTGTCCATGTCATGGCAGGATTTTCGGCTCCTGTATGTCTTTCCTCCATTCCCCCTGCTGGGCAGGGTCCTGCGCAAGATTGCTCTGGAAGGGGTGCCAGTGATTCTGGTGGCCCCCAGGTGGCCAAGAAAAGTGTGGTTCGCAGACGTGGTGCAAATGGCAGTAGACCAGTACTTTCTGCCAGAAGTGCCAGATCTGCTCACTCGGCGCCCCTTACGCCATCCCAATTTACAAACTCTGGCTTTTGACGGCCTGGCTGCTGAAACCTCCATCTTGATGGAGAAAGGCTTGTCTGCCTCGGTGGTTGAGACCATGGTGAAGGCTAGGAAGAAAACCTCTTCTTCCATCTATTATAGGGTATGGCGTACCTACATTGAATGGTGTGAGTCTAGGTCTCTTCCGTGTAGGGAGTTCTCAGTCCCTAGGGTTCTGGAGTTTTGACAGCATGGGTTGGAGTTGGATCTAAAACTCAGTACTCTGAAGGGTCAGGTTTCTGCCCTGTCTGTCTTCTTTCAGAAGTCTTTTGCTCAGCATTCCTTGGTTAAGACTTTCTTTCAGGGGGTCGCTCATGTGCGTCCCCCATGTAAACCTATGGTCCCTGTTTGGGATTTGAACTTGGTTTTGTCTGCCTTGCAGGGTGCTCCCTTTGAGCCTATTCATGCTGCTGCTCTGGCTGTACTTACCCTCAAGGTTGTCTTTCTGGTGGCTATTATTTCGGTCAGACGTGTGTCTGAGCTGGCGGCTCTGTCTATTCAGCCCCCATACTATGAGAGACACCAGGACAAGGTGGTGTTCCGCTTTAAGCCAGACTTTCTGCCTAAGGTGGTGTCTGATTTTCATTTGAATCAAGATATTGTTCTTCCTTCATTGTGTCCTAATCCTAGCAATGCTAAGGAAAGGGTTCTGCATTCCTTGGATGTGGTCAGGTGTCTGAAATATTACCTGGTAGTCACTACGTCCTTCAGGAAAACTGATGCTCTTTTTGTGGTCCGTTCTGGTCCTAGGAAGGGTTTTGCTCCTGCCAAGTCTACTATCAGCAAATGGATCCGGCAGGCTGTGATTCAGGCCTATTCTGCTAAGGGGAAGGGTCCTCCCTTCCGCCTTACTGCTCATTCTACTCGTGCTATTGGTGCCTCTTGGGCCTTCCAGCACCAGGCTTCTGTTGAATAAGTTTGCAAGGCCGCTACTTGGTCTTCTGTTCATACCTTTTCGAAGTTTTACAAGGCCGATGTTAGGGCCTCAGCTGATGCTGTTTTTGGCCGCAAGGTTTTGCAGGCGGCAGTGGTTTAAACTGTCTGCTGTTAACTTTTTTGTTGGGGATCCCACCCTACTTTATGGACACTGCTATTGGATGTCCCAAGTGTAAGTAATCTATCTGGAGCAGGACGTACTGTATACTAAGAATAATACAATTCTGTGAAATACTCACCTGTAGAATTGGTATTATAAGTATACAATACGTCCTCCTCCACCCCACCCTGGTTTTTGCATTATTCTGGATCCCCTGTATGGTGATTGTTATCAATGTTTTAGTTACCAGTTTTTGGTGGTTAAATTCTCCCGGCTTCTTGTTCACTGCTTTTCAATGCTGGGGATTTGTGGGAGGTCCCTGGGTATTTGAGGGGCCGGGAGGAGCCTGTTTTACATGTCTCTGCAGTGCAGCGCCATCTGGCGGAGGATAACCCAAGTGTAAGTAATCTATCTGAAGCAGGGCGTACTGTATACTTATAATACCAATTCTACAGGTGAGTATTTCACAGAATTGTATTTTTTCATTTAGTTACAGTGCTGACCGGGGGCCTCGTCCATCTGTCTCTCAGCCCCTCACCAGCTGTAGTAATCCTGGGGACATCCGTGGGGGTGGCGTGCCTTCGTCCGCTGGGACCTTACAGTGGAGAATTGCAGGGGACGGCTGCATTTGCAAGGTCAATGGCACCACCCTCCTCACTAACTGCACGAGGCAGCGCCATCTTGTGTGGTGCCGGCGGTCCCTGCTGCATCCCTGGGTCATTGATTGGCAGCTCCTGCAATACCTCCCTGTTCTTCTTGGCTGAAGATCTAGCGTGGCTGCTGCTTCATTGTTTTCCCTGGTCATGTAGGGCTCCCTTTTTGGGGGCAAAGCCTTTTGACTTGTACCGATTCCCTTTTGGAATCTGACATTTGTTTACGTTGTTGCAGGGTAGGGGTCTGGAAGCTGCTACCTCCTTGGCCGGTGGGTTGATCTCGGCTGCAGGGAGGTTGCATTTCCGGTAGTGCAGGCAGGTCTGTTCATTAGGCAAGGGGCAGGAGGGTGTGGGGACCAGACTCCAGCTCTATTGCTTAGCAGTTAGAGCAGCCGAACGTAACTGTTCAGATTCCTGAGATCCAGGATCGCCTTAACAGACCAGTCTTTCTTGGGGATGACTAATAGTATTGAGTAGATGCCACAGTCCCTCTGAGGGGGGAGGCCACAGGTACTTAGATTCTCAGGTCCAGCAAGAGCTCAATTGCGTGCTGCCGCCCTTTCCACAACACAGGAATGGTCCCTTCACTGGGACATGTTTTCAAGCCCTCTGTGACCAGTGGGGCGTACCGGAGGTGGACCTCTTCGTGTCCTGGCACAATCAGAAGGTCCAGAGGTTCTTGTCCAGGGTGTAAGACCCCCTCTGGCTGTGTTGGCCTGTTCGGGTACAGCCTGCTCTATGCATTCCCACCACTGCCACTTCTGGGTTGCGTGTTAAAAAAAGGTCAACTGCGGGCAGATTCCTACTATCCTGATTGCCCCACACTGGCCCAGAAGGGTGTGGTTTGCAGATCTGGTCAGCCTGGCAGTGGAGCACCCATGGCAACTCCCCAACCGCCTGCAGATCTGGTTAGCCTGGCAGTGGTGCACCCGTGGCAACTCCTCAACCGCCCGGATCTTCTGCAACAAGGTCCTCTGCGTCACCCCAATTCTCCAGCACTAGCTTTAGCGGCTTGGCTGTTGAGACCAGCATGTTGGAGAAGAGGATTTTGTCCTCCGCTGTAAATGGGATCTTGATTTGAGCACAGAAACGATCATCCTCTAGAATTTACTACAGGACTCGTAGGGCCTTCTTGTCTTGGTGCGACTCTAAGGGCCACTCCTGTAAGAGGTCCTCAGTACCCTAAATTTTGGAGTTCCTCCATGAGGCCTGGATGCTGACCTACAGCCCAGCACCTTTTAGGGGCCAGGTCTTGGCCTTTTTTCCAACGGACGATCACAGAGCATAGGTTAATCTGCACTTTCATGCAGGGCGCTTGAAAGGCATGTTCGGCCTCAAACTGTCAATATTCCTACCCTGGGATCTCAGTCTGGTCCTATCAGCACTTCAGGGGCCCCCCTTTGAACTGGTAGCGGGGGCTTCCCTGGTGAAGGTGGCTAGTGGTGACCATCTCCATCTGCCAGTTTTGGAGCTGCATGAAGACAAAAGCAGTGTTTCATGTGAAGCATGGTGATGTCTCCCTTCCTTCCGTAATCAGGAGATAGTGCTACCCTCCTTGTGCCTTCACCCCACTCGCCATAAGGAGCAAGTGGGGCCAGGGGCCTGCTGATCAGGCAGGCGGTCATACAAGCCTATGCCTGCAAGAGGAAGGAGACGCCCTTCCAGGTCACCGATCGCTTCACCAGGGCGATTACCTCGCCTTGGGCTTTCCAACACCAGGTGTCTGCAGAACAGGTCTGCAAGGTGGCAACCTGGTCGTCTTTCCACACCTTCAACAAGTTTTACAGACTTTGTCGGGGCATCTGCCGATGCTGCTTTGTGTGTAAGGTGTTGCAGGTGGTGGTGAACCCCTCTCGGGGGGGTCTAAGCTTGAGGTGTCAGTGCCGTTGTTGGTTAGGTTGATGCAGTCGGCTGTTCTTGCATGGTCCCACCCTTATTGAGGGTACTTCTTTGGGACATCCCACGTGATTCTACTGGTGGTGCCTCAGAATGGAAGAGATGAGAAAAGGGAAATTGTTGTTCCTACCGGCAAATTACCTTTACCATTCAATATTTATTTTTTTTTTTTTTTTTTTTTTTTTTTAGGGGATCCTGCCACAGCCTGCCCTATATAGGCTCGGAGGAGCTATTATTTATTTATTTTGTTTTCTATTTTGCAGTTCCCGTCTATAGCTGAGCTACTGGTGGTGCCTCGGAATGAAAGAAGATGAGTGAGGAAATTTACCAGTGAGCATGCCTTGCCGTGTGGATGCTTTTGAACTTTAAATTTCGTTTGCCTATACTTGCATGGACGTCCCCCTCTCCTAACATTAGGGCTCACTCCACCATAGCGGTGGCTGCCTCCTGGGCAGAAAGAGCTGGGGATTCTATAGAAGAGATTTGCAAAGAAGCTACCTGGTTTTCTCCACATACCTTTTTAAAACACTATAGGTTAGATCTATCGAACTCCCAACAACCTATTGCTAGAAAAGTGTTGCAGGCAGTTTCCTACTTTTAAACTGAGCTTCTTGCTCATCCTCTCCATGGCCACCCTGAGGGACGTAGGGAGAACATTCCTTTTAGTCTTACTGGTAACTGTATTTCTATGAGTCCTTCAGGACCGCCCATGCGTCCCCCCTCCACCCCATGTTATTTAGGCTCTTTGGTATTGTTAATTTACTTGTACTATACTAAGGACTGGGGAGAAGGGGCTTTTAACCTGTCAGTTTGTGTTTACTCTCTAGGGGGAGAAGCTGCTACTGTTAAAATACTGGGGAAAAATCCCTGTTTACAGTTATCAGGTTGCACTATGTGTTAATGGAAATTAGTGCCACCTTCTAGCCATCCTCTTAGCATCTATTGTTTCTGCCTTCTTCTTTTCTAGTCTACTCCGAATGCTTAACCTAAAGGAGAAAAATATGGAGGGTTTGTCCAAATCAAATCTAAGGAGGCAATGACTGTTAGGCAAAATAGTGGAGCAATTAATACAGAGCCTGACACTTAAAACAGAACTTGTTGCAAAATCTGTTTAGAACATAGGCTGGGGAATGAATCTGCCAGTTATCTAGTGGATATTCTGAGCAATATGGAAGCCAATATGGCATCCACCCTGGAAGTTTGCAGGTCAGCGATTGGGACCATGAAAAAATCCTTTTTTCACAGTTCTCGAATTCCTGCAGGAAAGATTCAAGCCTAGCAGTAAGTACTCAAGGGTTTTCTTAACTTACTAATTTTTCCTAAATATTTTGTCTATCAACAGATTTTTCATTTCCATAGCTCGTAAAAACACTGTCCACCATACTTTGACCCGTCTTGGATCTGGTCTTGGTCTTTAACCCTTTTGTTGCCAAGCCCGTAACACCTACGTGCTGGCTTGGCTGGGCCTTAGTGCCAAGCCCGTAGGTGTTACGTGCTTGACTTTCCCCGCTCCTACTCACCTGACCCCTTGTTGGATCTGGCCGGGTCTCCTCTTTAATTTGGTGCCATCCGATCCCTCGTGGGGACTCGGATGGCTCCAGGAGAGCCCCCGGAATAGGCCGCCCCCCCCCCCCCCCCCGATTTGGCAGCAGAAGCTGCTAGCTGTAAAAAAAAAAAAAAAAAAAAGACATTCACTTACCTGCGTGTGCGCTGGCTCCCGCTGTCCCTCCTCTTCACCTGGGGGGCCTCTGACCCCCCCTCCCCAGGACTTACCGATCTTCAGGACAGAGCCCGAGAGGCTCTCTCCCCTTTCATCCTCGATGGCGGCCGCCATCTTGCCGCTAAGCCCCGCCCCTTGGGGCTTCAGCCTTCTCAGCTTCTCAGATGCCGGGGATCGGTGCCCTGGAAGGAGGTGAAAGAGCTTGCAATCGGAGGTAAGTACAGTAAAAAAAAAATTTTTTTTTAATTTTTTAAATACTTTTTATTAACGTGTGGTGTTTTTTTTTTTAACAGTTAACCCTTTGTGAGCTGGTAAGGGGTCCATGAGACCCCTGTACCAGCTCACAAGGCTCTGGGTCTGGCAAGTCACCTGCGGGCTAGCGGGTGACTTGCCATTAACCCCCGGCACCCCCATTACCTGCCTCCCCAAAGGCCAGGGGGGGCAGAAGAGTCCGGGCCCACATAGGCTATGTGGGCTCGTAGGCTGCAGGGTGGGGGGCCACAAAAGCTGGCCCCCCACTCTGTGCCTACAAGCCCCCATAGCTGGTCCCGGGCTGGTTACGAGGACCCCACGTCTTTTTTTTTTTTTTTTTTATTTTATTTTTTTTGGATTTTTAAGGGTTTTTAACCCTTGAAAATCCAAAAAAAAGGGGTCCCCCGGGAAGGGGGACCCTATGTCATTTTTTTTTTAATTAACCCTTTGTGTTCTGTTATCCAGCAGCTATAAAAGGCTTCTAGCAAGTGAGCAGAAGCCAGTGATCGCCGAGGGACACAGTGCTCCAGGATGGATGGGAGGTAAGTATTAAAAAATACGTGTGTGTTTTTTTTTTTTTTTTTACATTTAACCCCTTGTGAACTGGTAAGGGGTCCATGACCCCTATACCAGTTCACAAGGCTGGGGTCAAGTCACTTGTGACTAGCGGGTGACTTGCCATTAACCCCTGGCACCCCCATTACCTGCCTCCCCAAAGCCCGGGGGGGGCAGAAGAGCCTGGGCCAACGGGCTATGCGGGCTTGTAGCCTGCAGGGCCAGGGGCCTCAAAAGCTGGCCCCTGTGCCCTGTTTCCACAAGCCCTGCATAGCTGGTCCCGGGCTGGTTACTTTGGGTAAGGGGGACCCCATGTCAATTTTTTGGGGGGATTTTTAACGGTTTTTAACCCTTAAACCCCCCAAAAAATTGGGGTTCCCCCCAGGGAGGGGGGACCCTATGTCGTTTTTTTTTCTCGATTTAACCCTTTGTAGTGTGGGTGGTAGTTGTATTTTATTTGTAAATGTTATAGATTACTTGTTTCAGTTAGGGGGGTCTCCTGGGCAGGAACGGGGGGCTACCGATAAATATGTGGTACCGTTCTAATCGGTAGAAATGGGGCTTTCACATGCAATATTCTTTTCCTTAATAAAATACATTTTTTATTTTAAATAAAGGAGTCAATTTTCTAAAAATGTTTTTATTTATTTTTTTTACTTAATAATGTAAAAAACTAAATAAAATTTACAAACAAGACATTTCATGTTAAAGCCTAAACTCTGCTGCAAAAAAATATAAATATAATTTTCCTGAAAATTACAGTAAAAATGGCGCAAAATGGGGAAAAATTACCTGTCAACAGAGGGTGACAATCTCAAGTAGGCTGGCAATTAAAAGGGTTAATAGTACCTCTGCATGTTGGGTATTGTTCTGTTCGGGAGACCTTGCGCTTTCAGACTTAGCTTGTTTCTTCTGGTTTACATATTTATATTTTAGGAAAAGGTGTTTTTTATTCAGCTTTTTTATACATTTTTTAGGGAAACCCTGCGCAACCAAAGAATTCTTTAAGGAATTAATTCCAGAAAGATGAGCCCACTACAACAAGCTGGGTACGCTTAGAAAGCTTAACATGTGTACTTTCAGTGAATATATGGTTTATGGGGGATATTCCAAATGTAAAGGGTTGTTTTGGTTGGAAAATCGCAAGGTGCGCACTTTGTCTGCAGAACTGAAATTTTCAAGTAAAATTACCGTTACGCACATGCTTTACTTTGGGGTGTTTGGCAACTTGTCCCTTGACAGAACCTATACATGTTGGGTGTTGTTCTGTTCGGGGAATGTTGCTTTTTCAGATTAAACTTGTTTTTTCTTGTTTGTATATAGTTTTTTTTAGGAAAATGTGGCTTTGATTCTGCTTTTTATTCTTTTTTTGGGGGAAATTCTTTGCAACCAAAGAATACATTGAGGAATTACTTCCAGAAAACTATGGGAACATCAACATGCCTGGTACACCTAGAAAGCTTGAGGTGTGTACTTCCAGAGAATATATAGTTTGTTGGGGGTATTTCAAATGTAAAGGGTTGTTTTTCTGGTAAAATTGCAAGGTGCGCATAGCGCATATCACAGTTGTATTTTTTCTGAAAATCCCCTAAAACGCTATTTCAGTTTGGGGGAGTCTCCTGGGCAGGAAAGGGTGCCTACCTATACATATGTGGTATCGCTGTAACTGGGAGAAATTGGGATTTCACACGCAATAAGATTTTATTGGCAAACTTACATTTTTTTTATTACAAAAAAACACTACAAATTGTAAAAAAATAATTTTTTTTAATTTTTTTTTCACATATTTCACCTAAAAAATACAAACAAGACATTTCATGTTAAAGCCCAGACTCTGCTGAAAAAAACAATATATCATTTTCCTGGGAAATCCCTGGAAATCCTTTCAAAAATGACAGTTGAACATGTGTAGCGCAAAATAGTGAAACCTCGTCTGGCAACAGGGAGTGGAAAATGCTGCAGGTAGGCTGGCACTGAAAGGGTTAAGGCTCTGACTTGACCACCTTTTGAAGCTCTAGAGGCGGCCTCCGCCAAAATTCCTTTTTCTGGTTGCCATCTACTCAACCAGAAGAATCTGCTATTTGCAGGCCCTCACAGTAAGAGATCCCTATTGTATAGTTCTACCAGACAGGGTTATACTTAAACCAGATCCCTTGCCATATTTGCCCAAGATTGCTTCCACGTTTCATTGATCTCAGGAAATTATCCTACCTTCCCTCTTAGCGGATCCGGATAAGCCGGATGACTCTTCGCACCTTGTGGACATGCACAAAACCCTTAGCCTTTACCTACAGCACACTACAGTCTTCCGTAAGACTGATAACATCTTTTTGGACTTTTCAGGAAAAAAAATGCATCAAAATCCACCATAGCCATGTGGATCAGACAAGCTATCTCTCTAGCCTATAGCAGCATGAATGTGCCGCAACCATACATCAAAGCTCACTCCACCACCATTTTTTTTTTATTGGAATAGCATAATTAATATATTCTACAACAAACAAGACCCACTGTCCCCATCTATGCCACTTGTATGTTCTTCCACCAAACACCTACATTCATACAAGGCGCATGCTGATTGGCTTACTTCTCTCAATATAGGGTCCATTATATGAAGCTCTCCCCGATCGGTCCCACATCCTAACCATGTCCCCAGTGCTCAACCCATCTAAGCTCCCACCAATGCTAAGAATACAATTTATTATAGAAAAACGATTACCAAATTATTTTGTCAAAGATTTCACCCAGGGGTGGTGTCGCACCATGAACATCCACTCTTATTTGCCAATGTGCCCCTCTTACATCACTCTCCATGCAATCGCCCAACCTTACTGTACGCCTAGCTAGCTAACCTTACATGCCACCTCTATTACCCCACCCACTTTCCCCACAGGAGGCTAGGGACCACACCAGATGGCTCTGGGGGCCACATGTGGCTCTCTGGGCTGCAGGGTGAGCACATGTGGTATAAACTGTGGTGTCTTACTACTCATTACATAAAGTAAATTATTGTCCTGAATGCCATTAGTTCTGCTGAGCTTAAGGTCGTCTTCTATTTTGTATTGTAGGGGGTGTCACCGTTTTTGTTGCCTTATATGATTATGAAGCTAGAACATCAGAAGATCTTTCCTTTAGAAAGGGTGAAAGATTCCAGATCATTAATAACACGTAAGTTAAAATAGGAGGTTGTATAATGTGTGTTTTATTATATAGCGCAACTCTATGAGTTACTGTTCATATTGGCAAACATGAGAAGCCTCAGTCACTATGTTCTGCTTATGACAATTTGTGCTTAATATACCTTTCAAATGTGCAGTTGGTATTTTGACTTTGCATAATCTGTTCAAGATTTGAATACATATTTATTAGTGAACGATTTACTTGTAGAACGGTTCTGTGATTAAAGGCCATCTGTGTCCTAAGAAATGAACATACTCCCTGAACTACCTGCAGCATTGACACTGCGAGTATTTATACGCTGTCTGATGCGGTTAGCACTCATGCGCCTTCCTCTGATGAGGGACAGAACCCCCTGACTGGAAGATTGCTTGCATGCTCCCTGACTTCCCAAAATGTGTTATCCAGGCCAATATTACCAACCTAGGTGTCCTGTAGATCCTTAAATGTGTCTAAAAAGAGGAAACATTTAGTTTCCATGGAGTCTTCCAATTCCGAGGAGGGGGAGACTTATGCTGCCTCAGGATGAGGCATTAGCATCTCAGGATGATTCTATGATGGGGGAGATTTGGGTTCTTCTTCTGAACAAGGGTCTTCTACTTTCAAGGGGTTTTGGGTATCCCAGCTCCTAGAGCCCCTAAAAGGTCCTTCCCTAAGAGACCTGGTTGATAAATGCCTGCATCAGGTATCAAGGCATGCCTCTTACGGCCAACCTGCACTGCATCCATGATGGCCATGGCAGGCAAGAATTTTTTAAAACAGTTCTCAACTTTGGGCTGGTCACTCCCATACTTATGGTTATAGACATCCAAGTTGAACTTTTAGCAACTGAAAGCATGTCATCTCTTCTATGGATAATATCATTAGATTAAATTCCAAATGTTTTGCCCTGCTGGTGGCTCAGACGTTCCTATTTGGCTTAAACAATGGTTGGCCGACTCTCTCCAAGAAGACTCCGGCGGGATTTCCTTATTTGGCAGGTCTTCTGTTTGGGTAGTGTTTGGATGATCTTATGAAGAATGCCACAGGGCGCAGTTCTACTAGGCTCCTTCAAAGAGGTCTAATATTCTAAGTATGTCACACACCCCGCTTCAAAACTATTATTACACTTGGGTTTACTCACCTCTAGAGGGCGAACTTGCAGAGAAGTCAAGAAAAAAAGAGAGCCCCTCCCGGTCTATAAATACCTGAGACCTCCCACAATATCCCAGTGTTTCTTCTCTGCAGATCGGCGACAAGTCAGAAGAATGAAGTCTCCTGATTGCAGGTAGCCGGGGTTTTGGCACTTCTCCCCCGCTCATTCCCCATTTCTCCCTACGCTAGGGGGGGGGCCTTCCCTCGTGTGTGTGTGTGTGTATGTGTGCTTATGCTTTTACAGGGTGTGTGCGTGCTTGAATTTTTTACTGTCGGCCGCTTGATCCCGTGCGGGACATGCGGCGCTGTCTCGGAAGATGCGGAACTTCCCCACCTCAGTGGTGCTGCGGGAGGAGCGGGGCCAGTCTCGACGCGCGAGCCGGCGACCCACCCGCTCCCAAGATCGCGCTGTGTAGGTGCCCGCTCATTGCCGGGCTCCTTGCTCTTCTACGGGGGGAGCGGGGCCGGACGCGTCGCGCGTCAGGCGGCCACTTCCTCTTGCCGGCTCGGCGTTGGAGGGCGGGGCTGCGCGGCCTGCGCTGTGTGGCTGGTAGGGGGCGGGCCCGGCACGCCCCTTCTCCTTCCTTCTGCTGCGGCTGCTGCTGCCGTCACGTGCTCGTGAGCTGCCATCTTGTGAGTATTTCTTCCTTCTAGTTAAGTTGATAGCGCTGCTGACATATTCTAAGCATACAGCACGTCCTGCTCCCGAATAGTCATAACATGTGGGTAGTCCTCCGGCGCCGTGCACTGCAGACATGTAGAAAACAAGCTCCTCCCACAAATCCCCAGATTTCTCTGCAGTGCTGGAACTGCGAAGACATGAAGTATCACGCTCTCGCAGGCGAGCGGGCCTTACGGCCCAAGGTCCTGTGGGGACTATTTCCACCCGTCCTCTTCAGAAGAAATATGCCTCCCAGCCTAGGCTGCGCGGGTCGGGTGAAGGTAGGTAGCACCTGGTGTGCTGAATGGGGCCATGCTCCACCGCAATCCCCCTCCATAGGGTAGGCGGTCAGGCCGATGGTGAGCCTATAGAGGATGCCCCTCCCGCAATTTTGCCCGTGCCCCTCACAAAATTAGTCCATCGACATAGTCGGCTTCCTCCCGTAACTCGGGGGGAAAAGAAGGGGGGGGGGGGGTATGTGTGGCAGCCCTAGTGCTATTTCGCCTTTAGACTTCGGTCCCTGAGTTAGGGGGTCAGTGTCGCGTCTCGCTATACAGCGTGTGCTGGCTTTTTTACTAACTATCGGCTGCTCGGCAGCTTCATTCAGCATGTCAGCATGAGACTTATACATCCATTCTGTTCTACCTTTTCTGTCGGTTGGAGTTTCGCCCTCTTTGGGGGACGCGTTTTGCGTCACAGCCTGGCCCTCCCCTCGAGGTTCGCTGGCGCCATTTTCTCATCTTTCATCTTCCCGCGCGCGCGGTGTGGAGCCTCCCTCGGTCATGTAAGTGCCCTCCGGGGCGGTATGAATTCTACGTTTTTTTGATCAGAGCATGGCACTGACTCCTCTCCCCTTGTCCCATTGTGTCTTTCAGAAGCCAAGACCTCTTTACCGGCCCCGGCCTAACATATATTACACGGGTCCTCTTTACAAATTCTCCGACATTACTAGTGGGTTGGGGCATCCAGGGTTGCTTATTGCATAATTCCCTGCGTTATACTGCATAAAAATCACCATATGGAGGCATTTCACAATTACGGAACCGGGGTCCCTCCGGGACGCGACCGGCTGTGTGCAGTGTGTGGCCAGACCCTGGCTGAGGCCGACAGGGCACAGGTCTGCGGACAGTGTGCAGCACAGGCATTGTTAACAGAGGATCCTCCCTTCCTCACCCCCGTCTCCCCGCTCCCAAACATCGCTCATGATGAGCCCCACTCCAGCGGGGATGACCTGCAAGAGGTGCCGAGAGCGTTGCCCAAGGCAGAGCAGGTGCTCTCTGGATTGGCGGAGCGTATGGGCCCGTCCCTGACGCCCCCAGGTTCTCCGGTTTCTAACGATACCGATGAGTCTGCTGATATGCAGGACCCTGACCCTTCCGAGGAAGCTGAGTTATTCTCAGACTCGGGCTCCTCCCATGGGATGCCCGCAGGCCGTGAGGAATCCGAGCCTGGCTCCTGGGGTCTGCGTGATACGGATGAAATCCTGATCAAAATCTTTGAGGTCTTGTCAATCTCCCCCCCCCCCCCCCGGGGAGATCCCCAAGCCTAAAAAGGAGACCTTCCATACAGCGCCGCCGCGTTTGGAGTTCCTAGAACAGGAACATTTCCAGAATATTATATCCCAGGAATGGGAATCGCCTGGTAAGCTGAAAGGGATTCCAGGGGTCTGGGAATGGAAGTCCCCTTTTCCCCCTGATGTGGTCAATTTATGGTCCGCCCCCCTGGTGGTGGACGCGCCGGTTATAGGGGTCACAAACCCCCCTTTTATGACTGCCCCCTTTTTCCGTACCCCTCGGGATGCTGAGGACCGGCGCATTGACAGACTGGCATCACACGCCTTCTCGTGCGCTGGGACGGCCCTGCGTCCGGTTTGTGCCGGGCCATCACTGTGGTGGCCGCCAGGACTCTTGTCAGAAAGATACTGGATCACCGCCCTGAGGATCTTCCTTGGGGGGTGTTTAGTGCCCTATCAGACTGCGAAGCCTTTGTGAAGTTTATTCTATCGGCACTGGATGACACCATTAAGATGTGTGCTAGGAGCTCAGCACTTGCGGTAACCATTCGCCGCCTGGTCGGGCTGCGACAGTGGGGCGCTGATGGAGCTACAAAAAAGGCTCTCACTTGCCTTCCATTCAGAGGACGGAGGTTATTCGGGGCCCGCTTGGACCTTTTCGGCAAAAAGGTCATAGCACCCTCCGCAGAAGGCCGCTCCGGCCTCCACGAGGCAGGGTCACCCCTCCACCCCCCTACGTCAGTGTTAGACGTGAATCTGAGGTGTGTTTCCAGTTATTCGGCTTAGATTTCCAGCATGGCGCGGGCAGACAGCGCCCTGGGCCTTCTGGCAGGACCAAGTCCAAATCTGGCAAAACCTCGCAAGCATGAAGGGGCACCCTCGCCCCTTTGGTCGAGGGGGCGTCTGCACAGCTGTCTCACATCCAGGAATATGCCTCCTCCTTACGGCGGTTCCGGGATGTAGCCCACCTGGGCTCAGGATGGGTTCTTGCTGGCGGTCCCCCCCTCAGTCTCCTGTCGGGGTGTTTTTTAGCCCCTGCTCTCCCTTCTGAACCTGGCGCAGGCCGGACTAGGGCCTGCAGTGTTGGGCGCGCCTTGGCAATTGCCTTAACAGGATGGGGACATGGCCCCCATACATTTTTTCCATCCCCCCCCCCCCCCTTCAGTACGAGGTAGTCTGGACTGCGCCTATGGCAGGCTTAGCTATTCTACCCTTGCAAGTAATCCATATATGACATATCTGTCTTGGGCCACGGGCCCCTGCGCGGGGGGGGTTCGGCCTCTTGCGAGGCTCTAGCACTTCTCAGCTTTTCTGGGGTCTGCGGCACGCCTTAGACTATTCTAGTCGGTGTCACAGGATCAACCCTGCAGCTTGAGGAACTGCAGGGGCCTCCCTTCGTGCCCAGGCTACTAGCCTGGCGGGTATGGGGATGCGCCTGAGGCGGCGCTTCGGCGTTGGGACCTATCGGGTCGTCTTCCTTACTTCCCTGCCTCTGCATCAGACAAAGTGGGTCGGTTGGCCGACAGTGTCCCCTGGAAAGCTACTGGATGGTTGCTTAAACTCCCCATCCCTTCACCGTCACTTTATTCACTATTCCCCGTCCCGGGGAAATTGGTTCAGGCTTGCTGCCTTCCTCCCTGGTTACGGGGGCTCTGCCCTCCTTTACGTGCGCCCTACCTTCACCTAGCGGGATGGCAGCTGGTGGTTCTGTCGGTGGCACATCAAGATGATGTCATTTATATACCGAGCCCTCGGCTCTTCGGCGCAGTAGGTTACTAAACCTTCATATGTCCCAGCACCCCGGGGTTTGGTCTGTGCTCAGGCCTTCTTGGTAAGCTGGTTCCTCTGGAACTTCCCATTGGCAAGGGCCCCGTCAGGGGGGGCACCTCCCTTCCTTGCTAGCATCTCCTAGAGTATGGCCCCCTGGGTGCCAGTCTAGCAGGTTTGGAAAGGGAGAGCCAAATCTCTCCCACGAACCACGGGGTTCTAGGTTGGGCCCTTAGAGGGTCCATCTTATCTGCTGGGCTCGCTGTAACGGTGGCCCCCTTTTGATTCTATATGGCGGGCCTCCCCCTCCTTTAGGACTGGTCGGTTCATGAGGGATTCCTGGCCTGTTGTAAGACAATGGCATGTTGTAATGCTGGTTTAGAAATTGTGACAGGTTGCTACCTCTGGAGGGTCCCTGTCCCTGGCCTGGGTGGGGTTCTACCCCCCCCCCCCTGCTTCTCGGCAGTATTCGCTTCTATGGTTGCCCTTAGTGGCAAGTTTTGCCATCCTGGGTTGCCCAGGGAGCCTGGAGTGGCTCTGAGGGGTCTCCCTTCTGACACAGGGCCTCTGCCCTTGTCCCTACGGTCCCAGGATATTCTGGTTCCTGTTGGTGGGCCTGAGTATCTAGGCTTCGCCTTATTATCCCATATGCCTTCTTTTCACCAACCTACCTTGGGCTCTGAGCACGGCTGGCCGGATAGTGAGTCCCATGGGATCTATGGCCTAGGCGGCCTTGGGAGTAATGGCTCGCAGACGCCCCTGCCGAGGGCTGCGGAATTGTGATATCCCAGTTGGGGTGCGGTCCTGTCCTTATCAGGTCTCTGCCTGTCAAAGGCCTCCTGTCTGGGGGTTGATTGCTAATCCCCCCTTGGGGGCGGGCGTCATCTTCTGGGTAACCTTGTATGAGTGGAGGTTTGGGGGCTAGCTCCCCAGCTTCCCTTTATTCCACCTATAATGGCTGGGTGGTTCCCATATTGACTGACAGGGGCCTTAGTCTCTTCCCTGCGAGGTGTTATCGGTCCCCAGGGCCTTAAAGCCATTACAGCTTAAATTGGGGTTGGCTCCCCATCTGGGGACTTTGATGGTGTAGGTCTGTCTTGGCCTTTCCTACAGGAGTCTGGTTCTGTCACCCTTGTAGAGTATTCTCTTTGGGTTGCTTGACTGCACCTCCCCAGTAGTTCCATAAGTCCCTATGGGGATCAAACCTTTCATCCTGTTACCCTGCAGACTTCCTGGGGATCCTACTTGGATACAGTATCGGCTGCCCTGGAGGCCAGACCGCTCTTGGGGCCTCCTGACTTCGTCAGACTTGGGCCTGAGACTATGATTCTGGCTAATTATTCCCTGACGCTATGTATACTCATATATACATGTACTACAGGTACATGCGGCTACAGGTACCCCATGCCTGGGGGTGTTTCCCTTTATCCTGGGCTTCTGGCCCGGGGGGGGTCTGTTGGACCCTTGGTTCAGACCCTTTCGTATAGCCATGGGCTGATTACTAATATACTAATTGTGAGGGCCTACATCCCTCTTCAGGTTTTTGCACTTCTTCCCATGCTGGCCTCCTTGGCCTTTGGGGGACTGCTGTTCTTGGAAGTCTACGGGCGCCTCCTTAGGTATGGCGCCTGATATCTATTCCAGCGCCATTGCGCCTTGGAGCGATCCTTCTGGATGTTCTCTGATCCTGGGGAAGCCTTGGCTTCCTGGAAATTAAGGGTTTGTATTCCCGCCTTGGTCGGGTGCCCTGTTTTTGTTCCCCTTGGGGGTGTTACAAGAGTTGCCACAAGGCTTCCTTGCCTGTGAGCTGGTTGGGTCACTACACTGACCTATGTTCCTTCAGGGGAGCGTTTCTTCCCCGTTGTTGTTTACTCTGTTTATCATGGGTGCTTGGGTATCACGTTCCCCCTCAGC
Organism: Gastrophryne carolinensis; assembly: GCA_027917425.1. NCBI lineage: Eukaryota > Metazoa > Chordata > Amphibia > Anura > Microhylidae > Gastrophryne > Gastrophryne carolinensis. The sequence goes on from CM051239.1 coordinate 321,514,611, forward strand.
ACCAGGGTTTTGTTTTACTTTTAGTTCAATTACTTGCCATTATGGCCTGTCTCTGTTCATACCTGCTTGGTTCTGTTATGTGACTGATGTTGGAGCCTATGCTCTTGTCAGACCCGTTGCAAGTTTTGCAGGTGACAGCGCCTTTACTGCCCACTGTGCCTTGCTTTTTCTGGGGATCCCACCCTGCTTATGGACACTGCTATTGGATGTCCCACATGTTATGACTATTCGGGAGCAGGACGTGCTGTATGCTTAGAAGAATAAACTCTGTGAAGTACTCACCTGTAGAGTTGATATTATACGCATACAGCACGTCCTGCTCCACCCCACCCCAGTTTCACTAATTCTGGATCCCCTGTATGATGATTATCATTCAGATATTGCTACCAGTTATTCTGGGTGGTTGGTTCCTTCTGGCCTCTCTTCTCACTGCTTTCCAATGCTGGGGATTTGTGGGAGGTCCCGCAGTATATGTAGGGCCGGGAGGAGCTTGTTTTCTACATGTCTGCAGTGCACGGCGGCGGAGGACTACCCACATGTTATGACTATTCGGGAGCAGGACGTGCTGTATGCGTATAATATCAACTCTACAGGTGAGTACTTCACAGAGTATTTTTGTGCATATCCTGTGTATACATGTATATGTTTTATATGCCTATGTATGCCTTTGCTGTATGGGAAACCTTGCTCTTGAGTGACTGCTGTACTCTTGCCTCCCAGATCCCTGGTTGCAAGTTAAAGGGGTCCCCCGGTCCTAGATACCTTGGTAGGCTTAGGTTTCCCTATAAATTCTCCCACGCGGGACATTAAAGGGGCATCCCGGGTCGCATATTGCGTAGATTCCTTGGGTCATTGCAACTACCATAATTCACCATGTGGAGGCTTCCGGCTATACCGGAAATGGCCCCTCGGGGCAATCCAGGCAATGTTTGGGGTTTGGGGCTCACCTTCCAGGGGATGATGTCATACTCTGCATTCCATGTGCACAGCGGAATATTACGCGGCAGTCCGGTACGCCGGCCTCCGGTTCTTCGCCGCCCGTGTCATCACCTACCCCTCCCCGCCTGTTCCGTACCCCATGTGACGTGGTCATGGGTGGGCAGTCGCAATCTGTGTGTGCCAGGTTGGCCATTCTTGAGAAAATGGTTTCTAATGTGGTTGCCAGAAGGCCCCGGCTAAGCGGAAGCATCTGTCCCAGGCCGCACTGGCCTGTGATGTTGAAGAGTTTGAATCATTAGACTGGTCCGATTGTCCCCCGCTTGAGGAGGGGGAGCTCTCTGAGGAATTGGACGAGGCTGACGATCAGCAATTCTTTGGTGCGACTGGTGAGCAGGCGCAGGGGGATGGCTTTGACACCCCTTCGTTCCTGGCTCAGATGTTTGAAGTTATGGCTATCGTTCCTCCTGAGGTGGCTCCTCCGCCAAAAAGGGAATTATTTGAGGTGGCCAAGCCACGCTTGGAGTTTCCCCATCAGATGCATTATGATGATGTCATTCTTATGGAATGGGAAAAGCCTACTTGCCTTCTTGGTGTTCCTCCGGGTTGGGATAAGAGATATCCCTTTCCGGCGGACCTGGTTCAGCAATGGTCTTCCCCTCCTGAGGTTGATGCTTCGGTTTTGGGGTTGTCTAGCACCGCTGTTTTGCATTCCCCTGACTGTACCGCCATCAAGGATGGTGAAGATAGACGTATTGACCAGTTGGCTTGCCATGGTTTTGCCAGTGTTGGGTTGGCTTTGCGGCCCGTTTGTGCTTCGGCACTGTTGTTGTTGTTGGCTTCCAGGTCAATTGTCAGGGATTTGTTGTCTCCTTCCGGACTTGCCCCGGCTTGTGAGGAGTTCATTGTTCTCAAACGTTGTGAGGCGTTTTTGTCTTTCGTGCTTGCCACTCTGGATGACACCAGGGTGATGTGTAGTAGGACTACCGCCTTGTTGGTGGCTATCCGGTGGTCGGTTTGGTTGCGCCAATGGGCTGCTGATTTTGTTTCACAGAAGTCTCTTACGGCTCTCCCTTTTGTGGGTCTGCGCCTGTTTGGAGATAAATTGGATTCTGCTGCCAAGGGAGTTAAGTTACCTCCGCGCTTGAAACGGCGCCGCTCCTTTCGGGGGACGGCTGCCTTTAATCCATCCTTTCGGGGAGTCAGAGCTGGCAGGAGGTCGGCCTTCTCCTCCTCCAGAGGGGCCGCCTGGACTAGGGGCAGAGGTCGTGCCCATCCTGGTCACTCCTGGGGCTCTAAGCCCAATCCCGCTGCTAAGCCCGTTCAGCAATGAGGGGGCGCCCTCACCCTTGCGGGTGGGGGGACGGTTGCGACACTTCTCCCAGGTCTCGGACAGGTGGATCCGGGAGATGGTGTCGTTCGGTTACAAGCTGGAGTTCGAGTCCCGACCTCCTCCCAGGTTTTTCAGGTCTCGCGTGCCTTCGGATCCTCTGGCCGCGCAGGGGCTCCGGGCGGCTGTGAGGAATCTTCAGGACATGGCAGTTATTTGTCCGGTGTCTCCCCCGGACGTGGGCCTGGGCTTTTATTCCAATCTGTTCATGGTGCCCAAAAAGGACGGATCCGTTCGTCCCATTCTGGATCTGAAGTTCCTCAACAGGTTTATCCGCCCCCGGAAGTTCCGCATGGCAACGCTGCGCTCAGCCATCAATTCTCTTCGTCTAGGGGACTTCATGACGCCCATAGACATCTAGGACGCTTATCTTTATGTACCTATTTTCCCGGCACACCAGAGATTCCTCAGGTTCGTGGTGGAAGATTGGCATTTTCAATTTGTGGCTCTTCCGTTCGGCCTTACCTCGGCTCCAAGGGTGTTCACCAAGGTGCTGGCAGGGGTGATGGCCCTCCTCAGAGCCCAGGGTATTCGCGTCGTGCCTTATTTGGACGACCTTCTCATCATGGCTTCTTCTTTCAGTCAATCGGAAGCAGACACCGGGACTGTGGTGTCCACTCTGGAGAGTTTCGGCTGGGTGTTCAATTATCTCAAGTCTTCCCTCTCTCCTTCCAGGGTGGTGTCCTTCCTGGGAATGTCTCTGGTTTCCTTCCATCACCGAGTGTTTCTTCCTCACTCCAAGGTTCTTTTGATTCAGGAATTGACTCAGCTTCTTTTGTCCAACCTTTGCCCGTCTCTCCGGCAGGGAATGAGACTGGTGGGATTGATGGTGGCCTCCTTCGAGGCGGTTCCCTTGGTTCAGTTTCACACAAGGACGCTTCAGCTTCATCTGTTGGCGGCTTGGGACCGGTGTCCAAGGTCGTTGGATCTGTCTTTCCGGATGTCCTCTTTTCAGTGGTGGCTGGTTCCGGCCGATCTCTTGAGGGGCCGGTCTTTTCTGACGTCTCTTTTGGAGAGTCACCACGGATGCCAGTCTGTCGGGTGGGGAGGTTTTTGGAAGGATCTTCAGTTTTAGGGGCTGTGGGGGCCTCAGGAGGCCCATTTGCCCATCAGTGTTCTGGAGCTGAGAGCTATCAGTTTGGTTCTGTCTCACTTGACACAGCAGTTATAGGGTTTGCCGGTTCAAGTTCGGTCGGACAATCGGACGGCGGTTGCCTACATCAATCACCAGGGAGGGACTCGCAGCTGGAGTGCCCTCAGGGAGGTGTCTCTGATTCTGGCCTGGGCGGAGAGCCATGTCCCTTGCATCGCGGCGGTGTACATCCCGGTCGTGGAGAACACGGAGGCGGACTCTCTGGGCAGGTGTTCTTTTCGCCAGGGGGTCTCTCAATCCCAAGGTTTTTCGGTCTTTTGCCTCCGGTGGGGGGACACTGGAGGTGGACCTGTTTGCCTCTCGTCACATTCACAAATTTCCGGCTTTTGTGTCTATCGTTCAGGATCTTTTGGTTCTGGCAGTGGATGCCATGTCCCTGAGCTGGAGGGACCTGGGGTTTCTTTATCTGTTTCCTCCAATTCCCATGGTGGGCAAGGTGTTGCGACAGCTGGCCCTAGAAGGGGTTCCCGCCATTTTGGTGGCACCAAGGTGGCCAAGGCTGGTGTGGTTCGCAGACATCGTCTGGCTGGCAGTGGATCAGTTCGTTCTGCCCCTTTGGCCGGACCTGCTCACTCGGGGTCAACTTCTTTACCCCAATTTACCAACATTGGCTTTGGCGGCTTGGCTGCTGAAACCTCCATCTTAAAGGAGGAAGGTCTCTCTGATTCTGTGATTCAGACTCTTGTTAGTGCTAGGAAGAGATCTTCTTCTACCATCTTCTATAGGACTTATATTGATTGGTGTGAGGTCAGGGCCTTGCCCTGCAGGGTGTTCTCTATTTCTAGGATTTTGGATTTTCTGCAACATGGGCTGGACTTGGGTTTTCAGCTGAGTACCTTGAAAGGGCAGATCTCTGCCCTGTCTGTCTTTTTTCAAAGGTCTCTTGCGCTTTATCCCGTGTGGGATTTGAATTTGGTTCTTTCTGCTCTTCAGGGTCCTCCCTTTGAGCCTTTGCAGGATATTGCTCTTTCTACGTTAACTCAGAAAGTTGTCTTTTTGGTTGCCATCACCTCTGTTCGGCGTGTCTAGGAGTTGGCAGCCTTGTCAATTCAGGCTCCTTACTTTGAGAGGCATCAGGACAAGGTGGTTTTTCGATTCAAACCTGCTTTTCTTCCTAGGGTGGGTTCTTCCTTTCACCTTAACCAAGACATTGTTCTTCCTTCCTTGTGTCCTAAGCCTACTTGTGTCCTAAGCCTAGAAATGACAAGGAGAGAGTTTTGCATTCTTTGGATGTGGTACGCTGTGTGAAGTACTATTTTCTTCCTAGTTCGCCTTTTCGTAAGTCTGATGCTTTGTTCGTGGTTTCTTGTGGGCCTAGGAAAGGTTTGGCTCCTGCTCAGTCTTCCATTAGTAAATGGATTTGTCAGGCTATTGTTTGGGCCTATTCTGCCAAGGGGAAGGTTCCCCCTTTTTCGTGTTACTGCTCATTCTACCCGTGCTATTGGAGCGTCTTGGGCTTTTCAGCACCAGGCTTCTGTTGAACAAGTTTGTAAGGCTGCTACTTGGTCTTCTGTTCACACCTTTTCCAAGTTTTATAAGGTTGATGTGTGGGCCTCAGCGGATGCTGTGTTTGGCCGCAAGGTTCTGCAAGCTGCGGTGGTTTGAGTTTTGCATTGTTGCTTTGTTGGATACCCGCCCTTTGTGGACACTGCTTTTGGACGTCCCAAGTGTAATAATAGTTTTGAAGCGGGGTGTGTGACATACTTAGAATAATACCATTTTGTGAATACTCACCTGTAAAATGGGTATTATGAGTATGTCGCACACCCCGCTTCACCCGCCCTTTTTGGTATCCTGGATTCTTTATAGGGTGAAGCTTTTTCAATTTTAAGGTTTACAGTTGGATCTTCCTGGTCCCTTTGCCTTACTGCTGTTTGAAAACTGGGATATTGTGGGAGGTCCCAGGTATTTATAGACCGGGAGGGGCTTTTTTTTTTTTATTTTTTATTTTTTTTTTTTTCTTGACTTCTTTGCAAGTTTGCCCTCTAGAGGTGAGTAAACCCAAGTGTAATAGTTTTGAAGCGGGGTGTGTGACATACTCATAATACCCATTTTACAGGTGAGTATTCACTTTTTTTTTTTTTTCCCCCCATAGATCTTATAATACTCGTTTAGATCTTTTTGGCGAAACAAGGCAAAACCCCCTTGAAGGAACGGCTCCTGCATTTTTGCCCCCCTTTGGAGGCTCCATGTAACAGATGCATGGATCCAGGAGATAATTTCTTCAGGTTACAAGATTGAAATGGGGGCCAGACCTCCTCTGAGGTTTTTCTGTCAAGGGTATCCCAGAACCTGGGAAAAGTGGAAGCATTGAATTCCACTGTAGTTCACCTATTGCAGCTAAGGGTAATCTGTTTGGAGTAGAATCCATGACCTCTCTAATTCATATTCCCCAAGAGGGACGTTTCTGTGCCCCCAATTCTGGACTTCAAGGGCCTCAACAGTTTTGTCAGTCTTTAGAGATTTTGCATGGAATCTTTCATGTAGACTGATTCCCAGGCCGATCAATTCCCTCCCTGGGGTATACATTTACGAGCAGCAGCCGCATCCCCACTATCCCTCTAGCAGGGCTCGTGCCTGCGCCAGGCATACTTGGACAATCTCTTGATCAAAGCCCCATTTTTTTTTTTTTGTTTTTTTTTTTTTTTTTTAAAGAAGGCTTTGAGAGATACAGAGACTGTCTTGTCGACTCTAAAAGCTTTGTCTGGCTAGTTAACTATCCAAAGTTGAATATCATTCTCTCAAAGCGACCCATGCAGTTGGAATTGCTCTCGATTGGGGATCGAACCACGGAGATCCTGGGTCGCCCCTTTTTCACATGACACACTCAGCTGAATCGTGAACCTCTTCTGGTGGCCGAATCCTTTCTTCTGGTACAATGGAAGATGGTCGCCATGGATGTCAGCCTAAAGGGTTAGGTTGGTGTCATGGGGTCACAAACGATTCCGGGACAATGGGAGAGCAGACTTCCCATAAATATCCTGGGGCTTGAGAGCGATTCTACTGTCTCTCACACATTGGACCAATCTGAGGGGTCATCTCGTCAGGGTTCAAGCAGACCACTTGACGGCAGTGGCATATATCAACCACAAGGGGGGCACCAGAAGCAGGAGAGCTATCAAGGAGGTGAGCCAGATCTTTTTCTGGGCCTAGAAGAATGTTTTGTGCATCTCGGGAATCCACATACCAGTAGCGGATTACGTGCAAACCGATCATCTAAGCAGAGCATCCTTGGATCAGGGAGGATGGGATTTTTCGAGCCCTATGCATGCGCTTGGGGCTCCCAGACGTGGATCTCTTCATATCCCGCCTCAGTCAGAAGGTTCCAAGGTTTGTCTCCTGGTCCAGGGAACCTCTGTCTATAGCAATGATGCCCTGACCCTTCCTTGGTCAGTATTGAGGCTTTTCTATGTGTTCCCTCAATTTCCAATCCTGGGTCAAGTATTAACTCTTTAAGTGCCAGCCTACCTAGATTTTTTGTTACACTCCGTTGCCAGACTACTTTTCACTTTTTTGCATGTTCAACCTTGATTTTTTTGAAGGTATTTCCAGGGATTTTCCAGGAAAATTATATATTGTTTTTTCAGCAGAGCCTAGGCTTCAAAATGTCTTGTTTGGCCTTTTTTTAGTGTATTCTCAATACTTTTGGGTGAAATATGTGCAAAAAAATGAAAAACTATTTTTTACAATTTGTAGTATTTTTTGTAATAAAGTTTAATATCTTATTGCGTGTGAAAGCCCTATTTCTCCCGGTTACAACGGTACCACATATGTATTGGTAGACACCCTTTCCTGCCCAGGAGACTCCCCCAAAATGAAACAGCAGTTTAGGAGATTTCAGATAGGATACAACTACGCAATATGATTGCATAGTTGTAAGGGGTTAATTTAAAAAAAGACATAGGGTCCCCCCTCATTTTTTTGGGGAATTTTTAAGAGTTAAAAACCCTTAAAATCCCCCCCCCCCCAAAAATGATGTAGGTTCCCCCCCAAAAAATGATGTAGGTTCCCCCTTACCCAGCATTACCGACCCGGACCAGCTATGGGGGCTTGTAGAACAGGGCGCAGGGGCCAGCGTTGGTGGCCCCTGGCCCTGCAGGCTTCTAGCCCACATAGCCACTAAGTGCCCCGGGCCCTTCTGCCCCCCCTGGCCGTTGGGGAGGCAGGTAATGAGGGGGGGGGGCTGGGGGTTATGGCAAGTCACCCGCTAGCCGCAGGTGATTGCAAGCCCCAGAGCCTTGTGAACTGGTATAAGGGGTCTCATGGACCCCTTACCAGTTCACAAATAGTTAAAAGTAAAAAAGACACCACACAAAAAAAAATGTATTTTTCTTTTTTTTCCAACTTATACTTACCTCCCATATAGTGTCCCGCGCCACTGCAGATGACAATTGTCGGTAGTGATCGGAGCAGGACGGGTGGGAGGCAGGGGATCAGAGCCTCCCTGCCTCCCACCCTCCCTGCTCAGATTGCTACCGACAAGTGACAGATCGGAGCCCGGTGCCGGTATACGAGGAGCGGGATGACGTCATCGCGCTCCTCCCACAAGTGGGCAGGGCTAGGGGCGGGGCCAGCACCAGCTGAAGAGGATGGTGGGGGACCGTTGCTGGGTCCTCACCCGAAGTGTGGTAAGTCCAGGGGGGGGGGTCGGAGCCCCCCCTGGTGAAGAGAAGACATCGGAGGAGCGAATGAGTGAGCAGGTGAGTTTGTGTCATTTATTATTTTTTTTTTTTTCCTTTCTTTTAGATGTCGGCGCGGGGGGGGGGGGGGGGTTGGGGTTATTCCAGGCCCCTCCTGAAGATCAGAGGCCCGGGGGCGGAAATCAAACACATGATGATTGAAGAGAATCGCTGGCACTTTCAAACGAGGGGTCAGGTAAGTCTGTATCTTTTTTACTTATTCTAAGTAGGTCACACACCCCGCTTGAGAATAGTCATTACACTTGGGTTATACTGACCTGTAGAGGGCGATCTTGCAGAGATGTCATGAAAAAAAGGGAGCCCCTCCCAGTCCATAAATACCTGGGACCTCCCACTCATTCCCCAGGCTTTCATCTCTGCAGTCGGCGAGCAAGTCAGAAGATGGATGTCTCCTCCTTGCAGGTAGCCGGGGTAACTCCCGGCCCCCCTCTTTGGGTCTATTTCTGCCTGGATCTACTGTTATCCCCCTTTTTTTAAAGAGCCTCCCAGCCTAGGCTGCGGGTCCGGGCAAGGGTAGATGGCACCTTACGGTGCTTAAAAGCTATGCTCCACCGTGAGACCCCATACTAAGGGGTAGGCGGTATTCCGGGTTGGTGATCCCGGTTGGGATGCCCTGTGCTTGCCCTTACACATTTTGGTGGTGTTTTTCCCCCTCTCCCGGTCACCCACTGTTCCCTACAGCTAGGGGGGGGGGGGGGGTGGGCGCTTATTCCCGGTTTATTTTATTAGTTCAGATGCATGGTTTATGTGCAACATATTGTTCTCTGTATGTGTGTGTTTTACTTTGGCCCTTGGCCGGCGCCGGCCGTTGCTGGCAGCCTTCGGGGGAGCTTCTTCCCCTCAGGTGCGGTTTAGGGGGGGACGGGGCCGGGCGCGATCCTGCGGCCCACCCCCTCCCTCCCCCCGTGCTGCTGGTGCCACTGCGGAGCCCGCCCACTGGCCGGGAGCCGCATTGTGTCAGGGCGGAGGGTCGGGCGCAGCGCGGCAACACGCCCTTCATCTTTGCTGCCTTCCCTTTGCCTCGTGCTGGCTTATGCGGACGCCATTACAGTAAGCGCCCAGTGGGCTCCATTCTTTTATTGGCTGTACTTTCTGCTAGTTAGTTTTACAAGATATATATATATATATATATATATATATATATATATATATATCTCTATTTTCTATCTCTATCTATATATCTCTATCAATCAATCAATGTGCTCGTTTGGCCCTTTTCTGTTTATGTGCGCAGCATATTGTGTGATAGTCCCTCTTTTTGTGTTCCAGGCGGACCCTTGTTGGATCTTAGGGTCCTCCCGGTCCTAGGGTCCCTGGTTTAGTTTAGGGCTCCCTATAAATCCTCCCACTTGGGACACAGAAGGGGCATCCCAGGTCGCTTATATTGCTGATAAAATCACCATATGGAGGCTTCCCAGGATACCGGGCTTGGGCTCCCCTCGGGGCAATCCCGGCAGTGTTTGGGGTGTGGGGTATCCCTTACTGGGGATGATGTATTCCTTTGCATACCATGTGCGCAGCAGACTATTACGCGGCAGTCCGGATCACATGCGTCTGGTTCTGCGCCGCCGGTCTCTTCACCTACCCCTCCCCGCCTGATCTGTACCCCATGTGACGTTGTCATGGGTGGGGAGTCGCAATCTGATGTGTGTGCCAGATTGGCCAATCTTAAAAAATTATTTCCTAGCGCTGTTGCCAGAAAGGCCCCTGCTAAGAGAAAGCACTTGTCTCCAGCCACGCCGGGTTTTGATTTTGATGAGTTTGATTCACTGGACTGGTCTGATTACCCCCCGCTAGAGGAAGGGGAGCTATTTGAGGAGTCAGATGGTTCTGACGATCAGCAGTTTGTTGGCACCGATGCCGAGCAGGGTCAGGGGGATTCCTTGGATACCCCTAAGGTCCTGGCTCATATGTTTGAGGTTCTGGCCATCTCTCCTCCTGAAGTGGCTCTTCTGCAGAAGGGGGGGGGGGGGGGGGAGTTCTTTGAGGTGGCGAAGCCGCGCTTGGAATTCCCTAATCAAAAGTATTTCAATGGCATTATTCTTAAAGTGGACCAACGCCCAGGGGTGATAGATTCCCGGGCCGATCACCTCCCTCACCGCGGGACATCCGAGATCGGGATGTCTCGCGAGGTGAAACCCCCCCCCCCCCCCAAAAAACCTTACCTTATCTGTAAGAGTGACGTGCGGGAGGCGGACGCGCTGTCTTGTCCATCGGCGGGGATTGGACGGCGCGGTCACGTGGGAGCGTGATGAGGTGAGTATTCTAAGTATACAGTACGTCCTGCTCCAGATATAATACTTACACTTGGGTTATCCTCCGCCAGAGGGCGCTGTGGCACTGCAGACATGCAAAAAAGGCTCCTCCCGGTCCTTCATATACCCAGGGACCTCCCACAAATCCCCAGATTTCTCTGCAGTGCTGACTGCGAAGACATGAAGTATCACTGTCTCGCAGGTGAGCGGGGCTATTACAGCCTGCGGCCCTGTGGGACTATTACCACCCGTTGTCCTTGTGATGTGCCTCCCAGCCTGGGCTGCGCTGGTCGGGTGAAGGTAGGCCGCACCATGCGTGCTTGACGGAGCCATGCTCCACCGCAGTCCCCCACCATAGGGTAGGCGGTTTAGGCTGATGGTGAGCCTCATAGTGGATGTCCCTCCCGCTTAATTGTCCCACGCCCCCTGTAGCGGTGGACCCTGTGTCGCCATCCTCCCTCGTTTTCCCCCTAGCCAGGGGGAAAAGAAAGGGGGGGGGGGGTGAGGGGTTGTGAGTATGGCGGCCTCAGTGTACCCTATCACACGCTTATGGCCTCGGTGTCGTGTTTGACTGGGAATGGATGTCAGAGCCGCGTTATGTACTTTACTTATTGGTAGCCGCCGCGCCCTTTTTATATTGCACGGACGGCGGTGGTTTTGTTGATGCTGCGGCGTCCTTTTTTTTTTTTTCTTCCTAATCCGTAGTGACTCCGCTGCGGTAACACAATCATCCTTCAGGGGCTTGTCTTGACTTCGTCACTGCCCTGTTCCCTTCTTCTCTATTTGCTTAGCGCTTTCGGAGCTTCGTGCTCTCCGGGGGGGGGGGGGGTCCTGACTTGATGCGCCCCGCGTCATGTTTTGTCGCACTCCGCCTCACCTTCAGCTCTGGCCCGCCCTTCGAGGATCGTTTGGCGCCATTCCTTTTCGTGCGCGTGGTGAAGACCGCCCTCCCCCTGCTGTCTGTAAGTGCCCTCGCGGGCGACCATTTTTTATCCTTATAATATATCTTATAGTTACTCCTTGCACTTGGCTCTGACATTCCTGTCCCTCTTATGTCTTTCAGACCGTGGATTCCGGTGGCTTCTCCCGGCCCGGTGTATCCCCCGGTTGAGACTATTAAAAATTACTCCCACTTCCCAGCGGGTTATTGGGGCATCCAGGGTAGCTTATAGCGTCAATCCCTACGGGCCTATCGTGCCGATACAATCACCATATGGAGGCGTCTCAGGATATTATCAGGCATATTGTGCCGATTAAATCACAGGATATTGTGAACGGGGTTCCTTCGGGACAAGCCCGGTTGTGTGTAGCTTGTGGGGTCTTACCTAGCAGCGGTGACAATGCACGGGTCTGTGTTCCTTGTGCACAGCAGGCGCTGTCGGTTCTTCCCGCCTCTTCCGTGGCTGGGCCTGCACCTCGCCTCACTTCACCTACTCCCCCAAGCCTGAGTCTAACCCCCAATACAAGTGGGGATTCTCATCCTGATATGGCTACTAGGCTGGCCAGTGTTGAAAAATTGCTTGCTAGCGCGTAAGGCCACTGCCAAGAGGCGGCATTTAACCCCTGACTCTGCCCTCTTCCCTATGGAATCTGATGACTTGTTCCAGCCTTACGGCCAACCCCCCTCGGACGAAGGGGAGCTGTTCTCTTACTCTGGGTCATATGATGAGGAGTCCAGGGGTCATGACGAATCTGGTTCCGAGCACTGGTCCTCGAATGATATTGACAGACTGCTGGCTCAGATATTTGAAGTTTTGTCTATCTCTCCCCCTGTTGCTGCTCCCAGACAAAGGGGCAAGCTTTTTCATACTGCTAAGGCTCGTCTTGAATTTCCCGAGCAGACTCATTTCAATAGCCTCGTGCTTAAGGAATGGGAACAACCCAGCAGACTGCCTGGGATCCCTAACAGTGTGGATAGAAAGTATCCCTTCCCGGCTGACTTGGTTAAAGCGGACCTTCACTCTGAATAAGAGTCTATCTTATATGTTTCCCACACCCTGTACATACAGATTGTCCACATCAAAAATCATCCTACCTGCATCTACTGCATGTTATGAGCCTTTAAACATCCAAGATGGTGAAGGCTGCCCTTGTGGTGGCTATACGCCGCTCGGTTTTGCTACGCCAGTGGGCTGCTGACAACTCTGCCAAGAAGGCCCTCACTGGTTTTCCCTTAAAAGGACTACGCCTGTTTGGGGACCGCCTTGACCTTTTTGCTAAGAGAGGCAGGTTACCCCAGCGCAGGCGGCAGTCTCGGCCCTTTCGGGGTCAGGGCTCCTTCTCCTCCCCCCTACCGTGGTGCTAGACAAGGGAAGGGGGTTTCCTTTACTGGGGCCCGGGGAGATTTCTGGGGTAGGGGCAGAGGACGTGGACGTCCTGGCTCCTCCTGGGGCCCCAAGACTAAATCCTCTCCCAAGCCCCCTCAGGCATGAGCTGTCACCCATCCAGGTGGGGGGACAGCTTCAGCACTTCGCTCACGTCTGGAGGCTTCATGTGTCAGACCGGTGGATTCAGGAGGTAGTGTCCTCCGATTACAAGATAGTTTGCTGCCTGGCCGCCCCCAAGATTCATCAGATCCCGGATTCCTCAGGACCCTGTGTCAGCTCAGGAGCTAGTGCAGGCAGTGCGAGGCCTCCTGGAGCTGGGGGTCATCTGCAAGGTCCCTTTTAGAGAAAAGGGCAAGGGCTTCTATTCCAACCTCTTCACAGTACCCAAAAAAGATGGGTCACTCAGGCCCATTCTGGACTTGAAGATCCTCAACAAATTTGTCAGGAGCAGACTCTTTCGCATGGAAATTCTGCGCTCTGCCATCAGTTCCCTGCGCCCAAAGATGCTTACCTTCATATTCCTGTATTTCCAGGTCATCAAAGGTTCCTCAGGTTCGCTCTGGAGGATCAACACTACCAGTTTGTGGCATTGCCCTTTGGTCTCACCTCAGCTCCCAGGGTGTTCACCAAGGTGCTGGCTAGCGTGATGTCTCTGCTCAGGTTTCAGGGCGTCCGCGTGATGCCTTATCTGGATGACATTCTCATCACCTCCCAATCTCTACATCAAGCAGAATTGGATACTCAGCTGGTGGTGTCCACACTGGAGTCATTTGGATGGGTGATCAACCACCCCAAGTCTTCGCTGTCCCCCTCCTTGGTGATCCCATTCCTAGGAATGAATCTGGATACAGATCAGGCAAGGATCTTCCTTCCTCAACAGAAGGTGGACAGTTTGATTGCACAGGTCCAGTTCCTGCTATCGTGTCATCATTCCTCCATCAGGCAGGGAATGCAGCTGGTGGGTCTGAGGCGGTCCCTTATGCTCAGTTCCACTTGAGGCCTCTGCAACTCCACCTCTTGTCAGTGTGGGACAAGGATCCAGCATCTCTGGACAGGGTCTGTGTGCTTTCCCCCCTGGTCATGACGTCCCTCTCGTGGTGGATGGACTCAAGGAACCTGTTTGGGGGCAGATCTTTTCTGACCCCTTCCTGGGAGACGGTCACCACGGATGCCAGTCTGTCAGGTTGGGGGGGTTTCTGGAAGTCCATGCGGTTCCAGGGGAGGTGGGGCCCTCAGGAGGCCCACACACCTATCAACGTCTTGGAGCTGCGGGCGATCAGGCTAGTTCTGGCTCAGTTGACTCCTCACTTTCGGGCCTGCCTGTTCAGGTGCGCTCGGACAACCAGACGGTGGTTGCCTACATCAGGGAGGGACCCGGAGCAAGAGGGCCCTCCAGGAAGTGTTTCTAATCCTGACCTGGGCGGAGACCAATGTTTCCTGCATATCAGCCGTGTACATCCCGGGGGTGGAAAATCTCCTGGCAGACTGTCTGAGCAGGGAGACCTCTCGCCAGGGAGAATGGTCCCTATGCAGCAGGGTGTTCCAATCTCTGTCACCATTGGGGCCAACCAGATGTGGATCTGTTTGCGTCACAATCACAAGCTACCGGCCTTTGTCTCCCTGTCCCAGGATCCTCTGGCCTTGACCACGGATGCTCTAGCAATGTCATGGCAGGACTTTCAGTTTCTGTATGTCTTCCCTCCATTCCCCCTGCTGGGCAGGGTTCTGCGCAAGATTGCTCTGGAGGGGGTGCCAGTGTGTGGTTTGCAGACGTGGTGCAGCTGGCAGTAGATCAGTACGTTCTGCCCATTGTGCCAGATCTGCTCACTCAGGGCTCCCTACGCCATCCCAATTTACAAACTCTGGCTTTGACGGCCTGGCTGCTGAAACCTCCATTTTGAGGGAGAAGGGGCTGTCTACCTTGGTGGTTGATACCATGATAAAGGCTAGGAAGAAGTCTTCCTCTTCCATTTATTACAGGGTTTGGCGTGCCTACATTGACTGGTGTGAGTCTAAGTCTCTTCCCCGTCGTGTGTTCTCTATTCCCAGGATTCTGGAGTTCCTACAGCATGGGTTGGAGATGGGGCTCCAACTTAGTACTCTGAAAGGTCAGGTTTCTGCCCTGGCTGTTTTCTTCCAGAAGTCCTTTGCTCAGCATCCTCTGATCAGGACTTTTTTCCAGGGGGTGACTCGTGCGTCTCCCACGTAAGCCAATGGTGCCTGTTTGGGATTTGAATTTGGTCTTGTCAGCCTTGCAGTTTGCTCCCTTTGAACCTGTGCAGGATGCTACCCTGGCCATTCTTACTCTCAAAGTTGTCTTTTTGGTTGCTACCACCTCTGTTAGGCGTGTGTCTGAGTTGGCGGCGCTTTCCATTCAGCCCCCCTACTATGAGAGACACCAGGACAAGGTGGTGTTTCGCTTCAAGCCAGATTTTCTGCCTAAGGTAGTGTCTGCCTTTCATTTGAATCAGGACATTGTTCTTCCTTCATTGTGCCCTAATCCTAGTAATGCCCTAATCCTAGTAATGCTAAGGAGAGGATTTTGCATTCTTTGGATGTGGTTAGGTGTCTGAAGTACTATCTGGTGGCTACTGCACCTTTCAGAAAAACTGCTGCTCTTTTTGTGGTCGCTTCTGGTCCTAGGAAGGGTTTGGCTCCTGCCAAGTCTACTATCGGCAAATTGATTAGTCAGGCTGTGATTCAGGCCTATTCTGCTAAGGGGAAGAATCCTCCCTTCCGCCTTACTGCTCATTCTACGCATGCTATTGGTGCCTCTTGGGCTTTTCAGCACCAGGCTTCTGTTGAACAAGTTTGCAAGGCCGATACTTGGTCTTCTGTTCATACCTTTTCAAAGTTTGACAAGGTTGATGTTAGGGCCTCAGCTGATGCTGTTTTTGGCCGCAAGGTTTTGCAGGCGGCAGTGGTTTAAACTGTCTGCTGTTACCTTTTTTTGGGGGGGGGGGGGGGCTCTGCTATTGGATGACCCGATAGTAAGTATATCTGGAGCAGGACGCAGGACGTACTGTATACTAAGAATAATACAATTCTGTGATTACTCACCTGTAGAATTGGTATTATGAGTATACAGTACGTCCTGCTCCACCCCACCCTTGGTTTTGCATTCTCTTGGATCCCCTGTATGGTGGTTTTTATCATTGTTATAGTTTCTAGTTTGGGTTGTTTTAATTCTCCCAGCTTCTCGTTAACTGCTTTTCAATGCTGGGGATTTGTGGGAGGTCCCTGGGTATTTGAGGGGCCGGGAGGAGCCTATTTTCAATGTCCCTGCAGTCCAGCACCATCTGGCGCAGTAATACCCGATAGTAAGTATTATATCTGGAGCAGGACGTACTGTGTATACTCATAATACCAATTCTACAGGTGAGTAATCACAGAATTGTATTTTCCTCTGGTTACAAATTTGAGCTGGCAGTATGGCCGCCTTCAAGATTCTTTGGTCACGGATTTCCCAGAACACATTGTCGGCGCAGGGCCTAAGAATGGCCAGTCAACGCCTTCTGCTATCAGGTGTGATTTTGTAGAACCCTCGCCAGGAACAGGGTCGAGGGTTCTACTCCAATCTGTTCACGGTGCCCAAGAAGGATGGAACGCTGAGGCTTATCCTGGATCTGAAGGGTCTCAACAAGTTTGTCTGAGTCAGACATTTCCGCATGGAGACCTTATGGTCTGTAGTGAGGTTGCTTCGGCCCGGCGACTTCATGACCACGGTGGACATCAAGGATGCTTATCTGTACATCCCGATCTTTCAGGGACATCAGAAGTTCCTGAGGTTTGCGCTGGAGGATCAGCATTACCAGTTTGTGGCACTGCCGTTCGGGATAGCCTCAGCCCCCCGGGTGTTCACAAAGGTGCTGGCGGGCATCATGGCTATCTTGAGGAACCGGGGCATTCGTGTTCTTCCTTATCTGGACGATTTGCTGATTGCTGCTCAGTCCCTTCAGCAGGCCGAGAGCGACCGGACGGTGTTATCCACTCTCGAGGGTTTTGGATGGGTAATCAATTACCCCAAGTCTTCTATTACTCCCTCAATGGAAAGGTCCTTCCTGGGCATGACGTTGGACACCCCTCAGGTCAAGGTTTTCCTGCCCCAGCAGAAGGTGGCAGGCCTCCAGACGCAGGTGCAGGCCTTACTGTCTTGTCAGCCGCCATCGATCCGTTTGGGAATGAAACTGGTGGGCCTAATGGTGTCGTGCTTCGAGGCAGTAGGTGTTTCGCTTTAGACCTGATTTTTTTTGCCTAAGGTCGTTTCTTCCTTTCATCTTAATGAGGAAGTTGTTTTGCCTTCCCTGTGTAGAGAACTGTCTAATTCTAAGGAAAGGACCCTCCATTCCCTGGATGTGGTCAGAGCCATTTAGCACTACCTGGTTGCGACTGAAACCTTCAGGAAATCGGATTCGCTCTTTGTCCTCACTGAGGGTTCTAGGAAGGGTTTGCCACCAGCCAAGTTCAGTAAGTGGATCAGACAGGCTTTGGGCTGAAAGGTGCTTCAGGCGGTAGTGAAATAAACTACATGCTGTTCCGCACTGGGGATCCCGCCCTAATGCACACTGCTTTTGGATTCCCAACTGTCATTGCTTCTGGGACGACCTGGACTGAATATAGTGAAAAATACAATTCTGTGAAACTCACCTGTAGAATTGTTTTTGAATATATCCAGTCCAGGTTGTCCCACCCTGCCCTTGGTTTCATTATCTCTTGTTTGGGTGATTACCTTTTACATTGGACCATTGTCCTTAGTGTTTGTTGGAGAGCGTACACGCTGAAGCTATCTGAGTTAACATGGTTTCTTGGCCTCCCGGCCTGTCTCCTTTTTACTGCTTTTTGACCACTGGGAGTTCTATGGAGACAGCTCATTTTTTATTGGGCCGGGAGGAGTTACAGCTCTGGATCTTGCAGTAACTGCGCCACCTGGTGGTGGACTACCCAACTGTCATTACTTCTGGGACTGGATATATTCAAAAACAATTCTACAGGTGAGTTTCACAGAATTGTATTTTTAGAATTGGCTAAACTTTTATATTACAATTTTTTTTTTTTTTTTTTCATTTATTCATAATTTTCTCTTTCCAGGGAAGGAGACTGGTGGGAAGCAAGATCTATAGCCACTGGAAAAACTGGTTATATCCCCAGCAATTATGTTGCTCCTGCCGATTCCATACAGGCTGAAGAGTAAGCTTTTTTTTTTTTTTTTTTTTTTTTTTTCTTCTATAAATGTAATTCTATAAATGTAATTGTAACACTGGGACAGTAGTGAGCCCTTAATGTTCAAAAATACTCCCCAATATATCAATTCTGCACTACTGATAATACAGTAAGTTGGATATTTTTTTCAGTTTTATATAAAGATCATAATGGTAAGAAGTACTATCCTCCAGCTAGATTAGGTCCTCCAGCTATAAAAATGAATATTTACATAGCTCCAAAAAAACATACTCACCGAACTAGTATGTTAAATTGGGGTGAAAATGGTAAAGGTTACACATTTCGATGATATGTATGTGCAACAACTACTAATATGAAGTGATGCATACAATAACCAATGTTTATATATTCAACTCAAATCCGCAATAAAGTATATAATGGTCCCATGATGCAGAAGTGCATAAATTGAATAGAAGTCTGAAGGAAAATTTACCCCAAATTTGTACAAAATCGCCTAGAGTGAAGTGACCTGTGCTGAAGAATTCAAAGATCCAAATGTAGAAGCTAAAGTGCGCAGAAAAAATAGACATGTACTCATCCAGATAATGGACAGGGTGGTCCCAACCCAAAGCCCATGCGTACTGTGGTGTATTTCACTACTGCATCAGGGGGTGTGATGTACAAGATTAGTGCCTTTTTAATTGGCTGGTCAATCCCTTTAATACAGATTGTGCCTTCCATGAAATGCTAAATTTCTATTTTGGTAGTTATCTTTTAAAATATTTTCTCTAAAGAGGAGCAGAACCCATGATTTTCACGATCCTGGATTTTGTTCCTCCTTTCTGGGGCCTTCTAATTTGAGATTCCCCACTGTGCACTTGCGTGGGCCACCTGCTCCCCTCTTCCACAAAGCAGAATTACTCCAGATAAGAATGCTGCCAGTAACCATTTAATTACTGGAACTCATTATGCTCCATCTGAAAAGGGAGATAAACCTGTGAGCTCAGGAAATTGCAAGGTTGTCTGCCCCAGCCAATCAGATCATTACCAAGCAATAGTGAGGAAGTCTCTGCTCTGTACACACAACACCACTTTGGAGTGCTTACTAACGTAAACACATTGTTGCTAGAGAAAATTGTTTTGTCATGATCACACTCTATCAGCCCAGCCAATACGCTAGAGAGAATGTGATGGTACAAGGGTTAAAGCCACCAGACCCCTGTGTATGCACTACTAGTCCCAGCAAGTCATCAATTAACCCTAATAAACGTGTTTCGCCAGAGCTTCCTTCAGGAAGGTGAGCTCATATATTTAGAGATCAAAGGCTAGAGCTGATTAAACATTTAATCTGATAAAAAGGTATCACAGTGCTGGATGTAATTTACAATAGTAAGATGACATACAAAAATACAGAGAGTGTACCGCAAAGAGCAGTTCAAATATAAAGTCCTTACGCAGTCCTTTTGAGTGAGTTTCCAGTGGTGCTTGTTGCTTGAGACCGATGTTCTGTCTCGGGTTCCTCCTTAGGTTATGTTCCCAAAGCATGTGCCCCTTAGCATTTATTTAGCTAATTTTGGAGGGAAACCGTTTACATGACATCCCCCATCTCCCTGAGATTCCAAAGGGTGGAGGGATTCCTCTCCCAGGTCCCCTTATCTGATTCTGGTTTATTGTTGGGCAGAGACAACATACTGCTGCTTCAAAGACATTTGACTTCCCCCATAAAACTGTGTGTGCATGAAGGGGGGTTTTATGACACAGGAGGGAAAATTACGTTTGCAGAGTGGTCAGCTAAGGTCTAATATATACACATATATACACTCATAATACATATGTTTATTCTATAATCAGGCCTCGGGCATGACACCTCCCCCTTTATGTTGCGAGGTGGGGATAGTGACCCACAGTCACTTTCCCCAAAGCGCACACTTAAGGGGAACTTGGAGGTCCCCAGTCGCTCTCATTCCTAGTGCCACCGGGATCCACAGTAGTGGGTCCAGGCGGGCAGGGGCCTGCAGGGGGAGTCTTTCTAAGCACTGGGACTTCCAGGCCTAATGTTGGCATCTGGGGGGGGCTGTGCTCGAGGCAGAAAGGGACACAATCACCAGGGAAGAAGCACAGGGGCCCAGGGGCATGACTCTGGTTTTCCATTGCATCTGAAATATTGGGCAACACATGGTATTTGGCTTTCCATGTTCCCAGGAAATCCATCTTTTCCAGCGCCAGACGCAGGCGTTGGAAGAGGGACTCCTGCTATCAGGACACCAGCAGCCATGTTTCTCACGTGTTGGCGAATAAGATGAGGGGGCCCGTATGTGACCGGAATGACCCTCATGTTAGGCCAAGGCGTAGTTTGCCCCATCTCCCCTGATCCTTCTCGCCTCTCCCTCAGCTTTGACACAGGCTGCCCTGGATCTGCGTCACGTGGCAGATCCCAGGAGACAGGGACTGTTTCCTTCGCCACAGCCCCAGCTTTGGGATGATTCAGGAAGTCTGCGGTTAGCCGTAGCCCTCCTAATTCGGCCCAAATGCTTGGTCACCTTGCTTTCCCGGGGAGCTGGAAGCTAGGCTTCTGAGCTGTCTCCCAGGGTTGTCAGTCTGCAGTGCTGGCTGCAAGGTGGCACTACAAGTCCCAACCCACTGCCTTTCTCTCTCCTGGGGCCCTAGCATGTCTTTGGAAAGGGACTCCCAATACTCCCGTCTTTCAGACGGTCGAATCCAGTGGCTTCTCCCGGCCCGGTGTAATTGCCGGTTGGACCTAGTATAATTACTCCCACTTCCCTGCGGGTCTTTGGGGCATCCAGGGTAGCTTATAGCGTCAGTCCCTACTGGCCTATTGTGCCTATTAATCACCATATGGAGGCATCTCAGGATATTGTGAACGGGGTTCCCTCGGGACAAGCCCGGCTGTGTGTAGCTTGTGGGATCTCACCTATCAGCTATGACAATGCACGGGTCTGCGTCCCTTGTGTACAGCAGGCGCTAATGGTACTTCCCGCCCCTCCTGTGGCTGGGCCTGCACCTCACTTCACCTACCCCCCCAAGCCTGAGTCTAACCCCCAACACAAGTGGGGATTCTCATCCTGATGTGGCTACTAGACTGGCCAGTGTTGAGAAATTGCTTGCTAGTTCTCAAGCGCGCAAGGCCACTGCAAAAAAGGGGCACATAATCCCTGATTCTGCTCCTTTCTCTATGGAGTCTGATGATTTTTCGCATCTATATGGCCATGCCCCTTCGGACGAAGGGGAGCTGTTCTCTGGCTCAAGAGTCATCTGATAAGTCAAGGGGTCATGACGATTCCGGTTCTGATCACTGGACCCCAGATGATACTGACAAACTACTGCTTCAGATTTTTGAAGTTTTGTCCATCTCTCCCCCTGTTGCGGCTCCCAGGCAAAGGGGTGAGCTATTTCATACTGCTAAGGCTCGATTGGAATTTCCTGAGCAAACCCATTTCAATAACCTTGTGCTGAAGGAGTGGGAGCATCCCAGTAGACTTCCCGGGATCCCTATGAGCTTGGACAGAAAGTATCCATTTCCTGCTGATATGGTCAAGTGCTGGTCATCGCCCCCAAGGTCGATGCTCCTATTCTAGGGCTGTCTAACACCTCTATTATGCACTCCCCCGACACTACTACGTTGTGGGATCCTGAGGACCGGCGCATTGACCAATTGGCGTGCCATGCCTTTGTGTTTGGAGGGGCGGCTCTGCGCCTTGGCCATTGCTGCTGTGGCGCTCAGGGCCAGGGTCAGGAATGCACTTGACGGCCCAGACGAGTTGCCTACTGATACTATTAATGCACTGTCTAACTGTGATGTATTTGTGAACTTTATCCTGTCTGCATCGGATGATGTTATTAGGCTGTGTGCCAGATCTTCCGCCTTGGCGGTGGCTATACGCCACGCGGTATGGCTACGCTAGTGGGCGCAAAGTCTCAGACCGGTGGATTCAGGAGGTAGTTACCTCTGGCTACAAGATCGAGTTTGCTGTTCGGCCCCCCTCAAGATTCATCAGGTCCCGGATCCCCCAGGACCCGGTATCGGCTCAGGTCCTGATGCAGGCAGTGCAAGGACTTCTGGATCTGGGAGTTATTTGCAAGGTTCCATTGAGAGAATTGGGAGAAGGGTTCTACTCCAACCTTTTCACAGTACCCAAAAGAGATGGGTCAGTCAGGCCCATTCTGGATTTAAAGATCCTCAACAAATTTGTCAAGAACAAACGCTTTCGCATGGAAACGCTGCGCTCGGCCGTTGGCTCTCTGCGCCCAGGGGATTTTATGACGTCTGTGGACATCAAAGATGCTTACCTTCACATCCCTGTGTTCCCGGGACATCAAAGGTTTCTCAGATCTACTCACTCAAGGCTCCTTACGCCATCCCAATTTACAAACTCTGGCTTTGACGGTCTGGCTGCTGAAACCTCCATCTTGATGGAGAAAGGCTTGTCTGCTTAAGTGGTGGATACCATGGTACAGGCCAGGAAGAAAACTTCTTCTGCCATCTATTATAGGGTATGGCGTTCCTACATAGACTGGTGTGAGTCTAGGTCTCTTCCCTGCAGGGAGTTCTTCATCCCTAGGATTCTGGAGTCTTTACAACATGGACTGGAGTTGGGTTTAAAACTCAGTACTCTGAAGGGTCAGGTTTCTGCCCTGTCTGTCTTTCAGGAGTCTTTTGCTCAGCATCCCTTGGTTAAGACCTTCTTTCAGGGGGTCACTCACGTGCGTCCCCCACGTAAGCCTACGGTCCCTGTTTGGGACTTGAACCTGGTTTTGTCTGCCTTGCAGGGTGCTCCCTTTGAGCCTATTCATGATGCTGCTCTGGCTGTACTTACCCTCAAAGTTGTTTTTCTGGTGGCTATCACTTCAGTCAGGCGTGTGTCTGAGCTGGCGGCGCTGTCTATTCAGCCCCCATACTACGAGAGACACCAGGACAAGGTGGTGTTCCACTTTAAGCCAGATTTTCTGCCAAAGGTGGTGTCTGCCTTTCATTTGAATCAGGATATTGTCCTTCCTTCATTGTGTCCTAATCCTAGCAACGCTAAGGAAAGGGTTCTGCATTCCTTGGATGTGGTCAGGTATCTGAAGTATTACCTGGTAGTCACTGCGGCCTTCAGGAAGACTGATGCTCTTTTTGTGGTCCCCTCTGGTCCCAGAAAGGGTTTGGCTCCGGCCAAGTCTACTATTAGCAAATGGATTCGTCAGGCTGTGATTCAGGCCTACTCTGCTAAGGGGAAGAGTCCCCCCTTCCATCTTACTGCTCATTCTACTCGTGCTATTGGTGTCTCTTGGGCCTTCCAGCACCAGGCTTCTGTTGAACAAGTTTGCAAGGCCGCTACTTGGTCTTCTGTTCATACCTTTTCGAAGTTTTACAAGGTTGATTTTAGGGCCTCAGCTGATGCTGTTTTTGGCCGCAAGGTTTTGCAGGCGGCAGTGGTTTAAACTGCCTGTCACCTTTTGTTGGGGGATCCCACCCTACCTTATGGACACTGCTATTGGATGTCCCAAGTGTAAGTATTATATCTGGAGCAGGACGTACTGTATACTAAGAATAATACAATTCTGTGAAGAACTCACCTGTAGAATTGATATTATTTGTATACAGTACGTCCTGCTCCACCCCACCCTGGTTTTTGCATTATTCTGGATCCCCCTGTATGGTGATTGTTATCATTGTTAGTTACCAGTTGTTCTGGGTGGTTTATTTCTCCCGGCTTCTTGTTCAATGCTTTTCAATGCTGGGGATTTGTGGGAGGTCCCTGGGTATTTGAAGGGCCGGGAGGAGCCTGCTTTTGCATGTCTCTGCAGTGCAGCACCATCTGGCGGAGGATAACCCAAGTGTAAGTATTATATCTGGAGCAGGACGTACTGTATATTTATAATATCATTTCTACAGGTGAGTTCTTCACAGAATTGTATTTTCCCTCAGGTGAACTAGCATCTCCACCCTCCTCTGCTTTGGCTTGTGAGTCATCACCAACCTCCCTTCTTTTTACAGCTGCAGCCCTGGCACACTGCTGACGTGGAACCACTGCCACCATTGGTATGCCTCCCTGGGGTTTACCTTCCTCCCCCCTCAGTCCCGGACATAACAATGCTACAGGCATCATACACATGTACATCACTCCTTCCTTCCTCCTTCTCCTCAGCCATCTCAGGCTTACAGGATGGGGACATATCACTCACTGCTGGTCCCTCATCCTTACATGTCACCAGGGGCACACCAACCCCTCCCCCTAGCCCATCTCCACTAGGTTTTGATACTGGCAATTCATTAACATTACCCTTTACAATACACCCCACTCCACCTTTGGAAGACATAACTGGTTCAGTCACAGGTAAACATTTATCAGCCCCCTGCACTCCCTCCCAGTTATCACATTTTACAGTGTCCCCAAAGTCTCGTACAGTACCTCAGAACGATCAGGGCTGTCTCCTAGCCCCTGTGGTGTGCAGGCAGTGTCCTCTGGAGCATAATGGCAGAGCATACGACCCAACTCATTCCCCAGCAGAACACTGACAGGGGAACACTGACAGGGATGTCCTCAGAGACCCCCACCTTCCGCAAACCTTTGCCTGTACCCCAATCCAGGTACACACGGGCCATGGGCACAGCAGGTCGCACACCTCCAATTCCTTTTAAAGCCATGGTTTTCCCAGGGATAATGTCCTCGGTATCCACAACTTCAGGCCGCACTAAGGTAAAGGAGGCCCCTGGATCACGTATACCCACGGTCACCCACAGTTACGCTCTGCAGGTTATCCGCTCTTTTCTCCACTGTTCCAGACACCAGAAAAACGTCTGGGTGTCCCTCAACTGCCGGTGGAGAATTCTTTTTGTTGGGACAAGTGGCACTCAGGTGCCCAATCTTGTTGCATCTGTAACATCGGCGGGTGTCCTCCTGACCCGATGTGGTTCCTGTTGCTTTTGGTGGGGACGGCAGGGATCTCCCAGTTGACCTACTGGCACTCTGTGGGTGTGCAGCTCCCTTCCAGGTACTTGATCCAGCTGGTGCAGAACCACGCTTCACTGTTGGTGCATGGTTATTAACAAAGTAATCTCCTAGTTCTGCTGCTTTTGCGACTGTCTTGGGCTTGCGGTCCAAAATCCACTCTCTGGCTTCACAGCTCCTTGTTTGGAGGAACTGATCCAGGACCATCAAGTCCTCCAGGGCCTCCTAAGTGGTGATTTGTAGGCCCCCAGTCCATTGCCTGAATGCAGTCCTTAGCTGACCTGCATGTTCGGTGCAACTTTCTGTGGTGCTTTGTTGTAAAGTCATAAACTTCTTCCGATAGGTCTCTGGAGTCAGATTAGCACTTTTTAGCGAGGCAGATTTTATTGCCTCATAGTCCTGGTCTCTTTCAGAGGGAAGAGAAGCAAACACATCCAGAGCTTTTCCTCGCAGCCGTGGGGTTAGGTATCATCCCCACTGCTCTTTAGGAAGATGAAACTGCCGGCAAACCTTTTCAAATCCTCTCAGGAATAAGTCCAAATCACAATCTTTCTCCATCATGAGGAAATGTTCCAAGCGGGGTTTGTGGTCACCTTCACCCTGCACATCACGGCGTTCAGATAAAGCATCCCCTCTCAGCCTCAGAACCTCCAGTTCATGCATGCGCTGGGCCTCTTTCTGCTGCCTCTCAGAAGCTCATGCCTGGGCCTCTCTTTCTGCTGCCTGGCCTTCTCTTTCTGCTGCCTGGTACTGGAGAAGCAACTGGAGTTTAATATTAGCATCCACATTTCCAAGGTGTTGTAAAGCAGTCCGCATATAAGAGTCCAAGGCTCCATGTGGAGTACTGTCCTGATGGGGAGTAATGTGGTGTCCCTCAGTCCCCGCTGTAGCACTTAGCCTCACGTCACTCAGCTCTGCTGCACGGGCATCATATTCCACAAGATCGGCAATAAGCTGTTCCTTGTTCTTTCCCGCTGTAGGAATCTCCTTTTTTTGGCACATTAGCTCCAGTGCGGGCTTGGACTGCTTGAGATATGCCTCCATATTTCCGATATGAAGCAGAGGGAGTAAAACAGATGGGAAGGACAGAACTGTCTTGCACTCTTTTTGGTATGTCACTTAGATCAGCACTGAGCTCTGTCTTTGGAATTTACACACAATAAGATGTATGCAATTTCTTTTAGTGCTAAGATTTTCGGGTAAAATCCAGCAAGCACTAAAAATCTCTGTCCCGACGCTGCCACCAGTTGTCACGATCACACTCTATCAGCCCAGCCAATACGCTAGAGAGAATGTGATGGTACAAGGGTTAAAGCCAACAGACCCCTGGGTATGCACTACTAGTCCCAGCAAGTCATCAATTAACCCTAATAACCGTGTTTCGCCAGAGCTTCCTTCAGGAAGGTGAGCTCATATATTTAGAGATCAAAGGCTAGAGCTGATTAAACATTTAATCTGATAAAAAGGTATCACATTGCTGGATGTAATTTACAATAGTAAGATGACATACAATAATACAGAGAGTATACAGCAAAGAGCAGTTCAAATATAAAGTCCTTACGCAGTCCTTTTGAGTGAGTTTCCAGTGGTGCTTGTTGCTTGAGACCGATGTTCTGTCTCAGGTTCCTCCTTAGGTTATGTTCCCAAAGCATGTGCCCCTTAGCATTTACAGGGAGGGAAACAGTTTACATGACATCCCCCAGCTCCCTGAGATTCCAAAGGGCGGAGTGATTCCTCTCCCAGGTCCCCTTATCTGATTCTGGTTTATTGTTGGGCAGAGACAACATACTGCTGCTTCAAAGACATTTGACTTCCCCCATAAAACTGTGTGTGCCTGGAGGGGGGGTTTATGACGCAGGAGGGAAAGTTACGCTGGCAGAGTGGTCAGCTAAGGCCTAATATATACACATATATACACTCATAATACATATGTTTATTCTATAATCAGGCCTCGGGCATGACATGTTTCTTTTTAAAAAAATAAACTGAGAAACAAATTACCAGATAAGCGCAGAACCAGCTCCGACATTTTGTCCCACAATAATGGAAACTTTTAAAAATGGCATGGTTTAATTTTTCTCCCTTTTTATTATTGGTGTATTTGGCTTATAGTTTGAATATCTTCGATTTCTTTTTCAGATGGTATTTTGGGAAAATGGGTAGAAAAGATGCTGAAAGATTGCTCCTCAGTCCAGGGAACCAGAGAGGAACATTTTTAGTCAGGGAAAGTGAAACCACTAAAGGTAATGCTGTATTTCAAAAGCTTGTCATGATTATGTTTTACATGTACTCCTGCGCTTGGCTGCATAGAGCTGTGTTAGCTGAGTAAAACATACATCCACATGGCTTGCATTAATAGCCCCAAATAGCTAAGTGAACGAAATGCAAAAATCACAGTGCTCAATAGGGCTGACGCGTTATTACTTAGATTCAAAAATGTTGTATGTTTTCACCTGCATTTTCCTTGTAGTAAATTTGTTTGCACCATTGTATGTATTTTTTACTTTTGTATGCTCCGGTAGAATAATGATTTCATAAAATAACAATAATTTTACTTTTTAGGCGCTTATTCCCTCTCCATCAGAGATTGGGATGAAGTAAGAGGTGACAATGTGAAACACTACAAGATCAGAAAACTTGACAATGGAGGATATTACATCACTACACGGGCACAGTTTGAATCACTGCAGAAACTTGTAAAACACTACTCTGGTAAGCTTACCATTTTAGCTCCCTTCATAGCATGCTATCGGCTCTTTACTTTCCGGAAACAACCCTTTATATTATGGGTTAGTGATTTACTGGTGTGACGGTCTTATTCCAAGTATGTCTCGCACCCTGCTTCGGAAATATTAATTACACGTGGGTTATGTCCAGTAGAGGGCGAACTTCTGCAGAGATGACTAGAAAAAAAGAAGCCCCTCCCGGTCCTTGAATACCTGGGACCTCCCACACATTCCCCAGTCTTCGTCTCTGCAGACGGCGAGCAAGTCAGAAGATGGCTGTCTCCTTCCTTTGCAGGTAAGCCGGGTTTACACCCGGCCAATTTATCCCTATTTCTGCCCGGACCTTGTTTTAAATAGATTACTATGCCTCCCAGCCTCGGCTGTAGGTCCGGGCGAGGGTAGCTTACACCTAGTGGTGTACTAACTAGGAGCCATGCTCCTCCGTGAGACCCCCAACGAGGGGTAGGCAGATACCAGGTTCGGGATCCTGGTTTGGGATGCCCTGTCCTTTTGGTCCCTGCACCGCGTTAGGCTGTCCCTCCCTTTTATTCCAGCTTGCCCTGGCCAGGTATTTTTGATTGTAAGTGTGTGAGTGAGTGTAAGTGTGTGAGTGAGTGTATGTGGGTGTTTCACATTGCCAGGCCGCGTCTGATGGACTGCGGCCTGGAGTCTGGGCCGGCTCCGCGGCGTGCTGGGAGCGCGGACATTGTTCCTTCTCAGTTAGGAGAGGGGCGGGGCCAGGAGCTTGCGCGCTGACGCAGCCCGCCCCCCTCTCCTCGGCGCCCACGGAGGTTCCTCTTCCTTACAGGAGGGGGCGGGGCCACGCGCGCGCATGATCCGCGCTTGCCCGCCCCTCTTCTTTCACTTGGCATTGCTGCTGCCGCTAGTGTGGTCTGGTCGCCATTTTGCTTGGTCCTAACTGTGAGTGCCTGATTGTACATAGGAATGTGTATGGGGGTGCCTTGTTGGCTGCATGTTTGGTATATATATATATACATTTATAGATATATTTGTGTGTCTGTGTTAATGGCCCTTTTTTGCTTATGGTACACCCTTTTTATTATGTCTTCCAGGGGGATTACCTTCCTTGTTAGTTAAAATGGGGTTCTCTCCCGGTCCTTAGGTCCCTCATTCAAAATTGGGGCTTTACAAATCCTCCCACTAACGGATGTTAAGGGGCATCCCGGGTAGCTTACTAGCGTAATTCCCACTGGTCATTGCAACTACCATAAAAAATCACCGTATGGAGGCTTCCCAGGATACTGGGCTCGGGGAATCCCGGCAGTGTGTGGTTTGTGGGGTATCCCTTGCGGGGGATAATGTGCTTATTTGCATTCCATGTGCTCAGCAGGCCATTACGCGCCAGTCCGGGTCCCAGGCGTCTGGGTCAGCACCGCCAGCCTCATCACCTACACCCCCACGCCTGGCTTTGACCCCAAGTGATGTGATCATTAGTGGGGAGTCGCAATCTGATGTCTGTGCTAGATTGACCAACATTAAAACAAAAAAAAAAAAAAATTGATTGCTAGCTCTGCGGCCCGGAAGGCCCAGCTAAGAGAAGGCATTTGGCACTGGCTGTGCCGGGTTTTGATTATGAGGAATATGACTCCTTTGACTGGTCTGATTATTCCCCGCTTGAAGAAGGGGAATTGTTTTCAGACTCTGAAGGCGCTCTGATGATCAGCAGTTCTTTGATGCTGGGCAGGAGCGTGGGGATACTGTGGATACCCCCAGACTTCTGGCCCATATTCTTGAGGTTCCTGCTATTTCCACTCCTGCGGAGACCCCTCCGCAGAAAGGGGGAATTTTTGGGGGGCCACTAAAGCTCGCCTTGAGTTTCCTGATCAGAAGCATTTTGACAAATTGATTCTTAAGGAATGGGAAAGGCCCAGCCGGCTTCCCAGGGTCCCTCAGGAGTGGGATAGGAAGTATCCCTTTCCGGTGGACGCGGTGAAGCGCTGGTCGTCGCCCCCAGAAGTCGACGCTCTGATTCTGGGGTTGTCCAACACATTGGTTGTGCATTCACCAGACTCCACCACGCTGAAGGATGGTGAGGACCGTCGTCTTGATCAAATGGCGTCACATGCCTTTGCCAGTGTGGGTTCGGCCCTGCGCCCCGTTTGTGCTTCAGCTCTCACGGCCATGGCTACCAGATCTGTAATTAGGGGCCTGTTGAATGGTCCCCATCTTAACCCTGCTAGTGATGAGTTTGCAGCGCTTACGAGGTGTGATGTGTTCATGACCTTTGTTTTATCAGCTTTGGACGATACAATATGCATGTGTAGTAGAACCTCGGCTTTGCTTGTGGCTATACGCCGATTGGTTTGTTTGCGCCAGTGGGCGGCTGATATGGCAGCTAAGAAGGCGCTCACAGGGCTACCCTTCTTGGGTATGCGCCTGTTTGGAGATTAATTGGACTCGGCGAAAGGAGGGAAGCTGCCACAACGCAACGCCGCTCCTTTCAGGGTGCAGGCTCCTTTAGGGGTGCAGGCTCCTTTAATCCTTCCTTTCGTGGCTCTCGAGCAAGCAGGGGAGTTGCTTACTCTGCGTTCAGAGGTGACTCCTGGGGTAGGGGCAGAGGACGTGCCCGCCCCGGAACTGCCTGGGGTGTCAAACCCAAAGCTACTGCCAAGCTCTCTCGGCAATGAGGGGGCGCCCTCACCCTCGCGGGTGGGGGAATGGCTACGGCACTTCGCCCAGGTCTGGACCCGGGAGGTCACAGCCAAATGGATCCTGGAAGTGGTCTCTTCCGGGTACAAGCTGGAGTTCGAGTTCCGGCCTCCTCCCAGATTCCTCAGGTCTCGGGTTCCTTCGGACCCCCGGGCCGCGCAGGGGCTGTTGTTGGCAGTACAAAATCTTCTGGAGTTGGAAGTCATTTGCCCGGTGCCCTTCTCAGAGAGACGCCGGGGCTATTATCCAACCTTTTTACAGTGCCCAAAAAGGATGGTTCCGTAAGACCCATTCTGGATTTAAAGATTCTCAACAGGTTCATCAGGACCAAGAAATTTTGCATGGGGTCTCTGCGCTCGGCCATCAATCCTCTTCGTCCAGGGGACTTTATGACGTCCATAGACATCAAGGACGCTTACCTTCATGTGCTGATCTTCCCAGGTCATCAGCGGTTTCTCAGGTTTGTGGTGGGAGATCAGCAATATCAGTTTGTGGCTCACCCGTTCGGGCTGCCCTCTGCACAAAGGGTATTCACCAAGGTGTTGGCGGGTATAATGGCTTTTCTCAGGGCCCAGGGCATTCGCATTGTGCCGTATCTGGACGACCTTCTCATCACGGCATCCTCTCTCAGCCAGGCAGAGCTGGAGCTGGACGGCTTGGGACGGATGCCCTCTGTCTTTGGTTAGTCATTTGTGATGTCTCCCCTGGTTCGGCGGTCTCTTTAGTGGTGGCTGGAACCGAGGAATCTTCTGAGGGGCAGATCTTTTCTGGCCCCTTGTTGGGAGGAGGTCACCACGGATGCCAGCCTGTCGGGCTGGGGGGGGTTTCCGGAAGGAACATCAGTTCCAGAGGCTGTGGGGTCCTCAAGAGGCTCACACCCCCATCATTTTTGGCCGCAAAGTTCTGCAAGCTGCAGTGGTTTAATTTGTGCTTTTTTGCCTGCTGGGATCCCCACCCTTTTTGGACACTGCTATTGGATGTCCCACGTGTAATTAATATTTCCGAAGTAGGGTGTGAGACATACTTGGAATAATACCATTTTGTGATTACTCACCTGTAAAATGGGTATTATAAGTGTGTCTCACACCCTGCTTCGTCCCACCCTGAGTTGTATCTTGGATCTTCTATATGGTGATACTTTTTTCTCATAGATTTTATTTGCTCTTCCTGGTCCCCTTACTGCTTTCTTATACTGGGGAATGTGTGGGAGGTCCCAGGTATTTATGGACCGGGAGGGGCTTCTTTTTTTCTAGTCCTTTCTGCAGAAGTTCGCCCTCTACTGGACATAACCCACGTGTAATTAATATTTCCGAAGCAGGGTGTAAGACATACTTATAATACCCATTTTACAGGTGAGTAATCACAAAATGGTATTTTTATTTTTATTTAAAACGGACCGACCGACAGCCTGCCGCAGTTGGAAATGAAAACTCCCCTAAACCCACTTGCCCCTTCTGCAAGCATGATACTAAATCAAAGCTGAAACGCCACCTCATTGATTTTCTCCTGGTAGCGACCATGTTGGAGATTCCTTTCCCAGCTTCCTAGCCGTGCTGCTGTCTGGAGTCAACTGAAATTGCAAAGTAACAGGAGAGTCATTTTTTTTTAAATTGACCACAGCAGGAGTTAGGAAAAGGTAAATACATTTTCATGCAGCAATCTGAATTGCCCTGGGGTGGGAGGCATATGAGCACTTTTGTTCTAAGGGTGTTGGTCCGATTTAAGTCTTGTATAATATATGTAGCCATAGAGAATGCAGTTCACATAATGCTGAATGGTTAAAAAACATGCAAACTGATTGAAGGTGCCCCTATCTGTTTAAGCATTTCATGCACTTTAAAAATACTAATACTATTAAATACAGTAATTTAAATTAATACTGTTTAAAGGAGGTTTATCGTGAAATGTAATATTAAAAATCTATATAAACACATTGGCTAATGAAAGGAGGGTTCACTTATTCACTTAAACTGAATAAAACATCCGCCAAGCTTGTTTTCTTCTCCTGGTAGGAATAAAATCCAGGGGTGATAGAACATGTGACCCATGATTTTGTTTGCCTTCCATTAAAAGAAGGAAACAAGCTGGATATTTATTGGCCAGGCATGTGTGACCCCCTCCTCCTGCCATCCAGTATATTTACATGGTTTTTATAATTTGGCCATTTTTCGCATTAGTGTTCCTTTTAAGCAGCCATACATCTAAAAGTCCTATATTAACTGAATTTATGTTTTGTAGAACATGCTGATGGATTGTGCTATAGATTGACAACTGTGTGTCCCACTGTGAAGCCACAAACCCAGGGATTAGCAAAGGATGCATGGGAAATTCCTCGAGAGTCCTTGAGACTCGAGGTGAAACTTGGTCAGGGATGCTTTGGTGAAGTATGGATGGGTAAGTTTGTTTTAACTATAGGCTCACTGCATTTGGCTACTGGCTCTTTAGCTGACATCGTAAGACTGTATTTGTTTTCCACATTATTTTATGATGCGCTCACTGCAAAATGTTTCATGAATTTTTAATTCGTCTGTTGCATAATTTAAAATGGGAAGGAAGGCACAAGCCCTGTCCTTCATATGTCCTTGATAAGTTAAAACTGTATTTATTGACCGAGATGTTAGAATTGTTAACTACCTCTGCACCAAACAGTTGGAAACGTTGACCTAGCCTGAATCGTTTTCTTAAAGGAGAACTATCATTTGCCAGCTGGTCTATGGGCTGTATGTATTTTTAATCAGACACTTCTCTGCCTCTCAGCTTATAAATCTGTTACTTTCCCCTGCTGCATTGTGAAGTTGTTATATTCAGATACATTGCTGGTTATAAAAAAAAAAAAGAAAAAAACATTAAAATGTATCACCAGTCAGCTGTGTTTTCTTTGCAGCAGGAGAATGTAACAGATTTGTCAGCGAAGAGGCAGAGAAGTGTCTGAAATTAATAGATTTCTCTACCAATCCACTCCAGGCCATCAGTGTTCAGAGATCAATGGGTCTGGCGGCCTGGAGTGGATGTAGAAGGGAAAACAATTCTACAGGTGAGAAACACAGAATTGTTATTCCAAGTATACAGCACGTCCTGTTCCAGAATATTCCTTACACATGGGTTATACATTCACAAGATGGCGCTGGACTGCAGAAAAAACTTGTGGCCACTCCCAGCCCCTTAAATAGCCAGGGACCTCCCACCAATTCCCAGTTATCTGCAGTCTGGACTGCGAAGATAGAAGATGGCTCTCTATACTGCGCAGGTGAGCGGGGCTTATCAGCCTGCGGCCCTGCAGGACAATTCCCGTCTGTTTCCGGACCCACTGCCTCCCAGCCTTGGCTGACTGGTTCGGTTGAAGGTAGGACAGTGCCAGGGTCAGGTACTGAGGAGCCCTGCAGTGACATGGGTAGACTGTTTAGGCTGTTTGGGGGATGCCCCTTCCTGCACTCTTCCTTACCCCACCCCCCTCCCTCTTCTCTTTATTTTGTGTGGCGGTGTTTTTACTTAATACGCTTGCCACCGCACCGCTTGTACAGCACTCCGCGGACGGCGGCGACATTGCCTCAGCTGCTGATACGCAGTCATTGGACAGCGAGATCACGTGGGACGTGTTTCGCGCCCTTCGGGGGGGGCGGGCTCTGCGGATGACGCTTTTGGCTTCACATCTCTGCAGCCCCTCGAGGTCTGTGCGGGCGCCATATTCTAAGTATGTCACACACCCCGCTCAAGATATTCATTACCTGTGGGTAGTATGGTCCTGTAGAGGGCTTCTGCAGAGATGATTGGAGGAAAGAAAGCCCCTCCCAGTCCATAAGTACCTGGGACCTCCCACTCATTACCCAGTCTTCATCTCTGCAGACGGCGAGCAAGCAGCAGATGATATCTCCTCCTTGCACAGGGGGACTTTAAGGTAGCCGGGTCTACTCCCGGCCTATATATATTTTTATTTCCGTTCGGACTCTTTATTCCCTTTATTAATATATAGCTATTTAAATGCCTCCCAGTCTTGACTGCTGTCCGAGCGAGGGTATAACAGCACCTCAGGTGCTCAGGAGCTATGCTCCACCGCGAGACCCTATAAAGAGGGTAGGCGGTTATACCGGGTTGGTGACTCCGGTTTGGGATGCCCTGTCCAAGAGTTTAATTTTCCCCTTAAATGGCCTATTCCCCTTTTTTAGTTGTGTGGAGGCCTCTTATTCAGCTTCTGGTGTTTTTCTATGGGGGCGCCTGGAAAATAGATTTATTTGAAATGTTTGTTTAAAATGTTTACTTTTCTGGTATGAATAGTTATAATGTAAACTTGTTGCAATCTTTTTTGCTGACAGACAATAGCCGCCGCGGTGCTGGATTTTTACCTCAGAGCTGAGGGGAGGATTTCTCCCCTCACGCTCTTCAGTGAGGGGGCGGGGCCAGGAGTTTGGAGCTGGTAGCGTGACCGAGCGGGGAGCAGCTCCACTTGTTATGCGGGCTGCTACCGGCTCTATTATGCGCCCGGTGCCGCGGCTGCCTGCGGCACCGGTGCGCGAGTGTTAATGGAGGGGAGCTTCCCCTCACGTCTGACAGACACTGTGCTGGATTTTTACCTCAGAGC
This sequence comes from Gastrophryne carolinensis, assembly GCA_027917425.1. Taxonomy (NCBI): domain Eukaryota; kingdom Metazoa; phylum Chordata; class Amphibia; order Anura; family Microhylidae; genus Gastrophryne; species Gastrophryne carolinensis. The sequence goes on from CM051239.1 coordinate 321,549,457, forward strand.
TGAGACAGGTGCTGGATTTTTACCTCAGAGCTGAGGGGAGGATTTCTCCCCTCACGCTCTTCAGTGAGGGGGCGGGGCCGGGCCTTCGGTATGAGGCCGCAGCCCACGCCCTTTAGGAGTTTGGAGCTGCTGGGCGGAGCCTTGCAGCGTGCGATCCACGCTGGCCACGCCCCCCTGCTGCGTCTCCCGCTCATCTGTGTTACCTCAGGCAGAGGACACAGTGTATTGGCGCCCAAAGACTCAGTGAGTGGCCCTGCGGCCGTTGCTTATCTGTACATATTTGCATATATATATGTGTGTATATATATATATATATATATATATAGGTATAATAGATATAGGTTTATATAGGGAGAACCTCTTACTGTCTTTTTCTATGTTTTTCAGGCTGAACTGCCAGGAATTTTTTTTAGGTTTCTCCTGGTCCTAGAGTACCTGGGTACTTTTGCTATTTATTACAAAACCTCCCACTTGGACAATATAAGGGCATCCCGGGTTGCTTAATAGCGTAATTCCCTCACTCATAGCGACTATTCAAGTTCACCTTATGGAGGCATCCCAAGATTCCGGGCTCCCCTCGGGACAATCCCGGAAGTGTATGGGTTGTGGGGTATCCCTAACAGGGGATGATTTTTTCCTATGTATATCATGTGCACAGCAGACTATTACACGGCAGTCCGGTCCCCAGGCATTTGGGTCAGCGCAGCCGGCTTCATCCTCTCCCCCTCCCACTTTGACCCGTGCCCCGTGTGAGATTGCCACGGGGGGGGCAGTCGCAATCTGATGTGTGTGCCAGGTTGGCCAGTATTGAAAAATTCATTTCCTCCACGGTTGCCAAGAAAGCACCGGCTAAGAGGAAGCATTTATCACCGGTTAATCATTTTGAATATGATGATGACGAGGAAGGCCTGGATTGGTCAGATTATTCCCCTCTAGAAGAAGGGGAATTATTTGAGGATTCAGATATTTCTGATGATCAGCAATTTGTTGGTGCTGATTCCGATCGGAGCTCAGGGACTTCCTTGGATACTCCTAATGTTCTGACTCAGATGTTTGAGGTGCTTGCTATCTCGCCTCCGGCCGAGGTTCCTCAACAGCAAGGGGAGTTTTATGACGAATCCAAGCCGCGGTTGGAATTCACTAATCAAAAGCATTTTGATAATATTATTTCTAAGGAATGGGAAAGGCCTGCCTGGCTCCCAGGCATTCCCCAAAGTTGGGATAAGAGGTATCCTTTTCCAGTGGATACGGTTAAGCGCTAGGCGTCTCCCCCCGAGGTGGACGCCCCTATTTTGGGGTTATCCAACTCAGCCGTATTGAACAACCCTGATTGTTCCTCTCTTAAGGATGGTGAGGATAAACGCATTGACCAGATGGCTTGTCATGGTTTTGCCAGTATTGGGGCAGCAATAAGGCCTGTTTGTGCCTCATCGCTGTTGGCGGTGGCTACTAGAAAGGTGGTCAGGCACTTGTTATCCTCCTCCGGTTTGAATCCGGACAGTGAGGAATTTCGTGAACTAAAACAATGTGAGGTGTTTTTGTCCTCCATGGTGGCCGCTTTGGATGATTCCTTGATGATGAGTAGTAGAGCCTCTGCTCTAATGGTTACTATCAGGCGTTCAATTTGGTTACGCCAGTGGGCGGCTGACTTTGGGTCAAAAAGTCACTAACAGCTCTTCCCTTCGTCCGGCTCTTTGGAGACAAGCTGGATGCCGTGGCCAAGGGGGGCAAACTACCTCAACGCAAGAAGCAACGTCGCCCCTTTCGAGGAGCGTCTTCCTTCACTCCTTCCTTTTGGGGATCTAGAGCAGGAAGAGGTTTCGCCTTCCGTTCTACAAGGGGAAATTCCTGGAATGGGGCAGAGGACATGCCCGTTCAGGATACAATTGGGACTCAAAACCCAAACCCGTGGCCAAGCCCGCTCAACAATGAGGGGGCGCCCTCACCCGTGCGGGTGGGGGGACGGCTACAGCACTTCTCCCAGGTCTGGAACCGAGAGGTCTCGGACAGGTGGATCCGGGAAGTGGTGTCTTCCGGCTACAAGCTGGAGTTCGAGTCCTACCCTCCCCCGCGTTTCCTCAGGTCTCTGGTGTCCCCGGAGGCACTGGCTGCGCAGCAGCTCCGGGCGGCAGTATCGAGTCTTCTGGAAATGGCAGTCATTTGCCCAGTTCCCTCATTAGACCGGGGTCGGGGTTTTTACTCAAATCTGTTCACGGTCCCCAAAAAGGATGGCTCCGTCCGGCCCATACTGGACCTAAAGATTCTCAACAAGTTCGTCAGACTGCGAAGGTTTCGCATGGAAACGTTGCGCTCGGCTATTCATTCTCTTCGTCAGGAGGACTTCATGACGTCCATAGACATTCAGGACGCTTACCTCCATGTTCCCATTTTTCCCGCACACCAGAGGTTTCTGAGGTTCGTGGTGGAGGATCGGCACTTTCAGTTTGTAGCTCTTCCCTTCGGTCTCACCACAGCTCCAAGAGTTTTCACCAAGGTGCTTGCTGGGGTGATGGCTCTCCTCAGAGCGCAGGGGATTCGCATTGTGCCATATCTGGACGATCTCCTCATCATGGCACCGTCATTCAGCCAGGCAGAATTGGACACCAGGACGGTAATATCCACTCTGGACAGGTTCGGCTGGGTGATCAACTACCCCAAGTCCTCCCTACACCCGTCCAGGACAGTATCCTTTCTGGGAATGTCTCTGGATACAGATCTGGCCAGAGTTTTCCTTCCTCAGTCCAAGGTTCTTCTGATTCAGGAGTTGGTTCGGTCGCTCATGTCCATGCCTCGACCGTCCATCCGTCTAGGGATGAGACTGGTGGGTTTGATGGTGGCCTCATTCGAGGTGGTTCCCTTTGCTCAGTTTCACACAAGGACACTTCAGCTCCATCTGTTATTGGTCTGGAACAGGTCTCCTCAGTTGCTGGATTTTTTCAGATGTCTCCCCGGGTTCGCCGCTCGCTTCGGTGGTGGCTGAACTCAACCAACCTACTGAGGGGCAGATCCTTGGACTCCTCAGTGGGAGATAGTCACAACGGATGCCAGCCTCTCAGGATGGGGGGGGCTTTTGGAAGGATCTGCAAGTTCAGGGTTTGTGGAGTCCCCTGGAAGCTCACGAGTCTATCAGTGTTCTGGAATTGAGGGCCATCAGGTTGGTTCTTTGTCATTTGACTCATCAACTGCGAGACTTGCCGGTCCAGGTCAGGTCGGACAATCGGACGGCGGTGGCCTACATCAATCACCAGGGAGGAACCCGCAGCAAGAATGCCCTCAAGGAAGTGTCTCTGATCCTGGACTGGGCAGAGAGACATGTCCCGTGTAACTCAGCAGTTTACATCCCAGGTGTGGAGAACACAGAGGCGGACTCTCTGAGCAGGATGTCAGCCCGCAAGGGGGAATGGTCTCTCAATCCCAGGGTCTTTCACTCAATTTGTCTCAGGTGGGGGTCACCGGCGGTGGACCTATTTGCCTCCCGTCACAATCACAAACTTCCGGCTTTTGTGTCTCTGGCGAAGGACCCACTGGCTCTCGCGACGGACGCCATGTCCCTGAACTGGAGGGATCTGGGGTTTCTGTACCTGTTCCCTCCGTTTCCCATGGTGGCCAGAGTAGTGCGCAAGCTTGCTCTGGAGAGAGCAACAGCAATTCTGGTAGCTCCAAGGTGGCCAGGACAGGTCTGGTTCGCAGACGTGGTAAGGTTGGCAGAAGATCAGTTCGTTCTGCCCCTGCTGCCAGATCTGCTCACACAGGGTCATCTTCGTTACCCCAATTTACCAACGCTGGCTTTGACGGCGTGGCTGCTGAAACCTCCATCTTGAAGGAGGAAGGTCTTTCTGACGCTGTTATTCAGACTCTCATTCGTGCTAGAAAGAAGTCTTCTTCATCCGTGTACTATAGGACTTGGAGGTCTTATATTGATTGGTGTGAGGCTAGGGCCTTCCCTTGTAGGGAATTCTCTGTTTCTAGAATTTTGGAGTTCTTGCAACATGGTCTGGACTTAGGGCTCCAACTCAGTACTCTGAAGGGGCAGGTGTCTGCCCTGGCGGTATTTTTCCAAAAGTCTTTTGCACTACATCCTTTGGTTAAGACCTTTTTCCAGGGGGCTACGCATGTGCGGCCTCCTAGGAAGCCTTTGATTCCGGTTTGGGATTTGAATTTGGTTCTTTCTGCGCTACAGGGTCCCCCCTTTGAGCCCTTGCATGATAGTCCTTTGTCTTCCCTTACGCAGAAGGTGGCATTTTTGGTAGCTATCACTTCAGTTAGACGTGTTTCTGAGTTGGCGGCTCTGTCTATTCAAGCTCCATATTTTGAAAGACATCAGGATAAAGTGGTTTTCCGTTTTAAGACGGACTTTCTTCCTAAGGTGGTTTCATCCTTTCATTTAAATCAGGATATTGTTCTGCCCTCTCTCTGTCCTAACCCCAGCAATGACAAGGAGAGGGTCCTGCATTCTTTGGATGTGGTTCGTGTTGTGAAGTATTATTTGGTGGTAACGTCTGCCTTTCGCAAGACTGATGCATTCTTCGTGGTGCCTTTTGGGCCCAAGAAGGGTCTAGCACCCACAAAGTCTACCATCAGCAGATGGATCCGTCAGGCCATTGTAGGGGCCTATTCTGCTAAGGGGAGAGATCCTCCCTTTCGTGTTACTGCTCATTCTACTCGTGCGGTTGGGGCCTCCTGGGCTTTTCAGCACCAATAAGAAAAAGCAATTAGCCAGCTCACCATCCTAGTGTACGCACGGACAGGGGAGATCCCGACCACAGGCTCCTCCAATGTAGACAATCCAAACCAAAAGTGCAGTCCAGCGTATCCATAAAATGTAACTTTTAATCTGATTCCCATAAAACAGCTTGCATTTAAAGATGTGAAGATGGGCCGAGCCCCGAAAACAGAAACAACATGTGACGCGTTTCAGGCCCGGGTGGGCCCTTAGTCATACAATCTTGTGGAGCGAGCAGGCTTTGTTTAAATATGGCATTGTTAAGTGAATGCACTTACCTCCCGCCCGAGAACACCTGGTGTCCCGCGCCGTGCAGAGTTCCGGAAGAGAAAGCCCGGAATGTCATCCCCCTGATTGGAGGAGCGGCAGCCAATGGAATACCACTGACAGGTCAGTGTCAAATGACGCCCATAGGTACGTATGATGGAAACGTACTATGCGTAAGACACCGACCTCGCTACTAACAGAGCCGCAGTAAGAAGCGCCGGCTTGACTGCAGCATTTATGCAAACTGCGCAGGCCATCAAAGCTAGAGCTGAGAGCCCCTATTCAGCGGTATAACTCCCCTAGTAACCGCACCTAATATACTAATAACAGACGGGCACGGATGGACCTCTAATGTTACAAAAATTATTTTATAGGGAAAACACCCGTACCTGTACCTCCGGAGGGGAACTTAATGGCTAGAGTATAACAAAATTGCAAAAGCTATTTTCAAGGCAACGGCAAAGGAGTTGGATAATGCTGGGCACCATCATTAAATGTCATTGGATAATTCAGGGCGCCATCCTTTCGTATAATCTATAAAATTAGCATGCCCCTTCATTAAATAAATGATTGTTGTAACCCATAAAGTTTAGCCAAATCCCATATCCCAACCTCACCGCTTCCCTCTATTAAAAAATGCTGTTAACAATACAAATCCTACTGGTGGAGGGGCAGGATAAACAAAACCCTGCTATGGGTCAGAATAGATTGGTGTAGCATGCCTACAATGGGGGTACCACCTGACAATAAGGTGGACCTAAATATGTTATAAACCTCAACCGTGTGTTTACATCCTGATTAAATATAATTAAATAACAGCCTGGCACTTTACTTAAATACATTATCCTAAGCCAGACAGCTACAATCTAACACATGAAGGTGTTAATATAACTCGGGGGGGGGGGGGGGTTTTGGTTAGAAAGAGGGCAACAAAAACCCCCTGCTTGCTCGCTCCACAAAATTAAGGTGCTTAAAATTAATTAAAACTATTTTCTCAATGAAACATTAATTAAGAGCACTAACTGTCTCCCTGATGCATTGAAATCTAGGTTAAATACCGAATGAATAAATCAGGTAACTACAACTGCAGAGATTAATCTGTAAAGAGAGAAAGGTCCATTCTATCATTAAGTCCCTCAGGGATACGTGTTGCCAATCTTAAGATCCATCTCACTTCGGCACGCAATAGTTTTCTGTGCAGGTCTCCTCCCCTGATGTTCTTCTGGATTCTCTCAAGCACTGCTACGGTTAGGGTAGAAGGATTCCCTTTATGACATTTTTGGCAATGTCTTGCAACGTTCGATTTTGGTAACAATACTTTACACTGGTATATATGCTCCAGAAATCTTGACTTCAATTTCCGTGTGGTGCATCCCACATACTGGAGCTTACAACAATGACAGGTCACCAAATAGACCACCATCCGTGAATTACAGTTGTAAAAGCCAGGGCTTGTATAGCTTTTCCCAGTAGACAATGATTCAAACCCCTTAGATTTGCACATGAATTTACAGCATGCACAGCGTGGTTGGCCACAGGCATATGATCCCTTGCATTCCAACCACGTCGGCGACTTTGTTTCTTCTTTCCGTAATAATGATGGTGAAAGCCTACTGGCTATAGTTGGGGCCCGTTTCGCTACCACCCGTACTCCACACTGTTCGATTATTGGCTGTAAGTCCGGATCATATTTCAAAATTGCCAAATTTGAGTTGACGATTTTTTTGATTAGATTAAATTGTTTGCAGAATTTTGTGACCATGGTCAAGGGTCTAGGCCTGTATGGGCTTTCCTTCCTCTTAGGGTTAAAGAGCAGTCCTTCCCTTTGCAGGGACATCGCCTTCTCTTTGGCCTGATCAATCATATTGTAGCTGTAACCTCTCTGTAACAGCCGTGACTGTATTAGATCAAACTCTTTTTCTTTTGATTCAGCTGTGCTGCAGTTCCTAACAGCCCTCAAAAATTCCCCATAGGGGATGGCTCTTTTAGTATGCTGTGGGTGGCAGCTTGTAGCATGTAACGTTGTTACCCGAAGTTGCTTTCCTAAATGTTCTCGTATCGATATTGTTACCAGCCCTTGAGGAGGATAAGATAAGATCCAAATATTCTATCTCTGTACTTTGAATATTGCCTGAGAACTTCAGATTGAACTCATTCTTGTTTAAGTACTTCAAGAAATCTTCTGCTTTGTCACACGGTCCTTCCCAGATACAGATGAGGTCGTCTATATAGCGCCCATACCTGAAAATATGCTTATGAAAAGGGTTGTCTTCAGAGAAGATATGCTCTAGTTCCCACCAGGCCATATAGATATTGGCCAATGATGGTGAAAAGGGCGCTCCCATTGATGCCCCACACTTTTGGAGATAAAATCTTCCCTCAAACAAAAAGTAATTGTGACGCAATAAGTAATCCAGTACAAGGCCTAAGAATTGTATTTTCTCATCCTCCAAGTTGGTATATTTGCGTACCATAAACGTGGTCGCCTGGATGGCCTTTTGATGAGGGATACAAGAATATAGTGAAGCCACATCCATTGAGATCCATAGGCCATTCTTGGGCCATTTCAGCTGGTGAATAGCTTTGAGAACTTCCCTGGTGTCCTTAATATAACCAGGGAGAAGTCTCACAATAGGCTGCAGAATCGAGTCCAACCACTGGCCAAGCTTCTCATTCAGGCTTCCAATGCCTGCCACGATTGGACGACCCCGTGGCGGCCTCTCGGCCTTGTGGATTTTTGGCAGGTGGTGAAAAATTGGAATGATTGGATATTCCACTCTCATCTTATCCACAAGACTGGTACTGAATACCCCTATAGACAGTCCTTCTTCAAAAACAAGATTTAATTCCTGCATGAAGGTCTGTGTCGGATCTCCCCTTAGTTGTATGTAGGTCTCATTATCCGTTAATTGACGCTCTGCTTCATTAATGTAGGTATCCCGATCCATAACCACGACAGAACCCCCCTTGTCTGCATTCCGAATGACCACCGCAGGATTTTCTTCCAGGGTCCTCAGGGCAAGTTGTTCTTTTTTTTGTTAGATTGTGGTGACTAGAGTGTAGCTCAGTCTTTTTTGATAACTCAATTAATTGTTGTTCCACCACTGCTTGAAACCTATTAATCGCTTCGCTGCGGGACTGTAATGGATAGAATCCCGGATTTGTAAACACCGGAGTCTCAAACTTAGTGAGCTGGTCAATTCCGTTGTGGAGCTGTAACTGTTGTAGGTTAATCAAAGCACACAGATCTGGAAACGTGTGGTGTAACCACTCAGGATCCTGTGATTCTTTAATCTGTACATCATAGATAGTATCTGGTGAGAACAAGTTTCCCTGATCATCATCATATTCGCATTGTTTAAAATGCTTTTTTAGTGTGAGGAGACGGACAAACCGATTAACGTCCGTGATGACGTCAAACAGGTTCATTGTATACGTCGGTGAAAAAGATAAACCTTTTTGTAATACTTTTATTTGTTGCTCGTTTAATACAAGTGATGAAAGGTTTACTACAGTATTTAGCTCCGATTGTGATTTTTGTTCCTTAGTTGATAAATTTTTCCGGTGCTTACGTCCTGCTCTGTGCCTGGACGTGCTTTTTGTTTGCCCCTGGCTGGGGGTCGATCCTCTAAAAAAGGCTGCCTGGTATTTGTGTCCAATCTCCGATCACTTGGGATACCTGCTGTTTCACTTCCTGAATCAGATTGACTTTGTGTGTCAGAGTCCCAAAATGAAACAGATTTTTGCCTGGATTTGGTCCTTCTTGATTCTCTTAAAATAGATTTGGGTCTCCTTGATCTTCTGATGCTAGGCCACTCATATACCTGATTAGACTGGTAGTCCTGTAAGTCTCGCTGAAACTTTGTTTTTTTCGTTTCTATAATATCTTTCTGTAGTTTTTGAATTCTCTTGTCCATTTCCTGTCTGAATTTCTCATAATTTGGATCCACCTTAAAGCGTTCTAATTCCTTTCTTAATTCTATATTACAGTTTTTAACCTCCTGGAGTGTTCTCATCTCTTGATCTACCAGCAACTTCATTAATTTCTTTGAGGCATCTGTAAGGATCTCATACCATGCTTTAGTAAAGCTTTCATCAAACGCTGATGTCGGGCGTTTTTTTAATCTTAAGCCTCTTGGAATCATTTGGTTATCAAGATATTTATTGAGTGACGACATGTCCCACCATAATTTGATTTCTTTGGTTTTTAATTTTTCATAGTCCCAAAATTTCTCTTTCAATTCAGGTGGTGATGAGGTGGGAGTGGTCACTGAGAAAATAGCATCCAGTGTGGTCACCCATTCATTCTCCATATCAGATTGGGGTTCGGCATCCATTATTTAAAATTAATCTTCACATCAATCAATAATAACTGCTTGTGTATCTGTTTCAGAATATACTCACTGATGGATAACTAAGCAGGCAGGGCACGGCTCAGTCAGGCAGAAGAGTAAGAAAAAGCAATTAGCCAGCTCACCATCCTAGTGTACGCACGGACAGGGGAGATCCCGACCACAGGCTCCTCCAATGTAGACAATCCAAACCAAAAGTGCAGTCCAGCGTATCCATAAAATGTAACTTTTAATCTGATTCCCATAAAACAGCTTGCATTTAAAGATGTGAAGATGGGCCGAGCCCCGAAAACAGAAACAACATGTGACGCGTTTCAGGCCCGGGTGGGCCCTTAGTCATACAATCTTGTGGAGCGAGCAGGCTTTGTTTAAATATGGCATTGTTAAGTGAATGCACTTACCTCCCGCCCGAGAACACCTGGTGTCCCGCGCCGTGCAGAGTTCCGGAAGAGAAAGCCCGGAATGTCATCCCCCTGATTGGAGGAGCGGCAGCCAATGGAATACCACTGACAGGTCAGTGTCAAATGACGCCCATAGGTACGTATGATGGAAACGTACTATGCGTAAGACACCGACCTCGCTACTAACAGAGCCGCAGTAAGAAGCGCCGGCTTGACTGCAGCATTTACGCAAACTGCGCAGGCCATCAAAGCTAGAGCTGAGAGCCCCTATTCAGCGGTATAACTCCCCTAGTAACCGCACCTAATATACTAATAACAGACGGGCACGGATGGACCTCTAATGTTACAAAAATTATTTTATAGGGAAAACACCCGTACCTGTACCTCCGGAGGGGAACTTAATGGCTAGAGTATAACAAAATTGCAAAAGCTATTTTCAAGGCAACGGCAAAGGACACATGTTGTTTCTGTTTTCGGGGCTCGGCCCATCTTCACATCTTTAAATGCAAGCTGTTTTATGGGAATCAGATTAAAACTTTTCAGCACCAGGCCTCTGTTGAACAAGTTTGCAAGGCCGCTACCTGGTCTTCTGTTCACACTTTTTCAAAGTTTTACAAGGTTGATGTGCGGGCCTCAGCGGATGCTGTTTTTAGCCGCAAAGTTCTGCAGGCTGCAGTAGTTTGAGTTGTGCTTTATACCTTGTTTTTGGATCCCCACCCTTTATGGACACTGCTATTGGATGTCCCACAGGTAATGAATATCTTGAAGCGGGGTGTGTGACATACTTAGAATAATACCATTTTGTGAATACTCACCTTGTAAAATGGGTATTATAAGTATGTCACACACCCCGCTTCAACCCGCCCTTTGGATTCTGCATCCTTCATATGGTGAACTTTGCGTTGTTATGACTGATATTTGGCTCTTCCTGGTCCTTTACCTTACTGCTTTCTTTATACTGGGTAATGAGTGGGAGGTCCCAGGTACTTATGGACTGGGAGGGGCTTTCTTTCCTCCAATCATCTCTGCAGAAGCCCTCTACAGGACCATACTACCCACAGGTAATGAATATCTTGAAGCGGGGTGTGTGACATAATACCCATTTTACAAGGTGAGTATTCACAAAATGGTATTTTTACTTCTCTTCCTCCTTCGCTCGTGCTGTGTGCGCTGCTGCTCCTTTACCTGTGCGGTCCGTGAGTGTCCCTGCGGGGTGTTTTTTCCTTCTGTTTCTCACTTGTAAATGCTTATGGGGATGTCTTTTATGTCTTTCAGGCGGGATAAACGTCGCTGTGGTTTCTCCCGGCCCTTTTCCCTTTGATAATCTCCCACCTCCCTAGCGGGTTTTTGGGGCATCCCGGGTGGCTATTACTAGCCTTAACCCTATACTGGCCTGTTATGCCATTCAAATCACCATATGGAGGCTTCTGGGGATAATATGCCTGGGGTTCCTTTGGGACAGGTCCGGCTGTGTGTTGCGTGTGGGGTTTCCCCTGTGAGTGATGTCAGGGTATGTGTAAACTGCGCCTAGCAGGCACTTGCACTGCAGTCCGGGCTGTCTGTTGCGGGCCCCGGTGCTGCGCCCCTTTTGGCTTCGCCTACCCCCCCACTTACATCTGACCCCCAGTGAGGGGCACACTAGTGGGGACTCTCTGATTTGGCTGCATGGGTGGCCAGCATTGAAAAACATTGCTGGGTCAGCCCAGCGTAAGGCTTCTGCTAAGAAGCGGCATTTATCTCCTGCTGCTTCCCTTTTTCCTGTGGAGGATGAGGGACCTTACTCACTTTCTGACCCTTACCCCCTCGAGGAGTTGTTTTCTGATTTTAGAATCCTCTGAGGAACAATCTAAGATCTATGGTGGTATCGGGTCTCCCTTTGGGGAAGACCCATGGTCCTCAGATGATACTGACAGGTTGTTGAGTCACATATTTGAAGTGCTTTGTATTTCTCCTCCTGCAGTGGCTCCGCAGTGGCAGGGTGAACTTTTTGATAACGGTTAAGCTACGCTTGGAGTTCCCTGAGCAGACTCACTTTAATAATCTAGTGCTCAAGGAATGGGAACGGCCTAGTAAGCTACCTTGGGACAAGAGGTATCCCTTTCTTGCTGATGTGATTAATCGTTTGTCTTGTCCTCCCGAGGTGGATGCGCCCGTTCTAGGGTTGTCAAATTCATCTGTCATGCATTCTCCTGAAACTACTACCCTGCGGGATGGTGAGGACCGGCGCATGGACCAGCTGTCCTGTCATGCTTTTGTCTGTGTGGGGACTGCGCTGCGCCCTGTTTGTGCCTCTGCCATAACGGCTATTGCTATTAAAGGGCTGCTTAAGTGTCTCATAGATGGGGCCTCTGATGACGCTGGAGGTGAAGACTATAGATCGCTCCTGCTTTGCTATGAATTTGTTGCATATATCCTTTCTGCCATGGATGATGTCATTAGAATGTGTGGAAGGACATCTGCCCTTTTGGTGGCTTTACCCCGCTCTGTCTGGTGAACGCCTGGACTTGTTTGCCGGGGCGGTAGGTTACCTCAACGCAGAAGGCCTTCTCGGGGTTTTGGTGCCTCTTTCCCCTCCTTTACGGCTTCCAGGGCTGGTCAAGGAGTTTCCTTTGCTGGAGCACGCAGAGACTAATGGGGCAGGGGCCGTGGCCACCCCGGTCTCTCCTGGGGTCCCAAGCCCAAATCCTCCCCCCAAGCCTCCTCAGGCATGAAGAGGCGCCCTCACCCATCCGGGTGGGGCGACGGCTTCGGCTCTTTGCTCACATCTGGAGGCGACGTGTAGCAGACAGGTGGATCCAGGAGGGGGTTTTCTCCGGTTACAAGATAGTTTGCAGCCTGGCCGCCCCCAAGATTCATCAGATCCTGTCAGCTCAGGGTTTGTGCCTTGCTGTCCAAAACCTTCTGGAGTTGGGGGTCCTCTGCCTGGTGCCTTTCTGGGAAAGGGGCAGAGGCTTCTATTCCAATCTCTTCAGTCTCCAAAAAGGACGGGTCCCTCAGGCCCATCTTGGATTTAAAGTGCCTCAACAAGTTTGTCAGATTCAAGCATTTTCGCATGGAAACCCTGCGTTCAGCAGTCAATTCACTGCGCCCGGGCGATTTCATGACTTCTGTAGACACCAAGGATGCTTACCTTCACGTACCAATCTTTCCAGGTCATCAGAAATTCCTCAGGTTCGCTCTGGAGGATCAGCACTACCAATTTGTAGCCTTGCCTTTCGGTATCACCTCAGCTCCCAGGGTATTCACCAAGGTGCTGGCGGGCGTGATGGCTCTGCTGAGATCTCGGGGCATTCGCATCCTTCCTTATCTGGACGACATTCTCATCACGTCTCCGTCCTTCCATCAGGCCGAGCTGGATAACCAGATGGTGGTGTCCACACTAGAGTCCTTCGGCTGGGTGATCAACCATCCCAAGTCTTCCCTGTCCCCGTCACTGGTGAGGTCCTTTCTGGGCATGACTCTGGATACATCTCGGGTCAAGGTTTTTCTCCCTCAGCAGAAGGTGGAGAGTCTTCTAGCTCAGGACCAGTTTCTGCTGTCTTGTCCTCATCCCTCCATTCGGCAGGGGATGCAGCTGGTGGGAATGATGGTGTCTTGCTTTGAGGCGGTACCCTATGCTCAGTTTCACATGAGACCTCTTCAGCTACACCTTTTTTCAGTATGGGATCGGGACCCTGGGTCACTGGATCAGGTGTTTGTTATGTCCCCTCTGGCCAGGCGGTCTCTCTCGTGGTGGCTGGACTCAAGGAATCACTGGGCAGGACCTTTCTGTCCTCTTGCTGGGAGACTGTCACCACGGATGCCAGTCTGACAGGGGGCTTCTGGAAGTCTTTGAAATTCCAGGGTCAGTGGGGGCCTCAGGAGGCTCATACCACTATCAACATCGTGGAACTGAGGGCGATAAGGTTGGTTCTCGCCCAATTGACTCCACACCTTCGGGGTTGGGCTGTTCAGATCCACTCGGACAACCAGACGGCGGTTGCCTACATCATCCGGGAGGGACCCGGAGCAAGAGGGCCCTCAAGGAAGTGTCCCTGTTTACTGTCTTGGGCGGAGGAGAGTGTTCCCTGCATCTCAGCTGTGTACATCCTGGGGGTGGAGAATCTGGAGGCAGACTCTCTGAGCAGGGGGACTTCTCGTCTGGGAGAATGGTCCCTCAGCAGCAAGGTGTTTCGCTCCCTGTGCCACCGCTGGGGTCAGCCAGATGTGGATCTGTTTGCATCCCATCACAATCACAAGCTTCCAGTCTTTGTCTCTCTGTCACAGGACCCTCTGGCCTTGGACATGGATGCATTAGCAATGTCTTGGAAGAGTTTTCAGCTCCTCTATGTATTCCCTTCATTTCCTCTGCTGGGCAGGGTGCTGCGCAAGATAGCCCAGGAAGGGGTGGCAACCATTCTGGTGGCCCCCTGTTGGCCAAGAAGGCTGTAGTTCGCAGACGTCGTGCAGTTGGCAGTAGATCAGTACGCCCTGCCCAAGGTTCCAGACCTGCTCACTCAGGGGCAGCTACGCCATCCCATTTACAAACGCTGGCTTTAACTGCCTGGCTGCTAAAACCTCCATCTTCATGGAGAAGGGGCTGCCTGCTTCTGTAGTTGATACCATGATTTGGGCTAGGAAGAATTCCTAATCCTTTATCTACTATAGGGTATGGCATGCTTTCATTGCCTGGTGTGAGTCTAAGTCCCTTCCCTGTCGGGTGTTTTCTGTTCCCAGGATCCTGTAATTCCTGCAACATGGTTTGGACTTGGGTCTTCAACTTAGCACCCTCAAAGGTCATGTTTCAGCCTTGGCTGTTTTCTTCCAAAGATCCTTTGCCAACCATCGATTGGTTAAGACCTTCTTCCAGGGGGTTACTCACGTGCGCCCTCCACGTAAGCCTATGTTACCAGTCTGGGATTTTAATTTGTTCTTATCCGCTATGCAGGGTCCTCCTTTTGAGCCTCTGCGTAAGGCCCCTTTGTCTATCTTGACGCTTAAGGTAGCATTTTTGGTGGCTATCACTTCTGTTAGGCGTGTTTCTGAGTTGGCGGCGCTTTCCATCAAACCTCCTTATTTTGAGAGACACCAGGACAATGGGGTGTTTCGGTTTAAGCCAGATTTTCTGCCTAAGGTTGTGTCTGCTTTTCACCTCAATCAGGACATTGTCTTGCCTTCTCTGTGTCCTAATCCTAGCAACCCTAAGGGAGAGGGTCTTACATTCTCTGGATGTGGTTAGGACTTTGAAGTTTTATTTGGTAGCTACTGAATCTTTCAGGAAGGCTGATGCTCTTTTTGTTCTCCCTTCTGGACCTAGGAAGGGTTTGCCTTCGGCTAAATCCACTATCAGTAAGTGGATTCATCAGGTGGTGGTGCAAGCCTATTCTGCTAAGGGGAAGGAGCCTCCCTTCTGCCTTACTGCTCATTCTACTCGTGCTATTGGTGCCTCTTGGGCTTTTCAGCACCAAGCTTCTGTTGAACAAGTTTGCAAGGCCGCTACTTGGTCTTCTGTTCATACCTTTTTTCTAAGTTTTACAGGGTTGATGTTAGGGCCTCAGCGGATGCTGCTTTTGGCCGCAAAGTTCTGCAGGCGGCAGTGGTTTAAACTGCCCGCTGTTACTTTTGGGGATCCCACCCTACCTTACGGACACGGATATTGGATGTCCCATGTGTAAGGAATATTCTGGAACAGGACATGCTGTATACTTGGAATAATACAATTCTGTGAGTACTCACCTGTAGAATTGGTATTATAAGTATACAGCACGTCCTGTTCCACCCCGCCCTTGTTAGCATTATTTTTGGTTATCTCTGTATGGTGATTGTTCATTTTGTGTTTATTATTCTCCCGGCTTCTTGTCTAACTGCTTGTCAAAACTGGGAATTGGTGGGAGGTTCCTGGCTTTTTAAAGGGCCGGGAGTGGCCACAAGTTTTTTTTCTGCAGTCCAGCGCCATCTTGTGGATGTATAACCCATGTGTATGGAATATTCTGGAACAGGACGTGCTGTAAACTTATAATACCAATTCTATAGGTGAGTACTCACAGAATTGTATTTTTTCTATCCCAATCCACTCCAGGCTGTTAGGCCCATTCGTCTCTGAATGCTGATGGCCTGGAATGGATGTAGAAGAGAAAACAATTCTGCAGACGAGAATCACAGAATTAGAGTATTATTTCACTGCCAGAAGACCTGGCAAATGATACTTGTGCTTTATAGCAGCGTCAAACCCTTTGCCATCCTAACTGCCTGCTCTTATTGCCGTGCCAATGACAAAAATCCTCTCTCCCCTTTTTTCTTCTTCCTTTTCACGTGTAGGAACGTGGAATGGAACAACAAAAGTAGCTATTAAAACACTAAAGCCTGGAACGATGATGCCTGAAGCTTTCCTACAAGAAGCACAGATAATGAAAAAACTCAGGCATGACAAACTAGTCCCTCTTTATGCTGTGGTTTCAGAAGAGCCCATCTACATTGTTACAGAGTTCATGACAAAAGGTTAGCTTTCACTAAAAGCTGTTTATTTATAAAACCTTATATAATTTAACTGTGTGATGCTTGTTATGCATATGTCCATATGAAGTATCTTAATATACTTCGCCTTACATGAGGTTAGGTCCGTTTTTATATAAGTATGCAGCATACACTATCAAGCCAATGGACATAAAGGGATTTGTCTCATTACAAAAGTGCTTTTATCTGCTAAGAAATAAATTTGGAAGGTTTATTTAATCTATTGCTGTATCAGTTTGTCCAGTAGTGAAGTGTTACCAAGCACTACATTAGTAGTGAACTAGAAAATCTGCTAATGAAAATAGTTGCTCATTACTAACGTCATTAACTAATGACATTTGGGGGGGGGGGTGTTAGAGAATCGCTCATTTTATTCATATTCATTCTAGAGCTTTGTGTGATTTTACAAGCATTAATAATCTACTCACTTTACATTTTCTGCCATGTTTTAACAGGTAGTCTACTGGACTTCCTTAAGGAAGGGGATGGAAAGTTTTTAAAGTTGCCTCAGCTTGTTGATATGGCTGCACAGGTAAGCTGAAGTGTCATGCGGTTTAATTCTTTCATGATTGTTTTCATCCAATTTTACTGTGTGCTTTTCTGTTCAGATTTCCGATGGCATGGCCTATATAGAAAGAATGAACTACATCCACAGAGACCTCAGAGCTGCCAACATCTTAGTTGGGGACAATCTTGTCTGTAAAATTGCTGACTTTGGGTTGGCTAGATTAATAGAAGACAATGAATACACGGCAAGACAAGGTAATCGGCTTAACAAGTTTTGGTCTAAGATTTTTATCTTGAATTGAATAAATGTACTGAACTGCACCTATAGAAGCCTGGACCACTGCTTATAGCTGCACTTTTGTAGGTATCCATATGAGTCTACACGACACTATGATCAATGGTTTCCTTTGCGGGGCATTTACTGATTTGGGTTCCCCCAATGTTTCGAATCCCCCAGATCACCCGTCCACTCGCCTTGACTGCAATCCAAGGGCACGTAGGCGGGCCATTGGCGCTTCCTGGCTTGCCCTCAGTTGAGGCCCAAATTTACCAGTGCAAGTGATTGGCTGACATGCCATGCATGGGGTGTGAGATCAATGGGAAGTTCAAAGGGAGTTTTACAGGGGTTCTGGGGAATTTCAGACAATGGAGCTTTCCAAATTTGGATGTCCCAGAGGGGAGGAACAAAACCCGGAATAATGAAAATCCGAGGATTTATTTCTGTATCAAAGTGTAGTAACTTAAGTTTACAGAATAAATATTTTTCATTCTCATGTTCCTTAAATCCCACTTTTTTCCCAACCCCCATTTAGGTGCAAAGTTTCCAATCAAGTGGACTGCTCCTGAGGCTGCTTTGTATGGCAGATTTACTATAAAGTCTGATGTCTGGTCATTTGGAATTCTTCTGACAGAGCTGGTTACCAAAGGAAGAGTGCCCTATCCAGGTACAGTATTACTTACTTCGCAAATGCCTGGCTTTATTAGCTAAATTCTACTGGAAAAACTTTCCATGATGCCTAGTAACTGCGACTGTTATGCTGGAAAATGAGACCTAATCAATAAATATCTAAGCATTGCTGGCATTTCCAGGAACTTGTTTTGAGCTGCATGTGGTAATCTTTTGTGGAATAAAAAGCAATAAACCTGAATGGCAAAAATTGGAAAGGTTGTGGTCACTGGGGGTTTAACTTCTATTCTACTTTACTGGCCCGTGACCATCAGAAAATGGTCTGAGCTACCACAGATACAGTAAGATGTATCTACCTTTACACAGATAATTTATTGCCCAGGAAACCTTTATTTCAAAAAGTATATATTGCATACAAACTAGGAATTAGCACGGGCAAGACTGTTAACCATGTGAAATGATTTACAGGACAAAAAAAGGTAAACCATACACCAGTTTTTTTAACCAGGCATTAAAATATTTTCAAAAGTAAGAACCACTATTCTCTAGTTGTGGTGGTGGGGGGGGGGCCTTCAGCGTGATTTAATGAAAAGCCCAAACTCTTAACGGTTCCCTAGCATCTAAAATTAATATATTTTACGTTTTTAGTCACTAACTTATTATTCTTTCCCCCACTGGGCTGCAACTCTGTTCAGGAATTTAAGATACGGGCGCCGCCATCTTGACTCAGAAGCATCACACTTACTGAGGAGAGGAGAGTGGGATAAGGTACAGGGGGGCGGGGAGAGTGGGATAAGGTACATGGGGGCGGGTTATAGCTGTGCTTTGCTCAGACAGAGCAGAGCTGGGGTCAGGTAAAGGTCAGCAGTCCCAGAATGCAGAGCGGCACAGTCGAGAGGCACTTCCTGTTTGCAGGCTGCCTGATAAGATGGCGGCTTCCATAAGCCGCCATCTTGGATGTTTAAGGCTCATAACATGCAGTAGATGCAGGTAGGATGATTTTTAATGTGAGCAATCTGTATGTACAGGGTGTGGGAAACATATAAGATAGACTCTTATTCAGAGTGAAGGACCGCTTTAAATATCTTCAATAAATACTATTGAGGACTCTGGCCAATCACTCTGCATATGCCCTCAGATGCATTGGAGTGATGCTATTGGGTCCAGGAGCTTTACTGCAGTTCAGTTTAGTTAGAAGGTATCTTGACTCCTTCACTTGTATTTAGATGACTGGCAAAGTAGGGGGTTGTGTTTTGAGATGATGTACCATAGTTGATAAAGAATGCGTGTTTGGCTGCTTTTAATTATCTTTCTTTGTCCATCTGAAAATCCCTTTTCAACACAAAACCTTTCTCACCATAATTTAAAAAATATATAAGTAAAAACTGCACAAATAAAAATTCAAAGTTTTTAATTTCTCTAAGCTAGCACAAACATAATAAAGATCCATACTTGTTTAGTAATGTTGATGGATGAAATACATGTAACAAGTAAAGTATCCCTCAGAATAGCCCTTCCCTTGGGTGTTTATTGGCCCCCAAGGAAGTGGTAATTTAATATACATATTTATATACTTATTTTTCCCTAAAATTAGGGGAAAATGTCAGTGCATCTTATTGGGCGAATGTAAAAAATAAATAAACTTGCATATATATCGCTCCTGCGTTGCTGGCTGTGCCGCCACAGCCTTGGGAGGCCAGAACATGGATGAGCGGTGGGCAGGAGGATAGGGTAACTGATATTTATGCATTTAAACATTTGCATCTTTTTTAGGGTTTCCTAACTATTCTAAAATCTTTTTGCAGGGATGGTAAACAGGGAGGTGTTGGAGCAAGTGGAGCGTGGTTACAGAATGCCATGTCCTCAAGGCTGCCCCGAATCCCTGCATGAATTAATGAAGCTTTGCTGGAAGAAAGACCCTGATGAGAGGCCAACCTTTGAATACATCCAGTCATTTTTAGAAGACTACTTTACAGCAACAGAGCCACAGTACCAGCCAGGAGACAATCTATAAAATGGAAGCAAACTATCAAATGCACAATATCTGCCAAAAGTATACCAGAGGTTTTGCCTACCTTCTATTTGTTCCTGTAGGGAGGGGGGATGGAGCCTCCTGATCGCTCTGCATGCTTCTGGCAAACTGGAAATCCACACTACAGTTGCACAAAACCACTTTGAGAGTATTGCAATGTAATGGACAGAGCAGGTTCCAAAGAACTGTCTGAAGGGATGTAGATGGTTGGCTAAGCCATTAAGAGTTGTGTTCAGCCCGCTCTTTTATGTATGTGATTTTTTATTTTTTTTTTTTTCCTCCCATGAAGTAAACATTTCAGGGTCATTAAACGGGCTTCTCAACGGACCAAGCATTTCATTCCTTCTTCTTCAATAACCTTTTTATCCTGCCAAAATGCCCTATGCCAACAGACTTCCAGGTCAATCAGTAATGAGGTGAATTTAGATTTTTACGCCACAATTTTCTAAACTAGCAAGATTGTGTATGCAAATATTACTGAATCTGAATTCTACTAGTGTATATATAATTGATCTCCCTTTCTGTTGCACTGTAGTATTGCAGTGGGCTTGCTAGTGGTCAGTGTTTTCCTTTTATGGGTTTGGGCACTTTATTGTAGCTTATTGCAGTCACTGGTTTTGCCTCTAGAGGCTTTTGTTCTGCACTGAACTCTCTGAAGAATGACAGTTAAAGTACTTTGTACATCCTTAGACGTTACGTTTGTTATACTATGCCTTTTCATTTTGGTATATTCCCCAATCTATAATACTCTGGTCCTCTTTTATATAGATTTTTAAAGTGGGAGAAAATCATGTCAACTTTTGCTTTATTCCTCATTTTTAGAGACTTACTTTGTAAGAAACAATCAGAATTACACAGTCCTAACCCTCTAATGCTCTTGGGGGATTTCAGCACTTTTGCTTTTTGATTCTTTATTAGTATTGGCTGACTGGTGAGAAAATGTGAATGCTCTAAATGACTGTCTGCCAATATGGTTTATTTACTGTGGTTGGAGCGCCAAGGACCCCAGTGCCTAACTGGTTGGACCGACGCGCTTGTGCAAATTTTCACTTATATGACTGATCTATGTGGCAATATTTTTTTGTTATGCGATTATGGCAAAATGATGCTCTAACTTCTATAGTCAAGACTACATTTCACTCACACACTACAGTGCAGGATCAGTTTCATATAAACTTTACATGTTAAATTGTGGCGCAAGGTAGGCAGCCCTAATTGGCCCTGCCATCTCCTCAAAGCCCCTTTCGTGTAGAGGGAATCTGAATCCAAAGGAGTTTAGGATTGTTGGCAATTTATGTGCAGCTATGTGGTCTTGCAGAACTGTTCTTGTTTACAATTCAAACAATGTTTTGTTTTTGTATTTTTTTGTTAGTTTGTACTTGCCATCATATTCTTTCCTAAACAGACACTCATTTTTTTTTTTTTTTTTTTGAAAAGGGCTTTCTACAAATATAAAATTGTATCTTTTTATAAATCTTTTCAACCTAATTTAACTCAAACTCTGTAAGATTCTGTACTAAGTATGAGATCAGCGATACTGGCAGTCTGACTGGTTGTCAGTTGTATTCACTACTAAACAATCATTTAATATCATTTGTATAGTAAAAAGTTAAATGACTAAATAGTGCATTTGAAATGATTGTCATGATGCATATCTAATGGGAAGGGGAGCTTATTGGCTCATACATTAAACACCATATTATGTTTAACATGTTGCCTATTGAAGCAACAGGAGTGATGTAAAATAAACAATCATTTTTTTAAAAAATTTATGCAAGTTTTGGTGGGTACATTTTGCATGAGGGTATTTCACAAGCTGTGACTTATTTATGCTTTCCCCAGGCATCCTATAGGACGGATTAGCCACTCACTTCCTCATCCCTACCCCTCAGCCCTCAGTGTTTTTATTCTATATACAGTACGTCCTGCTCCAAATCTAATACTTACACTTGGGATATACTCTGCCAGATGGCGCTGGACTGCAGAGACATCGAAAATAGGTTCCTCCTGGCCCCTCAAATACCCAGGGACCTCCCACAAATCCCCAGAATTTCTCTGCAGTCTGGCTGCGAAGGACGAGAAATGGCTCTCTACTCGCAGGTGAGCGGGGCTATTAGCCCGCGGCCCTGTAGGACTATTACCACCCGTTCCACTAGTAATATGCCTCCCAGCCTTGGCTGCGCTGGTCGGGTGAAGGTAGGCAGCACCGTTGTTAGGTGCTTAGGAGCGCTGCTCCACCGAAATCCCCCACCAAAGCGTAGGCGGTTCAGGCTTATGGTGAGCCTCTATGGGATGCCCCTCCCGCACTAGTGCCCCCTTGCCCCTGCCCATCGGTGGGCCCTGTTTAAGTGGCCACTGTCCTCCCTCATCCTCCTTGTAGCCTTCGGGGGAAAAGATGGGGGGGTGTAAATATGTATGCTATGCATTCTGTGTTTTACACTCTTATTCTAAGTATGTCTCACACCCTGCTTCGGAATTAATCATTACACTTGGGTTATAGTCCACAAGAGGGCGCTTTACTGCAGAGATGGCAAAAAAGAAGCCCCTCCCAGCCCCACAAACACCTGGGACCTCCCACACATCCCCCAGTTTAGTCTCTGCAGTGAAGGCGACGACACTCAAGATGATGGCTCTTCTCTCCTTTCAGGTAAGCCGGGTAACACCCGGCCCCCAATTTGTCCTAATTCCGCCTGGGCCCTTTTTTAACTAACATTAAGCCTCCCAGCTATGGCTGCAGGGTCTGGGTGAGGATAGGTAGCACCTTTAGAGGTGTTTTGAAGGAGCTTTGCTCCACCGTGAGGCCCTCTTCAAAGGGTAGGCGGTCGTCAGGTTTGTTGGTGATCCTGACTTGGGATGCCCTGTCCGTTGAGGCCCTCGCTACAAATGTACATGTAGTCACCGGCTTCCCCCTAACCTCCCTCCTCCCTGGTACCCGGTTAGTTGGGGGGGGGGGGGGGGGCTGTGTGTGATATATATATATGTATAGGAGCTCGGCCGCTTGTATTCTTCCTGTGCTTGGAGGGGGCGGAGCCTAGCGCTCGGCGCACTTTGCAGGTGCCTCACCCCCCCCCCCTTTTTTCTTCCTACTGTCACTCCTTCCGGCTGCCCTGCTGGGAGACTGTCTCGCGCTATCCTGTCTCCTATAGTATTGGTGAGTGTCCCCTGCCGGGCTGTTTATTGTCTATTTTAAGATGCATGTATGGTATGTGCGTCCCCTGTGGCTGGGGGGCTGCATCTTATGCTATTTGCATTATATGTATATCTTTATGTATTTCTGTATGCGTGTGATGACATTTATGTCTTCCGGGGGTCTTCCAAATTTAGTGCTTCCCCCTGGTCCTGTGGTTTTTTCTTTGACATGAGTTACCATTTATTAAATCCTCCCACTAACGGACATTTAAGGGGCATCCCGGATAGCTCAACAGCGTAATTCCCATTGGTCATTGCGGATATCAAAACCACTTTATGGAGGCTTTCCCAGGATACTTTGCTCGGGGTCCCCTCGGGGCAAGCCCGGCTCTATGTGGGATGCGGGGCATCCCTGGTGGGCAACATTGTATTAGAGTGAGTATATGTGCACAGCGGGTGCTGGCGCGGCAATCTGGGCCCGTGCGGCCGGGTTTGCTCGGCTGGTCTTGTCACTCACACCCCCGCTCCTGGGTATGACCCCTAGTGACGTTTACACTAGCGGGGAGTAGCAATGGATGTTTGCGCTAGAGGGCAACACTGTGATGGATTGCTAGCCTTGTGGCCGGAAGAATCCATCTGAATGTCGGCTCATGGCGCTCGCTGCGCCGACCTATACATTAACAATATGCTTAATATGTTTAATATGTTTAATATGTTTAATATTATTGCCTGTCTGTACACCCTTTGTGTAAAGGGATATTATTCAGATTCTGTTTCCCCTGACGATCAGCCTGCCATTGCACTGATGCCCTCAGAGCAGTGGGATGCTGTCGTCTCCCTCATGCTAAGGGGTGGAATAGGAGGTATCCCTTCCCCGCGGTTTGGTCTAGTTCTGGTCGTCGACCCCTCTGGGTGGATGCCACCATCCTGGGGTTGTATATTGTGTATGTGGTGCGCTCCCCCCTCTCATTACCTGATGGATAGTGAGGCTAACGGGTCTCCCAGGCCCTTGTCTGTGTGGCCTTACACCCTGTGGAGGCTTTCGCTATTAGGCCACGCTTATTAGGACCTTATTGGGGGACGTCCTTAAGGTTTCCAATTGGATCCTTCTGGTGTTGGATTTAGAGCTTGTCGCTTGTGAGCTAATTATCACGGTGGGGGAACACCTTTGTCCTATCTGCTTTAGTTGGCACTATTCAAAGGTATTGTTGACCTCAGCTGAGTGATCTGATTCCAGCCACTCGGTCGGGTAGCGCCGGTCGGCAGCTGACTTGGCTGTCACAAAGGCGTTCGAAGGGCTTCCCCCTGTTGGGTTGCGCCTGTCGGTGATGGTGGAGCTCTGGCCGAAAAGGTAAGTTACACCAACGCAAAAGCAGCCACTTCCCTTTCGGGGGTCATGGTCCTTCACTCCCTCCCTTATGGGCCTGGGTCAGGCAGGGGGGGTGCCCTTTGCGGGAAAGAAGGGGGAGATTCCGGGGCAATAGCTGTTGCCGTGCCCGACCTGTATTATTCTGGCGTGCCAAGCCTTAATCTTCTGCTAGCCCACTCTGCATTGAGGGGGCGTCTTCACCCCTCTGGTGGGGGACGGCTGCTGCTGCTGTTCTTCTCTCCTCCCAGATTCTCTTCACGAGTTTCTTTGGATCCTGGGCAGTTTTAGGGCCTGTGTACGGCAGTACAAGGCCGTCTGACCATGGGGGTCATTCGTCAGGCTCCCCCCCCCCCCCCTGGGGAAAGAGGTCAGTGTTACTATTTCCATCTCTTCACAGTCCCCAGGAAAGATGGTCCCATCTGGCCCATTCTGGCCTTGAAGATCTCATCCGGTTCATCTGAACAAAATGGTTTTGCATGGAGACGCTGCTCTCTGCTGTCAGCTCCCTGCCCCCGGGGGACTTTATATCATCAATAGAGATCAAGGATGCTTGCTTTCTTGTGCCGGCCTTCCAGGGTACCAGCGGTTTCCCAGGTTTGCGGTAGGGGAGCAGCACTACTAATTCATGGCTCTTCCTTTCGGTTTCACTTCTGCACCCAGGGTATTCTCCAAGGTGCTGGCGGGTGTGATGGCCCTTCTCATGAGTCCAGGGCATTCACATTCTTCCTTATTTGGACAACCTTCTCATTACGTCTCTTTCGTTCTGTCAGGCGGAGCTGGATACCCGGCTGGTCGTGGCGACACTGGAGTGTTTTAGGGGGGTAATCTTTTATCCCATGTCTTCACTTTCCTCATCAAGGGTGTCCTCTATCCCGGGCATGTCGCGGGATAACTTTCAGGCCAGGATTTCCTTTCCCTTAGCCGTAGGTGGACGCTCTTCAGGTGTGCTCCAGTGGCGCTTTTGGTTGGCGCGCTGGACTTTTAAGGCAGTATCTGTTGTGCAATGCCGTGATTGTGACTTCGTGCATCACCTGGAGCATTTTAAGCGCCGATTCGGTTTGTCCTTACAAACTCTCATCTGTCCATCCGGCTAGGGATGAGACTGGTAGGACTGATGGTGGCCTGTTTTTGCAAAACAGTACCTTTTTGCTTAATTTCACATTGGGCTCTTTCAGCTCCTTCTCCTATCGGCCTGGGACAAGTGTTCCCTGTCCTTGGGTTCAGTCCTTGTTCTGTCTCCTCTGGTCCGTCGGTCCCTTCGGGTGCGGCTGGACTCAAAAAACCTTCTGGTGGGGCAGATTATTTTTCTGCCCCGCTGGGAGACTGTCTCGACGAATCCCAGTCGGTCAGTTTGGGGGGGCTACTGGAGAGCCCACCAATTCTGAGGGCTGTGGGGCCCTCAGGAGGCACACGCCCCATCAATGTTTTGGAGCTAAGGGTGGCTCGGATGAGGCTGTTGCGGTGGATGCCTCACCTATGGGGCCTGCTGGTTCAGGTTCTCTCCAACATCCGGACTGTGATTGCCTACTTCAGTCATCGGGGAGGGACTTGTAACAAGAGTACCCTCCGAGTGGTGTTGTTGACTCTGTATTGGGCCGTGAGCAACGTTCCGTGTATTTTGGTGCTGTGGCTCTGTTTGCCTCTCCTCACGTTCGCTAGCTATTAGCATTTGTTTCTATTTCCCGGGTCCCTCTGGCTCTGGCAGTGGATGCCGTGCCTCTGTCCTGGCGGGAGCATGGTTTTCCTGTATCTGTTTCCTCCTTTTCCCATGGTGGGCAAGGTAGTGCACAAGCTGGCTCGAGAGGGTGTGCCAGCAATCCTAGTGGCTCCTAGGTGGCCAAGACAGGTGTGGTTCGTAGACGTTGTCCGGCTGGCGGTAGATCAGTACAGGCTGCCTCTTGTTTCCCGATCTGATTAGACAAGGTCAGCCTTGTTACCCCAATTTACAAACGCTGGCTTTGGCAGCGTGGTTGCTGAACCCTTCATCTTATGGAAAAGGGTTTATATGAAGCCTTTGTCCAGACTCTCGTTGGGGATAGGAAGAAATCATCCTCTACTATCTTCTGCTGGATCTGGCGGGCCTACTTTGATTGGTGTGAGGCTAGTGCCTTTTCTTGTCGGGTGTTTCCATTCCTTGGATTTTGGATTTTCTTCAGCGTGGTTTGGACATGGGTTTTCAGAGATCTTCGCTCTTCATCCTTTTGGTTAAGGCCTTTTATTTTCGGGGGTCGCTCATGTGCGCCCTCCTCGCAAACCCATGTTGCCGGTTTAGGATTTAAATTTGGCATCGTCTGCCCTTCTGGGTCCTCCTTTTAAACCAGTGTAGGATGCTGCACTATACATTTTTCACCTTAACAGTTGTCTTTTTGGTGGCTATAAATTCTGTTCGACGGATTTTTGAGTTGGTGGCTCTGTCCATTCAGGCCCCCTACTTTGAGAGACATCAGGACAAGGTGGTTTTCCACTTAAAACCAGACTTCTTGTCAAGGGTTCTCTCTGCTTTTCACTTCATTCAGGACATTGTGCTCCCTTACTCGTGTACTACTCCTAATAATGGCAGGGAGAGGGCTTTGCACTCTCTGGACATCGTTGGATGGGTACAGTACTATCTGGTGGCTACTTCACCTTTGCGCCAGATGGACGCCTTCTTTTGTGTTGCCCTCCGGGCCCAAGAAGGGTTTGGCGCCCGTCAAGACTACCATTTGTAAATGGATTCGTCTGGCCGTTATTAGGGCCTATTCTGTCAAGGGGAGGGATCCCCCTTTCCAGATCACTGCTCATTCTACTCGTGCTGTTGAGGCTTCCTGGGCCTTTCAGCACCAGGCTTCTGTGGAACAAGTTGGTACAGCTGCTTCTTGGTCTTCTGTTCATACCTTTCCAAGTTTTATAAGGTTGATTTGTGGGTCTCAGCGGATGCTGTTTTTCGACTAGCAAAGTTCTGCAAGCTGCAGTAGTTTATTTTGTGCATTTTTGCCTGTTGGGATCCCCACCCTTTTTTGGACACTGCTATTGGATGTCCCAAGTGTAATGATTAATTCCGAAGCAGGGTGTGAGACATACTTAGAATAATACCATTTTGTGATTACTCACCTGTAAAATGGGTATTGTAAGTATGTCTCACACCCTGCTTCGCCCCACCCTGAGTATCTTGGATCCTCTGTTTGGTGGTACTGTTTGTCTCATAGATTTTATTTGCTCTTCCTGGTCCCCTTACTGCTTTTTTATACTGGGGGATGTGTGGGAGGTCCCAGGTGTTTGTGGGGCTGGGAGGGGCTTCTTTTCTTGCCATCTCTGCAGTAAAGCGCCCTCTTGTGGACTATAACCCAAGTGTAATGATTAATTCCGAAGCAGGGTGTGAGACATACTTACAATACCCATTTTACAGGTGAGTAATCACAAAATGGTATTTTTCCATTCTGTTTAGTCTTGTGTCAGCCGCCACGCTGACTTGTCTTTACTGTCTTTTTAAAATTGCCGCCGCGCGCTGACTTGGTTCCGCTGGTGCGCCATCATTGGCTGCTTGCACGTTCTCGGCTTCACGCTCTTCGGGGGGGCGGGGCCCGTCTTTGCCACGCTCCGCGTCATCGCTGATACCGGCCCGCCCCTCGAGGTATCCCGACGCCATCTTCATCCTGCTTGGTTGGCCCATGCGCAACGTGCCCCTACCTACCGTGGTCCGTAAGTGCCCTCGCGGGCGGCTTTATATCTTTCACTTTTGTTACTGTGTGCTTACAGGTCTGGTCAGCTTATGTCTTTCAGGCAGGGCGAACCCTTTTGGCTTCTCCCGGCCCTGTATTAGTATATACAGTCAGGGCCAGAAATATTTGGACAGTGACACAATTTTCGCAAGTTGGGCTCTGCATGCCACCGCATTGGATTTGAAATGAAACCTCTACAACAGAATTCAAGTGCAGATTGTAACGTTTAATTTGAAGGGTTGAACAAAAATACCTGATAGAAAATGTAGGAATTGTACACATTTCTTTACAAACACTCCACATTTTAGGAGCTCAAAAGTAATTGGACAAATAAACATAACCCAAACAAAATATTTATTTTCTCAATATTTTGTTGCAAATCCTTTGGAGGCAATCACTGCCTTAAGTCTGTAACCCATGGACATCACCAAACGCTGGGTTTCCTCCTTCTTAATGCTTTGCCAGGCCTTTCCAGCCGCAGCCTTCAGGTCTTGCTTGTTTGTGGGTCTTTCCGTCTTAAGTCTGGATTTGAGCAAGTGAAATGCATGCTCAATTGGGTTAAGATCTGGTGATTGACTTGGCCATTGCAGAATGTTCCACTTTTTTGCACTCATGAACTCCTGGGTAGCTTTGGCTGTATGCTTGGGGTCATTGTCCATCTGTACTATGAAGCGCCGTCCGATCAACTTTGCAGCATTTGGCTGAATCTGGGCTGAAAGTATATCCCGGTACACTTCAGAATTCATCCGGCTACTCTTGTCTGCTGTTATGTCATCAATAAACACAAGTGACCCAGTGCCTTTGAAAGCCATGCATGCCCATGCCATCACGTTGCCTCCACCATGTTTTACAGAGGATGTGGTGTGCCTTGGATCATGTGCCGTTCCCTTTCTTCTCCAAACTTTTTTCTTCCCATCATTCTGGTACAGGTTGATCTTTGTCTCATCTGTCCATAGAATACTTTTCCAGAACTGAGCTGGCTTGAGGTGTTTTTGGGCAAATTTAACTCTGGCCTGTCTATTTTTGGAATTGATGAATGGTTTGCATCTACAGTAGATGTGAACCCTTTGTATTTACTTTCATGGAGTCTTCTCTTTACTGTTGACTTAGAGACAGATACACCTACTTCCCTGAGAGTGTTCTGGACTTCAGTTAATGTTGTGAACGGGTTCTTCTTCACCAAAGAAAGTATGCGGCGATCATCCACCACTGTTGTCTTCCGTGGACGCCCAGCCCTTTTTGAGTTCCCAAGCTCACCAGTCAATTCCTTTTTTCTCAGAATGTACCCGACTGTTGATTTTGCTAATCCAAGCATGTCTGCTATCTCTCTGATGGATTTTTTCTTGTTTTTCAGCCTCAGGATGTTCTGCTTCACCCCAATTGAGAGTTCCTTTGACCGCATGTTGTCTGGTCACAGCAACAGCTTCCAAATGCAAAACCACACACCTGGAATCAACCCCAGACCTTTTAACTACTTCATTGATTACAGGTTAACGAGGGAGACTCCTTCAGAGTTAATTGCAGCCCTTAGAGTCCATTGTCCAATTACTTTTGGTCCCTTGAAAAAGAGGAGGCTATGCATTACAGAGCTATGATTCCTAAACCCTTTCTCCGATTTGGATGTGGAAACTCTCATATTGCAGCTGGGAGTGTGCACGTTCCGCCCATATTTTATATATATAATTGTATTTCTGAACATGTTTTTGTAAACGGCTAAAATAACAAAACTTGTGTCACTGTCCAAATATTTCTGGCCCTGACTGTAACTTGTAGGCTTTGTAAAAATACTCCCACTTCCCTAGCAGGTTATTGGGGCATCCGGGGTTGCTATATAGCGTTATTCCCTATCGGCGTATAGCGCCGCTATAATCACCATATGGAGGCATCCCAGGATAACCGGGGTCCCTTCGGGACAAGACCGGCTGTGTGTAGCGTGTGGGCAGCCTCATGCTGACGCTGACAAGGCGCGGGTCTGTGTACCCTGTGCTGAGCAGGTGCTTGCATTGCAATCTGGCCTGCCAGTGGCTGCACCTCGCTTCACTTCGCCTACTCCCCCAAGCTTAAACCTCACTCCTACTGAGTTGCATACTAGCGGGGGTTCTCAGCCTGATGTGTCTTCTAGACTGGCTACTGTTGAGCAGTTGATTGCTAAGTCCTTAGCGCGTAAGGCCCCTGCTAAGAAGTGGCAATTGACATCTCATGTCACTGTTTTACCTATGGGAACTGAGGAGTTTTGGAATCTTTGTGGCTATTCCCCGTCTGATGAAGGGGAGCTCTTTTCTGAGTCAGGCTCATCTGATGAGAGACCAAGGGGTCATGACGATTCTGGCTCTGACCCCTTGGCCCGTCACGTTTGGAATTTCCCGAGCAGGCACATTTCCATAACCTTGTGGTCAAGGAATGGGAGCGCCCCAGTAAACTTCCCGGGGTTCCAAAAAGTTGGTATAGGAAGTATCCCTATTCTAAGTATGTCACACACCCCGCTTCAAACATTAATAAATACACTTGGGTTAACCCACCTCTAGGTGGCGATGTTGCAGAGAAGTCTTGAAAAACAAGTCCCTCCCGGTCTATACATACCTGGGACCTCCCACTTATCCCCCCCCCCCGTGTTCTTCTCTGCAAGATGGCGACAAGACAGAAGAATGAAGTCTCCTGCTTGCAGGTAGCCGGGGTGACACCCCGGCCCCCCCTTCTGGTCTATTTCTGCCCGGCTTGTGTTATCTATTTGCCCCTGATTTATTGTGTAGCCTCCCAGCTTAGGCTGCCGGCCGGGCAAGGTTAGACTGCAGCCTAAGGTGCCTAGGAGCTTGCTCCTCCGCTAGACCCCATACCATGGGGCAGCGCGGTTATCCAGCCTGGTGATCCGGATTTGGGATGCCCCGTCCCGTTGCCCCCTATGGGTATTTGCCCTGTGTCCCGCTTGGTCCCTTCTCCCTGCACTAGATGGAGGGGGGGGGCTGTGTCTGTGTCTTGGTACTTGTTGTTTGTCTTCATGTGTTGTCTGACCCTTGTTTTGCGGCTGGCGCTGCCGGTGGGGGGCGGGGCCGGGCGGCGTGCGTGTCGCCCGCCTGTCTGACCGGTCCCCTGTTGTGTGCGGGGCTCTGGGGAGCCCCTCGGACTGTGGAGCGTGCGCCATGTCTTTTGGCGCCCGCTGAGTGTGGCTGGTACTCAGGAGGAGGAGGGGGGCGGGGCCGCGTCTCGCGCGGCCCGTGCTGTGCTGCTGATTGGAGGGGGGCGGGGCCGGAGCGTCTGGCGCGCTTGGGTCACCCGCCCTCCTTCTCCCTGCCTCCTTGTTTCAGGATGGTCTGAATGCTGCCACTGCAGCTGGGTCTCTTGCTCTTGTGTGCATCCATAGATAGATATATATATAGATAGATATAGAGATAGATATAGAGAGAGAGAGATATATAGATAGAGAGAGAGAGATATATAGAGAGAGAGAGATATATAGAGAGAGAGAGATATATATAGAGAGAGAGAGATATATAGAGAGAGAGAGATATATAGAGAGAGAGAGATATATAGAGAGAGAGAGATATATAGATAGAGAGAGAGAGATATATAGATAGAGAGAGAGAGAGATAGAGAGATAGAGAGAGAGAGATAGAGAGATAGAGAGAGAGAGATAGAGAGATAGAGAGAGAGAGATAGAGAGATAGAGAGATAGAGAGAGAGAGAGAGAGAGAGAGAGAGAGAGAGAGAGAGAGAGAGATATAGATAGAGAGAGAGAGAGAGATATAGATAGAGAGAGAGAGAGAGAGAGAGATATAGATAGAGAGAGAGAGAGAGAGATATAGATAGAGAGAGAGAGAGAGAGAGAGAGAGATATAGATAGAGAGAGAGAGAGAGAGAGAGAGATATAGATAGAGAGAGAGAGAGAGAGAGAGAGAGAGAGAGATAGAGAGAGAGATATAGATATATATTATAATTTTTTTTTTTTTTTTTCTGTGTACTGGTTTATGCTATTCACGTATTGACGCATGCTTGTTTGTTATTGCTTGGAGTGACTGTTGTCTTTTCTGTTGCAGATCCTGGGATCCCGTGCTTAAGGGGTCTCCCGGTCTTAGATACCTGGCTAGTAGGGTTGTCCATTAGTTACATTTATATATATTTTAAATTGCAAATCCTCCCACTACTGGGACATTAAAGGGGCATCCCGGGTCGCATACGGCGTAAATCCCTGGGTAATTGCGAATACCACAATTTCACCATATGGAGGCTTCCAAGGATACCGGAAACGGCCCTTCGGGGCAATCTAGGCTGTGTGGGGGTTGTGGGGCTATGCTCCCGGGGGATGATGTCATTATATCCATTCCATGTGCGCAGCGGAACATTGGGCGCCAGTCCAGCACCCCGGTTTCTGGCCCCTCGCTGCCCCTGTCATCTTCTACTCCTCCCCGCCTGTTCCGGACCCCGTGTGACGTTGTCATGGGTGGGGATTCGCAATCCGAGGTATGTGCCCAGTTGGCCAGCCTTGAGAAAATGGTTTCTGCTGGTTGCTCAGAAGGCTCCGGCTAAGCGGAAACACTTGTCCCCGACTCCGCCGGACCCAGACGTGGATAATATTGAGGCATTATATTGGTCAGATTGCCCACCAGCTGAAGAGGGGGAGATTCTAGAGGAACTGGACAACCCTGAGGTCCAGCAGTTGTTTGGTGCTGAGGGTGACCAGGCGGCGGGGATGGTAGTTGACACCCCTTCCATATTGGCTCAAATGTTTGAAGTTTTGGATTTAGACCCTCCTGAGGCGGTTCCTCCGCCTAAGGGTGAGTTGTTTGATGTGGCCAAGCTGCGTTTGGAGTTTCCCAGTCAGCGACATTTTGAGAATGTTGTCCTTAAAGAATGGGAGCAGCCTACGCGTCTCCTTGGTGTTCCGCCTAGTTGGGATAAGAAATCCTTTTCCGGCGGACTTGGTGAAGTGTTGGTCTTTTCCTCCCGAGGTTGATGCCCCGGTTTTGGGGCTATCTAACATGGCTGTGTTGCATTCTCCTGACACTACTACCCTTAAGGATGGCGAAGATCGACGGATTGACCAGCTGGCTCGCCACGGTTTTACCTGTGCGGATTCGGCTTTGAGGCCTGTTTTTGCTTCGGCACTTTTGTTGTTGGCGGTTAGGTCCATTGTCAGGGAGTTATTTGCGCACCTTGTGATGAGTTTGTTGCTCTCAAACGTTGTGAGTCCTTTGTTTCGTTTGTCCTAGCCGCTCAGGATGACGCCATGGTGATGTGTGGCAGGACCACGGCTTTGTTGGTGGCTATCCGACGGTTGGTGTGGTTGCGGCAATGGACTGCTGACTTTAATTCTAAGAAGTCGCTTACGGCTCTTCCCTTTTTGGGTTTGCACCTGTTTGGTGAGAAATTGGATTCGGTTGCCAAGGGAGGTAAGTTACCTCAGCGCAAGAAACTTCGTCATTCCTTTCGGGGGGCGGCCTCTTTTAATCCCTCCTTTCGGGGAGCCAGAGCTGGCAGAGGTGCGGGCTTTTCGGCCTCCAGGGGTGCAAGCTGGAACAAAGGTAGAGGCCGTGGCCGTCCCGGTCACTCCTGGGGTGCCAAACCCAAGCCCGCTGCCAAGGCCGCTCAGCAATGAGGGGGCGCCCTCACCCTTGCAGGTGGGGGGACGGTTGCGACACTTCTCCCGGGTGTGGGACCAGGCGGTCTCGGACAGGTGGATCCGGGAGGTGGTGTCGGCCGGTTACAAGCTGGAGTTCGAGTCCCGACCTCCTCTAAGATTTTTTCAGGTCTCGTGTTCCCTCAGATCCTTTGGCCGCGCAGGGGCTCCTGGCGGTGGTGAGGAATCTTCTGGAAATGGCAGTCATCTGCCCGGTCCCTCCTTCGGAGGTGGGCCGCGGGTATTATTCCAATCTCTTCACAGTGCCCAAGAAGGACGGGTCGGTTCTTCCCATCCTGGATCTGAAGTTCCTCAACGTGTTTATTCGTCCCCGGAAGTTTCGCATGGAAACTCTGCGCTCTGCCATCAATTCTCTTCGGCAGGGGGACTTCATGACGTCCATAGACGTCAAGGATGCCTACCTTCATATTCCTATATTTCCGGCTCACCAAAGGTTTCTTCGCTTCGTGGTGGAAGATCGGCATTTTTAATTTGTGGCTCTTCCGTTCGGCCTTACCTCGGCTCCAAGAGTGTTCACCAAGGTGTTGGCGGGCGTGATGGCCCTTCTCAGAGCTCAGGGGATTCGCATTGTGCCTTATCTGGACGATCTTCTCATCATGGCTCCTTCCTTCAGTCAAGCGGAGATGGACACCAGGACGGTGGTATCCACTCTGGAGAGGTTCGGCTGGGTGATCAACTATCCCAAGTCCTCTCTCGTTCCGGCCAGGGTGGTGTCCTTCCTGGGGATGTCCTTGGATTCTTGCCAACACAGAGTGTTTCTGCCTCAGGCCAAAGTTCTCTTGATTCAGGAATTGGCGCAGCTTCTTCTTTCCAATCCTTGCCCGTCCATCCGGCTAGGGATGAGACTGGTGGGGTTGATGGTAGCTTCCTTCGAGGCAGTTCCCTTTGCTCAGTTTCACACGAGGACGCTTCAGCTTCATCTGTTGGCGTCTTGGGACCGGCGACCGCGGTCGTTCGATGGGTCTTTCCGGATGTCCTCCCGGGTTTGGCAGTCTCTCCAGTGGTGGATGGTCTCGGACAATCTCTTGAGGGGCAGGTCCTGACGCCTCTTTGGGAAACTGTCACCACGGACGCCAGTTTGTCGGGATGGGGAGGTTTCTGGAAGGACCTTCTGTTCCAGGGCGGTGGGGTCCTCTGGAGGCCCACGTGCCCATCAACGTTCTGGAATTGAGAGCCATCAGGTTGGTTCTGTCTCACTTGACACAGCATTTACAGGGCTTGCCGGTTCAGGTTCGGTCGGACAATGGGACGGCGGTTGCTTACATGAATCACCAGGGAGGGACTCGCAGTCAGAGTGCCCTCGGAGAGGTGTCTCTGATTCTAGCCTGGGCGGAGACTCATGCCCCTTGCATCTCGGCAGTGTACATTCCAGGAGTGGAAAACACGGAGGCGGACTTCCTGAGCAGGTGCTCTTCCCGCCGGGGGAATGGTCTCTCCACCCCCAGGTGTTTCGGTCGCTTTGTCTCCGGTGGGGGACGCCGGAGGTGGATCTGTTTGCCTCTCGTCACAATTGCAAGCTTCCGACATTCGTGTCGCTCTCTCAGGATCCTCTGGCTTTGGCGGTGGATGCCATGTCCCTGAGCTGGGGGGACCTGGGGTTTCTTTTATCTGTTTCCTCCGATCCCCATGCTAGGCAAGGTGTTGCGAAAGCTGGCCCTGGAAGGGGTTCCCACCATTCTCGTGGCTCCAAGGTGGCCAAGGAGGGTGTGGTTCGCAGACATCGTTCGTCTGGCGGTGGATCAGTTCGATCTGCCTCTTCGGCCGGATCTTCTCACACAGGGTCAACTGCGTTACCCCAATTTACCAACGCTGGCTTTGATGGCCTGGCTGCTGAAACCTCCATCTTAAGGGAGGAGGGTCTTTCGGATTCTGTTATTCGGACTCTTAGCGCCCGGAAGAGGTCCTCTATTATAGGACTTGGAGATCTTATATTGATTGGAGGCTAGATCTTTGCCCTGTCGGGTCTTTTCTGTTTCCAGGATTTTGGAATTTCTTCAATCAGGGCTGGACTCGGGTCTTCAGCTGAGTACTTTGAAGGGGCAGGTTTCTGCCTTGTCTGTCTTTTTTCAAAGGTCCTTTGCACTTCATCCTTTGGTCAAGACTTTCTTCCAGGGGGTCTCACATTTGCGGCCTCCTAGGAAGCCTTTGCTCCCTGTGTTTGGGATTTGAATTTGGTTCTCTCTGCTCTTCAGACTCCTCCTTTTGAGCCTTTGCAGGATATTGCTCTTTCTACTCTGACTCAGAAGGTTGCCTTTTTGGTGGCCATCACTTCGGTTCGGCGTGTTTCGGAGTTGGCGGCCTTGTCGATTCAGGCTCCTTACTTTGAGAGACATCAGTGGTTTTCCGCTTCAAACCGGACTTTCTTCCTAAGGTGGTCTCTGCTTTTCATCTTAACCAGGACATTGTTCTTCCGTCCTTGTGTCCTAAGCCTAGGAATGACAAGGAGAGGGTTTTGCATTGTTTTGATGTGGTACGCTGTGTTTAGTACTATTTGCTTACTACATCTCCTTTTCGTAAGACTGATGCCTTTTTTGTGGTGCCCTGTGGGCCTAGGAAGGGTTTGGCTCCGGCTAAGTCTTCCATTAGCAAATGGATTCGTCAGGCTGTTGTTGGGGCCTAATTTGCCAAGGGGAAGGTTCCCCCTTTTCATATCACTGCTCATTCTACTCGTGCTGTTGGGACGTTTTGGGCTTTTCAGCACCAGGCTTATGTTGAGCAAGTTTGTAAGGCTGCTACTTGGTCTTCTGTTCACATTTTTTCCAAGTTTTATAAGGTTGACGTGCGGGCTTCAGCGGATGCTGTTTGGCCGCAAGGTTCTGCAGGCTGCAGTGGTTTGAGTTTTGCATTATTGCCTTGTTGGATACCCGCCCTTTCTGGACACTGCTTTTGGATGTCCCAAGTGTAATTATTAATTTTTGAAGCGGGGTGTGTGACATACTTAGAATAATACCATTTTGTGAATACTCGCCTGTAAAATGGGTATTATAAGTATGTCACACACCCCACTTCACCCGCCCTTTTTGGTATCCTAGATCTTTTATATGGTGAAGCTTTGTTTACAGTTTGAGGGTTACCAATGGTTTTTTCTGGTACCTTGTCTTTACTGCTGTTTGAAAACTGGGGGATAAGTGGGAGGTCCCTTTGCCAACCATCGGGTGGTTAAGACCTTCTTCCAGGGGGTTACTCACGTGCGCCTTCCACGTAAGCCTATGTTACCAGTCTGGGATTTGAATTTGGTCTTATCCGCTATGCAGGGTCCTCCTTTTTGAGCCTCTGCGTAAGGCCCCTTTGTCTATCTTGACGCTTAAGGTAGCATTTTTGGTAGCTATCACTTCTGTTAGGCGTGGTGGTGGTGTTTCGGTTTAAGCCAGATTTTCTGCCTAAGGTTGTGTCTGCTTTTCACCTCAATCAGGACATTGTCTTGCCTTGTGTCCTAATCCTAGTAGCCCTAAGGAGAGGGTCTTACATTCTCTGGATGTGGTTAGGACTTTGAAGTTTTATTTGGTTGCTACTGAATCTTTCAGGAAGACTGATGCTCTTTTTGTTCTCCCTTCTGGACCTAGGAAGGGTTTGCCTTCGGCTAAATCCACTATCAGTAAGTGGATCCGTTAGGCGGTGGTGCAAGCCTATTCTGCTAAGGGGAAGGAGCTTCCCTTCCGCCTTACTGCTCATTCTGCTTGTGCTATTGATGCCTCTTGGGCTTTTCAGCACCAAGCTTCTGTTGAACAAGTTTGCAAGGCCGCTACTTGGTCTTCTGTTCATACCTTTTCTAAGTTTTACAAGGTTGATGTTAGGGCCTCAGCGGATGCTGCTTTTGGCTGCAAAGTTCTGCAGGCGGCAGTGGTTTAAATATGGTTTGAATATTCTGGAACAGGACGTGCTGTATACTTGGAATAATACAATTCTGTGAGTACTCACCTGTAGAATTGGTATTATAAGTATACAGCACGTCCTGTTCCATCCCGCCCTTGTTAACATTATATTCTTAGTATACAGTACGTCCTGCTCCAGATAAGATTATTTTCGTCTGGGTATTACTCCGCCAGATGGCGCTGGACTGCAGAGACCGCAAAATTGGCTCCTCCCGGCCCCTCAAATACCCGGGACCTCCCACAAATTCCCTGATTTACTCTGCAGTCTGGACTGCGAAGGACAAGAAGATGGCTCTCCTCGCAGGTGAGCGGGGCTATTAGCCTGCGGCCCTGTAGGACTATTCCCACCCGTTCCTTTGTTACTGTGCCTCCCAGCTTTGGCTGCGCTGGTGCGGGTGATGGTAGGCAGCACCGCTGCGGGTGCTTAGGAGCGCTGCTCCACCGCAATCCCCCGCCAAAGGGTTGGTGGTATAGGCATATGGTGAGCCTTATGGGATGCCTCTCCCGCGCTATTGCCCCTTGCCCCTGTCTATCGGTGGGCCCTACATTAGGTGGTTGCTGCCCTCCCTCGCTTTCCCTTGTAGTTCTCGGGGGGGGGGGGGGGCGAGGGTGTGTGCTTTGTACATTCACTTTGTATGTGTGCTTGGTATGCCTTTAGTTCTGTCACCGCACAGACGCACGCTCTTCTACTGCGTTCAGCGGTTGCATTACTTCAGGCGCCATTATTGGTTGCTTGTCACATGTGCGGCTTCGCGCTCTTCGGAGGGCGTGTTCCGCATCACTGTCTCCGCGGCATAAGCCCCTCGAGGCATACTCGCCGCTATTTTTTCTTGCCTCTTCGTGCTGTGTGGCTGGCGCCTACCGCTGTCTGTGAGTGCCCTCGCGGGCTGTTTTTATGTCATGTATGCATGTCGCTTACGGGGTTTTTCGCTTATGTCTTACAGGCGGGTCAAGCTCATTTGGTTTCTCCTGGCCCTTCCCCCTCTATTTAGTTAAAATTTTTGAGGCCTAGTGTGCTAATTCCTCCCACTTCCCTAGCGGGTTATTGGGGCACCCCCGGTTGCTTTTAGCGTGAATCCCTGTCTGCCTATTGTGCCGCTATAATCGCCATATGAAGGCATCTCAGGATAATGTGCTTGGGGTTCATTTGGGACAAGCCCGGCTGTGTGTAGCGTGTGGGGTGTCCCCTACAAGTGTTGACAATGTGCGGGTTTGTGTACCTTGTGCCCAGCAGGTGCTTGCGCTGCAGCCTGGTTTACTAGCAGCTGGGCCTGCTCCACGTCTGGCTTCGCCTACTTCCCCAAGCTTTAAATTTGACTCACAGTGAGCTGCATACCAGTGGGGAATCTCAGCTCGATGTGTCTACTAGACGGGCTAGTGTTGAAAAGTTGCTTGCTAATACCAAGGGGCGTAAGGCCTCTAAGAGGCGGCATTTGATGCCTGATGTCACTTTTCCCTATGGAGGCTGAAGAGTTCTTTGAACTGTCTGGTTATACTCCCCTGGAAGAAGGGTAATTGTTCTCTGACTCTGAGTCATCTGATGAGCGGCCCAAGGGTTATGATGATTCTGGCTCTGATCCCTGGGCCCCAGATGATACTGATAGGCTTTTGGCTCAGATCTTTGAAGTGCTTTCTATCTCTTCCCCCGGTCGCGGCTCCTAAGCAGCAGGGGGTATTGTTTCATATTGCTAAGCCACGTTTAGAGTTTCCTGAACAATCTCATTTCAATAATCTCATGCTCAAGGAATGGGAGCGTCCTAGCAGGCTCCCCGGAGTCCCTAAGAGTTGGGATAAGAGATATCCCTTTCCTGCTGATGTTGTAAAGCGTTGGTCATCCCCTCCAGAAGTGGATGCCCCAGTCCTGGGTTTGTCTTAACACCTCTGTCATGCATTCCCCTGACTCTACTACTCTGAGGGATAGTGAGGACCGGCGTATTGATCAGCTGGCATCCCATGCTTTTGCCTGTGTGGGGACGGCGCTGCGCCCGGTTTGTGCCTCTGCCATTACAGCTGTGGCTATTAGGATCCTGCTTAAGTGTCCTGGATGGAGCTCCTGATGATGTGTCTAGTGACGAGTATAATGCACTCTCGTGCTGTAAGGTATTTGTTGCTTATGTCCTCTCTGCCTTGGATGATACCATTAGGATGTGTGGCAGAGCCTCTGCCTTGGTGGTGGCTATACGCCGCTCGGTTTGGCTGCGCCAGTGGGCAGCGGACAACGCTGTCAAGAAGGCTCTCACTGGTTTTCCCTTCAAAGGACTACGCCTATTTGGGGACCGCCTGGACCCGTTTGCTAAGGGAGGCAGGTTACCCCAGTGCAGGAGGCAGTCTCGGCCCTTTCGGGGCTCAGGCTCCTTTTCTTCCCCCTACCGTGGATCCAGACCGGGGAGGGGGGGGGGGGTCTCCTTTACTGGGACCCGAGAAGATTTCTGGGGTAGGGGCAGAGGACGTGGACGCCCTGGCTCAGATGGGTCAGTCAGGCCCATCCTGGACTTGAAGATCCTCAACAAGTTTGTCAGAGCGCAGAGTTTCCATGAGAAAGCGCCTGCATCTATCAGTTCCCTGCGTCCAGGGGACTTCATGACGTCTGTGGACATCAAGGATGCTTACCTTCATATTCCTGTCTTTCCAGGTCATCAAAGATTCCTCAGATTCGCTCTGGAGGATCAGCACTACCAATTTGTGGCCTTGCCCTTCGGTCTCACTTCAGCTCCCAGAGTGTTCACCAAGGTGCTGGCGGGAGTGATGGCTCTGCTCAGGTCTCAGGGCATTCGCGTTCTGCCCTATTTGGACGACATTCTCATCACTTCTCAGTCAGGCAGAGCTGGATAATCAGCTAGTAGTGTCCACACTGGAGTCATTTGGCTGGGTGATCAACCATCCCAAGTCTTCCCCGTCTCCCTCCTTGGTGACACCATTCCTGGGAATGAATCTGGATACAGTTCAGGCAAGGATTTTTCTTCCTCAGCAGAAGGTGGACAGTCTGCTAGTGCAGGTTCAGTTCCTGCCCTCTTGCCCTCATCCCTCTATCAGGCAGGTAATGCAGCTGGTGGGCCTGATGGTGTTGTGCTTCGAGGCGGTCCTTTATGCCCAGTTTCACATGAGGCCTCTGCTCACTCAGGGACATTTACGCCATCCCAATTTACAAACACTGACTTTGACGGCCTGGCTGCTGAAACCTCCATCTTGGTGGAGAAGGGGCTGTCTGCCTCTGTCGTTAACACCATGATTAGGGCTAGGAAGAAGACTTCTTCCATTTACTATAGGGTTTGGCGTGCCTACATTGACTGGTGTGAGTCTTGGTCTCTTCCCTGTCGTCTGTTCTCTATTCCCAGGATTCTGGAGTTCCTCCAACATGGTTTGGATCTGGGGCTTCAACTCGGTACTCTGAAGGGTCATGTCTCTGCCCTGGCTGTTTTCTAACAGAGATCTTTTGCTCAGCATTCTCTGATCAGGACCATTTTCCAGGGGGTTACTCATGTGCTTCCTTCACGTAAGCCTATGTTGTCTGTCTGAGATTTGAACTTGGTCCTGTCTGCCCTGCAGGGTGCTCCCTTTGAACCTGTGCAGGATGTTGCCCTGGCCATTCTTACTCTCAAGGTTGTCTTTTTGGTGGCTATCACTTCTGTTAGGCGTGTTTCTGAGTTGGCGGCGCTTTCCATCCAGCCCCCCTACTTTGAGAGACACCAGGACAAGGTGGTGTTTCGCTTCAAGCCAGATTTTCTGCCTAAGGTTGTATCTGCCTTTCATCTTGTTCTACCTTCCTTGTGCCCTAATCCTAGTAACACTAAGTAAAGGGTTTTGCATTCCTTGGATGTGGTTAGGAATCTGAAGTACTATCTGGTGGCTACTGCACCTTTCAGGGAAACTGATGCTGTGGTCCCTTCTGGTCCTAGGAAGGGTTTGGCTCCTGCTAAATCTACTATCAGCAAATGGATCTGTCAGGCTGTGATTCAGGCCTACACTGATAAGGGGAAGAATCCTCCCTTCCGCCTTACTGCTCATTCTACTCGTGCTATTGGTGCCTCTTGGGCTTTTCAGCACCAGGCTTCTGTTGAACAAGTTTGCAAGGCCACTACTTGGTCTTCTGTTCATACCTTTTCAAAGTTTTACAAGGTTGATGTTAGGGCCTCAGCTGATGCTGCTTTTGGCCGCAAGGTTCTGCAGGCGGCAGTGGTCTGACCTGTCTGTTGTTACCTTTGGGGATCCCACCCTGCTTTATGGACACTGCTATTGGATGTCCTCAAATGTAATGATTCTTATCTGGAGCAGGACTTACTGTATACTAAGAATAATACAATTCTGTGATTACTCACCTGTAGAATTGGTATTATGAGTATACAGTACGTCCTGCTCCACCCCACCCTTGGTTTTTCATTATCCTTGGATCCCTTGTATGGTGATTGTTATCTTTGTTTTACAGTTGCTAGTTGGTTCTGTTATCTTTCTCCTGGCTTCTTACCTGCTTTTCAATACTGGGGATTTGTGGGAGGTCCCGGGTATTTGAGGGGCCGGGAGGAGCCAATTTCGTGGTCTCTGCAGTCCAGCACCATCTGGCGGAGTAATACCCAAGAGTAGAGAATCTTACCTTGAGCAGGACGTACTGTATACTCATAATAACAATTCTACAGGTGAGTAATCACAGAATTGTATTTATTATTGGTGTGCCACACACCCCGCTTCACTTCTTAAATATTCATCCATTAATGGGTTAATCCACCGCCAGGTGACGTAGTGCAGAGAGGAAGTCTTGTAACGAGCCCCCTTCCGGGCTATATATACCTGGTACCTCCCTTCAATCACCAGTATTTTTTCTCTCTGCTTGCTGACAAGTCAGAAGATGGAAGTCTCCTGCTTACAGGTAGGCCGCCCCCCTTTTGGTCTATTTCTGCCCCGGTTTGAGTTTGTATACCTTTATGGTGGAATGGAAGCCTCCCAGCCTAGGCTGCTCACCGGGCAAATGGTAGATGGCACTTTAAGTGCCTAGGAGCTTATCTCCTACCGCTCGACCTCATGCGTGGGGCAATGCGGCTATCCGGCATGGTGATCCGGAAATGGGATGCCCCTGTCCCGAGGGTCCCCGTAGCCCCTTTCTCTCCCGTTACGGTCCCTTCTCCCTTCACTATGGGGGGGGGGGGGGGGGGTGTGAGGGTGTGCTTTAAGTATGTGTGTTTCACTTGTATCACTTCATTTCAACATGTGTATGTGTTCATGATTATGCATTCACTGTATTCAGCATGTGTATACTTTTGGTTTTGGTCTGCTTTAAGGGCAGGCTGCGCTGGGTAGGGGCTGGCCACTTTTCTTTACAGACTGTTGCTTTATGGCCCCCTACCCCCTCCCCCCTCCCCTCTCCCCTTTTTTCCCCGCCTGGCATTTTATGTTTTCCTTAGGCTGCGCCATGCGGTCTTTATCCTCCCCCCTCCGCTGCCTGGGCGCACGTGTAGTGGCCCAGCTGAGAGTGATTTCCAGCTGATCGGCGTAGGGGGGGGCGGGTCCCGCTGACACGGTGTCGGGGGCGCGGCGCCGACATCATGCGGCGTCTTGCGGCGGGCCCAGCGTTTACGTCCTTTTAAAAGCAGGAAGTCGCGTGGGCGCGCGGCCGCACTCAGTCTTCCGTGCTGGCTGCTGGCTGCAGTCTTGCTCCGGCTGCTGCCTTCGCTGACCAGGTAAGCGGCCCCACCCGTTGGGGCCGTTAAGTGGGGAATGCATTTACTTGCAGTGATATAGTGGGGAGTCACTTTGTATTAAGAGGCCGTGATTTGGCTCTTATTTAAAGGCACTTTGGTGCCATGCTTATATGTTTTTTTATACACATGTGAGGATCTGATGGTTTTTCTTTTCCTTGCAGATCCTGGGATCCCTGCTTATGGTGGCCCTCCGGCTCTATGTGCCTGGCTAATTATGGGGATATCTAGTTAATGTATATATACATAGACCAGGGGTGGGCAATTATTTTTTCCATGGGGCCACATGAGAAACTAAAAATATTGTGGAGGGCCGCTGAGCTATGGGCGTCTAAGCGACGTCTAAGCTCAGCGGCTCTGAGTGCGCTGGCGGCTGCATCTCGAGCTTCCCTCTAACAGGGAGCGCGCCCGCGCTGGCCATTCTCAAATGGCTGACACAGGCACGCGCCCTGCTAGAGGGATAGCGGGCATGCGGCCGCAGCTCGTGCATGCGCCGTTGAACTGGGAAAGAAGGTGAGTTTATGGGCGACCTGGGGGTTTCACACAGCGGGGCATCCCGATTTTGGATGCCCCACGGGGAGGGGATCTATAAGATTCCCAGGCTGATAAAGCAGGGTTTTGGTCCACTTCAAACGTTCTGATGTGATAATTTCCCAGCCAATCAGAGAAGCCCTTGGCTTCTGGCAGTCTGGAAGGAGAGCTCATATCAGCTGGGGCAAAGTGTAAGAATGGTGGGCAGCAGGAAGGGGACATGGTGAGAGCATGATGGACAGCAGGAAGGGGGCATGGTGAGAGCATGGTGGACAGCAGGAAGGGGGCATGGTGAGAGCATGGTGGACAGCAGGAAGGGGGCATGGTGAGAGCATGGTGGACAGCAGGAAGGGGGCATGGTGAGAGCATGGTGGACAGCAGGAAGGGGACATGGTGAGAGCATGGTGGACAGCAGGAAGGGGGCAT
This sequence comes from Gastrophryne carolinensis, assembly GCA_027917425.1. NCBI lineage: Eukaryota > Metazoa > Chordata > Amphibia > Anura > Microhylidae > Gastrophryne > Gastrophryne carolinensis. The sequence continues at coordinate 321,593,482 of CM051239.1, forward strand.
GGTGAGAGCATGGTGGACAGCAGGAAGGGGGCATGGTGAGAGCATGGTGGGCAGCAGGAAGGGGGCATGGTGAGAGCATGGTGGACAGCAGGAAGGGGGCATGGTGAGAGCATGGTGGACAGCAGGAAGGGGGCATGGTGAGAGCATGGTGGACAGCAGGAAGGGGGCATGGTGAGAGCATGGTGGACAGCAGGAAGGGGACATGGTGAGAGCATGGAAGGGGGCATGGTGAGAGCATGTGGACAGCAGGAAGGGGGCATGGTGAAAGCATGTGGACAGCAGGAAGGGGGCATGGTGAGAGCATGTGGACAGCAGGAAGGGGGCATGGTGAGAGCATGTGGACAGCAGGAAGGGGGCATGGGGAGAGCATGTGGGCAGCAGGAAGGGGACATGGTGAGAGCATGTGGACAGCAGGAAGGGGACATGGTGAGAGCATGGTGGACAGCAGGAAGGGGGCATGGTGAGAGCATGGTGGACAGCAGGAAGGGGGCATGGTGAGAGCATGTGGGCAGCAGGAAGGGGGCATGGTGAGAGCATGTGGACAGCAGGAAGGGGGCATGGTGAGAGCATGTGGACAGCAGGAAGGGGGCATGGTGAGAGCATGGTGGACTTCAGGAAGGGGGCATGGTGAGAGCATGGTGGACAGCAGGAAGGGGACATGGTGAGAGCATGGTGGACAGCAGGAAGGGGACATGGTGGGAGCATGGTGGACAGCAGGAAGGGGGCATGGTGGGAGCATGTGGACAGCAGGAAGGGGGCATGGTGAGAGCATGGTGGACGGCAGGAAGGGGACATGGTGAGAGCATGGTGGACGGCAGGAAGGGGGCATGGTGAGAGCATGGTGGACAGCAGGAAGGGGACATGGTGAGAGCATGGTGGACGGCAGGAAGGGGACATGGTGAGAGCATGGTGGGCAGGTACATGGTGAAAAAGAGACAGCAGGCAGGAAGGGAAAACACAAGCAAACTACATAATCTTTCTGAGCAGACTTACTGATGCTCTGGAGCCCCTACTCTGCCCTTTCAAAGTCCCCAGGTCTCTATCACCTGCTCATCGGGTCTGGCTTCCTCAGAGGAAGGGAGAATGTGCCAGACCCGACGAGCCGAGCGGCCGATCAGCTGCTGCTTAACCTAAGCCTCTCACACTGTACACAGGCGATCACCTAAGTTAAGCAGCAGCCGATCGGCCACTCGGCTCGTCGAGTCTGGCATGTTTTCCCTTCCTCTGCGTCTCTTACTGGCCAGCTCAGCCCGGGCCGGTAAGAGCCTAGCAAAGGGCCGTATACGGCCCGCGGGCCGTACATTGCCCAGGTCTGACATAGACTATATATATAAATATATATATATATATATATATATATATATATAGTTTATTAAAGGGGACCTTAACTTAAAAAAAAAAATATATATATATATATATTTAAAAAAAAAAAAAAAATCCTCCCTTCCGGGACATTACTAATAAAGGGGCATCCTGGGTTGGCTTATGCCTTAAAAGTCCCAGTATTGCGAATACCATAAATCACCATATGGAGGCTTCCGTAATTTCCGGAAACGGTTCTGCTGAGCCGTTCGGGGGGGTGCGTAGGTTGTGGGGTTCCACTCCCAGCTGATGATGTCTTTATTTGCATCCCTTGTGCAAAACAGACTATTGCGCGCCAGTCAGTTGCTTCGGCTGCGGGTCCATCGCATCCTTCATCATCTCCTACCTCTCCCTCCCTATTCCGGACCCCGCATGACACTGTCAAAAGTGGGGATTCGCATTCCGAGGCGGCAGCACAGCCCAGCGCCAGGAAAGTAATGCCCGTTAAAGCAGCGTTAAAGGCCGCTGCAAAACGAAGGCACCTGACTCCGGTACCTTCGGCTCCACAGGACGAGTTTTGTGAACCTGTGGAATGGTCCGATGGATCCCCGGACGAGGATGAATTCCCGTCGGAGTCAGATGAGCCGACAGGTCAGCTTGTGGCTGATGAGATTGGCGATTGGTCAGAGGGGGTTGTTTTTGACACCCCCTCTATTCTGGCTCAAATGTTTAAAATTTTGAGTTTAGATATGCCTGAGGCGGCCGCCCCGCCAGAGGGTCAGTTGTTTAAAGAACCTCAGCCGCGTTTGGTTTTTCCCAGACAACACCACTTTGAGAGGGTGGTTCTTAAGGAATGGGAACATCCCACGCGGTTATCTGGAATTCCTTCCAGTTGGGAAAAGCGTTATCCTTTTCCACCAGAATTGGTGAAGCTTTGGTCTGTCCCTCCTGACGTCGATACCCCTGTACTAGGGCTCTCCAGCACGGCTGAGTCAGCTGAGACCACTGTCCCTAAAGATGGGGAAGATCGTCGGATTGACCAATACGCTCGACATGGTTTTATCTATTCCGGGTCAGCGTTGCGCCCGGTATGTGCTTCAGCCCTTCTTCTATTGGCAATTAAGTCCTTAATTCAGGGGCTATATGAGGATCTTAATCCCGCTTGCAAACAGTTCACTGCGCTTAAGCAGTGTGAATCTATTGTGGCTTATGACCTGGCTGCTCAGGACGATGCGCTGATTATGAGTAGCAAGGCAGCAGCTATGCTGGTGGCTATTCGCAGGTCAGTATGGCTGCGTCAGTGGTCAGCGGACACGGCTTCCAAAAAGGTGCTCACAGCTCTCCCCTTTTTGGGGTTGCGTCTGTTCGGGGAGAAAATTGATTCAGTCGCAAAGGGTGGTAAGATGCCACAACGCAAGAGGCCTCTGGGTCCCTTCAGGGGGGCAAGTTCCGGTAGGCCTTCCTTTCGAGGATTCAGAGCGGGCAGGGGTGCGTCCTTTCCCGCTACCAGTGGCGCAGGTTGGACTCGGGAGGGGCCGTGGCCGGCCCACTCAGTCCTGGGGCACCAAGCCCAAACCTGCTGATAAGCTCACTCAGCAATGAGGGGCTGCCCTCACCCGTGCGGGTGGGGGGACTATTGCGACACTTCTACCATTGGAACCAAGTGGTTCCAGGCAGATGGATCCAGGAGGTAGTGTCGCCCGGTTACGACCTGGAATTCGAGTCTCACCCTCCTTCACGGTCCATTCATGGGTCGGTTCATCCCGGCCTGAACTCTCATCAAGACGGAGTGTGTCTTTCTTTTGCCCAAATTCACAACGCTTCAGCTATTTCTGTTAGCGTATTAGGTCCAGCAACCTCAGTCGCTGGATCAGTCCTTCCAGTTGTCCTCCCGTGTACGGCAGTCCCTCCTGTGGTGCTTGGTCTCGACCAATCTTGTGTAGGGCAGGCCTTTCCTGACCCCCCTTTGGAAAATTGTCACCATGGACGCCAGTCTGTCGGGATGGGGCAGATTCTGGAAGGAGCTGCAGTTTCAGGGGCAGTGGGGACCTCAAAGGCCCCACTTACCCATCAATATTCTGAAACTGAGAATCATCCGTCAGGTGCTTGCTCTCCTGACTCAGCACGTTCTGGGCCTTCCGGTCCAGATGTGTTCAGACAATCAAACAGCGGTTGCTTACGTCGGTCTTCAGGGAAGGACGCGCAGTCTGAGTACTCTGAGAAGTGTCCCTGATCCGGACCTGGACAGTGTTCCATGTTCCCTGTCTCTCGGCGGTTTACGTTCCAGAGGTGATGGAACAGGTAGCGGACCGGTTGAGCAAGTGCTCTCCCCGTCTGGAAGAATAGGCTCTCCATCCTCGGGTGGTTCGCTTACTGTGTCTCCAATGGGAGACCCCGGAGGTGGACCTGTTGGCCCCTCATCACTATCACAGGCTCCCGAACTTCGTGTCGCTCTCCCAGGATCCTCTGGCTCTGGCAGTGGACGCTATGTCCCTGAACTGGGGAGCTCTGGGATTTCTATACCTGTTTCCTCCGATGCCCATGCTGGGCAGGGTTCTTCAGAAGTTGGCTCTGGAAAAGGTGTACGCCGTTCTCGTGGCCCCAGGGTGGCCAAGACGAGTAAGGTTCGCAGGCATCGTTCGGCTGGCAGTGGACCAGTTCGTTCTGCCTCTTCGGCCCGATCTGCTCACTCAGGGTCAATTGTGTTACCCCAATTTACCAGCGCTGGGTTTGATGGCCTGGCTGCTGAAACCTCCATCCTGAAGGAGGAGGGTCTTTCTGATTCGGTCATTAAGACTCTGATCAGTGCCCGGAAGAAGTCTTCTTCCATCACCTACTATAGGACTTGGAAAGCCTATATCGCTTGGTGTGAGATAAGATCTTTTCCTTGTAGGGTCTTTTCGGTCTCCAGGATTATGGAGTTTTTACAATCAGGGCTGGACTCTGGTCTCCAGCTAAGTACGTTGAAAGGGCAGGTCTCTGCCTTATCTATCTTTTTTCAGAAGCGTGTTGCGCTTAAACCTTTAGTTAAAACTTTTTTCCAGGGGGTTACGCATGTGCGGCCTCCCAGGAAACCATTACTCCCGGTTTGGGATTTGAATTTGGTTCTTTCGGCTCTTCAGGCTCCTCCTTTTGAGCCTTTGCAAGATATTGCTTTGTCTACCCTGACTCAGAAGATTGTCTTCTTGGTAGCTATCACTTCTGTCCGGCGTGTCTCAGAGTTGGCGGCCTTAACTATCCAGGCGCCTTACTTTGAGAGGCTTCAGGATAAAGTGGTCTTTCGGTTCAAGCCAGACTTTCTTCCTAAGGTTGTTTCTGCTTTTCATTTGAATCAGGATATTGTTCTTCCCTCCTTGTGTCCTAATCCTAAGAATGACAGAGAGGGTTTTGCATTGTTTGGATGTAGTACGCTGTGTTAAGTACTACTTGATTATCACGTCTCCTTTTCGTAGGACGGATTCCTTTTTTGTTGTGCCCCATGGGCCTAAGAAGGGTTTGGCACCAGCCAAATCTGCCACTAGCAAGTGGATACCTCAGGCCGTTACTGCGGCCTATTCGGCTAAGGGAAGAGTTCCCCCTTTTCGTATCACTGCTCATTCCACTCGCGCTGTTGGGGCGTCTTGGGCATTTCAGCACCAAGCTTCTGTTGAACAGGTTTGTAAGGCCGCCACTTGGTCTTCTGTTCACACTTTTTCTAAGTTTTACAAAGTTGATGTGCGGGCCTCAGCGGATGCTGTTTTTGGCCACAAAGTTCTGCAGACTGCAGTCATTTAAGTTATGCTTCACCTGGCCTTGAGATGCCCTTCCCTTGTGGACACTGCTTTTGGATGTCCCATTAATGGATGAATATTTAAGAAGTGAAGCGGGGTGTGTGGCACACCAAGAATAATACCATTTTGTGAGTACTCACCTGAAAAATGGATATTGTTGGTGTGCCACACACCCCGCTTCACTCCCACCCTTTTCGGTATTACCGAAGCATTTATATGGTGAAGCCCTTTTTTATTTATATCAAAATTGATTTTTGAGGTTACCGGTGGAATACTGGTACCTTGTCTTTCTGCTTTTTGAATATACTGGTGATTGAAGGGAGGTACCAGGTATATATAGGCCGGAAGGGGGCTCGTTACAAGACTTCCTCTCTGCACTACGTCACCTGGCGGTGGATTAACCCATTAATGGATGAATATTTAAGAAGTGAAGTGGGGCGTGTGGCACACCAACAATATCCATTTTTCAGGTGGTATTTTTTGGTTACCTCTGTATGTTGATTGTTCATTTTGTGTTTATTATTCTCCCGGCTTCTTGTATAACTGCTTGTCAACACTGGGAATTGGTGGGAGGTTCCTGGCTATTTAAGGGGCTGGGAGTGTCCACAAGCTTTTTTTTTTTCTGCAGTCCAGCACCATATTGTGGATGTATAACCCATGTGTAAGGAATATTCTGGAACAGGTCGTGCTGTATACTTATAATACCAATTCTACAGGTGATTACTCACAGAATTGTGTTTTTTTGTAGATTAAGGGTTGATGGGGGTTTGAATCCCTCTTGTGCCCATGTGCTCCCCCTATTTTTTGGGTTGACAGTCTCAGGAGTGACCTTATTCAGGGACCCCCCCTCCCCGACCAGGAGATCATAGATGCCTTACCTTACCTCTAGAGCCATATTCTTTATCATGGACGTATCTGTGGAAGCAATCAGAGCAAAAGCGAAAAGCATGGTGGACAGTGCCAGGCGTGTGCTATGGCTTAAGACTTGGGTAGGAGACCAGCCATCTAAGTGTGCCAAAAAGAAAATTACCCTCAAAGGAAAGACCACAAAAGGTGCGACTTGCCTGGTTAGATTTTTTTTTTCCCGTCCTTCTGAAAAAGGAAATATGTTTCTGGTTAAAAGAAGGGCTCCGGTGCCCCCTCAGCAGGTAGATAAGAAACCAAGGTATCCTCAGCGAGAGATTTAAAAGGCCTGAAATCAGGAAGCCTTGGCAGACCCAAGCCTCAGTCCTGACATCCTCTCCCCATCCTCCCATTTTTTTTTTCCACTGCCTGGAAGATTTTCCCAAATCCCCTTTATTTTAAAGTGTACCAAAACCCAGGATTTTGACTATCCTGGGTTTTGGTCCTTGGCACCCTGATACTCCGCTGTATGAACCCCTCCCCCCAGGTCCCCCAATTTGACTCGCCATTCCCTGGTCCTATGACGCATGCTCGGCCGCTCGTCTAATTACTGCGCTCTGATTCACTCCCGCCCCTTCGTCTAAGAGGGAGCATGCCTGCCATAGGCACACACCCTGCTGAAGTGATAGCGGGGATGCGTCTGCTGCTCGTGCATGCCCCGTTTTACTGGGAGAGAAGGTCACTTTCTGGGTGACATGGAAGTGTCTCACAGAGGGGCATCCTGATATTCCTAGTATGTCACACACCCCGCTTCCAATATTCATGACACTTGGGTAACCAGCCTGTAGAGGGCGATCTTGCAGAGATGACATGAGAAAAAGGAGCCCCTCCTGGTCCATAAATACCCGGGACCTCCCACTATTCCTCAGTCTTTTCGTCTCTGCAGTCGGCGAAGCATTCAGAAGATGACTCTCCTTCCTACAGGTAGCCGGGTTACGCCTGGCCTTTTTCTATTTCTGCCTGAAGCCACATTTTTGTATTGTGATATGTATGTTATGCCTCCCAGCCTTGGCTGATGGGCTCGGGCAAAGGTAGATACACCCTTGGGTGTATATGGGAGCTTGCTCCCTCCGTGAGACCTCAAATAAGGGGTAGGCGGAATCCGGGTTGGTGTCCCCTGGCCCGGGATGCCCTGTCCCTTTAAATCTCCTTGTGCCTATTGGGTGCTTATTGTTTTACCCCCTTTTGACCCTCCTGGACCCTGCTGGGGTGATGGTGGGGGGGGGGGGGGAAGAATCTTTATTTAGGGAGTATCTTTTGGCCTATGCATTTGTTTTTTTTTTGTTTTTTTTAAAAGGGAAAAGATAAGAAAGTGACATACCTGTTTTGGTTTTTTTAAATTTCCCTCTTTTTTTTCGTTCGGCCCCGTTCTATGATGTCATGCTATTGTCTTTGGCTGACCCGCCCTCTGCTCTCTGAGCAGTGCTAGGTGGTGGGCGGAGCTTCGAGTCGTCATCGCATTTCTGCTTCCTCTTCCTGTTTGACATGTGGTTTGCTGGTTCCTGTTCTGGTGCTGGCCTCCACTGGTCCTGGCTTCTGCGTTGGTGCTGCTGCTGGGCTTTTCTTATATCGATTGGTCGCAGGGCTGTCGCTGGGCCGTTGTGGTCACTGTGAGTACCCTTTAGTTATACTAAAGGAAAATCTTTTTTATTTACTGTCATTTCTTTCTTGCATAAATACCCGGGACCTCCCAGGGGCATCCCGGGTAGCTTCGGCTATAAAAATCCCATATACTTGGCGACTATAAAAAAAATTAAGTATTTTAATAAACACCATATGGAGGCATCTCAGGATACTGGCTTTTCAGTACCTGCGGGACAGACTCGGCAGTGTTTGCGATGTGGGGCATCCCTTGTTGGGGATAACGCATTTTTTTTTTTTTGTGGATCTTGTGTTCAATTGGTTATAATGCAGCAGTCAGGGGCCCAAGCCTCAGGGTCGGTGGCTCCTGCCTCTTCCCCCACGCCACCTTGTCTTGTCCATACCCCCAGTGATATTGTCATGGGTAGAGAGTCGCTTTCTGATGTATGTGCCTGATTGGCTCACATTGAAAAATAAATGTCTAGCTCTGTGGCCAAGAAGGCCTCAGCTCTGGCCGTTGAGGCAAATGAGCTTGATTGTAGCGAGCATTTTTGATTGTTCTCCGTTTGAAGAAGGAGAATTCTTTGAAGAATCTGATGTTTCGGATGTTCAGCAATTTGTGGGTATTGACGCTGAACAAGGTGAAGGGGAGAATTTTGACACCCCCTAAAGCTCTTGCTCAATTATATGAGGTCTTGGCTATCGATTTTCCAGAAGCAGTCCCTCCTCAGAAAGGGGAGTTCTTTGGAGCCTCCAAGCCTCGTTTTGAATTTCCTAATCAGGAACATTTTGAAGATATATCATTCTTAAGGAATGGGAAAAGCCTGCGCGGCTTCCTGGCATTCCTTTGGGCTGGGATAAAAAAAAAAAAATATCCCTTTCCTGCAGACACTGTAAGCGTTGGTCATCCCCCCCTGTGGTGGATTCACCTGTGCTCAGTTCGTCCAATTCCTCTGTATTCTAAGTATGTCACACACCCCGCTTCAAGATATCCATAACATATGGGTAATACCGACCTGAAGAGGGCGTTCTGCAGAGATGATAGGAAAAAGCCCCTCCCGGTCCATAAATACCTGGGACCTCCCACTCATTACCCAGTCTTTCATCTCTGCAGTCGGCGAGCAAGTCAGAAGATGATGCCTCCTCCTTGCACAGGGGGACTTGAGGTAGCCGGGACCTTTCCCGGCCCGCGTTTGATTTCTATTTCCGCCCAGATACCCCTTTTATTTACTATACATGCCTCCCAGCCTTGGCTGAGGTCTGGGCGAGGGTAGAACGGCACATTAGGTGCTCAGGAGCTAAGCTCCACCGTGAGACCCTGTACCAGAGGGTAGGCGGTTATCCGGGCTGGTGACCCCGGTTTGGGATGCCCTGTCCCTCGGCCCTTCACCCCAGGTAGTGTTCCCCTCTCCGGATTCCCTTCTCCTTGAGGGGGGGGGGGTGTTGGGGGGCCTTTATTAAGGTGTAGTGTGTTTTAGTGCCTTTCACGGTCTTATTGCTTGGCTGAGGAGATCCCTCTCCTCAGCTTTGTACTTGGAGGTGGGGCCGGGCGCTGCCACGTCGCCGCGGCCCGCCTGTGTGCTGTGTCTTTACTTGTACCGGCGCCACCATTGTCTCCTCACATGCCGGAGTGGGGGGGCGGGGCTGGGCGTCGGAGCGTCGCCGCGGCCCGCCCCCCTCCATCCTGTCTGTCTGCTTACCGGCGCCGCAGCCGCCGCATACCGCTGCGGCGCCGGTCTTTGGCCGGGTCTTGTGTCGTGAGGGGAGATCTCCCCTCACGCTTGTGTTAGAGGGGGCGGGACAGGGCTTTCGGCGGGACGCCGAGGCCCGCCCCCGTTCGGCAGGCGCCGCCGCGGAGCCTGGCCGTGACATGGAGGGGGGGCGGGGCCATGGACAATCGCGCTCTCCGCGCTGGCCACGCCCCCCTTCTCCTCTCTGCCCCCGTGCTGCTGCTGGCTCCTGTGAGGCGGACGCCATCTTGAAAGGAGGAAGCACCGTGAGTGGCCCTGCGGGCCCCATATCTTCTTTTTTTTATTTTTTTTTTTTTTATTCCTTGTCCTTTTCAATTTGCTCATAGCTTATTCTGTTGTGTCTTTCAGGTAGACCTACGTTAGGTTTAGGGGGTTTCTCCCGGTCCTAGGGTCCCTGGGTTAACTTTACCTATTTCAAATCCTCCCACTTGGGACATTAAAGGGGCATCCCGGGTTGCTTATATGCGTAATTCCCCTGGTCATAGAGACTACTTATAAGTTCACCATATGGAGGCATCCCCGGATACTGGGCTCGGGATCCCCTCGGGGCAATTCCGGAAGTGTATGTTGTGTGGGGTATCCATTACTGGGGACGATGTACTTCTGTGTATACCTTGTGCACAGCAAACTATTACGCGGCAGTCCGAATCCCAGGCGTCTGGGTCAGCACCGCCGGTCGCTTCTTCTCCTCCTCCCAGCTTGATACGCACCCCATGTGACGTTGTCATGGGTGGGGAGCTACAATCTGAGATGTGCGCCAGATTGGCCAACCTTGAAAAATTAATTTCCAGCTCGGCCGCCCGTAAGGCTCCGGCTAAGAGAAAGCACTTTTCGCCAGCCCCGCTGGTGGATGACCTTGTTGATGTTAATAATCTGGATTATTCTGATTACTCCCCGCTAGAAGAAGGGGAGGTTTATGAGGACTCTGATAATTCAAACGATGAGCAGTTTGTTGGCGCTGATGCTGAGCTGGGGGACTTGGGGAGATCCTCGGATACTCCTAACGCTCTGGCTCAGATGTTTGAGGTTTTGGCTATTTCTCCTCCTGAGGAGGCTCCACAGCAGAAGGGTGAGTTTTTCGAGGAATCCAGGCCGCGCTTGGAATTTCCTAATCAAAGACACTTTGACAAAATTATTGCTAAGGAATGGGACAGGCCGGCTCGGCTCCCTGGTATTCCTCAGGGGTGGGATAAGAAATATCCCTTCCCTTCGGATACGGTTAAGCTTTGGGCATCCCCCCCTGAGGTGGATGCACCGGTTTTGGGGTTGTCCAACACTTCTGTTTTAAATAATCCCGATTGTTCCACCCTCAAAGATGGAGAGGATAAACGCATTGACCAGATGGCTTGCCATGGTTTTGCTAGCGTTGGGTCAGCCATGCGGCCCGTTTGTGCTTCGGCACTGATGGTGGTGGCTGCCAGGTCCGTGGTCAGGGACCTGTTGACTCCTTGGCCTTAAAAGGTGTGAGTTGTTTTTGTCTTTTGTATTAGCCGCCTTGGTTGACACTTTGATGATGTGTGGTAGGACGTCGGCTCTGCTGGTGACTATTCGGCGGTCGGTGTGGTTGCGCCAGTGGGCGGCCGATTTTATGTCCAAAAAGTCGCTGACGGCTCTACCTTTTGTTGGATTACGGCTCTTTGGAGAGAAATTGGATTCTGTCACCAAGGGTGGTAGGTTACCTCAACGCAAGAAACAACGCCATCCCTTTCGGGGGGCGCCTTCCTTTACCCCTTCCTTTCGTGGGGCCAGATCTGGCAGGGGATTTGCCTTCCCCTCTTCCAGAGGAGATTCCGGGAACAGGGGCAGAGGACGTGCCCATCCAGGATACAGTTGGGGCTCTAAGCCCAAACCTGCTGTTAAGCCAGCTCAGCAATGAGGGGGCGCCCTCACCCATGCGGGTGGGGGGACGGCTGCGACACTTCTCCCAGGTCTGGGATCAGGAGGTCTCGGACAGATGGATCCGGGAAGTGGTGTCTTCCGGTTACAAGCTGGAGTTCGAGCTCCGGCCCCCTCCCAGATTTTTCAGGTCTCGGGTGCCTTCGGAACCTCTGGCCGCGCAGGGGCTCCTGGTGGCAGTAGAGAGTCTTCTGGACATGGCTGTCATTTGCCCAGTGCCCCCCTCAGACCAGGGCAGGGGCTTTTATTCCAATCTGTTCACGGTACCCAAGAAGGACGGATCGGTCCGACCCATCTTTGATCTGAAGTTTCTCAACAGGTTCATCCGGCTGCGGAAATTCCGCATGGAAACGCGTTCGGCTATCCACTCTCTTCGTCAGGGGGACTTTCTGACGTCCATAGACATCAAGGATGCTTACCTGCACGTTCCGATTTTTCCAGCACACCAGAGGTTTCTCAGGTTCGTGGTGGAGGATCGGCATTTTCAGTTTGTGGCACTCCCTTTTGGTCTTTCCTCGGGTTTTCACCAAGGTGCTGGCGGGGGTGATGGCTCTACTCAGGATTCAGGGTATCCGCATTGTGCCCTATTTGGACGATCTGCTAATTATGGCATCTTCCTTCAGCCAAGCAGAGTTGGATACCAGAACGGTGGTAGCCACTCTGGAGAGATTCGGTTGGGTGATCAACTACCCCAAGTCATCTCTGTCCCCGTCCAGGGTGGTGACCTTTCTGGGAATGTCTCTGGATACTTTGCAGGCCATGGTGTTTCTGCCCCAGGCCAAGGTTCTTTTGATTCAGGAGTTGGTTCGGCTTCTCTTGTCGGTCCCTCGTCCGGCCATCCGGCTAGGGATGAGGCTGGTGGGGTTGATGGTGGCCTCATTCGAGGCAGTTCCCTTTGCGCAGTTTCACACAAGGACGCTCCAGCTCCATCTGTTGATGGTTTGGGACAAGTCTCCTCTATCGTTGGATCAGTCCTTCCGGATGACCCCCCGAGTTCGTCGATCCCTGCAATGGTGGCTGGGGTCTGTCAATCTGTTGAAGGGCAGATCTTTTCTGGCACCGTGTTGGGAGACAGTCACCACGGATGCCAGTCTGTCAGGTTGGGGGGGTGTCTGGAAGGATCTTCAGTTTCAGGGTCTGTGGAGCCCTCAGGAGGCTCACGAGCCCATCAATGTTCTGGAATTGAGAGCCATCAGGTTGGTTCTGTTTCGTTTGACTCATCAGTTGCGGGGCCTGCCAGTTCAGGTTCGGTCGGACAATCGGACGGCGGTTGCTTACATCAATCACCAGGGAAGGACTGGCAGCAGGAGTGCCCTCAGGGAAGTGTCTTTGATTCTGGACTGGGCGGAGAGCCACGTCCCGTGTATCTCAGCAGTCTACATTCCGGGAGTGGAGAACACGGAGGCGGACTCTCTGAGCAGGGCCTCCTCTCGCCAGGGGGAGTGGTCTCTCAGTCCCCAGGTGTTTCGCTCGATTTGTCTCAGGTGGGGGTTCCCGGCGGTGGACCTCTTTGCCTCTCGTCACAATCACAAGCTTCCGGTATTTGTGTCTCTCTCGCAGGATCCACTGGCCCTGGCGGTGGGTGCCATGTCCCTGAACTGGAGGGATCTGGGGTTTCTTTACCTGTTCCCTCCGTTTCCAATGGTAGCCAGAGTGGTGCGCAAGCTGGCCCTGGAGGGCGCGTCGGCGATTCTGGTGGCACCAAGGTGGCCAAGACAGGTTTGGTTCGCAGACCTGGTAAGACTGGCAGAGTTCTGCCTCTGCTCTCGTTCTGTTCGTTCTGCCTCTGCTGCCGGACCTGCTCACCCAGGGTCGGCTACGCTATCCCAATTTACCATCGCTGGCTTTGACGGCGTGGCTGCTGAAACCTCCATCTTGAAGGAGGAAGGTCTTTCTGATGCGGTGATTCAGACTCTTATTAGCGCCAGGAAGCGGTCTTCCTCTACCGTTTACTATAGGACCTGGAGGTCCTATATTGACTGGTGTGAAGGTAGGTCTTTCCCGTGTAGGGAGTTTTCCATTTCCAGGATTCTGGAGTTTCTTTAACATGGTCTGGATCTTTTTTCCAAGGGGTTACGCATGTTCGGCCTCCTAGGAAGCCCTTGGTTCCAGTTTGGGATTTGAACCTGGTTCTTTCTGCTCTTCAGGGTCCTCCGTTTGAGCCCTTGAATGAGATTGCCTTGTCTTCACTTACTCAAAAGGTGGCCTTTTTGGTGGCTATCACTTCTGTTAGGCGTGTTTCTGAGTTGGCTGCTTTGTCCATTAAAGCTCCGTACTTCGAATGGCATCAGGACAAGGTGGTCTTTCGTTTCAAGCCGGATTTTCTTCCTAAGGTGGTTTCTGCCTTTCATCTGAATCAGGACATTGTTCTGCCCTCTCTATGTCCTAATCCCAACAACGACAAGGAAAGGGCTCTGCATTCCTTGGATGTAGTTCGTGTTGTAAAATACTATCTGGTGGTTACGTCTTCCTTTCGTAAGACTGATGCCTTTTTTGTGGTGCCCTTTGGGCCTAGGAAGGGTTTGGCACCTGCCAAGTCTTCTATTAGTAAATGGATTCGTCAGGCCATTATTGGGGCCTATTCTGCTAAGGGGAGGAGTCCCCCTTTTTGGGTTACTGCTCATTCTACTCGTGCGGTTGGAGCGTCCTGGGCTTTTCAGCACCAGGCCTCGGTTGAGCAAGTTTGTAAGGCCGCTACTTGGTCCTCTGTTCACACTTTTTCCAAGTTTTACAAGGTTGATGTTCGGGCCTCAGCGGATGCTGTTTTTGGCCGCAAAGTTCTGCAAGCTGTTGTGGTTTAAGTTGTGCCTTGTTGCCTTGTTTTTGGATCCCCGCCCTTTTATGGACACTGCTATTGGATGTCCCACATGTTATGGATATCTTGAAGTGGGGTGTGTGACATACTTAGAATAATACCATTTTGTGAAATACTCACCTGTAAAATGGGTATTATAAGTATGTCACACACCCCGCTTCACCCGCCCTTCTCGTATTCTGGATCCTTTATATTGTGAACTTTGCGTTGCTTTGGTTTATATTTGCCTCTTCCTGGTCCCTTACCTTACTGCTTTCTTTATACTGGGTAATGAGTGGGAGGTCCCAGGTATTTATGGACCGGGAGGGGCTTTCTTTTTCCTATCATCTCTGCAGAACGCCCTCTTCAGGTCGGTATTACCCACATATTATGGATATCTTGAAGCGGGGTGTGTGACATACTTATAATACCCATTTTACAGGTGAGTATTTCACAAAATGGTATTTTTGCATTCTCCGGAATCTACTTCCCTTAAGGATGGGGAGGACAAACGTATTGATCAAATGGCTTGCCATGCGTTTGCTAGCGTTGGCTCGGCCTTGCGGCCTGTGGGTGCCTCGGCCCTTATGGCAGGGCTGTTATTAGAGACCTATTGAATACCTCAGGGCTTGATCCAGCCTCTGATGAGTTTTCCGCTCTCAAGCGATGTGATTTATTTGTGTCTTTTGTACTTTCTGCTTTAGATGACTCCTTGGTCTTGTGTAGCAGAACTTCTGCCTTGCTTGTTGCGATTCGGCGGTCTATTTGGGAGGCTGACACGGTGGCAAAGAAGTCGCTTACAGCACTTCCCTTTGGGGGATTACGCCTCTTTGGTGAGAAGTTGGATTCCGTCATTAAAGGAGGCAAATTTCCTCAGCGTAAGAAGCAACGTCGTTCCTTTCGGGGATAGGCTTCCTTTTAACCCTTCCTTTCGTGGTTCCAGAACAGGCAGAACTGCATGAAACAGAGGAAGAGGACATGGCCGTCCAGGTCAGAGTTGGGGATCTAAGCCCAAGTCCACTTCCAAGCCTGCCCAGCAATGAGGAGGCGCCCTCACCTGTACGGGTGGGGGGACGGCTGCGATTCTTTTTTTCCCGGCTTAGGTCAAGAGGTATCGGACAGATGGATTCTGGAAGTTGTGTCCTCCTGTTACAAGCTGGAATTCGAGGTTTGGCCTCCTCCCAGATTTTTCAGGTCTCGGATGCCCGCAGATCCGCTGATCGCACAGGGGCTCCGGGCAGCTGTGGCGAACCTTTTAAACATGGATGTTATCCGCCAGGTTCCTCCAGCGGAAAGAGGTCTGGGGTTTTACTCCAACCTATTTACGGTTCCCAAAAAAGGATGGCTCTGTTCGGCCTATTCTAGATTTGAGACGACTCAATCAGTTTATTCGTTCCCGAAGGTTCCGCATGGAGTCGTTGCGTTCAACGATCGACGCTCTCCGCCAGGGGGACTTTATGACGTCCATAGACATCAAGGATGCTTATCTGCACATTCCTATTTTTGCCACTCACCAAAGGTTTCTCAGATTCACAGTAGAAGACCACCATTTTCAGTTTGCAGCTCTTCCATTCAGTCTCACTCCATCCCCCAAGAGTGTTTACCACTTGCTCATCACAGCGTCATCTTTCAGTCAGACGGAACTGGACACCAGAACGGTGGTGACTACACTAGAGAGGTTTGGTTGGGTGATAAACCATGCCAAATCCTCTTTGTCCCATAAGGGAGATTCCCTTTCTGGGCTTGATTCTGGATACCCTTTAGGCCAGGGTATTTCTTCCTCAGTCCAAGATTGCTCAGTTCCACATGAGGACGCTTCAGCTCTTTCTCCTGGCGAAGTGGGACAAGCACCCGTTGTCTTTGAATCGGACTTGTCTGTTGTCTCCCCTCGTCCTGCAGTCCCTCCAGTGGTGGCTGATTTCGAGCAATCTCAGGGACGGCAAATCATTTCTGACCCCTTGTTGGGAGTTGGTCACCACAGATGCCAGCCTTACGGGCTGGGGGGGGCATCTGGAGGAGACACCGGTTTCAGGGGTTGTGGGGGCCTCTGGAGGCTCACTCCCCAATCAATTTATTGGAACTTCGTGCCATTCGTCTTGTGCTGCTCCGACTGACTCATCTCTTGCAGGGTTTGCCGGTTCAGATTTGGTCAGACAACCGAACAGCAGTTGCATACATCAATCACCAGGGAGGGACTCGCAGTTGGGGTGCCCTCCGGGAAGCGTCTCTGATCCTTCAGTGGGCAGAGATCAATGTCCCCTGCATATCGGCAGTTTGCCTCCACATTCTCTATCCGCGGAATGTAGACTCCCTGAGCAGAGCATGCGTTCGCCAGGGAGAATGGTCTCTCAACCCTGAGGTCTTTCAGTTCCTTTGTCACAAGTGGGGGACTCCGCGGTTGGACCTGTTTGCGTCTTGCCACAACCATAAGCTTCCAGCCTTTGTGTCTCTATCCCAGGATCCTCTGGCAGTGGCAGTGGATGCCATGTCTCTTGCCTGGAAGGATCTGGGGTTCCTGTATCTTTTTCCCCCATTCTCCATGATAAGCAAGGTGGTGCGCAAGTTGGTTCTGGAAGGGGCACCAGCAATTCTGGTGGCTCCAAAGTGGCCAAGACGCCTGTGGTTCGCAGAGGTCACAAGGCTGGCAGAGGATCTGTTGCCTCTGCCTCTTCTTCCAGATCTCTTAACTCAGGGTCAACTTTGTTACCCCAATTTACCAACGCTGGCTTTGACGGCGTGGCTGCTGAAATCTCCATCTTGAAGGAGGAGGGCCTTTCTGATGCTGTCATTCTGACTCTTGTTAAACCACAGAGGAAGACTTCTTTCTAGCTCTATTACAGGACTTGGAGGTCCTATATTGACTGGTGTGAGTCTAGGTGCCTGCCTTGCAGGGTATTTTCTATCCCTAGGATTTTGGAGTTTCTGCAACGGGGTCTGGATTTGGGCTTCCAGATTAGTACTTTGAAGGGCTGGTTTCGGCTTTGGCTATTTTCTTTCAAAGGTCATTTGCTCTTCATCCTTTGGTTAAGACTTTTTCCAGGGGGTCACGCATGTGCTGCCTCCTAGAAAGCCCCTACTTCCAGTTTGGGATCTTAATCTGGTGCTCTCTGCTATGCAGGCGGCTCCTTTTGAACCTTTACAGGAGGTTCCTCTTCATATTCTCACTCAGAAAGTTGCCTTTTTGGTTGCTATTACCTCTGTCCGTCGGGTTTCTGAATTGGCGGCCCTATCAATACAGGCTCCTTACTATGAGAGGCATCAGGATAAGGTGGTTGTCCGTTTTAAACCAGATTTTCTTCCTAAAGTGGTGTCTGCCTTCCACTTAAATCAGGATATAGTTCTTCCTTCATTGTGCCCTAATCCTAGTAATAACAAGGAAAGGGTTTTACATTCTTTGGATGTTGTTCGTTGTGTTAAGTATTATTTGGTTACTACTTCTGCTTTCCGTAAGACAGATGCCTTTTTTGTTGTGCCTTCTGGGCCTAGGAAGGGTTTGGCACCTGCCAAATCTTCTATTAGTAAATTGATTCGTCAGGCCATTGTTGGGGCCTATTCTGCTAAGGGGAAGGTTCCCCTTTTTCGTGTTACTGCTCATTCTACTTGTGCTGTTGGTGCGTCCTGGGCTTTTCAGCACCAGGCTTCTGTTGAACAAGTTTGCAAGGCTGCTACTTGGTCTTCAGTTCACACTTTTTCTGCGTTTTACAAGGTTGATGTGCGGGCCTCAGCGGATGCTGCTTTTGGTCGCAAGGTTCTGCAAGCTGCAGTAATTTGTTATGCCTTATTTTCCTTGTGGGATCCCCGCCCATTATAGACACTGCTATTGGATGTCCCAAGTGTCATGAATGTTGGAAGCGGGGTGTGTGACATACTAGGAATAATACCATTTTGTGAGTACTCACCTGTAAAATGGGTATTATGAGTATGTCACACACTCCGCTTCCCCCTTGAGACCCTTTATATGGTGTTTCTTATTATTTTTCACTATATAATTTGCTCTTCCTGGTTCTTCACTGCTTTTTTAAAAGACTGAGGAATAGTGGGAGGTCCCGGGTATTTATGGACCAGGAGGGGCTCCTTTTTCTCATGTCATCTCTGCAAGATCGCCCTCTACAGGCTGGTTACCTTAGTGTCATGAATGTTGTAAGCCGGGTGTGTGACATACTCGTAATACTCATTTTACAGGTGAGTACTCACAAAATTGTATTTTTAGATGCCCCAGGTGGAGGGAATCTTCCTAAAGATTCCAGGGCCGTTAGGGTGTGGGTTTTGGTCCACTTTAAGAACTATTCAGGAGGGTTACGGTCTGGAATTGTCTCGTTGGCCCTAGGACCATTTTCTGTTGACCCAGTCCCCCAGGGACAGGGTCAAAAGGGAAACCTTCTCGTCCATCATTAGTGAACTCTGTCACAAGGCAGTGTTGAAACCGGTTCCGGGTCTACAAAGGAGGGAGGGAGTGTACTCCTGCATGATTTTAAATTTGAAAAACCTCAACAGCAATATAAAATACAAAAAAAATCAGGATGGAATCAATCTATTCCATAAAAGATATCTTACAGAAGGAGGCACTGATTGTATCAGTCGACTTACAGAATGGCTGCCTCCACATTCCTATCCATCCTGCTCACAGAAGGTTTCTAAAGTTCGCAATCCTGCTAGAAGGCAAGATGACGCATTGGCAATTTCGGGTCCTGCCATTTCGGTCTTTCCTCAACACCTCGAGTCTTCACAAGTCTTCTGTCAGAAGCGATGACTCAGCTGAGACTTCATCAGATCATACTACATCATAGCTAATTTGGACGACCTTCTTTTTTGTGAGGGACAGGTCCTCTCTTGTCTCCAAGAGTTGGGTTCAATATTGAATCTGGAAAAGTCCAGCCTCATCCCTGAAAAGCAGATGTGCACACACCTTGGGTACGAGATAGAAACCCTGACCCAGCTTCTCCTTCTCGGGGCCAAAACGGAAAAGATGGCGGAATATGTTAAAACAGTCTCATGACCTCCTCCCTACCAGCAGCTCCATTATCAGCCCTTGCAGGCCTTCTTTCTGGATGCATGGGACAATGACCAAGCCTCCCTGGATCGTTTAGGCTCCTTATCAGAGCAGGTCCGGGAAAGTCTGGTATGGTGGACCTTGTCAGAGAAGAAGCAGCCTTGGTGCCATATAGAAACCCTAGTGGTAACAGACACAAGTTCCTTTGGCTGATGAGCTCATTGCCAGGGACAAGATCCATGGCCCAAAAGCCATCCAACTTCAAGAAACTCCTAGCTGTAAAAAAAAAAAAAAAAAAGCCCAGAGGGAACTAGAGTCGGACGTACTGGGCAGAGACATCCATTGTCTCAGACAACGTCACGGTAGTTGCCTATCTCAACCACCAGGGAGGAACAAGATCTCAGGAACTTTCCAGATTGACCCTGTTGGAGAGGGAATTGTCTGGGTCATCCAAGTGATCCACATACAAGGGGACTTAAATGTAGAGGCAGACTTCTTGAGCAGAGTAAGAATTGACCAGGGAGAATGAGTACTACTTCAACAGGTGTTTGCCCAGATAGTGACTCGGTGGGGACAGCTGGATATAGATTTGTTTGCCAACAACTGGAATTCCAATTCCATTCACCCCGATGAGGCTGTTACCTTTTTTTTTTCCTATGAAAAATCAATTGAAAGCAAGGCGGGGTTCTCCTGATTGCCCCATATTGGCCCAGGAGACCATGGTTTTCCCTTTTGGCCGGTATGTCAGTAGAGCCCCCTGTTGGAGTTTCCAGATGTCATTTAGCAGGACCCAATTCTCTATCCAAGGTCCAGTCCCCAAAGTTAGTAGTGTGGGCCCAGAATGGGGCATACAAAGAAAAAGTGCTTATCACATAGTTATTTCTGTTGGAAAGCAGAAGGGTAGTGACACAAAAGATCTACTGTAAGGTATGGAAAAGATACTGATACTTCACTTCAACTCTGTCCTTAAAGGAGCACTATTGCGACATTCTGTAATATTAAAAATCCATATAAACACCTTGGCTAATGAGAGATGGGGTCACTTATACACCTGAACTGAATACAACTCCCATCAAGCTTGTGGTTTTCTTCTCTTGGTAGGAATAAAATCCAGGGGTGACAGAGCCGGTCACCCTTGAGTTCCTTTCTTCCATTTAAAGAAAAAAAAGAAGCCTGGCTGGATATTTTCTGATGTTTGGTGAATGTATAAGTGACCAGCCATCCAAAATATTTATATGGGTTTTTATCATTGGGCCATTTTTCCTATTGCATGGCATGGCCTGCTTCTAGAAGTCCTTGCGTATGGGATATTCCGCCACAAGGTGGCGCAGTGTACTGCAGAAGAGTTGTGGCTCCTCCCGATACCATATAAAAACAGGATCACCAATAGACCTATCCAGTGTTTTCTCTGCAGTGATTCTGCAAAGATAGAAGATATTGCGCAGGTGAACGGGGCAACCAAGCCTGCGGCCCTGCATGTCTGTTTCCACTTGTTTCCGGACCCTCTGTGCCTCCCAGCCTCGGCTGACGGATCAGTTGAAAGTAGAGGAGCACTAGGGTCAGGTGCTCAAGGAGCGCTGCTCCAAGCCGCAGACCCTGTTTCACAAAGGGTAGCCGGCCATAGGCTTTGTGGTGAGCCTACTGAGGGATGCGGAGTTCCTGTCCTAGCTTCTGAGGGGGTGAGTGTTGTTGGGGACTGTGTACCTTGTCGCTGCCTGCTCTCACTCCCTCCCCCCCTCTCCCCGGTGTGTGTTCGGGGGGGCGGGTGGTAGCGGATAGTGGTGTTTTAACAGTGTTTTGTGCCGTTGCTGCTTTGTACTTCGCTCCGCGGCGGGCGGCGCTATAACTGTGAGGCGTTTTTTGTATTGCAATGGCGCCGGAGCGGTCACGTGAGCATCTTTTGCGCTCTTTGGGGGGGGCCAGGGCTGGGGGATGACGCGTATCGCGCCATCTCCCCACGGCCCGCCCCTCGAGGTTCTTCTGCTGGCGCAATTTTTAGTCTACTGCGCTGCTGGGGCCCCTCTTTCTCCCCTGGCTGCAGCGGTGATCTCTTCCTGTGTCGCTTCCTCCTGCGGTCTGGTGGCTTGGTGATCCTTTGATCTACTTGGTCCATGAGTCCCCTAAGGGGGGTCTTTTGTTTACTTGGGGCTTGGACTGCAGGATGTTTATGTGCTTTTTATTTGTCTTTCTGGCGGGAAAACTGTGGGTTGTGGTTTCTCCCGGCTATACTCCCCTCCTTCCCGTCTGGGGCATCCCTTGGGGGGGGCATCCCGGGTCGCTTTTTATTAGCCCTTACTCTGTGCTGGCCTATTGTGCCTGTGTTGATCACCATATGGAGGCTTCTGGGGATAGCGTGCTCGGGGGTCCTTCGGGGCAATCCAGGCTGTGTGCCATGTGTGGGGTATCCCCTTTGAGTAATAGTGCCGCTGTGTGCGTGCCATGCGCCCAGGGTATCGTTGCGGCCCAGGCTGGGCTACCCGCTTCCCAGTTCTGCGCTCCCTTCGGCATCGCCTACCCCTCTGTGCCTGCATTTAGCCCCCAGAGAGGGGGATACTAGAAGGGGGTCACAATCTGATCTGGCAATTCGTGTGGCCAGCATTGAAAGGCAGCTTGCCAGGCCGATTCCACGTAAGGCCTCTGGCAAGAAGCGGCACCTGGTTCCCACGCCCTCCCTCTTTGCTGAGGAGGATGAGGGAATGGATCCTTTTGGTGGCCGTTACTCCCTAGATGAGGGGGAGCTTTTCCAGGACTCTGACTCCTCTGGGGACCAGAAGGAGGGTTACGACAGTGACCCTGGGTCTGCGCCTGGGGAGGACTCATGGTTCCCTGATGACGCTGATAGACTGTTGGCTCACATATTCCAAGTATGTCACACACCCCGCTTCTACTATTCATGAAAACCACAAAGCTGCAGGTGGCACCTAATAATCTATGGTGTATATATACGGGGTGCACTGCCCAACACGGGGACCCTACTGCAAATGCACTCTGGACAAAGATTTTTTTGGGATGCCCTCCAAACAACTCCCAAATGGGTCCCTAGGGACTAACACTTGCACTCCACAAAAGTACAAAATTAGTGATCAAAACGTCTTTATTGCTGATAATCACATTAAAAACATATTAAAAATAGCGACAAGTCATGGTGCTATACCGTAACAAACCACATGGGCCATCGAGCCAGAAATTTGATTATAAAGTGCTAAAGTGACTAATAAAGGATGCCTATGTACTACAAATATATAATAAAGCCTCAAGGGCTCTTTCTCAAGGCTATATGGTAAAAACATTACCATATAGCCTTGAGAAAGAGCCCTTGAGGCTCGGAACGCGTGGGCTTGCCGTGGGGACCCATTCTTGCCAGTAATACAGTAAGAAAATGTTTTCATTATTTGTTGTGTATTTTATGTCTGACACCTTGCACTTTCGTTTTCTGCTGGGCCTGTTTCTTGTTAGGGGTCCTGCTGATTAATATTGATGTACATTGGATACAGCACTTGGCACTTTATTATATATTTGTAGTACATAGGCATCCTTTATTAGTCACTTTAGCACTTTATAATCAAATTTCTGGCTCGATGGCTCCCCCATGTGGTTTGTTACGGTATAGCACCATGATTTATCGCTATTTTTAATATGTTTTTAATGTGATTATCAGCAATAAAGACGTTTTGATCACTAATTTTGTACTTTTGTGGAGTGCAAGTGTTAGTCCCTAGGGACCCATTTGGGAGTTGTTTGGAGGGCATCCCAAAAAAATCTTTGTCCACTATTCATGACATATGGGTTATCGTCCAGTAGAGGGCGAACTTCTGCAGAGATGAAAGCAAAAAAGAAGCCCCTCCCAGTCCATAAATACCTGGGCCCTCCCACACATTCCCCAGTTCCTTCTCTGCAGGACAGCGAGCAAGTCAGAAGATGTCTGCTTCTCTTCCTTGCAGGTAAGCCGGGCTTACGCCTGGCCATTTTTTGCCCTATTTCTGCCCGGACCTTTATACATTAAGCCCAATATTAGCCTCCCAGCCTTGGCTGCAGGTCCGGGTGAGGGTAGGAATCACCTTAATAGGTGTTCAGGGAGCCATGGTCCCCCGTGAGACCCCATATAAAGGGGTAGGCGGAATCTTGGTTGGTGATCCCGGTTTGGGATGCCCTGTCCCTAATTATATATATCCCTTACACCATACTTGGTGTGGGATTATCCCCCTTCTAGGTCCCTCTGTTAACCCTCCAGTGGGGGGGGGGGGCGAACTTTTTCCTTCCTGTCATTCAGGTTTGAATGTGTGTGTGTATGTGTGCTTGGTGCTTCACATTACAGGCTGGACTCCGTTTTTTGCTCTGCTGAGGAGAGCTTCTTCCCCTCAGGCTGTGGTGTTTAGGGAGTGGGGCCGGGTGCTTGCACGCTGCCACGGCCCGTCCCCCTTCTGTTTTGGAGCCAATTGCGGAGCCCAGCCTACGGCTGGGAACCGCGCTGCTGGTTGTGAGAATAGGGGGAGGGCCAGGCACGGTGCGCGATCCGCGCTGGCCTGCCCCTTCTTCTCCCTTTCTCACTCTCCTTCTCTGAGCTGCTGAGCGGTGGCAGCCATTGTACAAGACACGTGAGTGCCCTCCCGGGCTCCCCCTTTTGTGTACCTGACTTAACCATGTGCCCCATTCTGACTGGGGACAGCGCTAGTCCCTTTTCATTTTTCTTTGATTTATGATATATATATATATATATTATATATACATGTATATATATGTGTGTGTGTGCATGTGCTTATGGCCACTCCTTTGTGTCTTTCAGGAGGACTCCCTGTGCCTTGCTTAAAAGGGGGTTCTCCCGGTCCTAGGGTGCCTAGCAGAAATTTGGGACACTTATAAATCCTCCCACTTGGGACTTAAGGGGCATCCCGGGTTGCTTACCAGCGTAATTCCCTCGGGTCCTTGCGACTACCTTAAAATCACCATATGGAGGCTCCACAGGATACCGGGCTGGGGCTCCCTTCGGGACAATCCCGGCTATGTGTGGGTTGTGGGGTACCCCTTACGGGGGAGAATGTACTTATTTGCATACCATGTGTGCAACAGGCCATAACACGGCAGTCGGGACCCCAGGCATCTGGGTCAGTACCGCCCGCCTCACCTACCCTACCCTGCATCATCCGTACCCCAAGTGACACTGTCATTAGTGGGGAGTCGCACTCGGATCCATGTGCCAGGCTGGCCAACCTCGAGCAAAATTATTTCTAGCTCAATGGGCAGAAAGGCCACTGCTAAGAAAAGGCATCTGTCACCGGCTACTCCGGTAATTGATTTTGATGATTATGACTCCCCTGACTGGGCTGATTATTCCCCGCTTGAGGAGGGGGAATTGTTTGAGGAATCTGAGACTGAGGAATTGCAGTTCTTAAAGGTTCTGGATATTTCCCCACCAGCGGAGGCCCCTCCGAAGAAGGGGGAATTCTTAGGGTTCTCTAAGCCCCGCTTGGAGTTCCCAAATCAGGATCATTTTGACAGCATGATTCTTAGAGAATGGGAGAAGCCAAGTCGGCTTCACGGTGTTCCTCAGGGATGGGATAGGAAGTATCCCTTTCCGGTTGACGCGGTGAAGCGCTGGTCGTCCCCTCCTGAGGTCGATGCGCCCATCTTAGGCTTGTCCAACACCTCTGTTGTACATACTCCTGACGCCACTACCCCTAAGGATGGTGAGGACAAGCGCATTGATCAGATGGCATGTCATGCTTTTGCCAGTGTGGGTTCAGCCTTGCGGCCTGTCTGTGCATCGGCACTCATGGCTGTGGCTCCCAGCTCAACCCGGACAGCGTTGAATTCACAACCCTTAAGAGGTGTGAATTGTTCATGAATTTTGTTTTGTCGGCTATGGACGACACTATTACCATGTGTAGTAGAACTGCGGCTCTGTTGGTGGCCATGCGCCGATCGGTCTGGCTGCGCCAGTGGGCGGCTGACATTGCGGCCAAGAAGTCACTTACAGCTTTGCCCTTCTTGGGAACGCGGCTGTTTGGAGACAAATTGGATTCTGTGGCGAAGGGTGGGAAGCTACCTCAGCGTAAGAAGCTGCGTCGCTCCTTTCGGGGGCAGGCTCCTTTAATCCTTCCTTTCGCGGCGCCAAAGGGGGCAGAGGTCTCGCCTACTCTGGATTTAGAGGTGATTCCTGGAACAGAGGTAGAGGACGTGCCCGTCCAGCCTCTACCTGGGGTTCCAGGCCCAAACCCGCTGCCAAGCCAGTTCAACAATGAGGAGGCGCCCTCACCTTTGCGGGTGGGGGGACGGCTGCAGCTCTTCTCCCAGGTCTGGGCCCAGGAGGTCACAGACAAGTGGATATTGGAAGTAGTCTCGTCTGGGTACAAACTGGAGTTCGAGTACCGGCCTCCTCCCAGATTCCTAAGGTCTCGGGTGCCTTCGGATTCTCGGGCTGCGCAGGGGCTCCGGTTGGCTGTGAAGAATCTCCTGGACATGGCTGTCATATGCCCGGTGCCTCTTTCAGAGAGAAGCCGGGGCTATTATTCCAATCTCTTCACGGTTCCCAAAAAGGATGGTTCCATAAAACCCATTCTGGATTTGAAGTTTCTCAACAGGTTCATCAGAACCAAGAAGTTCCGCATGGAGACTCTCCGCTCAGCTATCGGTTCCCTTCGTCAGGGGGATTTCATGACGTCCATAGACATCAAGGATGCTTATCTTCATGTACCAATTTTCCCGGCACACCAGAGAGGGGGGCCTCCTCCCAGATTCCTAAGGTCTCGGGTGCCTTCGGATTCTCGGGCGGCGCAGGGGCTCCGGTTGGCTGTGAAGAATCTCCTGGACATGGCTGTCATATGCCCGGTGCCTCTTTCAGAGAGAAGCCGGGGCTATTATTCCAATCTCTTCACGGTTCCCAAAAAGGATGGTTCCATAAAACCCATTCTGGATTTGAAGTTTCTCAACAGGTTCATCAGAACCAAGAAGTTCCGCATGGAGACTCTCCGCTCAGCTATCGGTTCCCTTCGTCAGGGGGATTTCATGACGTCCATAGACATCAAGGATGCTTATCTTCATGTACCAATTTTCCCGGCACACCAGAGATTTCTCAGGTTTGTGGTCGGAGATCAGCATTTTCAGTTTGTGGCCCTCCCGTTCGGGCTGACCTTGGCACCGAGGGTGTTTACCAAGGTTCTGGCGGGCATAATTGCCCTGCTCAGAGCCCAGGGCATTCGCATTGTGCCATATCTGGACGACCTGCTCATTAAAGCTTCCTCCCTCTGCCAGGCGGAGCTGGACACCAGGACGGTGGTGACGATGCTGGAGAGGTTCAGATGGGTGATCAACCACCCCAAGTCTTCTCTCTCTCCCCATCATGGGAGATTTCCTTTCTGGGCATGAATCTGGATACCAGTCAGGCCAGAGTGTTCCTACCTCAGCCAAAGGTGCAGAGGGTTCAGGATCTGATACGTGTTCTCCTGACCAACCCTCGCCCTTCTATTCGGCTAGGGATGATGGTGGCCTCCTTCGAGGCAGTCCCCTTTGCTCAATTCCACATGAGGTCGCTACAACTCCATCTATTGCTGAAATGGGACAGATGTCCACAGTCCTTGGATCAGTCATTTCTGATGTCTCCCGGGGTTCGGCATTCCCTTCAGTGGTGGCTGGAATCAAGCAATCTGAAAGGGGCAGATCGTTCCTGGCCCCTCGTTGGGAGATGGTTACCACGGATGCCAGCCTGTCGGGCTGGGGAGGTTTCTGGAAGGATCATCAGTTCCAGGGGTTGTGGGGTCCTCAGGAGGCTCACACCCCCATCAATGTCTTGGAGCTCAGAGCTATCCGCTTGGTTCTGTCGCGTCTGACACTTCACCTACAGGGTTTACCGGTTCAGGTTAGATCAGACAATCGTACTGCGGTAGCTTACATCAATCACCAAGGAGGGACTCGCAGCAGGAGTGCCCTCAGGGAAGTCTCTTTTTGGTGGCTATGCGCCGCTCTGTTTGGTTGCGTCAGTGGGCGGCTGACGCTGCTGCTAAGAAGGCTCTCACTGGGCTCCCCTTTGCGGGGCTGCGGCTCTTTGGTGAGCGTCTGGATGTTCTAGCCAAGGATGGTAGGCTGCCTCAGCGTAGGAGGCAGCCTCGGCCTTTTCGGGGGCCCTCCGCTTCCCTCCCCTCCTTTCGTGCTCCCAGAGGAGGTCGTGGCTCCCTCTTTTCGGGGAGCCACAGAGATTCTTGGGGCCATGGCAGATCCCGTGGTCGTCCCGGTCTCTCATGGGGTCCCAAGCCCCCTCAGGCATGAGGAGGCGCCCTCACCTATCCGGGTGGGGGGACGGCTTCGGCTCTTTGCTCACGTCTGGAGGCTCCGCGTCTCAGACCGGTGGATTCAGGAGGTGGTGTCCTCCGGGTACAAGATAGTTTGCAGCCTGGCCGCCCCCAAGATTCATCAGATCCCGGATGTCTCAAAACCCTCTGTCAGCTCAGGGTTTGCGCCTTGCGGTTCAAGCTAGCCCTCAAGAAAGTGTCCCTGATACTGTCTTGGGCGGAAGAGAATGTCCCTTGCATCTCGGCGGTCTACATTCCGGGGGTGCAGAACCAGGAGGAAGACTCCCTGAGCAGGGGGACATCTCGGCCGGGGGAATGGTCCCTCAGCAACAAGGTATTTCTCTCCCTGTGTCACTGCTGGGGTCAGCCGGATGTGGACCTGTTTGCGTCCCGACACAATCACAAGCTTCCCAGGTTGGCCTCCCTGTCACAGGATCCTCTGGCAGATGCGCTAGCAATGCCTTGGACGGAGTTTCTGCTTCTCTCTGTGTTCCCTCCTTTTCCTCTACTGGGCAGGGTGCTGCGCAAGATAGCCCAGGAGGGGGTACTAGCCATCCTGGTGGCCCCCTGTTGGCCAAGGAGGGTGTGGTTCTGCAGTTGGCAGTAGATCGGTAAGTCTTGCCCAAGAATCCAGATCTTCTCACTCAGGGACAACTGTGCCATCCCAATTTACAAACTCTGGCTTTAATGGCTTGGCTGCTGAAACCTCCATCTTGATGGCTAGGGGGTTGCCGGCTTCTGTTGTTGATACCATGATTCGGGCTAGGAAGAAGTCCTCGTCCTTTATCTACTACAGGGTCTGGCATGCTTACATTGCCTGGTGTGAGTCCAAGTCTCTTCCTTGTCGGGTGTTTTCTATCCCCAGGATTCTGGAATTTTTGCAACATGGTTTGGATTCAGGCCTTCAACTTAGTACCCTCAAGGGACAGGTGTTGGCTCTGGCAATTTTTTTCCAAAGATCCTTTGCCAATCACTGGTTGGTTAAGACTTTTTTCCAGGGAGTTACTCATGTGCGTCCGCCACGTAAGCCTATGCTACCGGTTTGGAACCTGAATCTGATGTTGTCTGCTCTGCAGGGTCCTCCCTTTGAGCCTATCCGTGGGGCTGCTTTGCCCATTCTGACTCTTAAGGTGGCCTTTTTGGTGGCTATTACTTCGGTCAGGCGATTTTCTGAGCTGGCGGCGCTTTCCATCAAACCTCCTTATTTTGAGCGGCATCAGGATAAGGTGGTGTTTCGGCTTAAGTCGGATTTCTTGCCCAAGGTTGTGTCTGCTTTTCATCTCAATCAGGACATTGTCTTACCTTCTTTGTGTCCTAACCCTGCTAATTCTAAGGAGCGGACCCTTCATTCTTTGGATGTTGTCAGGGCTCTGAAGTTTTATTTGGTTGCTACTGAGTCTTTCATGAAATCTGACGCTCTTTTTGGTCTTCCTGCTGAACCTAGAAAGGGTTTGCTTCCGGCTAAATCCACTATCAGCAAGTGGATCCGTCAGGCGGTGGAGCAGGGGGAAGGTTACTCCTTTTAGGGTTACTGCTCACTCCACTCGTGCTATTGATGCTTCTTGTGCTTTTCAGCACCAAGCTTCTGTTGAACAAGTTTTTAACCCTTTAAGTGCCAATCACATAACACTTACGTGCTGGCTTGGCAAGGACCTAAGTGACATTTACTCACCTGCAGTCGCGCTGCCTCCCGCCGGGTCTCCTCTTCACTGGGGGGGCCTCCGATCGCCCCCCCCAGGCTGCTTAGTCTTCAGGAGAGGGCTCAAAATGCCCTCTCCCCCTGCCTTCTCATGGGCGCCGCCATCTTGACGTCTAGGCCTTTGGGGGCGGGGCTTATGACGTCACTCCTGGGTGTCTTCCCGGCTCTCCTCGGCTCAGCTGTCAGATGCCCTGGTGATCGCTGGGCAGAGCAGTGAAGGGGCAGGGGATGCTCTGATCCCCTGCCCCCCCCTCCTCTGGCCAGCGATCACCATGGCATCTGACAGCTGATCGACACAGGAGCTGACAATCGGGTGAGGTGAGTAAAGTAAAAACAACATTTTTTTTTTTAATGACATTTTTGTGTGTGTTTTTTTTTTTAATGTTAACCCTTTGTGAACTGGTGAACTGGTCCATGAGACCCCTATATCAGTTCGCAAGGCTGGGGGCTGGCAAGTCACCTGCAACTAGCAGGTGACTTGCCATTAACCCCCGCACCCCCAATTACCTGCCCGGGACCACACAGGCTATGTGGGCTTGTAGGCTGCAGGGTGGGGGGCCACGAAAGCTGGCCCCTCCACTCTGTTCCTACAAGCCCCCATAGCTGGTCCCGGGCTGGTTATGACAGGTAGGGGGGACCCTACGTCACTTTTTTTGGATTTTTAAGGGTTGGGGTTAGCATAACCCTAACCCTTAAAATTCCAAAAACAAAATCCTGGGAGGGGGGACCCTATGTCATTTTTTGGGGGATTTTTAA
Organism: Gastrophryne carolinensis; assembly: GCA_027917425.1. Taxonomy (NCBI): domain Eukaryota; kingdom Metazoa; phylum Chordata; class Amphibia; order Anura; family Microhylidae; genus Gastrophryne; species Gastrophryne carolinensis. The sequence goes on from CM051239.1 coordinate 321,623,206, forward strand.
GGGTTAGGGTTATGGTTAGCCTAACCCTTAAAATTCCCAAAAAAATGGTGTCCCTAACCCTTAAAATTCCCCAAAAAATGCCCCCCCCCCCCCGGGAGGACCCCATTTTTTTTTTGTTAGGGTTAGCCTAACCCCAATTCCCAAAAAAATGGGGTCCCCCCCCCCCCCCCGGAGGAGGGACCCTATGTAATTTTTTTTTTCGATATTTTTTCTCCATGTGTCTGTTTTTTTTTTTTTTTTTTTACTTTTAACCCCTTGTGAACTGGTAAGGAGACCCCTATACCAGTTCACAAGGCTGGGGGCTGGCAAGTCACCTGCGGCTAGCGGATGACTTGCCATTAACCCCGGCACCCCCAATTACCTGCCTCCCCAAAGCCCGGGGGGGGCAGAAGAGCCCGGCCCACGGAGCTTGTAGCCGGCAGGGCGGGGGGGCACCAAAACTGGCCCCTTCGCCCTGTTCCTACAAGCCCCTATAGCTGGTCCTCGGCTGGTTATGATGGGTAAGGGGGCCCCACGTAATTTTTGGGGGGATTTTTAAGGGTTTTTAACCCTTAAAATTCCCCCCAAAAATGCCCCCCCCCCCCCCTCAGGAGTGGGGACCCTATGTCATTTTTTTTTAATTAACCCCTTATGTTTATAGTGTGGATAGTAGTATTTTATTTGTAAATGTTATAAAGTGCTCTTTTCAGTTTGGGGGGTCTCCTGGGCAAGAATGGGGGGGCTACCGATACATATGTGGTACCGTTGTAATCAGGAGAAATGGGGCTTTCACATGCAATATGGTTTTCATTAATAAAACAAATGTTTTATTTAAAATAAAGGGGACAATAAAGACATTTTATGTTAAAGCCTAAACTCTGCTGCAATATATATATATATATATATTTTTTTTTTTTTCCTGAAAATTCCGGCAAAAATCACGGCTAAACATGGCGCAAAATGGGGAAAAATGACCTGTCAACAGGTGACAAGACTTCAGGTAGGCTGGCAATTAAAAAGGTTAATAGTACCTATGCATGTTGGGTATTGTTCTGCTCGGCAGACCTTGCGCTTTTAGATTTAGCTTGTTTTTTCTTGTTTGCATATTTATATTTTAGGAAAACATGTTATTTATTCAGTTTTTTTAATCATTTTTTTAGGGAAACTCTGTGCAACCTAAGAATTCTTCGAAATATTACTTCCAGAAAGTTGAGCCTACTACAACAAGCTGGATATTCTTAGAAAGCTTAACATGTGTACTTTCAGGGAATATATGGTTTATGGGGGATATTCCAAATGTAAAGGGTTGTTTTGGTTGAAAAATTGCAAGGTGCGCACTTTGTCTGCAGAGCTGAAATTTTCAAGTAAAATTGCTGTTATGCTCACACTTTACTTTGTGGTGTTTGCCAACTCTTCCCTTGACAGTAGCTATGCATGTTGGGTATTGTTCTGTTTGGGGGATGTTGCTTTTTTCTTGTTTGCATATAGTTTTTTTTAGGAAAATGTGGCTTGATTCTTCCTTTTTATTCTTTTTTAGGGAAACTTTGTGCAACCAAAGAATACATTGAGGGATTACTTCCAGAAAACTAAGCCCACGTAAACAAGCTTGGTACGCCTAGAAAGCTTAAGGCGTGTACTTCCAGAGAATATATAGTTTGTGGGGGGTATTTCAAATGTAAAGGGTTGTTTTTCTGGAAAAACTGCAAGGTGCGCATAGCGCAGTTGTATTTTATCTGAAAATCTCCTAAAGCTCTGTTTCAGTTTGGGGGAGTCTCCTGGACTGGAAAGGGTGTCTACCAATACATATGTGGTACTGCTGTGCCCGGGAGAAATTGGGGTTTCGCACGCAATAAAATTTTATTGAAAAACTTAAATTTTTTATTACAAAAAAAAACACTACAAATTGCAAAAATTTTTTTTTTTTATTTTTTTTGCACATATTTCACCAAAAGTATTGAGAATACACAAAAAAAAGGCAAAACAATCACAGTTGAACATGTGTAGCGCAAAATAGTGAAACATGGTCTGGCAACAGAGGGTGTCAAAAGCTGCAGGTAGGCTGGCAGCGAAAGGGTTGAGGCCGCTACTTGGTCTTCTGTTCATACCTTTTCCAAGTTTTACAAGGTTGATGTTAAGGCCTCATCTGATGCTGCTTTTGGCCGCAAGGTACTTCAGGCGGTAGTGGTTTGAACTGCCTGTTGTTACTCTTTAGGGATCCCACCCTAACTTACGGAGACTGCTGTTGGTTGTCCCATACGTAAGGACTTCTTGAAGCAGGCCGTGCCATGCAATAGGAAAAAGACAATTTTGTGAGTACTCACCTGTAGAATTGCTTTTTTCTTCCAATCCATTCCAGGCCGTCCTTATTCAATATGATTGGGCAACTCCTGCCCAAAGGGGCGTGACTGCAAGACAAAAGCGTGGCTCCGCCTCCCGGCCTACACCCCCCCGGCTGACCTCCCAGACTCCAGTTTTCATTCTTGCAATTGGGATGACTGCATGGCTCTCTAGACTCCTCTTCCATTTACTTTTTTTGTTTCTCAGATTATACCTTTGAAGCAGGGGCAAGACCATGTCTGTCTTCCTAGGTCCCTTATGCTGCTCTGATCTGGATTGACCCATTATGCCTCCTCAGTTTTCGGCTTGGCGAAGTTCTGTAAAACTGTTTCCGGATCCGGATGGTAAGGTAAGCGCAGGGTCCAGTGTGCGCTTTGTAGTGCTTTGGCACTCTGGCTGAGGGCTTACATTGAAAAGTATAAGCAGCCACAGGTTTTTTTGTCTGGTGAGCCTGATTGGGGGTGACCAAGGGAATGATTTTCCCTCTCTTATTGTTTTTTATTGCCGTCGCCATGGAAAGATTTTCGGCTTGGCGAATTTCCGAGTACCGGGTGTAGAGCGCTTCCTCCGTCCGCCTCTGTGGAAAGATATTCTTGGTGTGCCACACACCCCGCTTCACCTTTAATATTCTTCTCGATTGGGTTACTCACCGCCAGGTGACGCTGTGCAGAGAGGAAGTCTTGTAACGAGCCCCCTTCCGGCCTATATATACCTGGTACCTCCCATTTATCACCAGTGTTTTTCTCTCTGCATGACGACAAGACAGAAGATTGAAGTCTCCTGTTTACAGGTAGCCGGGGTCTTACCCCGGCACCCCCTTTTGGTCTATTTCTGCCCGGTTTTTGATTGTTTGTACCTTTATGGTGGAATGGAAGCCTCCCAGCCTAGGCTGCTCACTGGGCAATTGGTAGACGGCACTATAGGTGCCTAGGAGCTTATCTCCTCCGCTCGACCCCCTCTTTTGGGGGCAATGCGGCTATCCAGGATGGTGATCCGGAAGTGGGATGCCCCTGTCCCGAGGGTCCCCTTAGCCCCTTACTCTCCTGTTGCGGTCCCTTCTCCCTTCACTATGGGGGGGGGGGGTAGAGGGATGTGTATTGTGTGTATGGTTTACTGTATGTTCATGTGTTTTGCTTATTTCAACGTTGTCAGGCTGCACCGCAAGTGAGTGTGCATATGGCCTGACTTTGATTCCTCCTTATATGGCAGTCTCTGTTTTGCGGGCTGCTGCTGCTGGCCTGTAGGGCCAGAGCTTTGTGTCAGCTTTAGGGGTGACCGGGGCGGGCTGTACGGTGTCAGGCTTGCTTATGGCTGCCTGCGCTTTTCTCACTTTATCCAGCTCCCCTCCCCCCTCCGCTTATCTCCTTTGTTTTAATCGGCCACTCCCGCCTTCGCTGACATTTGCTGCCTGTCTTCCACCACCTCTTTGGTCAGGTGCTGGGCTTTTGTAAGCCTTACTGGGGCAGGTAAGCTGCCTCCCCTGGCGTGGGGCCGTCTATTTTTTTATGGGTTTGACTGTTTATTTAAAAAGTAATATATTTAATGGAAAAATACTTTTATTTAAAAAAAAAAAGAAAAATATATAAGGAGGAAAATCAGAGGCCAGTTTTCTTGCCTCTTCAAAGCACTTGGTGCTGTGTATGTATGTTATATTGCATGTTGCCATTGGTTTCTGGGGGTTTTACTGTTGGTTTGTTTCTTCCCCACAGATCCTGGGATTCCCTCAATTTGTAGCCTCCCGGTTCTATATTTGCCTGGCTAGTCTCTTTTTCTCCTAAATTGGGACATATTTTTATATTTATATATATATACTCGTGTATATATTTAAAAAAAAAAAAAAAAATTTTTATACTATTATTTTTTAAGGGGGACCTTTATTATCATTAATTAAATCCTCCCTCCCGGGACATTAACATAAAGGGGCATCCCGGGTTGGCTTATGCCTTAAACCCTAAATTTTGCGAATACCATAAATCACCATATGGAGGCTTCCGATATTACCGGAAATGGTTCTTCTGGGCCATCTAGGGTGTGCGGAGGCTGTGGGACTCCGCTCCCAGCTGATGATGTTTTTGTATGCATTCCTTGTGCAAAGCAGAGTATTGCGCGTCAGTCCGTTGCTCCGGCTGCTGGCCCTTCGCAACTCCCATCATCCCCTACCCCTCCCTCCCTATTCCGGACCCCGCGTGACATTGTCAAGAGTGGGGATGATGTATGTGAGCCTGTGGTTTGGTCCGATTGCTCCCTGGACGAGGAGGGAGAATTTTTGGTGGAGTCAGATGAGCCTGCAGATCAGCTTGAGGTTGATGCTATTGGCGATTTGCGGGGGGTTTTCGTGACACCCCCTCCATTCTTGCTCAAATGTTTGAAATTTTGAATTTAGATCCACCTGAGGCTGTCACCCTGCCAAAGGGTCAGTTGTTTAATGTCCCTCAGCCGCCTTTGGTTTTTCCAAGACAACACCACTTTGAGAAAATTGTGCTCAAGGAATGGGACCATCCCACGCGGTTAACTGGAATTCCTTCCAGTTGGGAGAAACGTTATCCCTTTCCGCCAGAATTGGTGAAGCTTTGGTCGGTTTCTCCTGACGTCGATACCCCTGTACTAGGGCTCTCCAGCACGGCTATGGTGCAGTCTGCTGAGACTACTGCCCTTAAGGATGGTGAGGATCGTCGGATTGACCAGTACGCTCGCCATGGTTTTAGTTATGCCGGGTCAGCGATGCGCCCGGTGTGTGCTTCAGCGCTTCTTCTATTGGCGGTTAGATCTGTAATTCAGGGTCTGTGTGTGGATCTTGATCCCACTTGCAAGGAGCTTATTGCTCTCAGGCAGTGTGAATCTTTTGTTTCCTATGTTCTGTCCGCTCAGGACGATGCGCTGGCTATGAGTAGCAAGACAGCTGCAATGCTGGTGGCTATTCGTCGGGCAGTATGGCTGCGCCAGTGGTCGGCGGACGCAGCTTCTAAAAAGGTGCTCACAGCTCTCCCCTTTTTGGGGTTGCGGCTGTTTGGTGATAAAATTGATTCAGTTGCCAAAGGTGGTAAAATTCCCCAACGTAAGAAGCCTCGTCCCTTTCGGGGGGCAAGTTCTGGTAGACCTTCCTTTCGGGGATTCAGAGCGGGTAGGGGGGCTTCCTTTCCCGCTACCAGAGGTGCAGGTTGGACTCGGGGGAAGGGCCGTGGCCGTCCCACTCAGTCCTGGGGCACCAAGCCCAAACCTGCTGATAAGCCCGCTCAGCAATGAGGGGCTGTCCTCACCCGTGCGGGTGGGGGGACGATTGCGACACTTCTCCCTGGTTTGGAACCAGAAGGTTCCGGACAGATGGATCCGGGAGATAGCGTCGGTAAAGAATCTGTTAGAGATGGCGGTCATCCGGCCGGTACCGCGCTTAGAGAGGGGCCTCGGTTTCTACTCCAATCTTTTCGCAGTCCCCAAGAAGGACGGGTCTGTTCCTCCCGTCTTGGACCTGAAATTACTCAACAAGTTCATCCGTTTTCGGGAGTGTCGCATGGAAACTTTGCGTAGGCCGTCGGTTCCCTTCGGCAGGGGGACTTCATGACATCCATAGACATCAAGGATGCTTATCTTCATGTTCCCATCTGCCACGCTCATCAACATTTTCTTCGATTCGTGATGGAAGATCAGCATTTTCAATTCGTGGCACTTCCGTTTGGCCTTACCTCGGCTCCAAGAGTGTTCACCAAGGTGCTGGCAGGGGTGATGGCCATTTTCAGATCTCGGGACATTCGTGTCGTACCCTATTTGGACGACCTTCTCATCATGGCTCCGTCACTCAATCAATCGGAGACAGACACCAGGATGGTGGTCTCCACGCTGGAAAGCTTTGGTTGCGTGATCAACTTCTCCAAGTCCCCCCTCGCTCCGGCCGGGGTGGTGTCCTTTCTGGGGATGCAGTTGGACTCTCATCAACACAGAGTGTTTCTCCCCCAGTCCAAAATTCATCTGATTCAGGAGTTGGCTCGGGTCCTACTTTCCAATCCTCGGCCGTCCATCCGTCTGGGGATGAGGCTGGTAGGGTTGATGGTTGCCTCCTTCGAGGCAGTTCCTTTTGCTCAATTTCACACAAGGACGCTTCAGCTTTATCTGTTGGCGTCTTGGGACCGGCAGCCTTGGTCGCTGGATCAGCCCTTCCAGTTGTCCTCCCGGGTCCGGCAGTCCCTCCAGTGGTGGTTGGTCTCGACCAATCTCGTGAAGGGCAGGTCTTTCCTGACCCCTCTTTGGGAAATTGTCACCACGGACGCCAGTCTGTCGGGATGGGGCGGATTCTGGAAGGAGCTGCAGTTCCAGGGGCAGTGGGGGCCGCAAGAGGCCCACTTACCCATCAATATTCTGGAACTGAGAGCCATCCGTCGGGTTCTTGCTCTCCTGACTCAACACGTTCTGGGCCTTCCGGTCCAGGTGCGTTCAGACAATCGAACAGCGGTTGCTTACATCAATCATCAGGGAGGGACTCGCAGTCTGAGTGCTCTCAGAGAGGTGTCCCTGATCCTGACCTGGGCAGAGGCCCATGTTCCTTGTCTCTCGGCGGTATACATTCCAGGAGTGGAGAACCAGGAAGCGGACCGGTTGAGCAGGAGCTCTCCCCGTCTGGGAGAATGGGCTCTCCATCCTCAGGTTTTTCGCTCACTGTGTCTCCGATGGGGGACACCGGAGGTGGGCCTGTTTGCCTCTCGTCACAATCACAGGCTCCCGAACTTCGTGTCGCTCTCCCGGGATCCTCTGGCTCTGGCAGTGGACGCCATGTCCCTGAGCTGGGGGGATCTGGGATTTCTATACCTGTTTCCTCCGATACCCATGCTGGGCAGGGTGGTTCGGAAGTTGGCTCTGGAAAGGGTGTCCGCCGTTCTCGTGGCCCCAAGGTGGCCAAGGCGAGTGTGGTTCGCAGACATCGTTCAGCTGGCAGTGGACCAGTTCGTTCTGCCTCTTCGGCCCGATCTGCTCACTCAGGGTCGGTTGTGTTACCCCAATTTACCAGCGCTGGTTTGACGGCCTGGCTGCTGAAACCTCCATCTTGAAGGAGGAGGGTCTTTCTGACTCAGTCGTTAAGACTTTGATCAGTGCCCGGAAGAGGTCTTCTTCTATCATCTATTATAGGACTTGGAAGGCCTATATCGCTTGGTGTGAGATTAGATCCTTTCCTTGTAGGGTCTTCTCGGTCTCCAGGATTCTGGAGTTTTTACAATCTGGGCTGGACTCTGGTCTTCAGCTAAGTACTTTGAAAGGGCAAGTTTCTGCCTTATCTATCTTTTTTCAGAAGCGTTTTGCGCTTTATCCTTTGGTTAAAACTTTTTTCCAGGGGGTTACGCATGTGCGGCCTCCCAGGAAACCATTACTCCCGGTTTGGGATTTGAATTTGGTTCTTTCTGCTCTACAGGCTCCTCCTTTTGAGCCTCTGCAAGATATTGCTTTGTCTACCCTGACTCAGAAGATTGTCTTCTTGGTAGCTGTCACTTCGGTCCGGCGTGTCTCAGAGTTGGCGGCCTTGTCTATCCAGGCGTCCTACTTTGAGAGGCATCAGGATAAAGTGGTCTTTCGGTTCAAGCCAGACTTTCTTCCTAAGGTTGTTTCTGCTTTTCATTTGAATCAGGATATTGTTCTTCCCTCCTTGTGTCCTAATCCTAAGAATGACAAAGAGAGGGTTTTGCATTGTTTGTATGTAGTACGCTGTGTTAAGTACTACTTGATTATCACGTCTCCTTTTCGTAAGACGGATGCCTTTTTTGTTATGCCCTGTGGGCCTAAGAGGGGTTTGGCACCAGCCAAATCTGCCATTAGCAAATGGATACGTCAGGCCGTTACTGCGGCCTATTCTGCTAAGGGGAAAGTTCCCCCTTTTCGTATCACTGCTCATTCTACTCGCGCCGTTGGAGCGTCTTGGGCTTTTCAGCACCAAGCTTCTGTTGAACAAGTTTGTAAGGCCGCCACTTGGTCTTCTGTTCATACTTTATCTAAGTTTTACAAGGTTGATGTGCGAGCCTCAGCGGATGCTGTTTTTGGCCGCAAAGTTCTGCAGACTGCAGTCATTTAAGTTATGCTTCACCTGGCCTTGAGTTGCCCATCCCTTGTGGACACTGCTTTTGGATGTCCCAATCGTGAAGAATATTAAAGGTGAAGCGGGGTGTGTGGCAGACCAAGAATAATACCATTTTGTGAGTACTCACCTGAAAAATGGATATTGTTGGTGTGCCACACACCCCGCTTCACTCCCACCCTTTTCGGTATTCCGAATCCTTTATATGGTGAAGCTTTTATTTTTATTGATAATGATTTATTTGGAGGTTACCGTTAAAATACTGGTACCTTGTCTTTCTGCTTTTTAATACACTGGTGATAAATGGGAGGTACCAGGTATATATAGGCCGGAAGGGGGCTCGTTACAAGACTTCCTCTCTGCACAGCGTCACCTGGCGGTGAGTAACCCAATCGAGAAGAATATTAAAGGTGAAGCGGGGTGTGTGGCACACCAACAATATCCATTTTTCAGGTGAGTACTCGCAAAATGGTATTTTTTGGCTTGGCGAAGTACCGAGTACCGGGTGCAGAGCGCTTCTTCCGTCCGCCTCTGTGGAAAGATTTTCGGCTTGGCGAAGTTCCGAGTACCGGGCGCAGAGCGCTTTCTCCGTCCGCCTCTGTGAAAAGATTTTCGGCTTATCCTAACAGCTAGCTCCGCTGAGATCTCCGGTTCTTTTCAGCGGGACTGCGCGTTTTCTCTAGCCGGGGACGCTGGAAGATATTCGGCTTAGCGAAGTCACCAGCTCCGCTAAAGTGGCCGGTTCTCCTCCGACGGGGCACGTTTTTCTCGCCGACCTAGCTTAAACATTTTCGACTAGGCAAGGTGCCTAGCATCACCAGACATCGCAATTCCCCTTTGGCTGCACATAATTTCTGAGGTAGTTGGCCAGCAAAAGGGCTGCTCTGAGCCGCTGCACGGCCACCCTCAAGTGGACCTAAACCTTTTGGTAGGTTATTTTTTTATTAATGATTGGGAAAGGGCAAGGTAATATATAATTTATATTGTAATATATAATTATATGGTGGTCTACCATAGTGTCAGGAACTCACTCACCGCGTCCTCGCTCCCGCGCCGTCCCGGGCAGCTGGCCGCGCAGCTCCCGGCTCGCGGCCCTCCCTAGCAGCGGCTCGGGCGGCGGCGCCTCCGGCGGCGCTCAGCTTGGCCACGCCCCCGCTCTCAGCTCCGGCCCCGGCTCCTGTAGACGTGTTCGCGCGCGAGCACGTGTCTCTTATGCCCTCCGGCGGCGAGCCTGCGGGCTCAGCTTGGGGAGGGACTCCTCCCTCTCCACTCTTAGTGGGCCAATGAGCCCTGGTGTTGTATGTTGCACCAATCATGTCCCTGTCTCCTTTGTCCAATCATGTCCTGTCCCTATAAAGTCTTTCCCCGCCATTCACCCAGTGCCTGTGATAGCGCCTTGTACCTAGGTTCTCCAGACCTCCTACCAATAAGCTCTCATCCTTTGAGCCATTGAAGTCCTGGGGGCAACCGATCCCGGGCAGGCGTATTCTGCGTCCCGGCAAACGGGGGCTCCTACTGGTGAAGCTGGCTGCGGAGATTGGGGGTTGAGGGCTGGAGTTACCCCAAGCGTGACATTATCACAGGCCCCACAAAAAATATGGATGACCTGGTACAGCAGGTGCAGGCTATGGCCACTGCGATCAACCAACTCGCTCAAAGAGTGGCCACTCAGGAATCCCGACAATCATCCGCCTCCGCTGTACCACCTCACGTCTCAGAGCCAAAGATCCCGCTACCTGAAAAAATTTTTGGAGATCGTGCCAAGTTTTCTAATTTCAAGAATGCCTGCGAACTTTATTTCAAGTTGAGACCCGTCTCTTCAGGCACCGAGACCCAGCGAATGGGCTTGGTTATTTCTTTACTTCAAGGAGACCCTCAGTCCTGGGCCTTTAGTCTGCCTCCCAATGATGCAGCCTTACATTCTGTCACGGCCTTCTTCATTGCCATGGGCATCTTGTATGCCGACCCAGACCAGCAATCCACGGCCGAGAGCAGGCTTCGGGCCCTGAAGCAAGGGCGAAACTCGTCCGAGGATTACAGTGCGGAATTCCGCCGCTGGGCCGTAGAATCTAGGTGGAATGACCCCGCCCTGTGCAGCCAATTCCGGGTGGGGCTGTCGGAGAGCATCAAGGATGCGTTGGTGAATTTTCCCCCTCCGTCGGACTTGGACCAATTGATGCAGGTCTCCATTAAAATTGACCGGCGTCTTAGAGAGAGGGCTAGGGAGAGAGCCAGGGCTCCCACGTCTCTCAGGTCCTTCCAGAACCCTAATTCCCCGGTTGTCCGTGGGGAGGGTACACCGTCATCCTCTCAGGAGGAACCCATGCAGTTGGGGAGAACCCGTCTATCCCAGGCTGAAAAGCAGCGTAGGCGTTCCATGGGGTTGTGCCTTTATTGCGGGAAGTCGGGACATTTCGCTGGGTCCTGCCCACACAAGGGGAAACCGGCGGAAAACTCCCACACCTAGATCAGGGGGAGAGTGCTGATCTAGGTGAGTCAGTTTGTTACTCTTGCCTGAATAAGATGCTAGTGCCTGTAGACCTTTCCTGGGGCTCCTCCAAGCAGGCTGTTTCTGCCTTTATCGACAGTGGAGCTGCGGGTAACTTTCTGGATAGGAGCATGATCTCCGTTTTAGGAATCCCTTTGGTACCCCTTGAGAGGTCACTGCAGGTTTTGGACATTAATGGGAAGGCCATTCAAGGGGGAACGATCAACACTAAGACCCCGCCTCTTAAATTAATTGTTGGCTCCTCCCACTCTGAGCTCATAGAATTCTTTGTTTTTGACTGTCCAGAAACTCCAGGGGTCTTGGGATACCCCTGGTTGCAACTCCACAACCCCATTTTAGATTGGCAGGCTGAGGAATTGACGACTGCCCCATTGACTTGCTCCCCGGAACGATTCTGCCTAGAGGGAAGATTTACAATCTCACCAGGCCTGAGGAGCAAGCAATGAGGGAGTACATTGCCGAGAATTTGAGTAAGGGATTTATCCGCCCCTCTACTTCGCCTGCAGGGGCCGGATTCTTTTTCGTGGAGAAAAAGGATGGTGGCCTGAAACCTTGTATTGATTACCGGGCCTTGAATAAAATCACGGTAAAAAACAGATACCCTTTACCCTTGATTGGGGATTTGTTTAATCAAATTGTAGGAGCCCGAATCTTTTCCAAGTTGGATTTAAGAGGGGCTTACAATTTGATTCATATCCGGCAGGGGGATGAGTGGAAAACGGCTTTTAATGTGAAAGATGGCCATTACGAGTATCTGGTCATGCCCTTTGGCCTTTGTAATGCACCAGCCGTCTTCCAAGACTTTGTAAACGACGTATTCCGAGAGTATCTAGGTAGATTCGTGGTCATCTACTTGGATGATATTTTCATTTTTTCGAATTCCTTGTTGGAGCACAGACGTCATGTCAAGTTGGTACTGCAAAAACTAAGGGAGAACAACTTATATGCGAAACTTTCTAAATGCATGTTTGAGGTCACCACTGTTCCATTCCTGGGGTATGTAATTTCCAACCAGGGTTTAGAGATGGATACGGTGAAGGTTTCAGTGGTGCAGGATTGGGTCCTACCCAAAACCCTGAAAGAATTGCAACGTTTTCTTGGGTTTGCGAATTTTTATTGGCGTTTTATCAAGGGCTTTTCCCATGTTGTAGCACCTCTCACCAACCTTACTCGTAAGGGCGCCTTCACTACAAACTGGTCTCCCTCTGTCTGCGAGGCCTTCCTGACTTTAAAACGGGCCTTTACTTCGGCGCCTGTGTTAGTTCATCCGGATGTTAATAAACCTTTTAACATTGAAGTTGATGCTTCTGAGTTGGGTGTGGGGGCAGATTTGTCGCAATATTCCGGTCATCCAGAGCGTCTACATCCTTGCGCTTATTTTTTGCGAAAATTCAGTACCGCGGAGCAAAACTATGATGTAGGAAACAGAGAATTACTGGCAGTAAAACTGGCCTTTGATGAATGGCGTCACTGGTTGGAGGGTTCATTACATCCGATAACGGTCTATACTGATCACAGAAATCTCGAGTACATCGGTTCAGCTAAGAGACTGAACTCTCGTTAGGCATTGTTTTTCTCGCGCTTTAATTTCATAATTACATTTAAACCAGGTGTTAAAAATTCTAAGGCGGATGCCCTGTCTCGCATGTTCGGGGAATGCAAAGATCGGGGTGATATGGGTGAACCAATTTTGCCTTTGGGCTGTGTGGTAGGGGCATTGCTTCCTGTTCTTTCTAGTACCCTGGCACCGTTTCAAAATGATTCCCCTGTAGATGTACCTTCGGAATGTCAGTTTGTACCGCCGCACCTGCGCTCTGATGTAATCCGCGAATTTCATGATGCTAAAACTGCTGGTCATCTGGGAAATCGTAAGACATTCATTTTAGCCCGACGCCATGTTTGGTGGCCTACTATGCGACTTTATCGACGCATGTTCTGTTTGCGCACGAAGTAAAGGGGTACACAAGGCACCTAGTGGGTGTTTGGTTCCACTAGAGATTCCTAAAGAACCATGGACTCATATCTCTATGGATTTCATTGTAGATTTGCCTCCTTCACATGGGAACACTGTGATTTGGGTGGTCGTCGACCGTTTCAGTAAGATGGCATATTTTATTCCTTTATCTGAACTACCATCGGCTCCTGAGCTTTGCAATTATTTATCTCGCATGTTTTCCGCATCCATGGCATACCGGCCAATGTAGTTTCCGATCGGGGTGTACAATTTACTTCGCGTTTTTGGAGGATTTTCTGTTCACGCTTGGGAATCCAGTTATCTTTGTCATCTGCGTACCATCCTCAGACTAATGGGCAGACTGAGAGAACTAATCAAAGTCTGGAACAATACTTAAGATGTTATATTTCTGATGCTCAAGAGCAATGGTCGAACTTCATTGATTTTGCTGAGTTCGCGTACAATAATGCACCAAGTGAAAGCACTAAGATGTCCCCCTTTTTCTGCAATTTAGGAAAGAATCCCAGAGCTTCCTCACTCTCAGGGCCACCTTCTGACTTACCAGCATTGGAAGAGTGGCTCCAAGAACGGAAAGAAATCTGGGCACGCGTCCAAGAGACTTTAAAAACGATGGGTTTGAGATATAAGAAATTCGCCGATCGTCGCAGGTCTCAGGGACCTGTCCTTCAGATTGGGGATCTCGTTTGGGTTTCCACTAAGAATATCGCTCTCCGGCAGCCTTCCAGTAAATTGGGTCCTAAGTTTATTGGTCCTTTCCCCATAATTAGGAAGTTGAACAGTGTAACCTTTAAAGTTCAACTCCCTCCGTCTATGAAAATCCCTAATTCTTTTCATGTATCGCTGCTTAAACCAGCTAAGAGTACTCCTCCTACTGGTCCTTCACCAATCTTGGTTGATAATGAGCCTGAATACGAGGTAAACAAAATCTTAGATTTGCGTAAAGTCTGTAATTCGCTACAGTATTTAGTTGACTGGGTTGGCTACGGTCCTGAGGAGAGGTGCTGGGTTGCTGCAAGGGATATTCACGCCAGGGCTCTTGTAAAAAAATTCCATCAGGACAATCCAGGGAAACCTGGTGAGGGTCCGGAGGCCCCTCGTGAAAGGGGGGGGGGTAGTGTCACTCACCGTGTCCTCGCTCCCGTGCCGTCCCTGGGCAGCTGGCCGCGCAGCTCCCGGCTCGCGTCCCTCCCGAGCAGCGGCTCGGGCGGCGTCAGCTCTGGCGGCGCTCAGCTTGGCCACGCCCCCCGCTCTCAGCTCCGGCCCCGGCTCCTTATGCACATGTCTCTTATGCCCTCCGGCGGCGCTACTCTCTGCGCGCCCGCCGGAGAGGTTAAAGAGCCTGCGGGCTCAGCTTGGGGAGGGACTCCTCCCTCTCCACTCTTAGTGGGCCAATGAGCCCTAGTGTTGTATGTTGCACCAATCATGTCCCTGTCTCCTTTGTCCAATCATGTCCTGTCCCTATAAAGTCTTTCCCCGCCATTCACCCAGTGCCTGTGATAGCGCCTTGTACCTAGTTTTGACCTCTGTGTTTTCGTTATTGAACCTGTTGCCGACCACCGCCTGAACCGACCATTCTCCATCTGAACCCCTGTTGCCGACCACCGCCTGAACCGACCATTCTCGATCTGAACCCCTGTTGCCGACCACCGCCTGAACCGACCATTCTCGATCTGAACTCCTGTTGCCGACCACCGCCTGAACCGACCATTCTCGATCTGAACCCCTGTTGCCGACCACCGCCTGAACCGACCATTCTTGATCTGAACCCCAGTTGCCGACCTCCGCTTTGAACCTTGACCTCAAGTTGCCTAATCCTTTGTACCACCACGTTCTCTGTCTTCCCACTGTCGACCTCTGGCCTATCTCTGGACTTCCGCTACTAACGCTCTAGTCATTAGGTTCTCCAGACCTCCTACCAATAAGCTCTCATCCTTTGAGCCATTGAAGTTCTGGGCGGCAACCGATCCCGGGCAGGCGTATTCTGCGTCCCGGCAAGCGGGGGCTCCTACAGGTGAAGCTGGCTGCGGAGATTGGGGGTTGAGGGCTTATCTGGAGGGCTGGAGTTACCCCGAGCGTGACACATAGGACTCACAGTAGTTTTGTGACTGTCGAGAACCTATATATATACTTGGTCTCAGATCCCCAGGGTCATAGACTAGTATTATTAAATTCACCATGGCGGAGGCATCGGGAGTAGTCCTCTGGTCTTTGTCATATTTTCCCCATATCCAGTTGCATGCAGTGGCACTGGATGAGGATAGCACGGTGCGCAGGGATTATGCTACGGTTGCAGTGGATAGGGAGACAGTTGTCTCCTCCCTGAAGGGGCTTTGACCCCTATCACCGGGGCTTTCTGAGAAACCCCTTGGCAGTTTTCATGCAGACCGTGATGTGAATTGTACCGGTTACTAAGAAGGCTTTTTTGAAAAAAAAAGAGAAAAAAGAAATCCTCTGAGTATATTGAAGAGGATATTGTGGCTGCCATAGGCTCCTTCGGAGTCTGTAAACTGTCGGCAGCCCTCAAGTAGTCCTAAACCGATAGTCATCATGGAGTATTGACTACTGAAAAGGTTTTAAAGAAAATAATATAGCACGTCCTGTTCCAGAAGATATTCCTTACTCTTGGGTTATGCATCCAGTAGATGGCGTTGGACTGCAGAGACAGAAAAGTGGCTCCTCCCGGCCCCATATATACCAGGGACCTCCCACAAATTCCACAGTTCTTCTCTGCAGTCTGGGCTGCGATGACTAGAAGATGGCTCTCTCTACTCGCAGGTGAGCGGGGCTATTAGCCTGCAGCCCTGTAGGACTATTCCCACCTGTTTCCTTTTACTGCCTCCCAGCTTAGGCTGCACTGGTTCGGGTGAAGGTAGACAGACTCCAACCACAGTCCCCCACCAGAGGGTAGGCGGTATAGGCCCATGGTGAGCCTTATGGGATGCCCCTCCTGCGTCTTCTGCCCCTCGCACCCTGTCCCCATAGTTGGCTTCCTTTAGGCTGGCCGGCACTTCCCCTTCGCTCTCCCTGGTAGATCTCGGGGGGGGGGGGGGTGCATTCTTGACTATATAGTTGTGTGATGATCCCTTTGAATTGATTGCACTGCTTTCTTTTGCCGCCTCACGCTTGTACTACGCTCCACGGTCGGCGGGGACATCGCCTCAGGCGCTGCTGCGCCATCACTGGCTGGCCTTGTCAGGTTGGCGCGTTTTCGCGCTCTTCGGGGGGGGCGGGCCTTGCGGCTGACGCGTTCTGCATCACTGACATCGCGGCCCACCCCTCGAGGTATATGCGGGCGCCATTTTAGCTCTCTGCTGTGTACGTCTGGCGTTTCCCTATCGCGGTCCGTAAGTGCCCTTGCGGGCTGATTTATTTTGTATTTCTCTGTCTTGCATATTGCTCTTTTTGCTTATGTCTTGCAGGCAGGTCAAACGTTGTGGTTTCTCCCGGTCCTATCCCCTCTATTTAGTGTTAACTCTTATTGGAGGGCTATTGTATTCCCTTACCTCCCACTTCCCTAGCGGGTTATTGGGGCATCCCGGGTTGCTTTTATTAGCGTCAATCCCTATTGGCCTGTTGTGCCGTAATAATCACCATATGGAGGCTTCTCAGGATAATGTGCTTGGGGTTCCTTTGGGACAAGCCCGGCTGTGTGTTGCGTGTGGGGTATCCCCTGTCAGTGACAACGTCAGGGTTTGTGTACCCTGCGCCCAGCAGATGCTTGCGCTGCAGTCTGGGTTACCTGCGGCTGGGCCTAGTGCTGCGCCCCCTCTGGTTTCGCCTACCCCCCCACGCTTACACCTGACTCCCAGTGAGGTGCATACCAGTGGGGAGTCTCAACCTGATTTGGCTGCCCAGGTAGCCAGCATTGAAAGGCATATTGCCGGGTCTGGTCCGCGTAAGGCTCCTGCTAAGCGGCGGCATCTGGCACGCGGTGTTACTCTCTTTCCTGTGGAAGGTGAGGAGTTTTTTGATATTACTGGATATACCCCCCTGGAAGAAGGGGAATTATTCTCTGATTCAGAATCATCTGAGGATCAGCCAAGGGGGTTATGCGGAGTCTGGGTCTGACCCATGGGCTTCAGATGATACTGACAGACTTTTGGCTCACATTTTTGAAGTGCTCTGTATCTCTCCTTCTGCCGTGGCCCCGCGGCAGCAGGGGGAGCTGTTTCATACTGTTAAACCACGCTTGGAGTTTCCTGAACAAACTCATTTTAATAATCTGGTGCTCAAAGAGTGGGAATGGCCTAGCAGGCTTCCCGGGGTCATGTCTCAGACCGGTGGATTCAGGAGGTAGTATCCTCTGGTTACAAGATAGAGTTTGCAGCCTGGCCGCCCCCAAGATTCATCAAATCTTGGTTAGCTCAAAACCCCCTGTCAGCTCAGGGTGTGTCCCTGGCTGTCCAAGGCCTTCTGGAACTAGATGTCATCTGCCGGGTACCCTTGAGGGGAAGGGGCAAAGGCTATTATTCCAATCTTTTCATTGTTGCCAAAAAAGATGGGTCCATCAGACCTATCCTAGATTTGAAGCTCCTCAACAAATTTGTCAGATTCAGACACTTTCGCATGGAGACTCTGCGCTCAGCTGTGACTTTCCTACGCCCAGGGGACTTCATGACCTCTGTAGACATTAAGGATGCTTACCTTCACGTACCTATCTTTCCAGGTCATCAGAGATTCCTCAGGTTCGATCTGGAGGCACTACCAATTTGTGGCCTTGCCCTTCGGTCTCGCCTTGGCTCCCAGGGTATTCACCAAGGTCCTCATCCATCCTCATCCATCCATCAGGCAAGGAATGCAGCTGGTGGGCCTGATGGTGTCCTGCTTCGAGGCGATTCCAAATGCTCAGTTTCACATGAGACCTCTTCAGCTTCACCTCTTGTCAGTATGGGATCGGGACCCTGTGTCCTTGGATCAGGTGTTTCTACTGTCCCCTCTGGTCAGGCGGTCTCTATCGTGGTGGCTGGACTCAAGGAACCTGCTGGGGGGGCAGATCCTTTCTGGCCCCCTGCTGGGAGACTGTCACCACGGATGCCAGTCTGACAGGTTGGGGGGGGATTTTGGAAGTCCCTGAAATTCCAGGGTCAGTGGGGCCCTCAGGAGGCCCATGCCCCTATCAACATTCTGGATTTGAGGGCGATCAGGTTGGTTCTCGCCCACTTAACCCCACACCTGCGGGGCCGAGCTGTTCAGGTACGCCCGGACAACCAGACGGCAGTTGCCTACATCAATCATCAGGGAGGGACCCGGAGCAAGAGGGCTCTCAAGGAAGTGTCCCTGATATTATCCTGGGCGGAGGAGAATGTTCCCTGCATCTCAGCTGTGTACATCCCGGGGGTGGAGAATCTGGAGGCAGATTCTCTGAGCAGGGGGACCTCTCGTCTGGGAGAATGGTCCCTCAGCAGCAGGGTGGTTCGCTCCCTGTGCCACCGCTGAGGTCAGCCGGATGTGGATCTGTTTGCGTCCCGTCACAATCACAAGCTTCCAGTCTTTGTGTCTCTGTCCCAGGATCCTCTGGCCTTGGCCATGGATGCCCTGGCGATGTCTTGGACGGGGTTTCAGCTCCTGTATGTGTTTCCCCCTTTTCCCCTGCTGGGCAGGGTGTTGCGCAAGATAGCTCAGGAAAGGGTGCCAGCCATACTGGTGGCCCCCTGTTGGCTAAGAAGAGTGTGGTTCGCAGACATCGTGCAGCTGGCAGTAGATCAGTACGTCCTGCCCTGGGTTCCAGATCTGCTCACTCAGGGGCACCTTCGTCACCCCAATTTACAAACGCTGGCTTTGACGGCCTGGCTGTTGAAACCTCCATCTTGATGGAAAAAGGGCTGCCTGCCTCGGTTGTAAATACCATGATCATGGCTAGAAAAATGTCCTCTTCTTCCATCTACTACAGGGTTTGGCGTACTGACATTGACTGGTGCGAGTCTAACTGGCGTGTGTTTTCTGTTCCTAGGATTCTGGAGTTTCTGGACATTTTTTTCCAAAGATCCTTTGCTCAGCATCCCCTGGTCAAGACCTTCTTCCAGGGGGTTACTCACGTGCATCCCCCACGTAAGCCTATGTTACCAGTCTGGGACTTGAACTTGGTCTTATCTGCCCTGCAGGGGTCTCCCTTTGAGCCCTTGCAGGGGGCCCCTTTGTCCATTCTTACGCTTAAGGTGGTCTTTTTGGTGGCCATCACTTCTGTTAGGCGTGTTTTCGAGTTGGCGGCGTTTTCCATCAAGCCTCCTTATTTTGAGAGACACCAGGACAAGGTGGTGTTTTGTTTTAAGCCAGATTTTCTGCCTAAGGTTGTTTCTGCCTTTCATCTCAATCAGGACATTGTTTTGCCTTCTCTGTGTCCTAATCCTAGTAATTCTAAGGAGAGGGTTTTACACTCTCTGGATGTGGTCAGGACCCTAAAGTTCTATTTGGTGGCTACTGAATCCTTCAGGAAGACTGACGCTCTCTTTGTGCTCCCGTCTGGACCTAAGAAGGGTCTGGCTCCGGCTAAGTCCACTATCAGCAAGTGGATCCGTCAGGCTGTGATACAGGCCTACTCTGCTAAGGGGAAGGAGCCTCCCTTCTGCATTGCTGTTGATTCTACTCGTGCTATTGGTGCATCTTGGGCTTTTCAGCACCAAACTTCTGTTGAACAAGTTTGCAAGGCCGCCACTTGGTCTTCTGTTCATACTTTTTCTAAGTTCTACAAGGTTGATGTTAAGGCCTCAGCTGATGCTGCTTTTGGCCGCAAAGTTCTGCAGGCGGCAGTGGTTTAAACTGTGTGCTGTTACTTTTGGGGATCCCACCCTACCTTACGGACACTGCTATTGGATGTCCCAAAAGTCAGGAATATCTTCTGGAACAGGGCGTGCTGTATACTTAGAATAATACAATTCTGTGATTACTCACCTGTAGAATTGGTATTATATGTATACAGCACGTCCTGTTCCACCCCACCCTTGTTATTATCATTATTCTTAGTTACCTCTTTATGGTGATTGTTTAATTTCTTATAATGTTTATAGTTCTCCCGGTTTCATTTAACTGCTTTTCAATACTGGGGAATTTGTGGGAGGTCCCTGATATATATGGGGCTGGGAGGAGCCACTTTTCTGTCTCTGCAGTCCAGCACCATCTACTGGATGTATAACCCAAGAGTAAGAAATATCTTCTGGAACAGGACGTGCTGTATACATATAATACCAATTCTACAGGTGAGTAATCACAGAATTGTATTTTTTTCCTCTGAGTTGAAGAGGATATTGTGGCTGCCAGTCTCCTTCTGAGTCTTTAAACTCTGTCGGCAGCACTCAAGTGGTCCTAAACCTATAAGTGTCATAATGGAGTATTGGCTACTAAAAATATAGAAAATTAGAAAAGATTTTTTCCACTGAGTGGAAGAGGATATTAGCCTCGATTCAGAGACACATTCGTCCGGACTTCTGTAGCTGTCTGTGAAAGTTTTGGTGGGTGTTTGTAATTTTTTTTGCTTTTTTTCGTCCATTTTTCATTCGTACGAACGTTCGGGAAAATGCGTATATGCTCTTTCGATGATCCAAAGCAAATCGGAAGTTTTTCGCTATTTCGGGAGCTTTTCCACCAAATCTGAAATGTTTCGACCGTTCAGAAAACTTACGTTATTGCAATGGGCTGGCGATTAATTCAGAGAGCTGATTGCCGATGGGCCAACACCCAATAAATCCGTTTCACTGTCGATCCACTTACGGGACCATTTTGACGTCAGAACTAGCAGGCATGGACGAGTCTACTGCATTTGAGGAGCATGAAGATCTGCAGCTCCTTGGCATTGAGATCGTCCGGAGGTCAGAGGCCAGACTGCACCGGCGACGCATGGACATCAATGGCATGCATGACATTGAGCAGTTCGAGCTCACCAGGCTTAATCGCGCTTCCCTCCATAAGTTGTATAGTGAGCTGCGGCCATGGTTAGCCCGCGCCACAAGGAAGGGGCAAGCAATTTCAGGTATGACCAAGATGCTTGGCTGCCTGCAATTTTTGGCGAACGGCTCGTTCCAGAGGCTGGGTGCCCTCTCCGTGGGGATCTCACAGCCTACGCTGAGCCGCGCCCTATCCAAGTTTTTGGAAGGCATGGCTATCCTAACTCGGAAATATATTTGTTTTCCTGAGGATATGGTAGCCAGAAACACGATTAAGCTGGCATTTTATAATATCGCCGACATGCCCAACGTCATGGGTGCCATTGACTGCACCCACGTTGCCCTTGTCCCTCCTGCTTGCGACAAGTACATATACAGGCAAGTTTATTTGTCTATTTTGGGGGGGGGGGGTTGTCCCTCCTTTGGTCACTAACTTCATTTGTTTTTGTCCCTCCTTGTAATCAATCCCTCATTGATAATAGTCCCTCGTAAATAAGGCATAATTGTTTTGTCCCTCCTTGTAATCAATCCCTCATTGATAATAGTCCCTCCTTGTAAATAAGGCATCATTGTTTTTGTCCCTTCTTGTAACCAATCCCTCATTGATAATAGTCCCTCCTTGTAAATAAGGCATCATTGTTTTGTCCCTCCTTGTAACCAATCCCTCGTTGATAATAGTCCCTCCTTGTAAATAAGGCATCATTGTTTTGGTCCCTCCTTGAATTAAATCCCTCATTGTTAATAGTCCCTCCTTGTAATTATGCCCTCTGTGTTACTAGTCTCTCCTTTTACATATTCCCTCATTGCAATCAGTCCCTCCTTGCTAATCCTCCCTCCTTGCAAAGGTTGAGTTACTTGTTCCATTTTAATTACACTTTCAAATGTTTGACTTGGAACAAACTGTTTGTTTTTCTAAGTGCAAAATACGGTCCATTGTTTCACATACAACGATGTGCAGGCAGCATGCAGCCAGCTTCCCTCTGCTGCTGAGGATTTGGCGGAGAAACATTTTGGGACAGTTGCAGATTCTGGCCCCGGGGGAGATCTTCATAAGTTCCAAGGAAGCTTCCATCCTCCTCCAGCTCCTGGATTTCCTCCATCAGTGTGTGGCTCTGTTGGGGACATGTAAAAAAAAAAAAAGGTTCAGTGTGGGCAATACATATGTCAATCAGACAATAAAAACATTGCAAGCCACATGCATACGCAACAGCATCCAAAATCACTTACCGTAGATCTCGGATCCTGGGTCCTAGGCAGCACGGAAGAAGACGGCAGAGGTAACATGGCAGAGGAGTCCCCACTAGCTGAGGGATGAGGCTGGGCTGCATTAGAAGAAAAACATCAATGTAAACACACAACTATGCATTGGTGATGGTTAATAACACATCTGCTTCAAACACAAACGTGCCCAAGTAGGAATGGCCACTACCACAACGGTGCCACTTGGCCTTCACTATGAATGCCATTATATTGGGCATGTATTGTTGAACCAGAATAGACACATTGGTCACGTGCCGAAAAACAAACATGCAAGTAATGGCTGTTGTGTGTGTTTCCCCATCCCTTATAGGCCATTAAGTTAACACACTAAGCTGGCAAATAGCAGTTCCAATAGGAATCTGGTGGGGAACATTGTATCTGTTAAAACATTTCAATCACACCATCTCAAGCCGTTGGACCCCAAACCCATCTCTTAGCAAATTGCCCAACAGCAAAAGATTTAGCGTGGCGTGTGATTGTCAATAAATACATAGCACGCATTCATTTCCTAAGCTCCATAGTTTCATACTCTTCCTAAATGTTCTTAAACGTCATGTATGGTCATGCTCATTTGCACATTACCTGTCGACACACATGACACACCCTGGTCAAAGTGATCACTCCACTCCAAGCTACACCCTAGGGCCATGTGTTTAGATATGCCTTGCTGCCTAATTAGAATTGTTCTAACATTTTTAGGGTCATTAACACATTACTAACCTGCTGGAATGGGCGGGTTGTCCGTGTCCTGTTGTGCCGAGTGTCCCTCTAAGGCAACAGGATGTAGCAGGCCCAGCACCATCTCCTCCGCCTGGGTAAATTTCAATTTAGTGGGGAATCCTCCGCCAGTTTGTAAGCTGAAAAACATAGTAAGCATAATTAAGCGCACTGATGGATAGACAAGAAGAATATAAAACAACAAATAAGCTATGTACCTGTATTGCAGCCTTTTATTCTGTTTCTTCCGTACGGCATATTTCAGGTCCGAGATTTTCCGCTGAATCTGTTCTACATCTTTGAGTTCGTCCCCCGCTGCATTGACTTGTCTGGTGAGTTCTGCCAAAATCTCACATTTGCGCTGCTTGCTAGTAGTTTTGGATTTGCTCCCATATAGCTCATCATAATATAACGTTAGCCCACTGGCCAATGCCAGAGTTTGGGGCTCACCAAAACGGCCACTCAAGTGACCTCTGCGCAATGTGCGCCCTGTTTGGGGTGGTTGTGGTTCCTCAGTGTTTGGTGGCAAATGGGGTGACATTCTGGCCTGGGGGTATGTAGGAGACCTCAAGGACTGGAGGCTGGCTGTGGATCGTACTGGACTGGGAAAGGGACTGGGTGTTCGTGGCTGGGTGGCGATTGAAGTTGCAGGTGTTGATGTGGCATAGGGGGAATGCATGACAACCTGTTCCGGAGGAGAATGTGGGCAAGGAAGAGAGGGTCTGGAGGAGCTGGAGCTGCTGCTTGTGGCCCTGTGGCTCTGTGGGCCCTTTGAGGTACTTGGCTGGGGTGAGCCATAGCTGGTGGGTCGGCCACCCTTGGCCTTGGTTTGGTAGCCACGTGCGGGTGGGGAGGGGGACCTTGGCCTTGGCTGCCTTTTCGGGCTTCTGGGCCTGCTGTGGCTGCTTTTGTCTGTTGGCCTTCTGGCCCTGCTGCGGCTTCGGGCCCTGCTGCGGCTTCTGGCCCTGCTGTGCCTTCTGGCGCTGCTGCGTCTTCGGGCCCTGCTGCGGCTTCTGGCCCTGCAGCGGCTTCGGGCCCTGCTGCGGCTTCTGGCCCTGCTGCGACTTCTGGGCCTGTGTTTGGGCCCTTTGGCAAGTGCCTTGGTGCCACGTGGGGGGGGGCAGGGTGGGGGGGGGCTTCGTACCCTCTTACCCTTTTGGAGGGCATGAGCTGGTGTAGCCTTTGGTGCCTTTGTTTTTGGTTTGGCTGCTGCCACCTCCTTTTTTGGCGCAGCCTTTGTTGTAGGCCTTAGCCTCGCTTTGGCCTCTTGAGACCTTGTTTTAGGGCCCTCGCCATGCTCAGGCCGCTTGGTAGCCTTCTTCTGCGTGGTCTCCTTGGACGGTTTCTGCGCTTGTTTTTTTGCTGGCATTTTGCCTGGACTCTCAAAGAGAATGAGCTGGATGTGCATGGACCTTTAACTAAGGTGTGACGCCTACGCGTTCGCTTACGCGTACTTCCGGCCGTTCGCACGGCGGTGCGGAACCCGGAAACCGCTGGGGCATTACTTATCTGTTGCCGAGAAGAAGAAGAAAGATGGCGCCCACTATCTTCACCCGCCAACAAGAAGAGATCATCATGCTCGTAAGTGTATTTGTAGGCCTTTCAAGTGACATCTAAATGCTGCTCTACATGTTAAGGATGCGCACGAAGTAAGAGATTTGAACCAAATTTTGGTAAAATACATGCACACACAAACGCACGCCACACACGTGCCAAACAACAGTGCGGCCAGATTTGAAAGTTAACTTAGCCTAGAAGTGTGTGTGGGTATGTTTTAATGTGATTGACCCAAAAAATTTATAGTTTGCAATTCTTTATAGGCATTTATAATTTATTTCTATGTTTGATTTGTGTTTTGTAGACCATGCTGGAGCGCAGGTACGACTACCTGCCCAACTCGTTTGAAAAACGAAACGTCGCCCTGGAGATCATCGCGGAGATCCAACATCAGACCGACACCACCTTCACCCACACACAGATCATGCAGCATTGGTCAGACCTGAAACGACTGCACATGCCCCGGGTGCGGAGATTTTTCGGGATCCATTTCCCAAGTAAGTACATAGCGAGTGCATGCAAGATGTAACTACGACAGAAGGTAGGCCTTTTATTTATAATGCCTTTTCTTTGGTAGTGTTGGAAATGGATTACCGCATTCGCCGCACCCGGAGGCGCATAGGCCGACCAGTGCTGCATGATTCTGCAGCTGGGAGTGAAGGTGGTGGATCTCCAGGGCCACGGGCCTACCCCTCCTCTGTGGGGTCCTCAGACCAGCCCCTGGACCTTACAACAGAGGAGGGGCGGCACAGCGTGGGCAGGCAGTCGTACCCTGCCACGCATGCAGGAGCCTCTGGTATGTCACTCTTCATGTCTACGCACACACATATACATGCTATCTCCTACCCAACTGATTCCTTTCATCTGTTTGTCTAGATGCTTCTGGAGCGGGTGAGGAAGTGGAAGAGGCAGCAGATGTGCTACAAGCAGAAGCTGGAGAAGGTGAGTGATGTGAACCAGACTTGCCAATAGACATTTTCTTACTGAGGAATTTGACCATAAAAATGAACCTATTTCCCATGTTTCTACAGGTACTTCTTCACAGCAGAGCCAGGACCCAGGACCTCATCGTGTTGTCCCCAACGAGCCAGCTCTCGGCCACCAACCAAGTAAGTAGTCAGGGCATTATTAGCATTTATGTGGTACTTGACATCAACACACAGATACATCAAGCCCTAGCCAATGGCAATTTAAGAGTGACCTGTGGCCACTTCCTTAGCTTAATGACTTGCCAGACTGACCTGTGTCCACTTCCTTAGCTTAATGACTTGCCAGACTGACCTGTGTCCACTTCCTTAGCTTAATGAGTTGACAGAATTACATATGTCGCCTTTATTTAATGTGTTTACTACAAAACATTCAATCCACAGGTGGTAAACATGTATTGTTCTCAAACTAATGATTTTGTCTCTATTTGTTACAGGGACCACACGGCAAAAAATATTCGAAATGCATCGGAGGGTCCTTGCGTTGGTGGCCGATATGAAGGTGATGGTTGACTCGTTGGGGACAACAGAAGAAGAGGAAGAGGAGTAGAGTCCTGGGTCCTGGCCCTGGTCTGCTGACCCATATTTTTATTGTTTGAAATTTTTAAATTAAATACAAAAAAAGTTTTAGTAGCCAAGGGCTACAAATGTTGAAAGAAATTTTTTTTTTAAAAATCATTGTAAATATTTTACAGTAAAAAAGTTTTAAAGAAACCAACGTTTCAGTGTCATTTCTGGGCACACATACATTCCAAAAACAGGGGCAAATACATATTTTGAGGTTAAGATTCAGATGTCCACGAAGTGATTTGGGTAAGTTTTAGGGACCTAAAATGGAAGAAGAACCTAATCGCGAAGTGATTTGGGTAAGTTTTAGGGTCCTAAAATGGAAGAATAACCTAACCGCGAAGTGATTTGGGTAAGTTTTAGGGTCCTAAAATGGAAGAAGAACCTAACCGCGAAGTGATTTGGGTAAGTTTTAGGGTCCTAAAATGGAAGAAGAACCTAACCGCAAAGTGATTTGGGTAAGTATGGAAGAAGAACCTAACCGCGAAGTGATTTGGGTAAGTTTTAGGGTCCTAAAATGGAAGAAGAACCTAACTGCGAAGTGATTTGGGTAAGTCTTAGGGACCTAAAATGGAAGAAGAACCTAGCCGCGAAGTGATTTGGGTAAGTTTTAGGGTCCTAAAATGGAAGAAGAACCTAACCGCAAAGTGATTTGGGTAAGTATGGAAGAAGAACCTAACCGCGAAGTGATTTGGGTAAGTTTTAGGGTCCTAAAATGGAAGAAGAACCTAACCGCGAAGTGATTTGGGTAAGTCTTAGGGACCTAAAATGGAAGAAGAACCTAACCGCGAAGTGATTTGGGTAAGTTTTAGGGTCCTAAAATGGAAGAAGAACCTAACCGCGAAGTGATTTGGGTAAGTTTTAGGGTCCTAAAATGGAAGAAGAACCTAACCGCAAAGTGATTTGGGTAAGTATGGAAGAAGAACCTAACCGCGAAGTGATTTGGGTAAGTTTTAGGGTCCTAAAATGGAAGAAGAACCTAACCGCAAAGTGATTTGGGTAAGTCTTAGGGACCTAAAATGGAAGAAGAACCTAGCCGCGAAGTGATTTGGGTAAGTTTTAGGGTCCTAAAATGGAAGAAGAACCTAATCGCGAAGTGATTTGGGTAAGTTTTAAGGACCTAAAATGGAAGAAAAACCTAACCACGAAGTGATTTGGGTAAGTTTTAGGGTCCAAAAATGGAAGAAGAACCTAACCGCTAAGTGATTTGGGTAAGTTTTAGGGACCTAAAATGGAAGCAGAACCTAACCGCGAAGTGATTTGGGTAAGTTTTAGGGTCCTAAAATGGAAGAAGAACCTAACCGCGAAGTGATTTGGGTAAGTTTTAGGGACCTAAAATGGAAGAAGAACCTAACCGCGAAGTGATTTGGGTAAGTATGGAAGAAGAACCTAACCGCGAAGTGATTTGGGTAAGTTTTAAGGTCCTAAAATGGAAGAAGAACCTAACCGCGAAGTGATTTGGGTAAGTTTTAGGGACCTAAAATGGAAGAAGAACCTAACTGCGAAGTGATTTGGGTAAGTTTTAGGGTCCTAAAATGGAAAAAGAACCTAACCGCGAAGTGATTTGGGTACGTTTTAGGGACCTAAAATGGAAGAAGAACCTAACCGCGAAGTGGTTTGGGTAAGTTTTAGGGTCCTAAAATGGAAGAAGAACCTAACCGCTAAGCGGTTAGGGTGAGCTTTAAGGTATCAAAAGGGAAGATGCAGGATAGCGCTAAGTGGTTAGGGTGAGCTTTAAGGGATCAAAAGGGAAGAGGCAGGATAGCCTAAGTGGCTAGGCTGAGCTTTAACCCTTTCGCTGCCAGCCTACCTGAAGTTTTCGTCACCCTTGGTGCCAGACCATTTTGCACTATTTTGCGCTCCCCATGTTCATATGTGATTTTTGAAGGGATTTCCAGGGATTTCCCAGGAAAATGATATATTGTTTTTTTCAGCAGAGTCTGGGCTTTAACATGAAATGTCTTGTTTGTCATTTTTTAGGTGTATTCTCAATATTCTTGGGTGAAATATGTGCAAAAAAATAAAAAAAAATCTATTTTTTACAATTTGTAGTGTTTTTTTGTAATAAAAAATGTAAGTTTGTCAATAAAATCTTATTGCGTGTGAAACCCCAATTTCTCCCGGTTACAGCGATACCACATATATATAGGTAGACACCCTTTCCTGCCCAGGAGACTCCCCCAAACTGAAACAGCGCTTTAGGGGATTTTCAGAAAAAATACAACTGTGATATGCGCTATGCGCACCTTGCAGTTTTTCCAGAAAAACAACCCTTTACATTTGAAATACCCCCCACAAACTATATATTCTCTGGAAGTACACACCTCAGGCTTTCTATTTGTACCAGGTTTGTTGATGTGGTGACAGTTTTCTGGAAGTAATCCCTCAATGTATTCTTTGGTTGCAAAGAGTTTCCCTAAAAAAGGATAAAAAAGCAGAATCAAAGCCACATTTTCCTAAAAAAACTATTTACAAACAAGAAAAAACAAGTATAATCTGAAAAAACAACATCCCCCGAACAGAACAATATCCAACATGCATAGCTACTGTCAAGGGAAGAGTTGCCAAACACCCCAAAGTAAAGCGTGCGCATAACGGTAATTTTTCTTGAAAATTTCAGCTCTGCAGACAAAGTGCGCACCTTGCGATTTTTCAACCAAAACAACCCTTTACATTTGGAATATCCCCCATAAACCATATATTCCCTAAAAGTACACATGTTAAGCTTTCTAAGCGTACCCAGCTTGTTGTAGTGGGCTCATCTTTCTGGAATTAATCCCTCAAAGAATTCTTTGGTTGCACAGGGTTTCCCTAAAAAAATTATAAAAAAGCTGAATAAAAAACACCTTTTCCTAAAATATAAATATGCAAACCAGAAAAAACAAGCTAAGTCTGAAAGCGCAAGGTCCCCCGAACAGAACAATACCCAACATGCATAGGTACTATTAACCCTTTTAATTGCCAGCCTGCTTGAGATTTTGTCACCCTCTGTTGACAGGTCATTTTTTCCCCATTTTGCGCCATGTTTTGCGACATTTTTGCTGGAATTTTCAGGAAAATTATATAAATATATTTTTTGGAGCAGAGTTTAGGCTTTAACATGAAATGTCTTGTTTGTAAATTTTATTCTGTTTTTTACAATATTAAGTAAAAAAAAAAAAAAAAAAAAAATTTTTTTTTAGAAAATTGCCTCCTTTATTTTACATAAAAAAATGTATTTTATTAAAGAAAACCATATTGCATGTGAAAGCCCCATTTCTACCGATTAGAACGGTAACACATATTTATCGGTAGCCCCCCCATTCTTGCCCAGGAGACCCCCCTAACTGAAACAAGTAATTTTTAACATTTACAAATAAAATACAACTACCATCCACACTACAAAGGGTTAAATCGGGAAAAAAAATGACATAGGGTCCCCCCTTCCAGGGGAGGGGGACCCCATTTTTTTTTGGATTTTTAAGGGTTAAAAATAAAAACACAGACACATATTTAAAAAAATGACATTTATTTTTTTTTTTTTTTACACTATACTCACCTCCAATCCTGGGTCCCACGTCGCTGTCCCGCGCCGCTCTCTCAGCGCCGGCATCTGTCAGATGCCGATAGTGATCGGTGCAGGGCGGATGAGAGGAGGCTCCGATCGGAGCCTCCTCTCCTCTCACCCGCTCTGCACCGATCACCACCGCCATCTGACAGATGCCGGTGCTCGGTGAGGGTATAGGAGGAGCGGGATGACGTCATCCCGCTCCTCCCACAAAAGGCGGGGCCGCCGCCTCCCATTAGAGGCGCAAGATCGTAAGGATTCTGTCTGGACAATTATTAGTATCGGGAAACATAAAGGATTCGTGTGAGAATATGATTGGAAAAGGTCAAAAACGAAAGGCTACGTTGTTACCTGAGAAAATGAATCTGAAAAGTCTCGATGGAAAATGACATCCTCGTACTCGTACTCTGGCATACAAGCGGACGGAAACTTTACAGAACGTTTACAATGCATGCATAGAATCGCTCGCACATTCATACGAGAGCGGGAACTTTTGAAAATGATACGACAACGGCACTAAAACTGAAGTTTTTTTGTGTCTCTCTGAATCAAGTCTATTGTCTGCCATAGTCTCCCAGGAAATTATCTGTTGGAGAGTCCTCTACACATGGGGTGTCCGGTTAAGGAGAAGTTGGGGATGGTTGATTTCCTCCATTTCTGGAGGTTTTTGCGGAGCATATGCATTATTATAATCTGATCAATAGGGAATGGCAGAAGTCAGGTTGTCTTCCGGCCATGCCCAAAGTACTAGATACTTTGGGCTCGGTTCAACAAAGGTAGAAATAAATTCGTGTCACTCGAAAAATCAGATCGCATGCACAAAGTTTAAACTTTTTCGAGTGATTCAAAAAAGGGGTTGAATGAAATACTTGCACTCGAAAATGCAATCGTAACATTTTCTAATCACTCGTAAAATTTTCAAAATGCTCGTAAAAAGGCTGTCGCAAATGAAAATTATTGGAAAATGTACTCAAATTTTTTTTCTATTGCTTAGTATTGTTTTCTGACTGTTGCATGGTGTTGTAAGGCTTTTTAATGGGTAAATGTAAATGCATAACTTTTTTTTCAACTTTTTAAGTTACCTGTGTAGCTGTATGTACATGGCATGTAATAAAGAGGCAAGGTATGCTATAGTGGAAGTACTAATTAAACAGTAATATTTGTAAGAGGCATGTATGTCGTTTTTTTTTTTGGGGGGGCGGGGGGGTTGGTTGGATTGGGACCTGTATTAAAAATGTTTCCTTTAATGCAGAAATGTGGCCATTGTTTTCTATACAAAGATTGCTCACATAGCACCACATGTCCCTGGGTGCAGGGAGCAGCTCTTTGCTAGCTTTAACCTCATGGTACGCCATTCTTATGCTTACACTATAACGTGGAGCAAAAGCCAGGATTTTGACTATTCTGGATTTTGGTGCACCGCAATGTAAAAACCCAAAGGTCGACCAAAGGTCTTCTACCAGTTAATGGTGCCAAATATGGATTCCAAAGCTGCACGATTTAGCCTAATAAGCTGGAAAAGTGCTTGATATGGCAGCTGATCCACTTCCAAACGTGTCAGAAAATATGGGAATGGGTAGTGTGCGCCTTCTCTGCAATATGTTCGAAGTCAATGGCCTTGATTCACAAATCATTGAAAAAAATTCTCATGGTAGTAAAAAATTTTATTCATGAGAAAAAAGTCTGAGAATTTCACTGTTACCAAATCACCAGATAGGAAGACACTGAAAGTCAATGGAACTTTTTACTACTAGTAAAAAAGGGTAAAAAGTTCAGTATTTATTTCAGGAGTAAAAAAGTGCCATTGACTTTCATTGTCTTCCTAACTAGTGATTCACAAACAGTGGAATTCTCAGGCTTATTTCTTATGAATTGAATTTTTTACTACCATTAGAGTTTACTACCATTGCAAAGAAAGTAGATGGGCTCCATTGTGAGAGAGCAAAATTAGTTTTCTCCTGCTGAACGCTGCATCAAAAAACTAGTGTGAAACACTCTAATTTATATCATGTGTGTGGCTCATCAAGTCCACCTGAATCAGTAGTAAAATTTTCGAATTGTAAAATGCAGTAGTAAATTTTTCGATCCACTAATTTAATTTGCACTTTTACAATCGCACTCGAATTTAATTCAAGTGACTCGTGTTTTACAATGGTTCCAGATAGCTGAATCACTCGTAAAAAAATATAGCAAAATCGCAACTTTTTAAGCACAAAACACACGAAAAATCAATTTTCGACCTTTGTTGAATCGAGCCCTGTGTATCTCTTTCCTCCAGTTCAAATTGAATTATGGTCTTACCCTCTTGTGTTGGACGCTCTGGTGCTAGGTCTCTTTAAGATTTTCGTTTTGCCATCCTCTGATAGGGCTTCTCCAAAGTATCCAGCGGATAAATGCATGGATCAGGTGGCATGTCATGCTTATCTTTTATGGGGGTCGGCCTTGGGCCAGCCGGTGTTACATTCATAGAATTTTGGGAGCATCTGGTCTCTGACTCTTGGGTCATTCATGGAAGCCATGCTCCCAGTTGTTCAAGATCAGACTCCAACAGGTAGTGTTCCTGGCTATCGAGGATTTGATGGGGTTAAGTGCCAGAGGCCTAGCTCTGGTGGTCGCCTTAAGGTGTGCTTTATAGCTTAAGCAATGGCCAGCTGACATAGCCTCTAAAAGGAATATGACAGGACTCCTTTTTAAGGGGGGCGTCTGTTGGTAAGGCTTGGTTGACATGGTAAAGCATGCTACTAGTGGTAAATGATCTAATCTGCTACAAGAGCCGAAGTCTAATACTGCTTCCGCAGGGCCTCTAATACTCCGGGGCTCTGGCTAGAGGTTCAGCCTCTTTGTCCTATTCCAAAAAGAAAAAAAAAATGATCTTCTATCCCAAAGTTCCAAATTAAGGCAACAGGTGTCTGGCAGAACAAAGCCAGCTCCCCTTCGTAGCCGGCTCAGGCATGAAGGGATGCTCCCGCCCTTGAGGTGTGGTGGGGGGAAACTTCTGCATTTGGCTCATATTTGCAGGAAGCTTTGAAATCTGCCGTATCTCACCTTTTTAGAGATTGGAGTTTTGATAACCACAGTGTATATATAAGGATGCATATCTACATTGCTGTAGGTGGCTTACATCTTCGGTTTGTGGCTTTACCCTTCGGTCTATCATCAGCACCAGGGTGTTTACCAAGGTGTTGGCAGGTCTCATGTCATTCTCTGTAAAAAGTCAGGGATACATATAATCCCTTACTGAGACTATCGGTTGATATAGGCCCCATCATGTCAGGGCACCCAGAAGGATATAGTGAAGTCAGACATCATTTCATAGCTTGAAGAGTTATTCTTTTCTGGGACTGTCATTAGACACGTCTCAGGCAAAAGTGTTTTTCCAACACAGAAGTGACTCTTACTTCAGGCCAGGGAACAGGGTCTCTTGTCTTGTCCTCACTCGACGATTCATAAAGGAATATGTCTGTTGGGCCTGATGGTATCTTGCTTTGAGTCAGTATCTTTTGCACTGTTTCACACAAGACCCCTGCAGATGGAATTGCTCACAATCTGGGATCCACACACTCTGGATCATTATTTTTACATGACACAGTCAGCAATGCGGTCTCTAGCCTGGTACTCAGCCTCTTCAGATTGGCAAATTCTTTCTTCCAGTGGAAGATCATCACCACGGATGCCAGTCTATATGGTTGGTGGAGTGTCATGGAGTCACAAACGATTCAGTGACAATGGAGTCTGAAGGAGACAGACTCTCCATAAATATCCTGGAACTGAGAGTGATTCTATTGTATTTCAGACATTGGACATACCATCTAAAGGGGCACCCCGTCCGGATTCAAACAGACAATCGAACGGCGGTGGTATATATCGGCCTCCATGAGGGCACCAGAAGCAGTAAAGTCCTGATGAAGTGAGCTGGGTTTTTACTTTGGGCAGAGAAACTGGTTCCATGTATTTTGGTGGTACACGTACCAGGAGTGGACAGCTTGCAGGCCGTTCATCTCAGCAGAGCGGTCCTGCATCAGAGGGAATGGTCTCTTAGCCAGAGGATTTTTTAATCCCTATGCATGTGCTGGGGGATCCCAGACGTAGTTCTCGCATCAGGGCACAGTCGGAAGATCCGAAGTTTGTCCCGGTCCAGGGATCCTCTAACAATAGCAACAGATGCCCTGACACTTTAGTGGTCAGCATTCAAGCTTCTTTATGCATTTCCCTCCGATTTCACTCCTGGGTCGTGTACTAAATAAGTTTAGCTCACAAGGATGTCCCAACCATTCTGGTGACTCCTCTGTGGCCAAGAAGAAGCTGGTTCTCAGACATAGTAAGGATGTCAGAGGGCAACTTTTGGAGGCGACGATTCAGATCTTCTCACACAAGGGCTTCTAAGGCATCCCAATTCACAGTTCTGGCTTGGACTGCCTGGCTATTTAATCCTTTATCTTGGCAGAAAGGGTTTTTTTCTGCCAGAGTTATCCAGACTATGATTCAGGCCAGGAAGAAATCTTATCAAATGATCTATTATTGAGTGTTGCAAGCAATTATCGGTGAATCCAGGGGTTCGCTTGTAGTACTGTTCTGTATTACAGAATATATTGTTTTTTTTGCAGAGGTCTTGATGAAGGTCTTCAATTGAGGACAAATATCTGCTATCTATCTTCTTTCAGAAACCCATAGCTGAGAATGTTTTTATCAGAACTTGTTTTTTACAAGGAGTCGCTCAGGTGCGGCCTCCTCATAATCCACTTCTGCCGGCTTTTGGACCTGAACTTGTTTTTCAGGGTCCTCCTTTTTGAACCATGGTAGATGCGTCATTAAGTCTAAGCGCGCTTAGGGTTATCCCTTAGTGGCAATAACCTCAGCAGGCAGTTTTCTGAATTAGCAGCTTATTAGTAAGCCTAGTTATTTGAGTGTTTTAGGATTTTCTTCCTAAAAATATCTTTTCATTTAATGAGGAGATGGTTTTTGCGTTCCTTATGTCCTGCTCCAGTGTCTAATAAGGAAGGGGTGTTCTTCACTGTTGGATGTAGTGAGGGCACTAAGGTATTATCTCACTACTACATAATCTTTCCATAGTTTGGACTTCTTATGTCATACCTGAGGGTCCACGGAAAGGTCTTCCACCAGCTGAGTCTGCCATCAGTCGATGGATTAGACAGTGGTAAGAGTCTATTCTGCCAAGGGAAAGGAGCCCCTTGTTTTGGGTCACAGCTCTTTCCACTAGGGCCATTGGTGCTTCCTGGGCTTTTCAGCATCAGGCCTCGACGGAACAGGTTTGTAAAGCTGCCACCTGGTCTTCGGTTCATACATTTACCAAATTTTACAAGGTAAGTGTTAGGGCCTCAGCTGACGCTGTATTTGGTTGAAAAGTTCTTTAGGTGGTAGTGAAAGGAACTACCTGCTGTTCCATGTTGGGGATCCTGCCCATATTTGGCACTGTTTTTGGACGTCCCAATCGTATTGAATAAGGACGGCCTGGAATGGATTGGAAGAAAAAACACAATTCTGTGATACTCACCTGTAGAACTGGTTTTTCTGTTAATCCATTCCAGGACGTCCGACCCGCCCCTTTTGGGGGAATATAGGAAGTTACGATCTATCCTTGATACCCTTTTTATGGTGTTCTTTTTTATAACAATATTTTGCATTGAAAAGAATGCTAGGTTGATATATCCATGTCGTGGATGCCTAGTCTTGTGGATATATAAAAAAAATGAAATGGTACATATTTATATGTTTAGAGGACAGGAGTCTTTTATGTTGTGTCCAGCCTTTTTGTCTCCAAAGAGATATAGGTATGCCTCCCAGGCGTCTGATTATACTACTTTTTAATTAACTGGAGTCAGCCGGGGGGGGTTTGGGCCGGGAGCCGGAGCCATGCTTTTGTCTTGCAGTCACTCCCCTTCGGGCAGGAATTGCCCAATCGTATTGAATAAGGACAGTCTGGAATGGATTAACAGAAAAACCAATTCTACAGGTGAGTATCACAGAATCGTGTTTTACTATGCATGGCACGGCCTGCTTTACCCCACCCTTGTTATCCTTATTCTTGGTTGCCTCTTTATGGTGATTATTCCAAGTTAGTCGGGGTTTTGTTACCCTTTTTTACCTTTATTATCTCCCGGTTCCTTAAATAACTGCTTGTCAACGCTGGATAGGTCTATTGGTGATCCTGTTTTTATATGGTACCGGGAGGAGCCACAACTCTTCTGCAGTACACTGCGCCACCTTGTGGCGGAATAACCCATACGTAAGGACTTCTAGAGGCAGGCCATGCCATGCATAGTAAAAGTAATTCTACAGGTGAGTACTCACAGAATTGTCTTTTTACCCAGTAGTGCTCCTTTAAGGACAGAAGGGGTAGCTTTGGTTTTAGAATTTCTGAGGTTAGGCCTAGCCCTAAGCACCCTTAAGGTTCAGACTCCGGCCCTTTCAGTCTTTCTGGAGGAACATCTTACAGGCGATCCTTTGGTGGATAGACTTTTCATAGCAGTTTCTAAGAAACAACCCTTTAAGGCCAAAATGTTTCTGGCATTTGTCATTAGTTCTTCAAGGACTAATGTTACCCCCTTTTGAACCCATTAAGGACGCAACATTAAAGATACTATTCTTAAAGATTACTTTAATCTTAGCAATTACATCGGCCAGGTGGGTTAGTGACTTGCATGCTCTGTTAAAGTCATTTAAAGAACCCTATCTTAGAAAGTTACCAGACTTCTTTTAACCCTTTAAGTGCCAAGCCCTCAGTACCTACGGGCTGGATTTCCCCCCCTGCTAGTTAAAAAAGTAAAGTAAATTAACACTCACCTGACCCCTCGTTCGAACCCGCCGAGTCTTCTCTTCACCCTGGGGGTATCCAATTACTCCCAGGGGCTCTTCTGGCTTCAGGAGGGGGCAAAAAATTGCCTGCCCCCCCCCCGGCTTCGGCAGCCGCTGCTGCTAAGAATAAAAAAAAAAAAAAAATGACATTTACTTACCTCTGTGCCCGATCCCTCGGGCCTGGTCTCCTCTTCACCGGGGGGGGGGGGGGGGGGCTCCGATCGCCCCCGGGCATTTTCGCGGTGAGGAGGGGGCAAAACATGCCTCCGATGTTCACGCCGCTAGCCCCTCCCCCTTGTGGGCGCGTGACGTCATCCCGCTGCGGGCTCCGGACTTTCAGATGTCAGGTCTGATCACTGGAGGTGGTTGGAGGGTAGGGGATGTGGTCCCCTGCCTCCCCAGCCCCCTCTGGCAATCAGCCCTGACAGCTGTCAGCTGAAGCTGAATCGTCGCGGGACACAGGATCGGAGGTGAGTGTTAAAAAAAAAAAAATTACATTTTTTTTTTCTGTGTCAGTGTCTTTTTTTTTTTTTTTTTTTTTTTTTTTTTTTTTACATTTAACCCCTTGTGAACTGGTAAGGGGTCCATGAGACCCCTGTACCAGTTCACAAGGCTGGGGCTGGCAAGTCACCTACAACTAGCGGGTGACTTGCCATTAACCCCCGCACCCCCAATTACCTGCCTCCCCAAAGCCCAGGGGGGGCAGAAGAGGCCATGGCCATAGGCTATACCGGCTTGTAGCCTGCAGGGCCAGGGGCCACTAAAGATGGCCCCTGCGCTCTGTTCCTACAAGCCCTGCATAGCTGGTCCCGGGCTGGTTATGATGGGTAAGGGGACCCCATATCATTTTTTGGGGGGATTTTTAAGGGTTTTGAACCCTTAAAATTCCCCAAAAAATGGGTTCCCTATGTTTTTTTTAAATTAACCCCTTATGTTTATAGTGTGGATAGTAGTTGTATTTTATTTGAAAATGTTATAAAATGCTCTTTTCCGTTTGGGGGGTCTTCTGAACAAGAATGGGGGGCTACCGATACATATGTGGTACCGTTGTAATCAGGAGAAATGGGGCTTTCACGTGCAATATGGTTTTCTCTACTAAAGTAAATGTTTTATTTAAAATAAAGGAGACAATTGTCTAAAAAATATATATTTTTTTTTTTTTGGTTTTTTTTTTTACGCAAAAATATTTTAAAAAACAGTTGAAAAAGGTACAGGGGGGTGTCTTGGACAGCTAGTCACATCTGTTTTTGGAGTATGGCTGGGGTTTCCAACTATCAATGCGCTCGAACACTGAACCATTGACCTGCAAGGGTCAGCAGATATAGTCCTAGTAATTATGTGGTTTAAGCCATCCTGGGCGGGGATATATGGAGCAATGTAAAACTTCTGCGATTGCCTGGTATACTTGCACAATATAGTGTTGATGGCCAGCGATGCACATTGGTCCTGCGCTGTGCTAGAAAGGCTCCCACTCTGGATCTAGTGGGGGGGGGGGGGGTATTCTCATATCTAGCTGTGCAGCACAGAAGCACTTACAGAATCCATATAAAGAATAAGGGAAATCTTCACATGTCCTGTTTAGATGTAACCATCTAAGCATGAGATATTATCAAAGGAGAAATCTACTAAGTCTACAGCTAAATAATTAAATAGCCACACAATAGCTTCTAACGTGTATAAATAATGTGGCGATAGAAAAAGGAAAATATATATGCCTTTCTTTTAAATTGTATAATGACAATGGCTTAGTCCATTTGCTGAATAGGTGGATCTGCTGGGTTGTATTTAGTGAGCTGCTGGGTTGTATTTAGCCCACTGGTCTCCTAGCAACACTTTACCTCAGATGCTGACACTGTAATCAGTGGTAACGGCTGTGTGTGTGTGAGGTGCTGCTTTTGTTATGAGACCAGGTGACTCAAATGTGTAAAATCTATACAAAATAAACTAAACTGACTGAAAATGACTGAAATTCTTCTTTGAATAACTGTGCAGGAAAATCTAAAGGTATTAAAGTGGAACAAAACCCTGAGTGGCCGACCCTGAATGCTATAAGACCCGGCCATTGACCTTCCCCCTTGGGCATTCTAAATCGGGATGCCCCACTTGTGAAACGACCCCTGGATAACCACAGATCCCCCCATTTTTCTGGAGCGCTCACGCAGATAGTCATTTAGACAGGCTGGGCGGCCAGGAAGGTTACTGCTCAGGCTCCCCATCTGCGTGCAAACAGAGCTGATTGGATGAGAGCCCACGCATGCGCTGTGGGACAGGGAAAGGTACGTTTTCACAGGCGAACTTGGGGATTTCACATATCAGGGCATCCCAAGTCGGGATGCCCCTAGGGGCACAAAACAAAACTCCAGATGAAATCCTGGGTTGGGCTTTGTTCAAAACACACACAGCTGAAAAAAAGATCATATGGAAAAATGTGTTGAGAAAAGAGAGAGAAAATGGTAAACTGAAAAGTTCTGCAGCAGAGCCAACATGAAGGGAAAACTGTCAAAATCAGCTAAATGACTTCTAGAGCTTTTCTTTCTGTTTTAGATATATAAGTTCTGGCCAGGCAATGTTGCAATGTTGTTATCTTATGCTGGACGGCTGCCAGCACTGAACAGCTGATACTTTGTTACATTGTTTTCCCCTCTCCTCAGCATGGAACGGCCCCGACACTCAGCAGACATAAACATGAGCTATTAGTCTCCAGCTGCACAACACAGACATCATTTTTTTTCTACATTTGTAATTCTTACTCCAACACTTACCTATATTCAAAGTACCATTTAAATATAAGTCACCAAGAAAAATTCGCGATACTGCTCCTTTAAGTAATTACAAACCACTTTACCTTTAGCAAGATGGATGATGTGTAATGCACCAGGACACCCTGGGGTCCCTGACTTTTTTCAGTTTCACATTTGAAACCGAACAGTCACAGTTTTAACTCTGAAGACTAGATTCACCTATGAGATCTGAAGAAAGTTCAGAATATCTGTACCATGTTCTCTGTGATGGCCGTTTGCATTGCATTGGAGTGACCCTGGCTTGGCTAACAATGTGGAGGGATCCATACCAGTCTATTGCTAAGAGACTCAAGCCTCAGGCTTTGATTTGTGGTTAGGGGGGAGGAGGTAGAGGACGAAGAAATCCCCCTTCCTTTCACTGACCAGAGCAAAAAAACAGCATAGGACTGACACTGCATGTTTGTTTACTCTAGCATTGTTTACTGGTGTTTTTAGTATAGTAATTGTTAATCATATATTAACTGGTGAAAGGGTGGGGGGATCTCTGCATTATCATTCATTATTAAAATCATTCATTAGTAAAAAGGATGTTTCTATTTAGCCAAAATCCTTTTTCCGAATGAACGGACCCCCTACAATATTTACTACTGGTCAGGATGCCTGTTCATAAAGCTATTAGTAATATGAATAATAAGTGTGTATCTCATAGCTGACCATATTAATTGAGGCAAATAACGACAACATATTAGCCTAATAAAATGAGTTAGGTTTTGCCACAGTGGCCCTGATTAGAACACGGTGAGGCCAGCCACTGGCATCTCTGGTAGGACAATCATTACATGACTCAATCCCCCACCATCCAGTTTAAATCGAGATTTAACATTTATTTTTTTGTTTCTTGGCAGTTTAGTTGGCCCAAAAAATGTAAAGAGTGTGTTTCTAAATATATGATTGTGAAGAGTGACCCCCCCCCGCAGTTCCGGTCCAGCAAGTTTGAACAAACTTTGATTAAAAGTTCGGGGACCCAGACTTTGGTGGGGGGAACACAGTGTGCAGCTGGAAGCTGACTGCTGTAAAATCTCACCTGAGCCCTATGATCTGCTTCCTGTCAGTGGTGGCACTCATGGGGAGCGACAGCTGTAGACCATTTTAAATGTCACTGCTGACCAGAAGGGGATCACAGGACTCAGGTGAGTTACAGCAGCTTCCTGCTGCTGCACCAGCTCTTCCATGCTGGAGTTGGACGCCAAACTCTAACACAAACTTCTGGCTGAAGTTCAGGTTTGGGGACCCGAACTTTGCGGTTCCGGTTAGCCCATCGCTAATGATAATTTATTATCTTTCAGATAGACACTTTCCTGATGCATGTTCCACATCTGTCGTCTTACACAATAGACCTTTCAGGTTTTTTCTTTCATGTAGTCATGGAAACAAGGCACAAAACTAATAACCATGATCGACAATAGTTTGCAAAGTGTGAATAGAGCATCATCATGTTTAGCGGTAACATGTCGCTGTGTTTTCTTCTCATTTCTGCAGCATTTGCTATTTGTGCTTCCACCTCCACACCTGCACAGCTATGTGGGGGAAGATAAGTGGCATAAACACATAACTGAAATTCATTCCCATCCAAATGATTTTTCTAGCCAGGCTGCTTCTAATGAAAATGGTGAAGAGGAGGCTTAGGGGCTGCCATTGGTGCCCTCCTTTGAAAAGCAGTAGTTTAGCTACTAGACTTCCGCAATGGTGAACCTGCTATATTTATTACTACATTTATCGTATGAAACTCCGTGCAGACAAATTGTTAATTAAAATTAAAAATTATTAAAAAGCTCTAATTGAAGTAGTGGGAAATGGCCCATAGGCAGTGTTCTTCATAATACCCTGCACATCTTCATTGCCAGATAAGATATAAATCACTTTTAATAACAGTATTTAAAATGGACCAAAATCCCCAAAAACAACTCAACCTATTTTGTTCCCCCATCCCAGGTACATTACTGTTTGGATGTTTTCTTCCCTCAATGCTTCTTGGTATTCCTGTTATAGTGCTTTAAATTTGTATTTTCCCTAGGTATTCCATTGCTTCCTGACAGGATACCATTGTTCTAAATTAGCGGTTTCAACTTGCCCCCCCCCCCAATCTCATGCTGGGACCAATTAGTGGCTATTGAAAATAGCGCTAGAAGGAATATAAGAAACAAAAGAAGATTTAACTTTGTCCTTCATTTTCCCACAATTTTTCCTTTTGAAGGCAAAATCATTTGTGAGTATATTTATTCAATTCTCTACCAGCACACTAAGGCCAATTGATACATGGTTGGTCTGCTTGAAAGGGCCATTCCAAGCAAAGGCTTTGCCCATGCTGGCTCTCGGGGGGAGGCAATCACCAGCACTTTCCATTCCCTAATAAACCCTATAGCATTTGATCTCTTCTGCAGATTCAATTTTTTGTCCCCAAAATAAATTCACATCTGAGGGGAATGAGGCATGTATCATGAGTCATCCCCTACTTGAGGAGGCCCTGGAGAAAGGAACGTGTTTACTTGGATTTATTAAAAAATTTAAAGCAGAACAGACTGAAAGTGCTACAGCAGGCAAATGTATTTGTTACACCATTGTGTTGGGCTACATTTGTTACTGTCCTAAACTGTTTTTAAATTGAGTAAGAAATGGCCAAGAT
Organism: Gastrophryne carolinensis; assembly: GCA_027917425.1. Classification (NCBI taxonomy): domain Eukaryota; kingdom Metazoa; phylum Chordata; class Amphibia; order Anura; family Microhylidae; genus Gastrophryne; species Gastrophryne carolinensis. The sequence goes on from CM051239.1 coordinate 321,664,806, forward strand.
ATTAAGGTTTACAGTTTCACCCCACAAAGTGGGCATGGCCCTTGGATCTATGATGTTGCATAATGGGCGGGTTATGTAATATTCCCAGAACTTGCATAAGACACCCTGGCTGTGCTTCTCCCCTATCCCCCCTGTTGCTAGGTGACATTAGAGCCTAGACCAGCACTTCCAGACACACTCCTAAAGTGCATGCATGCATTTCTAAATGTGTACCCTCAAAGTGGGGAGAAAGGAGAGGTGGGTCGTCAGGTGCTGATGGAGGGAGGAGGAGGTGGGGCAGCAGGCGCTGATGGAGAAAGGAGGAGGTGGGGCGGCAGGAGCTGATGGAGAGAGGAGGAGGTGGGGCGGCAGGCGCTGATGGAGAGAGGAGATGGGGCTGCAGGAGCTCATGGAGAGAGCTGGGGCGGCGCTGATGGAGAAAGGAGGTGGGGTGACAGGCGTCACGCTGCTCTCTCCCAGCATTCGCCAGAGGAAAGAGAAGGAGGTGAGCAACTACATTATTTTACTTATGTCTCTTTATTTTTCTAACCCAAAAAATTTTTGTTAGTTTTTCAATTGAATTCTATAGATTATAGGTGACATGAAATGTAAGGAGTACCACTCTGGATCATACATAATGCATGCAGGCCCATCAGCTGGAAAGTCCCAATAAAGGACTTTAATTAGCAACTAGGTTTTCACACCTAAATGCCCATCTATGAAAAACAGTATACCCCAGAAGGGATGCTATTGTGTAACAGGGTGTCCCAACACTCTTTAATCCTCAATACAGTAAGCACACAAGTGCACCCAAAATATTGAAATCCATCAAAAATCAAAACTTAAGGATACAGAGTTCATATAACACATAATCAAAAAGCGATGTGCACAAATTAATTCCATAACTAAATTACACCTTGGCTGAGGTGTCCTTTACAGTGTATCTTAATACTATGAGAGTCCAGCTTAAGTAATTGGTCATTAGACTGAATACAATGTCTCTTTTTATAGGCCCAAACAAAATGTGCATACAGTAGCACTAGTTTTTTTAGATGTCTTTACATCCCACGCTAGTTACATTCAGTATAAACCAGTTGGCAGTAGTGATGACAGCAGGGGGCTGGACCGACATTCTCCTCTGGTAACACTGCTTTCCACAAGTCCTTTCTGGAACTGATGACTGAAAGACCCCAAAAAGCTGGCTGCAGCAGTGCAAGACCAGAGGACGGAGGCCAGGACAGCGGTGATGGATCGGGAGGTGAGGATGAGTCTAGCCCAGGGGTCCATTTACAGGCATCTGGTGAGAGGTGAAGGTCTAGGCGGAGGGCTGTCACGGGGGTGGATAATTAGAAATCAGCATTGCACAGACATAACTAAAAAAGGCTGTTTGCCCCCCACCCCAAGTTGAGCTGAGCTGGGAGGGCAGGATTGGATGGAGCAAAGAAACCTAGATACGTTTTTGTGTGCCTTGCAATGCCACTTCCTGCCTGTGCAGTACTTCATATTGCAATGTTATGACACTGGCAAGGGAGACTGAGCACTACATCGACAAACAAGTAAATGGGGCAGGGCTGTCAGGGAAGGGGTCCGGAAATTTGTTGCCGAGGTCCGCATGCGGACCCTGGTCCACCAGTTGAGTACCGCTGATCTTGCCCTTTCACTGCAATGCATCAGAGGTGAAGCACAATACATGCCATTTACCTGCAGTGCCCATAAACCTCTATTAGATAGGCATGTAGAGTTTTGCAAACCACAGCGCACTGATGTGAACAGGCCCAATTATTTCAACAGGCTGCTTTTCTGACCATTTGTGACATGTTGGGAGTATTTATACTCCCAACACTACGCGAATGGCCAGGTGTGAAAGGGGCCTATGGATATATGCAACATCATATTGCTTCCTGTTAGTGGTTTTACAAGGTGATAGGAGCCCACATTGACCATCGTGTTTCAGAAGTTGGCTTTTCTTGAAATGTCATCTTATGGGCCCTTTAACAAGAAAATATGCATCTAATTGACATGCTTAATCATTTAGGTTACGGTCCAAATCCTGGTTTGAGGTACCTAGAAGTTTGCAAAGCTGGTGCCCACCCAGACCTTTGCTAAACGCTTAGGTTCCTCAAACTGTTATTAGCAAGTAGATCAGATCCACTGTGCCCAAGGCCTATGGTTGAAATTGAAAGAATGCCCCTCTTTCAAGACCACTGCCCATTCCACAAAAATGAAAGGATCTTCATGGGCTATGCAGCAACAATTCACTGGCATTGGCTTCCTGTGATCCTCTTGTGTAAATTAATTTATTAAATAGCTTTCCTGGCTGTACACAATGGGGTCAATTCAGAGCCTGGTGAAAAAGCTCACTTCTTCTTTAGGAGAGGAAATTGCCATTTACAACCGGAAAACAAAGAAGGTAAATGGCAGTTTTCTGTCCTAAAAAAGAAGTATGTTTTCTCACCAGGCTCTGACTTGACCCCAATGTCCTATTATGTCCTTAGTTCTCTTGCAAATCCCAGGGATGCACAGGTATTCAGTTTGAGCCATTGTGTTGTGAAACTACTGGGTAATCTGTGGATGTCACAAGGTGTTGACCACAGAAAACTACATAAATGTATAATTGTTTTTGTGACAGTTTCACTCACCCCTTTGGCCACCACAGAGAGGAAGTGAGTCCAGGAGTTGAGCTTAAAGTCCTTGTCCAGGCATCAAAACCAAAAACAAAACACTGTTTACCTTTTATTAGAGATGAGCGAACTTTTGAAAAATTCGATTCGACTGATTCGCCGAATTTTCCGACAAAAATCGATTCGACCCGAATTTATTCGTGACGAATCGCTATTAAAAATGGCTCTTTCTGAGCCTCCTAGAGCCTCAATAGGGTTGTAAACCATTCTGCCTTGCTGTAACACGCATAGGACGCGTGCTGGGTTATTGAAATAATACTGTAAATAATTATCACATGCAGATCAGGGGCATCGCTAATAGAATCGCAGAGCGGCACAATTGCAGTGAGTTGAAGTGGCATCACTATGAGGGGCCCCTATAGTGCCTGAAAAACACACCCTGGAGCTGGCAGCAGCAGGAGCCCAAAAATTAGCTGAATCACACCCTGGAGTTGCAAGCAGCAGCAGCCGCCCAAACATTGGTTGAAAGAGACACTGGAGTTGGCTGCAGGAGCCCAACAATTGAATGAATCACACCCTGGAGTTGCAAGCAGCAGCAGCCGCCCAAACAGCTTGAAAGAGACATTGGAGTTGGCAGCAGGAGCCCAAAAATTGGATGAATCACACCCTGGAGTTGCAAGCAGCAGCAGCAGGTGCCCAAACATAGCTTGAAAGACACACTGGAGTTGGCAGCAGGAGCCAAAAAATTGGATGAATCACACCCTGGAGGTGCAAGCAGCAGCAGGAGCACAAACATTGATTTAAAGAGACACTGGAGTTGCCAGCAGGAGCCCAAAAATTGGATGAATCACACCCTGGAGTTGCAAGCAGCAGCAGAAGCCCAAACATTGCTTTAAAGAGACACTGGAGTTGGCAGCAGGAGCCCAAAAATTGGCTGAATCACACCCTAGAGTTGCAAGCAGCAGCAGCCCAAACATAGCTTGAAAGAGACACTGGAGTTGGCAGCAGGAGCCCAAAAATTGGATGAATCACACCCTGGAGTTGCAAGCAGCAGGAGCCCAAACATAGCTTGAAAGAGACACTGGAGTTGGCTGCAGGAGCCCAAAATTGGATGAATCACACCCTGGAGTTGCAAGCAGCAGCAGGAGCCCAAACATTACTTTAAAGAGACACTGGAGTTGGCTTCAGGAGCCCAAAAATTGGATGAATCACACCCTGGAGTTGCAAGCAGCAGCAGCAGCAGGGGCCCAAACATAGCTTGAAAGACACACTGGAGTTGGCAGCAGGAGCCCAAAAATTGGCTGAATCACACCCTGGAGTTGCAAGCAGCAGTACCAGCAGGAGCCCAAACATAGCTTGAAAGACACACTGGAGTTGGCAGCAGGAGCCCAAAAATTGGATGAATCACATCCTGGAGTTACAAGCAGCAGCAGCAGGAGCCCAAACATAGCTTGAAAGAGACACTGGAGTTGGCAGCAGGAGCCCAAAAATTGGATGAATCACACCCTGGAGTTGCAAGCAGCAGCAGCAGGAGCCCAGACATTGCTTGAAAGAGACACTGGAGTTGGCTGCAGGAGGCCAAAAATTGGATGAATCACACCCTGAAGTTGCAAGCAGCAGCAGGAGCAGCAGCAGCAGCCCAAAAATTGGATGAATCACACCCTGAAGTTGCAAGCAGGAGCAGCAGCAGCAGCCCAAACATAGCTTGAAAGACACACTGGAGTTGGCAGCAGGAGCCCAAAAATTAGATGAATCACACCCTGGAGTTGCAAGCAGCAGGAGCAGCCCAAACATAGCTTGAAAGAGACACTGGAGTTGGCAGCAGGAGCCCAAAAATTGGCTGAATCACACCCTGGAGTTGCAAGCAGCAGCAGCAGGAGCCCAAACATAGCTTGAAAGAGACACTGGAGTTGGCAGCAGGAGCCCAAAAATTGGATGAATCACACCCTGGAGTTGCAAGCAGCAGCAGCTCAAACATAGCTTGAAAGACACACTGGAGTTGGCGTCAGGAGCCCAAGAATTGGATGAATCACACCCTGGAGTTGCAAGCAGCAGCAGGAGCCCAAACATTACTTTAAAGAGACACTGGAGTTGGCAGCAGGAGCCCAAAAATTGGATGAATCACACCCTGGAGTTGCAAGCAGCTGCAGGAGCCCAAACATTGCTTTAAAGAGACACTGGAGTTGGCAGCAGCCGCAACAGGAGCCCAAAAATTGACTGACACACCCTGGAGTTGGCAGCAGCAGCAGGAACCCAGAAATTAGCTGGAAGGCACCCTGGAGTTGGCAGCAGCATAAGCAGGAGCCCAAACATTGCTTGAAAGACACCCTGGAGTTGGCAGAAGCAGGAGGCCAAAAATTGGCTGAAAGGCACACCCTAAAGTTGGCATCAGCAGGAGCTCAAAAATTGGCTGAAAGGCACACCCTGAAGTTGGCATCAGCAGGAGCCCAAAAATTGGCTGGAAGGCACACCCTGAAGTTGGCATCAGCAGGAGCCCAAAAATTGCCTTAAAGACATAAATATGTTTTGCACCATTTGGAAAGTGTAAAACGTGGCACCATGCTGAATCTAGTCGCATGCATCAGCCATTGGTGGGTGGAAATCCTGGCTGATCCATCCCTGATTCATTTTGACAAAGGTGAGTCTCTCCACATTTTTAGTTGACAGACGAGTTCTCCTCGCCGTAACTATGGCCCCCGCCGCACTAAACACCCGCTCAGATGGCACGCTACTGGCCGGGCAGGACAGCTTTTCCAGGGAAAACTCTGCTAGTTGCGGCCACAAGCCAAGTCTGGCTACCCAGAAGTCCAGCGGATCCTCAAGGTGTGTTGGCATGGTCATGTCAAGGTATGACATGACCTGCTGGTTGAGGTCCTGCTCCAGGTCTTCCTGCTGCTCATGAGTAGCCGCACTATGTGGGTGTAGAAAGCTACTCATTAGCAACTGAAGACTGAGGCTGCTGCTGATGGAGCTGCTGCTGCTGCTCCTGCCAACCCCCCCAGCAGCCATGGCAGTGGAAGGTGAGCGCAGTGGTCCACCCAAGTCAGACCTGCGAGAGTATGGACCATGGCGCAGATAGGCATCGGCCAACTGACTACGCAGAATGTCTTTGTAGTAGTTCAGTTTGTCCTCCCTCTCGGTGGGTTTAAAAAATGCCCCCATTTTGTGCCGGAAGCGAGGGTCCAATAAGGTGGACAGCCAGAAGTCATCCCGCCGACAAATGGAAACAATTCTGGGGTCACTACGCAAGCACGTGAGCATGCTTCCTGCCATTTGCGCAAGTGACTCAGAGGGACTACCTGTCTCCATCTCCACTGCATACTGCCACGGTGCGTCCGGGTCCTCTGTCTCGCCTTCCTCAAAACCCTCTAGCTCCTCTGGCTGCTCCTGCTCCTCCTCTCCTGTCCGCTGACTAGATCAACCAGCCATTTCGCCAAGCCTAAACTGTGCTTCACTGGGCCACTCCTCCTCCTCTTCCTCCTCCTCCAGTTCAGCTCCAACGGGGTTCATGTGGCCGTAAGATGTAGACGCCATGTCTCCATTGCCCTGACCAGCCATGGTTTCCAATATGTGCTGTAATACATGAAGCAGTGGAATCACGTCGTTCATCCCGTAATCCTGCTGACTGACAAATAAAGTGGCTTCCTCAAAGTGCCTGAGCAAACGGCAGGTGTCACGTATGAGCTGCCACTGGTTGACATTGAAGTTACACAGGAGAGTCCCCCTATCCGCTTGGATCATTAGGAAATCCGTGATGGCTTTTCTCTGTTCATATAAGCGGTCCAACATGTGAAGGGTGGAATTCCAACGGGTGGAAACATCGCAAATCAGACTATGTTGGGGGCTACCGTTCTGACGCTGTAGCTCAAGAAGGGTGTGTTTGGCGGTGTATGAGTGGCTGAAGTGCATGCAAAGTTTCCTTGAAGTTGTTAGGATGTCTTGCAGATGGGGGGAACACTTCAGAAACCGCTTGACAACCAGATTGAAGACGTGAGCCATGCAGGGGGCATTGGCGCAGCACAGACAAAATGTTCTTCCCATTGTCGGTAACCATGATTCCCATTTTAAGTTTTCTTGGAGTAAGCCATGTTTGGATTTCCTGATGAATAAATTTAAGCAGTTCCTCCCCTGTATGACTCCGTTCACCAAGCAAAACCATGCGAAGCACAGCGTGACACCTCCGTGCCCTGCACACATGGTAGACTGGAGGGGCACTGAGACTTGAGCCTACAGTGGAGGGTGAGGAGATGGCGGAGGATGAGGAGGCCGATTCGCACGGTGACCTGTCCAAGTTGCTGCTGCAAAGGGACCACATTCACCCAGTGGGCCGTAAACGACATGTATTGTCCCTGACCGTAGTTACAGCTCCAGATGTCGGTGCTGCCATGCACTTTGCTACACACCGACAGGCTGAAGGACTGGCCCACCTTCTGTTCAACAAAAGTGTACAGCGCTGGTACTGCCTTCTTGGCAAAGAAATGACGGCTTGGGACTCTCCACCTCGGCTCGGCACAAGTCCACCACCTGAAAAGGGAGCGACTGCAGCACCAGCAACTTGGACAGGAGCACATTCAGCTTCTGCACCGTAGGATGAGTGGGTGCATACTGCTGTCTCTTGGACATGACTTCGCTGATGGATTGCTGGCGGGATGCATGACTTGGAGAAGGAGGAGCAGGAGCGACAGAGGATGGGTATGACGCACAGCTGCCTTCGGCTGAGGTGCTGGAGCCTTGGCTGGCAGAAATTGGGAGCAGCGTGCCACTTGGTGAGGAAGCAGGCTGGACCACCTCTTCAGAGCCACGTTTCTCCCAGGCCGCTTTATGGTGACGCATCATATGTTGACGCAGGGCCGTGGTGCCAACATTTGGGCTCTGGCCACGCTTCACCTCCTGCCTACATATCTTGCATGTGGCCATGTTACCATCCTGCGGATGCTTCAGGAAAAACTGCCACACTGCCGAGTAGCTACTTTTCCACAGGCCGCACTGATTCACTACCATTATTACTACCAACAGGCCGCACTGATTCACTGCTACTGTCGCCAACTGCAGGAACCCCTGCTCCACTACCTCCCGACAAGGTAGCCTGCCGCGCAGCAGGTGCTCTACCCCGGGCCCTGCCCCGTTTGGCTCCAGGCTTTACAATTGTGCCCCAATGCTGACTGCCAATCATGCTGCTAACACCTTGCTTCATCACCCGGTTCCCAAGTGCGATCGGCTTCATCATCATCATCATCACCGAGTTGTGGCTGCACGTCACTGATGTTCTCGGTTTCCTCAATAGTGTCTGGCGCAGGAGCTGGAACGCTCGCAACACCCACGACACTGTCCACATCACTATTTGTCTGCCTAGCTAAAGAAGCCACCTCCATTTCTTGGCTGGGCAGTAGCTGCTGACTGTCCTCTATCTGATCATCCTCCTCACTAAAGAGTGTAGCTGAACCCAAAGCATAGGATACGTTGCTGGGGGAGGGAACGGCGTAGGACAGAGGCAATGGGAGAACAGGGACTGCTCTCGGGGCATGCCAACTCAGGGTTGTGTCAGAGGAACCTACCGACCCTAGACTGGGGGTGTCAGATGTAACTTGTGATGATGTTGACGAGCTAGTTAACCAATCTACCACGGCAGATGCGTTACTGGTGGAGAAACGACCACTAGCAGATACTGGCAGTTCAGGTCTCTCACCGTGACTCCTGCTGCCACTCGCTCCTCGTCTGCTGCGACCTCTGCCTGCTGAATCTTGGCCTCTGCCACTCCTCTTTGAACATCCTTGCACTTGTCTGCCTGAAATTTTTATGTATTTGAAATGCGCAATAGGTACGATAAAAAATGTGTTTACTTTAAAAAGAAGAAGCTAAATAAAGTGAGGGACTGCTTATCTGCACCAGATACTATGAAAATTGGCAATATGAGATACCCTGCGGCCTAGTGTTTTGGCAGCAGACCAAAAACCAATTCAAAATGCAATACTTTGATTCAGCTGAGGAAGGATCAACAAGCGTATTTAGTATAACAGATAGGCTGCCTAATGCAGGTTTGGGATGCCCTGCGGCCTGGTGTTTTTTTTGTTAAAGGCAGACCAAAAACCCATTCAAAATGCAATACTTTGATTCAGCTGAGGAAGGATCAACAAGCGTATTTAGTATAACAGATAGCCTGCCTAATGCAGGTTTGGGATGCCCTGCGGCCTGGTGTTTTTTTTGTTAAAGGCAGACCAAAAACCAATTCAAAATGCAATACTTTGATTAAATTGAGGAAGGATCAACAAGCGTATTTAGTATAACAGATAGGCTGACTAGTGCAAGTTTGGGATGCCCTGCGTCCTGTTTTTTTTGTTAAAGGCAGACAAAAACCAATTCAAAATGCAATACTTTGATTCAGCTGAGGAAGGATCAACAAGCGTATTTAGTATAACAGGCTACCTAATGCAGGTTTGGGATGCCCTGCGGCCTGGTGCTTTTTTGTTAAAGGCAGACCAAAAACCAATTCAAAATGCAATACTTTGATTCAGCTGAGGAAGGATCAACAAGTGTATTTAGTATAACAGGCTGCCTAATGCAGGTTTGGGATGCCCTGCGGCCTGGTGTTTTTTTTTTGTTAAAGGCAGACCAAAAACCAATTCAAAATGCAATACTTTGATTCAGCTGAGGAAGGATCAAAAAGCAGATTTAGTATAACAGATATGCTGCCTAATGCAGGTTTGGGATGCCCGGCGGCCTGGTGTTTTTTTTTGTTAAAGGCAGACCAAAAACCAATTCAAAATGCAATACTTTGATTCAGCTGAGGAAGGATCAAAAAGCGTATTTAGTATAACAGATAGGCTGCCTAATGCAGGTTTGGGATGCCCTGCGGCCTGGTGTTTTTTTTGTTAAAGGCAGACCAAAAACCAATTCAAAATGCAATACTTTGATTCAGCTGAGGAAGGATCAAAAAGCGTATTTAGTATAACAGATAGGCTGCCTAATGCAGGTTTGGGATGCCCTGTGGCCTGGTGTTTTTTGTTAAAGGCAGACCAAAAACCAATTCAAAATGCAATACTTTGATTCAGCTGAGGAAGGATCAACAAGCGCATTTAGTATAACGGATAGGCTGCCTAATGCAGGTTTGGGATGCCCTGCGGCCTGGTGTTTTTTTGTTAAAGGCAGACCAAAAACCAATTCAAAATGCAATACTTTGATTCAGCTGAGGAAGGATCAACAAGCGTATTTAGTATAACAGGCTGCCTAATGCAGGTTTGGGATGCCCTGCAGCCTGGTGTTTTTTTGTTAAAAACCCTTAAAATCCCCCCAAAAATGACGTAGGGTCCCCCTTACCCAGCATTACCAACCCGGACCAGCTATGGGGGCTTGTAGAACAGGGCGCAGGGGCCAGCGTTGGTGGCCCCTGGCCCTGCAGGCTACTAGCCCACATAGCCACTAAGTGGCCCGGGCCCTTCTGCCCCCCCCTTGCCTTTGGAGAGGCAGGTAATGGGGGGGTTGGGGCAGGTGATTGCCAGCCAGAGAGCCTTGTGAACTGGTATAAGGGGTCTCATGGACCCCTTACCAGTTCACAAATAGTTAAAAGTAAAAAAAGACACAGACACAAAATTCTTTATTATTCTTGTTTTTACTTATACTTACCTCCCATTCAGTGTCCCGCGCCGCTGCAGATGACACTTCTCGGTAGTGATTGGAGCAGGGAGGGTGGGAGGCAGGGAGATCAGAGCCTCCCTGTCTGCCACCCTCCCTGCTCCAATCGCTACTGACAAGTGACAGATCGAAGCCCGGGTGCCGGTATAGAGGAGTGGGATGACGTCATCCCGCTCCTCCCACAAATGGGCGGGGCTAGGGGCAGGGCCAGCGCCAGACAGAGAGGAAGGTGAGGGCCCGTTGCTGGGTCCTCACCCGAGGAGTGGTAAGTCCAGGGGGGGGATCGGAGCCCCCCTGGTGAAGAGAAGACCCGGGGAGAGCGATCGGGTTGTCAGGTGAGTTTGTGTCATTTTTATTTTTTTTTCATTCAGATGGTGCGGGGGGGCCTATTCTGGGCCCCCTCCTGAAGATCAGAGGCCCGGAGGCGAAAATCAAACAGCTTATTCTTGAAGAGAACTATTAAACGAGGGGTCAGGTAAGTCTGTATCTTTTATAGTTTTTTTATGGGGGTTTAAAGTCAGCTACGTGAGTCTCACGTAGCTGGCACTTAACGGAGAGGCAGCTACGCGAGACTCACGTAGCTGGCACTAGAAGGGTTAAACCCCCTGTCCGCTCAAGGGTTGCTTCTGGCGGGTCATTGCCTGTTAGAGTCCGGAGTCATTTGGTGCCTCATCAAGAAAGGGGTCAGGGGTACTATTCCAATCTTTTCACGGTTCCCAAAAAGAACGGCTCTCTGAGGCCCATTCTGGATCTGAAGGGCCTCAACAAATTTGTCAGATTCAAGCATTTTCGCATGGAGACGCTGCGCTCTGCTGTCAGTACCCTTCACCTGGGCGACTTCATGACCACTGTGGACATCAAGGATGCTTCTCTTCATGTGCCTATCTTCCCAGGTCATCAGAGATTTCTAAGGTTCGAGCTGCATGATCAGCATTACCAGTTTGTGGCTCTACCCTTCGGTATCACCTCGGCACCTAGGGTGTTCACGCCTTTTGTTAAAGGCAGACCAAAAACCAATTCAAAATGCAATACTTTGATTAAATTGAGGAAGGATCAACAAGCGTATTTAGTATAACAGGCTGACTAGTGCAAGTTTGGGATGCCCTGCGGCCTGTTTTTTTTGTTAAAGGCAGACAAAAACCAATTCAAAATGCAATACTTTGATTCAGCTGAGGAAGGATCAAAAAGCGGATTTAGTATAACAGATAGGCTACCTAATGCAGGTTTGGGATGCCCAGCGGCCTGGTGTTTTTTTTGTTAAAGGCAGACCAAAAACCAATTCAAAATGCAATACTTTGATTCAGCTGAGGAAGGATCAAAAAGCGTATTTAGTATAACAGATAGGCTGCCTAATGCAGGTTTGGGATGCCCTGCGGCCTGGTGTTTTTTTTGTTAAAGGCAGACCAAAAAACAATTCAAAATGCAATACTTTGATTCAGCTGAGGAAGGATCAGCAAGCGTATTTAGTATAACAGGCTGCCTAATGCAGGTTTGGGATGCCCTGCGGCCTGGTGTTTTTTGTTAAAGGCAGACCAAAAACCAATTCAAAATGCAATACTTTGATTCAGCTGAGGAAGGATCAACAAGCGTATTTAGTATAACGGATAGGCTGCCTAATGCAGGTTTGGGATGCCCTGCGGCCTGGTGTTTTTTTGTTAAAGGCAGACCAAAAACCAATTCAAAATGCAATACTTTGATTCAGCTGAGGAAGGATCAACAAGCGTATTTAGTATAACAGGCTGCCTAATGCAGGTTTGGGATGCCCTGCGGCCTGGTGTTTTTTTGTTAAAAACCCTTAAAATCCCCCAAAAATGACGTAGGGTCCCCCTTACCCAGCATTACCAACCCGGACCAGCTATGGGGGCTTGTAGAACAGGGCGCAGGGGCCAGCGTTGGTGGCCCCTGGCCCTGCAGGCTACTAGCCCACATAGCCACTAAGTGGCCCGGGCCCTTCTGCCCCCCCCTGGCCTTTGGAGAGGCAGGTAATGGGGGGGTTGGGGCAGGTGATTGCCAGCCAGAGAGCCTTGTGAACTGGTATAAGGGGTCTCATGGACCCCTTACCAGTTCACAAATAGTTAAAAATAAAAAAAGACACAGACACAAAATTCTTTATTATTCTTGTTTTTACTTATACTTACCTCCCATTCAGTGTCCCGCGCCGCTGCAGATGACACTTCTCAGTAGTGATTGGAGCAGGGAGGGTGGGAGGCAGGGAGATCAGAGCCTCCCTGCCTGCCACCCTCCCTGCTCCAATCGCTACTGACAAGTGACAGATCGGAGCCCGGGTGCCGGTATAGAGGAGTGGGATGACGTCATCCCGCTCCTCCCACAAATGGGCGGGGCTAGGGGCAGGGCCAGCGCCAGACAGAGAGGAAGGTGAGGGCCTGTTGCTGGGTCCTCACCCGAAGAGTGGTAAGTCCAGGGGGGGGGATCGGAGCTCCCCTGGTGAAGAGAAGACCCGGGGAGAGCGATCGGGTTGTCAGGTGAGTTTGTGTCATTTTTATTTTTTATTTTTTTTTCATTCAGATGGTGCGGGGGGGCCTATTCCGGGCCCCCTCCTGAAGATCAGAGGCCCGGAGGCGAAAATCAAACAGCTTATTCTTGAAGAGAACTATTAAACGAGGGGTCAGGTAAGTCTGTATCTTTTATAGTTTTTTTTATGGGGGTTTAAAGTCAGCTACGTGAGTCTCACGTAGCTGGCACTTAACGGAGAGGCAGCTACGCGAGACTCACGTAGCTGGCACTAGAAGGGTTAAACCCCCTGTCCGCTCAAGGGTTGCTTCTGGCGGGTCATTGCCTGTTAGAGTCCGGAGTCATTTGGTGCCTCATCAAGAAAGGGGTCAGTGGTACTATTCCAATCTTTTCACGGTTCCCAAAAAGAACGGCTCTCTGAGGCCCATTCTGGATCTGAAGGGCCTCAACAAATTTGTCAGATTCAAGCATTTTCGCATGGAGATGCTGCGCTCTGCTGTCAGTACCCTTCACCTGGGCGACTTCATGACCACTGTGGACATCAAGGATGCTTCTCTTCATGTGCCCAGGTCATCAGAGATTTCTAAGGTTCGAGCTGCATGATCAGCATTACCAGTTTGTGGCTCTACCCTTCGGTATCACCTCGGCACCTAGGGTGTTCACCAAGGTGCTGGAGGGAGTGATGGCTCTGCTAAGGAACCAGGGCATCCGCATCATTCCTTATCTGGACGACATCCTGATTGTGGCCGAGTCTTTTCCTCAGGCCGAGTGGGGACACTCAAATGGTGACATCCACTCTAGAGTCTTCCGGCTGGGTGATCAACTATCCCAAGTCTTCTCCGCCTCCGTCTCCGTCCTTGGTGAGGTCCTTTCTGGGCATGACTCTGGATACCTCTCAAGTCAAGGTGTTCCTTCCTCAGCAGAAGGTGGAGGGTCTTCAGCTGCAGGCTCGGGCTCCGCTGTCGTGTCCTCATCCCTCCAACCGGGGATGCAGTTGGTGGGCCTGACGGTGTCCTGCTTCGAGGCAGTCCCCTTTGCTCAGTTTCGCATGAGACCTCCTCAGTTGCACCTCTTGTCAGTTTGGGATCGGGACCCTGTGTCCATGGATCAGGAATTTGTTCTGTCTCCCCTGGCCAGACAGTCTCTCTCGTGGTGGCCTTCTGGGGGGCAGGTCCTTCCTGCCCTTGTGCTGGGAAAGGTCACCACGGATGCCAGTCTGACCGGCTGGGGAGGCTTTTGGAAATCCCTGAGGTTCCAGGGTCGGTGGGGCCCACAAGAGGCCCATGCTTCCATCAACGTCCTGTAACTGAGGGCGATAAGGTTGGTTCTTTCTCGCCTATCCACTCACCTTCGGGGTCGGGCTGTTCAGATCCGCTCAGACAACCAGACGGCGGTGGCTTACTTCGATTATCAGGAAGGGACTCGGCGCAAGCGAGCCTTCAAGGAAGTGTCCCTGATTCTGTCTTGGGCAGAACAGCATGTTCCCTGCATCTCAGCGGTCTACATCCCAGGGGTGGAGAACCAGGTGTCGGACTCCCTGAGCAGGGGGACGTCTCATCTGGGGGAGTGGTCTCTCAACAACCGGGAGTTTCTCTCCCTCTGTCACCGCTGGGGTCAGCCAGATGTGGACCTGTTTGCTTCCCGTCACAATCACAAACTTCCCAGATTTGTCTCTCTATCTCAGGATCCTCTGGCCTTTGCCACAGATGCCCTGGCAATACCTTGGACGGAGTTTCAGCTTCTCTATGTGTTCCCTCCGTTTCCTCTCCTGGGCAGGGTCATGCGCAAGATAGCCCAGGAGCAGGTACCAGCCATCCTGGTGGCCCCTTGCTGGCCAAGAAGAGTTTGGTTTGCAGACGTCGTGCAGTTGGCAGTAGACTGACACGTCTTGCCCAAGGACCCAGATCTTCTCACTCAGGGGCAGCTATGCCATCCCAATTTACAAACTCTGACTTTAACAGCTTGGCTGCTGAAACCTCCATATTGATGGAAAAGGGGTTGGCTGCCTCTGTTGTTGATACCATGATTCGGGCTAGGAAGAAGTCCTCGTCCTTTATCTATTACAGGGTCTGGCATGCTTACATTGCCTGGTGTGAGTCCAAGTCTCTTCCCTGTCGGGTGTTTTCTATTCCCAGGATTCTGGAATTCTTACAACATGGTTTGGATCTGGACCTTCAACTTAGTACCCTAAAAGGCCATGTTTCAGCTCTGGCAATTTTTTTTCCAAAGATCTTTTGCCAATTACTGGTTGGTTAAAACCTTTTTCCAGGGTGTTTCTCATGTGCGTCCACCCCGTAAGCCTTTGCTACCAGTCTGGGATTTGAATCTGGTGTTGTCTGCTCTGCAAGGGCCTCCCTTTGAGCCTATCCGTGAGGCTGCCTTGTCTATTTTGACTCTTTAGGTAGCCTTTCTGGTGGCTATCACTTCTGTAAGGTGAGTTTCTGAGCTAGCGGCGCTTTCTATCAAACCTCCTTATTTTGAAAGACATCAGGATAAGGTGGTGTTCCGGCTTAAGCCGGATTTCTTGCCAAAGGTTGTGTCTGCCTTTCATCTCAATCAGAACATTGTCTTGCCTTTATTGTGTCCTAATCCTGCTAATTCCAAGGAGCGGACTCTGCATTCTCTGGATGTGGTCAGGGCTCTGAAGTTTTATTTGGTCGCTACTGAGACTTTCAGGAAGGCTGATGCTCTTTTTGTTCTCACTTCTGGACCTAGAAAGGGTTTGTCTCCGGCTAAATCTACTATCAGCAAGTGGATCCGTCAGGTGGTGGTCCAAGCCTATTCTGCTAAGGGAAAGGAACCTCCCTTTAGGATTACTGCTCATTCCACTCTATTGGTGCCTCTTGGGCTTTTCAGCACCAAGCTTCTGTTGAACAAGTTTGCAAGGCCGCTACTTGGTCTTCTGTTTATACTTTTTCAAAGTTTTACAAGGTTGATGTTAAGGCCTCAGCGGATGCTGCTTTTGGCCGCAAGGAGCTTCAGGCGGTAGTGACTTGAACTACTGGCCGTTACTCATTGGGGATCCCACCCTACTATGGACACTGCTTTTGGATGTCCCAACTGTTATGAATACCGAAGCAGGCCGTGCCATGCAATAAAGAAAAAAGCTATTCTGTGAGTACTCACCTGTAGAATTGTTTTTGTTCTTGCATGGCACGGCCCGCTTTGCCCCACCCTTGTTATCGTTATTCTTGGTTGCCTCTTTATAGGGATTGTTCCAAGTTAATTGGGGTTCTTTATCTTTTTCACATTTTTTACTTTATTCTCTCCCGGCTTCTTGTCTCACTGCTTGTCTACGCTGGGGAACTCTATGGTTAATCCCGTTTTTATAGGGAGATGCCACAGCTTTCTGCAGTACCACTGCGCCACCTTGTGACAGAATAACCCAACTGTTATGAATACTGAAGCAGGCCGTGCCATGCAAGAACAAAAACAATTCTACTGGTGAGTACTCACAGAATTGCTTTTTTTATGTCTGGACAATGACTTTAAAGATTTCAGAAAGTCATTGATAAGCATGCAAATCACTGCATGAATATGAATTGCTTTATCAACTTACCTGGCAACCTGCTACTAAAGATGCTCCTGCACTGCCATCTTGCTGCATCCAGGAGTTGTATGCATCCCACAACCCTCCCGGGTGCAGCCTTGAGATTACACGCCTGCATTCTGGCTTCATCAATTTATTCATGAATCGATGCAGGGGCGGGGAAGCGGCACAAGAGTAGAAGCTACAGCCTGGGTGACATCAGCCACCAGGTCATCCTTAGCTGCTGATTGGCCATTGCAGAAGTGAATGTCTTGACCATTGGGTCTTTCATTCTGCTTTAAGAAATACTTTGGTGTATTTTATCTGGAGTTCTACTTTATCTTTTATCCCTAGTGAGAATAAATAAACTGTTCTAATGGGAATATAATTAAGACATTACATAATTGGCTCCAAACGTTCGTTAGACATTTAGGCAGCGGCAGTAAATTAAAGCTTGGAAAGAAACAAGCAACCTATAAATACATTTACAGTCCAATACGGCATAGGATAATATATGGGATCTTGCTGAGAGTTTGCTGCTTGGCTGGATAATGATATGTCTGTTTCTTAGCAACAAACTTTTCTGGTCAATTTTAATAAATCAGAGGGAACCATTATTGATAGATAAAGGATACTTTGGTTTTCTTCCCCATGTTATTGTCAGTTTTTCGAGGTGATGATCTGTCCTCTCCACTCTATGTAGAGTTCTTCAGGTTTTCAAAGCCTAAAGTAAAAAAAAAATTTGAGATGCCCCATAAGTTAAAATTTGGAAGGAATCCCAAAATTGAACAACCACTCCTCTGGGGTCCTTTGGTGATGGCAGTTCCATGTGCATCTAATTCATGGCAGCATCTGCAGTTCCCCAAAGGTGGGGCCATGTTGAACATATTAAACATTTTTAACAGATCACGTCTTTATGCGGGTAGGCTTATCACCATACAAAAACAATCCCCCAGGTCACTCAGTCTAACTCACCTTCCCTAATCAGCGAGCTCAGATTTGCCCATGTCAATTGGTCTAAGACTCAGCTCCAGCCGAGTCTAGCTGAGTGGCCCTGAGCATCTCCGCTACCCTCCAACTGACGTGGGTATGCACCTGCCCTGCTAAAGGTATAGCAGGAAGCGGCCACTGCTCGCTCATGCACTGTTGGATCAGGGGAGAATGTGAGTTTACAGGCGACATGGGGGGGTTTCACACACCAGGGAATCCTGAATCTGGTTGCCCTGGGGGGAGGGAATCAAGCGACCATGGAATCTTATAGATTCCAGGGCTATCGGCCGTGGATTTTGATCCGCTTTAAAAGTGTTTCTAAAATGGTTAATATTGGAAACCTATACACCCTTCCTGAAACCGATCTAACAGCCCAGTCCTCGTTTTGGTTTAGTTACTTTTGTTTCTTTGCCATCATTTATACTGATTTTGAGGATGACATGATGAAAGTGATGCAACACTTTAGCAATAACAGTTCACCATAGTTATCGCCAATACTGCCTCTTATACCGCCTATAAGAGGTTTGCAATCATCCATCCTACTCTCCCCACAGCTCTCTCCTGTGATCAGAACTGCACTGAGCAGGGACACTTATAAGAATGTTCACCTTATTTTCTCAGGATCAAAATATCAACAAAGAGCTTGATGATCAACCTGATAAAAATAGCACGATTTCAAGAATATCTACTTTAGCTTTTCACACCAACTTAGCAACTTTGAAAATGTATTCATTAACCCAATAACAAAAATATGGAGCTATCCCTCTTTTATAGGGCATTGAAAACTTCCCATCCAGCATTGCGAGTGGGCCGCAATATTTAAAAAAAAAAAACATCTGTTTGAATTAGCGCCCATTAATCCTTACCAATTACAAATTCATAACCAGGCAATGGACTACAACCAACATGTGAATACATTCAGGTCTTGGAGATGTAATGGGGATACGGGTAGCGTAATGCATTTGTGCTGAAGCTGTATATATAGAGACACTCTGGAACAAGGTGATAGCATGGATCAACAGATATTTTAATATCAAAATATCTCTAGATCTACTACATTGTTTACTTAACAGACATCCTGACCTTATGCAGAACCAGCTCATAAACATACTGTTATCAGCAGTAAAAAGAAGTATAGTATTGACATGGAAACAGGCACAAGCCAGAGGCACACATGCCCTGAAAGCTGAACTAGAAAAAACGACTAACAAGCGCAAAAAAGACATTTATGATAAAGCTATTGGAATACTAGCTATAAACCTCTTGACATTGTATATTATTGTTCACATTGCAGAAATTGAAACAACATCTCCAGTGATGATGCTCCAAAATCTCCCCCTGTAACTGTTATCCAGAATGCTGGCAACAATCAGAGGGAGGAAATCTGAGGAGGAAAAAAACTGCACTGAGCCTGTATATAACACAGTCATGAGTTTCTGAAGAATGTTATACTTTTTATATGCTTTTTCCTTGAAAAAGGAGTATTTTATATACCCCAAAACATTGACTGAATAACATGCTTTTCAATTGGAATAAAGTTCCGGTGTGCTGACTTTTTTCGAAATTTGGATCACATGGTTAGGCCTCCTTGTTAAGCCTAATTTATTACTTTAACAGCCTTATTTAATTAAAAAAATGCATGGGCAGCACCTGAGCGTCTCTTGCTAGCACAGGGCTTGTCTAAGTGACCCCTAGCGCCGCCTAGGAGTGCAGATAAAGTTAAGGACTTACTTTAAACACAGCACCTGTATGGGTATTCAAGGCGTTCAGCACCTGTTGCAATTGAAATATATAAGTCACACAGTGCAGGGTGAGCGCCTGGTCTTATCTGGTACTGTAGGGAACTCAGCGCTGGCACTTATCCCATCGCCAGCACTGATGATAGATAGGACACTACCTGGCACTATCAGCAGCGCTCTGGATTTATGACTTGATAGCTACACCTTTTGCACTGGGACCTGATGTTCATCTGGCACTACCTTGCACTAGCGCTTCATAAATAAACCCCTAAGTGTATAGTGGTGGGCAAGAACAAGTGGCAAGAGAGCACCATCTAGTGGCTGGGGTCCATAGCACAAAAAAATTAGGTGGAGCAGGATTTCCCCAACCAGTGATGCTAGAGCTTCCTTCTGGAGGTGCTAGACAAGCTGCTGCTCCAATATGTTGCAGTGGGATGTCAAGACAACAGCAAACAGCTTTGAATATTAATTTTGCTGGCAGAAGAGCTTGCATTGTTGGGCCAGGTACGTGAGACAATGAGGTAATTTACAAAAAAGATTGGGAAACCCTAAGTTAGAGCTGTCAGCAGTCTACCAACTCTTGGCTGTAATTTAAAGAAAAAAACATGTGTAATCAATACTTTCAGCTGTGTGGCAAGATGGCTGCTCCCATGTAATCGTAAGTTCAACTATGTCACACCATCTGCATGGGGTTAAGCCATTTCAAACAGATTATGCCACTGATCATCAGATGGGGCTTTAGGGGGGAAATTTACTAAACTTTATTTCTTTTACTGGAGATCTACTTTAAATGTTTGAAACTAAATGTCACCTGAATGTAATTTAATTCACCACATTACCAGAGTGATTTGCTGAAATGATTGTCTCTATCATTGGTTAACTTCTGCAGTTTACCTGGCTATTGTCTATTCAGAAATCAGTCAGGCATTTATAATTTTTTCCAAGTAGTGGTGTAGGTGGAAATTACATGAGAATTGGTGAGCCCATCACATGAGACTGCAACAAAGCTATACCACAAGCTTCCCACATTTTAGTGGTACTTCACTTTAATAAATGACTATTTACCCAGACTGCTGTCCCCTTCTGAATTGTATGGAGTCTTACAGGCTTTTAGTACATGGGCACTGATGCTGATCCAGGAGACACCACAACATATTTTCCTTCATACTTGTGTCTTTCCATCGCGTTATCGTTATGGGATTCCTTGTAGGATTAAATAAAAAATGTCTGATTTCCACCAGATAAATGTTTTTCAGCTTTCAGTGCCTTCAGCCGTTGTGAGGTTTCTGCTTAGGAATTTCCGTAATCTAGGAGGAGTATATAGCGAGTGGAATATCAAAGTACGACCACAAAATGTTTGCAGAAAACAAACATACGAGTCCACGACATAAAAGCAAAGTCAGGACATTCCTGCATGGTTTAGCCAACACCATACAGAGAGGGGCCCACCTTGTGCTATGGATAAATGTTCCCGAATACCCATCACAGAGAAGTGGAGAGTAATGATGACAAAGTGCTTTTAAATCAGAGAGACCTACTGCGAAAAATGTCAAGAATGAAGAACTTGCTATATGGAGAATGAGGAAGTTACTTTTACTTTTCCTATACTTTCACGATAATAATCGCACCATGCTTGTTTTATACTTTTACTAGTGACAAGAATAAAAAAAAACATTTTATTTAAATTAGAGGACTGAACTGCCCACCCCTATAAATCCACTATAATTAACCCCTTCTCTTGCCCACTGACATGTGTATGCATCATTTTAATATTATACTATTTGCTGCTGTATTTAATTGTACAATGGTGAATCCAGCTATTCACCCTAGATAGTTCACAAAACACAGCACCTCCTCCACAGTAATAAAGAATCTACAATTAAATTTATATCATAAATTTATAGGTACATTTTATTTTTGATCATTAACCCACATAAATCACATTACAAACAATTAAAAAACATAAACATAAAAAGCTGGACCACACACTCCCAGGGGCATCCCAATTTCACCTATACCCCATCCCATAATAACAAAATTATCAATGCCAATATTATAATGAACTAAAGTGCATAAGTGCTCTTGTGCAAACAATCTATTTATAAACACAATGTGGCAAGAGAACAAAGGAGAGCAGACTCCATTAAGAAATACACAACAATGAATATGTGAAACAAGCACATCACCTGAATGTAACCCCAAGTAGCCCCTAGGTTTATGCAGGTCCAGTAGCGATCCCCAACGCGTTTCGTGGTCCCCCCGCTCAGACCACTTTATCAAGGTATGAAAAAGGTTGTTTTTCATACCTTAATAAAGTGGTCTGAGCGGGGGGACCACGAAACGCGTTGGGGATCGCTACTGGACCTGCATAAACCTAGGGGCTACTTGGGGTTACATTCAGGTGATGTGCTTGTTTCACATATTCATTGTTGTGTATTTCTTAATGGAGTCTGCTCTCCTTTGTTCTCTTGCCACATTGTGTTTATAAATAGATTGTTTGCACAAGAGCACTTATGCACTTTAGTTCATTATAATATTGGCATTGATAATTTTGTTATTATGGGATGGGGTATAGGTGAAATTGGGATGCCCCTGGGAGTGTGTGGTCCAGCTTTTTATGTTTATGTTTTTTAATTGTTTGTAATGTGATTTATGTGGGTTAATGATCAAAAATAAAATGTACCTATAAATTTATGATATAAATTTAATTGTAGATTCTTTATTACTGTGGAGGAGGTGCTGTGTTTTGTGAACTATCTAGGGTGAATAGCTGGATTCACCATTGTACAATTAAATACTATTTAGGATTGAGATAGTCCCATACCACTGCACGGCCACAGATTTTTTGATTTAATATAACATCATATTAAATTGGTGGTGCGGAATTAATATACAACAGTCTAGAAATACTATTTGCTGCTGCATGAAGAAACAGTGTTGCCTATATACTGGATATAAGCATACCGCTAGGCTCCTTGTATTGTGCCTACATTAAGGTGTGGTACATTGGTTTTTGGCTTTTGCCATTTCCTGTCCCCCTGAAGTGACAGCAGCACCTGGTGGATGGAGGCAGGAGGAGACACTGCATCAGTATACAATGTCAAGCAGCTACTTCCAAGGCTCTTAAGATAATATCATGCATTAAAAGAGGTATGGAATCACAGGATAGGAATGAAATATTGTCTCTCTACAAGGCACTGGTGTACCCTTATCTAGGATATGCCGTCCAGTTCTGGGCACCAGTCCACAGAAAGGATGCCCTGATTATGGAAAGGGTTCAGAGGAGAGCCACGAAACTGATAAGGGAAATGAAGGATCCGTGGGAATTTAATGTATTTAGTCCAAGAGGTGACGTCTAAGGGCGGACATAATTAACTTGTATAAATATGCAAATGGACAATACCAAAAATATGGGGAACACTATTTCAGGTAAAATCCTTTCTGAAGAAATGGGGTCTCCATCTTAAAAAAAAAAAAATCTCCAGTGGCGACAATATTTTTTTACCATAAGAACTATAAATGTGTGGAATAGCCTCCCACAGAATTTTGTTACAGCATCAATGACTGACTGCTTCAGTAAATAATAAAAAATACCTTTCCCCAACCACGTCCCTTAATTGAACTTGACAGGTGACCTGGGGGGCGGGGGGCATTTTTGACTAGAAATCACTTCCCTAGAGAATCCAGGGCTGGTGGTCTTTTCTTTTCCCACTATAATTTTACCCTAGGCATTCAGGCATTTCTAAATGGCTGGTGCAGGCACAACACACAGCTAGAGGGGAGTGGGGATGCAGCTGGCGATGCACACTCCGTTCATCCCCAACTAGGATGCCCCAGGCAGGCAGAAGGAACAAAGCCTGTTTAAACATATTTGAAAATTAAAGTGCTGCTATAGAATAACAAATTGTTGATTAACATAGTTTATTATTTTTTTTTTTTTTTTTTTTAATCTTCCCCTCTATACTTTTTTCTTCTGAAAGTGCTCAGTCAATTGAAAGTGACAGGACTAAGCAGCCCCCTCCCGCCATCAGGCTGGTCAGACCCGATCCATCTGTTAGTCTGTCAGTCTGGGTGCAGCTCTTTCAGCTCCTGAAATAAGAGTGTCCACCGATGAACACACTCATCAGAGGTCAACCATCTATACAGATCACATAGTGTGCCCATGCTGGCAGTCAGCAATGGAGTCTGCTCCCTTATGACCAGCAGTGGTGACGTCCATTAGGCTGGAATGGGAGCTCGCTAACAGCACCTGCAGAACTCTCAGAGATCAAGCCGGCGTGCTGGCAGGAAAGTGACTTTTGTTATTTTTAATTGCCTGGACCGGTACTTAGAAAATGGTAAGGCTCAGGAGTATAGATTCAGATTATTACTGCTAAACATTCGTGGTGGGTGACTAGGTTTTCGTCTGGAGATAACAGTCATTGTTTACATATCTGACAGCTGGCAACTAAAACCCAAATTAAAATGATACTGGAGCAACATTGTAGTTATTATTTTATAATTATTTCCACCCTTTTATTGTTATTGCACTAGCACCAACCTGTCTATTCTCTGACCCCTGAAAACAATCAAAGTGTCTCCAGAACAAAGAAAGCCACCTCTCCCCTGACCCTCATCTATTGTAGAAAACAATCAGCAGTATGCCCAGTAGTGATATCATTATTAGGTTGGCTGAACTTAGCATTGCATTACTATGTCTAATTAACCAAACGGGCAGCCAGTCTCAGTTACCAGCTCGGGATATCATTACTATGACAGATGACACTGAGAGATTAATCATGTACCATACTCATCAAAGCTGTCAACTCATTACTGATAATCAGAGAATATTATCCTTGTGAGGACCTTGGAGAGTTTATGTGCTGTTATTAAATTACAGTTATAAAGAGATCAATATATAACAAACTACCTGAACAGTATTTGTTTTAAAGTTATAGTACTGAGTAAAGGTTGTGTGGTAAATTGTATCAAAATGTCTGTTTCTTCCCTGCTTGGCTGTATAAAGCACAATCCGGCCCGGGTTTTCAGGACCCGGGTCAATTCCTCAATTCGATAAGGGGTTGTTACATGTTCTAAGGCCTCCACAAGTGTGCACGCTAATTACAGGGGAAGCCTGTATAAGAAGAGAGCACACGGCCTTTCCTTGGTTGATGACCAGCCTGTTGGAGTGAGCCCAGGCTAAGCTGCACCGTGGTGAAGGATAGCACTGGACATTGAGCAGAGGGCTGATACGCCCTGTAAAGTGGACTGGAATTGATCAGATTGCTGGAGTACCCAGCCCAGGACTATTTGGTTGGTGAAGTAACCCTTTTTGCTTTCTGCATTTATGCTGCAACCTTTGGACTATCTACTGAACTTTGCTGAATAAAAGCCGTTTTGCCGTTCAAATCCGTTGTCGTCACTGCTGATTGTTTGCCCGCTACAATTGGTGGAGGATGCGAGGGGCACAGTGACTGTTGCTAGGGGCAACGGAGTGACAAAACGCACTGCATTTTGCTTGCCGTTGGCGAAGGCAGCAATCAAGATGTCTCACATGGAGGAGGTGATAAAACACCTGATACAAGCTGACCTCCGGCATGAGCAAGCGCTGGCCCAACAGCAGCAAGCCCAGCAGCAGGCCCTGGCACAACAGTTCCAAATGCAGCAGGAGACAAATCGCCTGTTGATGGAACAGATAGCTGCGATTAGAGAGACTGGTGGTGCTAAAGTTTCACCGCAGGCCGTACAGCGGGTCCTACAAAAGCTGACCCATGAGGATGATGTGGAGGCCTACCTCACGGTGTTTGAGCGCATGGCTGAGAGAGAGCAGCTGCCAGTCATGGAATGGGCTGACGTGATTGCACCGTTTCTGTCAGGTGAGCCGCAAAAAGCATATTTTGATCTCAGGGAGCAGGATGTGCGGGACTATGCCAAGCTAAAAATGGAGATCCTTGCTCGCCTGGGAGTTACGCCAGCGGTTCGGGCAAGGCGAGTACACAACTGGACTTTTTCTGTTGATAAACCTGCCCGATCGCAGATGTATGACCTAATTCATCTGGTCCAAAAGTGGTTGGAGCCAGAGCGTTTGACCCCTGCGCAGATCATCGAAAAAGTTGTGGGGGACCATTTTTTTCGGGCACTGCCGCCGAAGCTACAGCAATGGGCTGGACAGGGCGACCCACAGACTGTTGAGCAGCTAGTTAACGTTGTGGAAAGATTTGTCGCGACTGAGGACTAACTTCGGGATGCCCCTGACAAGACCGGCAGACCAGTGAGTAAACAAGTTCCCCTGGGAAGTGTGTGGAGAGCTGTGAGAGAGCAAAAGACTGTCCCTGACCCCCAGAGGCCCCCTAACCCTAGGGAAGACGTCCGGGCAAGGAGGTTCCGGGGTCCCCAGTGTTGGAGGTGCCGTGAGTGGGGGCACATAGCTGCGGATTGCCCCCTCGGCCCTGAACCCATGGAATGTGACGCGGGTCGCAGAAGTTCCTTGCTGGCAGACCCCAGATGTGCCGCCAGTCAGCGGTCAAAATCTGAAACGCAGGTTGTGTCTTTAAAGATGAATGGTCGCCCAGTAAAGGCATTATTGGACTCAGGTAGCCGGGTAACTTTGGTCCGGGCCAACCTGGTGCATGGTGGTTGCAAACCAAAGAAAAAGCTGAGCGTGCTTTGCATCCACGGGGATATCGTGACTTACCCTGTTGCAGTAGGTAAGTTTGAGACCCCCGCGGGAACATTTTCCCATGAGGTTGGCGTAGTAAAACGCCTGGGCTATGATGTCGTGGTTGGGTGGGATTTCCCCTTGTTCTGGCCCTTGTGGGAAAGGTGTATCCCTCCTGCCAACAATGGAGTACCCGGCAGAACGGGTAACCCTCCACGTTAAGTCCGTTAGACGTGTGGTCCCCAACACATTATGTAATAGGCCGACCAGGGTGAGGGCCTGTAATCAGGGTGACGGAGAATAGTACCCATGGCTGAAAAAGTGAACTTTAAAGCGGAACATAAGCCGGGGAATGTAGTCGCTGTGTCCCGAACCCACTGTATGGCCGCTGAAGGTTGTCAGACCGTGGGTCTGAAGAAGAGGGGGGGGATATGTGGTAAATTGTATCAAAATGTCTGTTTCTTCCCTGCTTGGTTGTATAAAGCACAATCTGGCCCGGGTTTTCAGGACCCGGGTCACTTCCCCAATTCCATAACGGGTTGTTACATGTTCTAAGGCCTCCACAAGTGTGCAGGCTGATTACAGGGGAAGTCTGTATAAGAAGAGAGCACACGGCCTTTCCTTGGTTGATGACCAGCCTGTTGGAGTGAGCCCAGGCTGAGCTGCACCGTGGTGAAGGATAGCACTGGACATTGAGCAGAGGGCTGATACGCCCTGTAAAGTGGACTGGAATTGATCAGCTTGCTGGAGTACCCAGCCCAGGACTATTTGGTTGGTGAAGTAACCCTTTTTGCTTTCTGCATTTATGCTGCAACCTTTGGACTATCTACTGAACTTTGCTGAATAAAAGCCGTTTTGCCGTTCAAATCCATTGTCGTCACTGCTGATTGTTTGCCCGCTACAGTTGATATATAATAATGAAAGAAGGAATGGGCTGCCAGCACAGACCACAACTGCTCACCCCTATATATAAGTCAGCCGCACTACAGTAAATATATTAGAAATAGATCCTTTATTGTAATTAATTAAGCAGAGAGCCAAAAACAGACATATACATTAAAAGCAATTATAAATTTAAGATCTACAACAAAATTCTGGCGGAAAGGCTGGCCCCACTCCTTCCGGATCTCATTCACTGGGATCAGGTGGGCTTCGTTCCCGATCGCGAGGGGAGGGACAATACCACTAGAGTCCTAAATGTGATTCATCACGCTCGACAGACCGGGGAGGCCGCGCTGCTTCTCTCCACGGACGCCGAAAAGGCTTTTGACCGGGTAAGCTGGGTCTTCCTAGAGGAGACTCTGCGTCACATTGGGCTGGGTGACAGGATGCTCAACAGGATCTTGGCCTCCTACACTTGTCCCTCGGCGTCCGTGGTGGTGAATGGCGTACCTTCTCAGGCTTTTAATTTATCTAATGGGACGCGTCAGGGCTGCCCGCTCTCCCCTCTCATCTTTATTCTCTCGTTGGAGCCATTTCTACGTTTGATTAGGCAAAACGCTGACGTTTCGGGGGTGAGGTTGGGAGGGACTGAGCACAAGGTAGCGGCATACGCCGACGATCTAATGTTTTTCGTTGCAAAGCCTGAGATCACCTTGCCGAATTTGCTTGCTGAGCTCCGAAACTTTCAAGAGGTCTCTAATTACAAAATCAATTATAAGAAGTCCTCTGCCTTGAACATTTCCATTCCTGCGGAGCGCTTGAGACACGTCACAGAAAACTTTCATTTTAAATGGGAGCGGGAGGCCGTCACATACTTGGGCACACGTATCCCTTCCAGGCTACAGAGAACATACGCTTTAAACTTCCCCCCACTATTAGAAAGGTTGGAGGAGGACCTCCTTAAGTGGAACAAAGGGGTCTACTCTTGGTTTGGAAGGGTCAGCGTCATCAAGATGAACATCCTCCCTAGGGTGCTATATCTGTTTCAGGCCCTTCCAATAGACATCCCCCACACCTTCTTTAAGCAGCTTACTGGGATTTGCACTAGATTTGTTTGGGCTGGTCGCTCTCACCGCCTGGCGGCTTCTCTGCTGACTGTCTCTAAATCTGGGGGGGGATTGGGTCTCCCTGATTGGAGGCGTTACCACGCTGCGGCTCATCTAAGCCGTGTAATTGACTGGTGCCGGCATTCTGCCCTGAAGCAATGGGTTCAGATGGAGCAGGCTGCTTCCCCCTGCCCTCTTCCTGGACTGCCTTGGATCCCACTACATGGACTTTCACAGCTGAATACGCACCCCACAGTTGGTCCGACTAGAAGGGTGGTGGACAGGTTCCTGGTTGGGTCGGGCCTCTCTCCTTCCCCTTCCCCTATGACACCAGTTCTGGGGCACCCTGATTTTCCAGTGGAGATAACGGGGGGTCCCTTCAGAGCCTGGATCAGGCAGAATTGCTACAGGAGACTCCATATGCAGGTGGGCGGTGAGTGGAGGAGGCCGGAGACTTTGGTCGCCGACCTTGCACTCAGACCAATTACGCAGCTACAAACCCTTCAACTTCTGCATTACCAGCGGTCTGTTGTATGCGCAGCGTCTAGACAGTTAACGCAATTTGAACATACCTGTTTAGACTCGGGTCATTTTAGGGGGGCCCTGTCATATTCTTACTCGCTATTGACGGAGCCTCCGGGGGACTTTGTTCCCTCCTACGTGAGGGGATGGGAGAGGGAACTCTGCAGGACCTTTACGGAGGAGCAACGACTGGCTATGGTCCAGCTTGCCCATAAGAGCTCTATCTCTTGCAAGTATCAGGAGACTAATTTCAAAATTTTATCACGATGGTACCGGGTCCCAGCAGTGCTAGCAAAAATGTTTCCCTCTTCCTCCCCCCTCTGCTGGAGGTGCATGCGGGCGAGGGGGACTATGACACAGATCTTCTGGGAATGTGAGAAGCTGTCTAGCTTTTGGGCAGGTGTGAGAGAGATTGTAAAGAAATTGACAGATGTCGATTTGGGGGAGGACCCCGCTTGTTATCTACTTAACCTTGCGCCGGTCTCTATGAGATCCAGGCGTAGATCCCTGCTTGCCCCCCTCTTGAGTGCTGCCAGAACCTGCGTCCCGGCTAGGTGGAGGTCCCCTGATCCCCCCACAATCGCGCAGTGGCTGGCTGTCGTGAGGGATATTTGTAGGATGGAGGAGCTTACGGCCTCGCTGAGGGGGACTCTGGAAAAGCACAGGAGAACCTGGCAGATTTGGGACAGTTTCACTTTCTCCCCCGACTTTCCTCAGTACACATAGCCCGGTCCTTCCAGGGTGCTTTTTTTGGGTTTTCTTTTTGAGGATTGGTCTTTCCCTTCCTCCCTCCCTCTCTCTTGTCCTTGTCTTGTCTGTCTCTCCTTCCCCATGGTTTCCCCCTTGATGTGTCTGTTTTGTCTCTTCTCCCCCACATGTTACTTGTCTCCCAATAGTTTTGCTTGTGGGTTTTATCCCTGTTCTTTTACCTGTTTATAAAATGGTTGGAGGCATGGGTTGCAGCCGCTGTATCAGGTTGTTGAGTAGAATTGCAGTTTACAACACCTGGCGCAGGGCTCCACGTTGCCCTATATTTTACACTTTATCTTGCCATCCTAGTGTCTGATTTTGGTTGAAGGTAAATGACATTGTATGATTCTACCATGTTAGATGGCTGTAATATCTGCATTTAGTTTTCTTGGCACTGCGTTGCCAAGCGCTGTAACTATTGCTTTCTTTCAATAAAAACATTTAATTATAAAAAAAAAAAAGCAATTATAAATTTATATGTGAAGATAAGGGACATATTAAACTAATGATCACCCAATTTGAAAATCTAATACATAGAAATAATACCAAGGATGCTGATCATGCCTTAGGGTCTCCTCCGCAGAAAGTGCTAGTGCAAAGAGAAAGAAATAAATTGTGCCATAAAGAATTGTGCAAAAAATACTAATTGTGCAAAAGAGCAGAAATGTGCAAAGTCCGCAGTAGAAGTTTAATAGGGGGACTAAGTTGTCCCTATAGATACATAGGTGCACAGGTGCAAAGTGCTGTGTGCAATGTTGTAAGAGTACCAAGAAAAGTAGCGAGGCACCAAGGAATATATTGCAGCAATGGCAAAAGCAAATAAATACTTTAAACAAACACTATGTTTCTATAATGATAAGCATTACCAAGTAAAGAAGTCTAAGTCCACTTTAGTACTCCGCATACCACCACCACCGACGCGTTGCGTGGCAGCGTCCTTATGCCACTTCATCCTGATGATATTTACTGTAGTGCGGCTGACTTATATATAGGGGTGAGCAGTTGTGGTCTGTGCTGGCAGCCAATTCCTTCTTTCAGCAATTAGATATACCCAGTTTGGGCGGTAGGCTCCCCCTCAGCCAGCATCCAGTTTTGATACTATAATACTTTTGCTGTGCGGGAATTTCTTCAGTTAGTGATCACGTGTGCCCTCCACCCCTCAGATGTCCGCTTACCAGATATTAAAGCAGTAAACACATGTAGAATGTCTCAAAAACATCAATCAGCATACACCGCAAAAGAGAACAGAAACACATCTAGTGCAAAAATTGAAGATATATTGTAAAGACTTGTGTTGGTGGAGTTAAATTTATGCACGGTGTTAGTTGCTTCATTGTTCCCTATAATATTTACTGTGTAAAGGTTGTATAAAAAATATTTAAGGCCATAAACTTTAATGAGTGTGTCCAGGCAGAAAAAAACTACTTTTGTCCCCTGCAGCAGTTTCATGGTACTCCAGCAAAGTAAAACCTACCTACAGATACCCGAGATAGACCCCTGTGGCCTGTAGGCCTGTTTTCCAGTCCCCGGAAACCTCCTGGACCCTCCCACTAGTATCTGGAGCTCACGCCATTCATTGCAATAAAGGGAGCATGTCAGGACCCATCTCGTGAAGTGCAGTGAATGGAGTAGGTGGCGGCCGTCTGTTCAGGTCACTGGTGATTGAAGAACAGGTCTACATACCACAGGACTAGTTCTCAGGATGCAGCTTCCTAAAGGGGGCATCTAAAAAGTTTATCAAAAAATGTAGTATGAATTCATTTTTTACATACTCACCTCCTTTTTGGTTCTCTATCTGTGAAAGGCTAACCTGATTAGCTTTCATCTGGTCACACACAGATAGGGTATCCATGGTGGGAAGCAGGGAAGACTTGTGGTACAGAATGATGCATTTACAATCACAGTAAAATGCAGAAAATATGATTTCAGGCTTCCCCTTAGATTACCCCTAATCGGGATGCCCCATTGTGTTAGCACAAAGAGAAAGCTCAAAATCTAGACGCCTAGGGAATATGTTTGCCGGACTCTTTTTGTATTTTTGGTCTGGTTTAATAATGTTTAGATTATTGCCCTATAAAGGCTGTAGAAAGAGGCGATGGGGGTTTAGATCACTTGCTGGGTCTGGAGAGGTGAACAGATTTAGGGATGCACCAAGTTTAAATGCTAAGGAAAGATTGAGGATAAAACCCAGGCCTCATCTCTAAGTTTCAGATGGTTTGATATTATTATTATACATATACCTTAAAGTTCATTGTGAACTGTCATTTACATCATGTAGTAACACATCTTACGTATATATTTAGCCGATATCAATAAGTCTTTGCATACAATACAAGTTTGTTATATACACATTACAACAAATTAACAGGATGAAGAAAGAGAGAGTAAAATTATTGAAGGGGGGGAGTCACAAGGAAAGTGTCATATAGACTGGTTAGTTGTTGCGGTACTACGTCTTCTTTCGTGGTCACTGTCCTTCTAGCCCAATAGCCCTGACATGTTTTGCCATCTTGCGGCATCCTCAGAGGGCATATTATAGGGGAGGCTGGACTAAGCATGCTGGGGATTTGTTAATAATAGGGGTAGGAGGGGTGCAAATTCAGTGGTCTTGTCCCAACGAGGTTGGTGCGCTGGTATTCATGGTGTTTTGCTGGATCAGACGTAGGTCTTCAAGGTAATTATAATCAGACATAGATCTTCAAGGAAATTAGGAGAAGAGCGTAGGTAACTTAGGAAGGATTGTTGGTTCCTTTAGTTCACTAGTGGCTGTGTTTGTGTCACCGTTTAGAGTGCTGGGGCTGGTGGTAATGTATCCTGCGTAGGTCCAGGGTTTGAGGGGTTTGTCCGTTGGATTCAGGGTTGCTTGGTTCCAAGGTGGTCTGAATGACAGTGGGGGCAGCGTAGAACAGCTATTTATTTATGGCGACTGTGTCCCGGCACAACCAAAGAGGGATGCGAGTATTGCAGCCCCCAGCTGCACATTTGAAGTGGGCTCGTCGGACAGGCAAGGATTTTGGGTGACTCGGGAGGTTTGATAGAGTTGGGATGCCCTGGGGAGAGGGAATCAGCCAACCCTAGAGTCTCAGACTCCAGGGCCATTTTTGGTCACTTTAGGGACCTTCATTGCCCCGGATAGGCAGCTTCTTGCCTCTCTTCTCTGCCTGCTTTTCCCCCTGTGACTACCACTTTTCTGCATTGTCCAGGCCTAAACCCAGCAGCGGTGGCACACAATGAATGAACCTACCTCTCACACTGCAGTATGCAGTGAACACTCCCACTGAATCCCGCAATGGCTTGGGTATCAAAGACAATCGACAAGTCGCAGTATTGTGCTCCCTCCCTTCCTTCCTGGAATTGCACCTCAATTGCAAAGTCAGCCAACCACAGTTGGGCGTTTGGAGACACCAGACAGTGCAGTCAGTAAGGTTGGCCAATTATGTGCTCTGCGCTGGGGAATGGCACCTCTGGCACTAGTGAATTGCATGGAACTGGAATGGAGGGTTGGGAGAGGTCCATCGCTAATCTTCATACATTGGCCGACACCAGACCCTCGCAGTTTTAAGTACATGACCAGTGGCGTAACAACTGCGGTCGAGTGAGCAGTCGGTCTCCCCCTACCCCCCCAACTTACCATCTGTCACTGGGTCCCAGCTGCACAAATATAAGAATATGTATAATTCAAATCAATCAACTGAGGCCAGGTCCGTGTGGTAAAAAAAATCCACACGAAAAATTAATATGCAAAAGTTACCGTAAGTTACTTACCTTACAATTTGTTGGCATTTGCAGATCTATGAACTGCAACCACAGCAAAAGCGCTGTAAATATCTCCTAATAATCTGTTAAAAATACTGTGTTAATGTAATAATACTGTAGCGCCACCTAGTGGTAGAACACGACTAGGGAATGTATAGGTTACATGAATACTATATGAAAAAGTGTCAATTAGTTCACCTATAAACCCTAATCCGTCATCTGCAAAGGAAATTACATTTGGATAGTAGATCTTGGATCTTGGATGTGCTCCACTGTCAACGTTAAGACAATGGAGATAACAAGTTGATTGAAGGCTTATTAATATGCCTATTTCCTAGCTAATTGATATTAAAATAATATTATGACTATAGCTATGAAAATGTCAGTTTTCCTCTAATTGGCAGTTTGAAATGCAACTTGCAACTATGGCCCTTATTTATCACGGGCTAGCGCCAGGTAGTGTCTGAGGAGCGCCAGGTAGCGGCAGCTAACGGCGACTACCGACTCAAGTACGCCCGGCGGCGCTCACAATGACGCATTTATCAAGCAAAACGAGGCTAGCGCCGGCGAGAGCGGCGGCTAGCGCGGCATTCATCATGAAGCCGCCTGGACCGAACAGCGCCGCTGCAAATTCCCTCACAGCGCCAGGTATGAGCTGTCGCTCCCTGGCGATGTCCAATGCATTTCAATGGAGCAATCTATAATTAATCATAATTAATTGGTATTATTTTTTTTTTTTTTTTTAATGTCAAAAATTCGGAGACCACTTCTGCAATGTTAGGATTTATTTTTAAGTAAAAAAAAAATTTAAAAAAAATGTGTGCAGAATTGATCTAACAGGTCTGAGATTAATGTATTCATATTACAAAATGATTCTAAAAACATGTATAATGTTACATTCAAAAAATATGGTTGTTTAGGGGTTAAAAACTAGTTAATACCCATCGCCGCCAGCGCTCTGGGGTTTAAACAAGGAATGGACAGCGACAGCACATTCGGAGCGTGATTTGTTAATGAATATGAAGCTAGCCGTTCGCTCTGGCCATTCGTTGTCAGGCGCTCACATACAACGCTGAACCTGTGAAACAGCGACCCCCCAGCCCGTATTCAACATTACCGCACACCGACTGAGTCGCTGTCATCAAGCTAACGCCGGCCAAGCACAGCGAATACTGGCTGGCGCTGAAAAAATCACGCTACAGTCGCTCATCTGTCGCTACCTGGCGCTATTAATGAATCGGCCTCCCCGTATATTTACACAGCATTTCTAAAAGAATTAAATAATGATGAACAAAAAATACATAATATTTTATTAGAAATTATCCTCAAAGCTGCAAAAGCTTTGAGCTTTAAAGCCTCAAGAATATAGTGCAATATAAATATGAGCAGAAAAGAGTTTAGTTTTGATAACTAAATAATTTAAGTAATTGTATTTTTATTCTATAGGATGCCCCTTACACTGCTTTAAAGAAGGACTGATCCTTGACATAACACAGATGGGCCCAGGGAAAGTTAAGAGGCTTCTTGGATGGTATGTATGGCCTTAAGAATTTGTAAAAAAGAAAAAAGGTGTCTTTTCAGAAAACCCATGATGCCAGTGTGGTAACTAAATGTAATGGTGCTCTGGTGCAAACAGTGAATGGGGCCCTTTCACGGCTCATACAGTAACCTTTTTTCAGTCCTTTATATCAATTGGATGCAGCTAGACAACTTAGGACTGTAACAGCAGAGGCCAATGGTGCTTTGTTTATCTAAATGATGGCAAGTGAGCACAAATATTCTAAAAAAAAAGATGGAGAAGCAACAATGATGGGGGCCCCTTGACCTCCTGGGTCCAGTACGATGGCACCCCCTCAGGTTACTTCCCATATGCTAGAGCTTTAGATGACACCTTTAGGAGCTATTGATGGCACCAAGGTTATATGTGGCACCCTTCAATGGTAATATAGCAGCAGGTAGAGTAGAGGTGACCCAGAGGTGTTAGAAAGAGTGCTTTGGACGGTATTAGTGGCCCAGGATGGTATACGGGAACATTGTTTGATATTAAAGTTATACTAAAGGCAAGCCTAATTGTTGTCACATTGTCTCAGGCTACACATTGCACTGTCCTAAACTTCAATGCGCTTGGAAAAGACCCTGTAGTTCTTAAGTTATCTTTAAAAGTATTAGAGAATAGGAGATTCATAGAGAAAATGAATAGAAACAGTGGGTGTGGCAACAGCGATGTGATGTAAGCACACTGTGATAAGTGTGAGAGGAGGGCGGGGTGTCAGAGCTCCAGAGAGAGTCAGCAATCAAGACTAGGCAGGGAGTTGGGGGTGCTTCCATTCTTGGTCCACTTAAGGTTAATTGATGGATCAGGTCGCAGAATTTCCTGAAAACACCTCCCAGATCTTTTTAGTGGATAAAATGGTGACACAGAGAAGAGTGTGGGGTAGCTAGAATTTTTGCTGTCCTTTAGTAATATCTGTCTTATTCTTTTACATGTTTTAAACATTTTACTGTCATTTTATATCGAGTATTCTGCTTCCTTGGTTACCAATAGTGAAGGAGGATGCCACCCAGCAGGGGACAGGGGGAGGAAGACACTAGATGACATCCTCTCTTGGAATTCGCCGGGTCTGGGCTCCCTCCACGTGTAAGAGGTGCTGTTCTTCTGATGGCAGGGAATTGCTATTTCAGCCGCCCTACCAGCATCTGTAGTGAGGTGTAGTGAGGTCCCCCCTCCTCCCTCCTTGGTGCCCCACCAAGCTAATGTCAGCCCCGCCAGAGGTTTTCTGGAGATTTTATACCACAAAGGAGGAGCCAGAGGATTCTAGCCCCTTTAATTACATCACTAGTGGCATCAGTAGATTGCTGGACCAGGAGGGTGCCCCCAACTCAGCGGAGTTGAAGAGAGGATTCTGTCCGGCAGAGGACAAAGGGAAGTAGAGACACAGAGATGAGCTCTCTTTTTTCTTTTTTTTTTATTATGAATTTTTACTTGTGCCTGTGCAGTACCTGTCTGCTGATAAGAAGGACTCTATATAAGTTCACACATTGTGGTGTGTGTAATGAATGGTGGACATCGGGGACTGTCCAGATGGATGGCTTCAGAACCTGATTGTCCCCAATTTGGCTCAGCACTAACCGTACTAGTTACTAATTGTAGCTTTTTACATACCCATTAGAACAATCTGATTTTTTTCCCAGGGAAGTTACTGTGTTCCCAGTTAGCCATAAGCAGGGGCTGCATGGGTTAAACATTCTCAGTGTTTGCCTAGTCAGCCAATCCCAAGCAGTCAGCTGCAGGGGGTGTGGACATGTGACAGTTTAATCTGCATAAGAGGAAGCCTGCGAGTTGCATTCAAGGCCGAGCAGGCTGCTGTGTTATACTTATTTGATATTTCCTTTTCCCTTAGCTGAATCAGAAAAAACGCCATTATGATTAAAGGAAAGATTACCAGCCTTACAGTGACAGATGTGCGATTTCCCACGTCTCTGGGTCACCACGGCTCTGATGCCATGGTAAGAACTTTTGTACTTTGAGCTTGTTTAGTTCAGTTGTGCCCCGCTAGTTCTGCAGAGTGTGAATATTGTGTGTAAGATTGTTCTATGGTGGCCAGCAATGGCTCGGCCTGCATTTGATAAACTGAGTTTACTGGCATCCCAAACCAGCCAGCAACATAGCTTACAGCAGAGATATATTACAAACTGTTTGGGGGTATGCGATAATCCCTATGACTGATTTATTTCCCACCTTACAGAGCTCCCTTACAAGACAATATAAATGTACTGACATTATAGGAATTTATAGAAAAGCAGTACAGAGGAAAATAGAACCAGCAGTGAAAATTACGAGAGGAGGCGTCATGATGATACGTTACAATTGTATTTCACCCATACACAAAAAGATTTATGGAATCACCACCTAACAGAAGCTGGGCTCATAGCCTAAATGCACACAGATTCCTAGCTAAGATTATTCTGACCTTTCCGATCATTGGTGGACTGGGGTGAAAAATTGGCCCCTGGCCAGCCCATGACAGGCCTGTGACATCCTCCTGAAATCCCCTCAATGTACTTTCTGAATGGTTATGTGAAAGCCTATAGAATTTACAAAAATGAAAACAGATAAGACAAAAAAATATGATGTTATATCTGGAAAGTGCATGCAGTCCCATGCACATGCACACACTCCCACATGCATGCACTCCAATGCACACACTCCCATATGCACACACACACATGCACGCACTCCTATGCACATGCATTCACTCCAAGGCACATTCACACACTCCCATGCACATGCACTCACTCCCATATGCATGCACTCCAATGCACACACTCCCATATGCACACACACACACATGCACTCACTCCCATGCACATGCATTCACTCCCATGCACATACTCCCATGCACATGCACTTACTCCCACATGCATGCACTCCAATGCACACACTCCCATATGCACACACACACATGCACGCACTCCCATGCACATGCACATTCACACACTCCCATGCACATGCACTCACTCCCACATGCATGCACTCCAATGCACACACTCCCATATGCACACACACACACACATGCACGCACTCCCATGCACATTCACACACTCCCACACACATGCACGCACTCCCATGCACATGCGTACACTCTCACATGCACGGGGCAGCGGATGACACACAGGGGAGGACGGGGGGCTGCAGCAGCAGCACTTGCTGGGGGGAGGAGGAGAGCATCAGTGCGGGGATGACAAACGGGGGGGAGAAGGGAGGGCCACAGCAGCAGCATCTGTAATCGCCAAGAGGAGGGGGAGAAGAGGGGGGCAGCAGCTGGGAAACTCGCTGTTCTGCAGCACAATCAGCATGATGGCTGCCTCCAGTGTTGCTCTCACTGTCCCTGCTCTGTGCTGCCTCCTCAGTGTCACAAAGGGGCAGAGGAGGCAGCAGAGTGGGGACTGCTGAGAGCAGGGCTGGAGGTGCCTGCCATCATGCTGGATGTGCTGCATTACCTTTAGAAGCAGCACGGCCGCTGGACAATGGAGCCAAGAAGGAGGTGGCTTCACAAGGGAAGGGGGCAGGCATAAGGGGGAAACTGTGATGAATGGAGCCAGGAAGGGAGAGGGGAGGGCTACACAGGGGAGGGGGTGGAGTCTATTGCCAGTTTCCTCCCTGCTGTGCTGAGCTAATTGGGGAGTGAATATGAGGGGAGCGGGAGCCAGGAAGTAGCTCCCTATATCCAGTCTACTGCAATGTTTACAAGCTGAAGAGCAGCGCTGTGCACAAGGGCAGAAGTTAAGCGCTGCATTCCGCTGGTGAGAGGGTGATGCTACACAAACACTTTAATGCCCTTTTTGCTGTATGTGATTATATTTTTGGTGTCTGGAAAGAAAATGTGGACAACCCTCTGGTTGCAGTGAAAGACAAAGCGTTTGTGTTGGATAAGGTTAGATTTTATTTATTATTCTATTTAGATTCTTTTATTCTTTTATTTTATTTTATTCTATTTAGATTCTATTTATTTATATGTTTATATGCTATTATTTTTAAATTGTTAGTTTATATATCTTGTGACCGTATGTAAGAGTATTTCACTGCATGTTGTACTATATATGGATGAGAATGTGACCAATAAATACATCTTTTATGCAAAAGGACAGCTGACTAAGTATGTGCTTAGTTCTTTACTCAAGATTCCCCTATTTGTCATAATATTCTGACTAAATGTGATTTAATCTCCACAATACAGCACACAGACCCTGACTACTCTGCCGCATACGTAGTCCTGGAAACAGATGGTTTGGGTGGTTTAAAAGGACATGGCTTAACCTTTACTTTGGGAAAAGGCACTGAAATAGGTAAGATTAATTTATTTTAAGTGTTGTCACTAAGGTTTCCGTACCACCAACCGTGTACTATTAGGCCCTGGAGAAAATCCTTAACTCTTTAGTGGACCAAAACCCAGGCTTTTGACTATCCTGGGTTTTGGTCCTTCCCCCAGGGCACTCCAATTGGGGGTGGAATGCTGCTGTGTGAAAACCCCCAGATCGCCTATGCCAACTCGCCTCCTGCCGGTCCTACGGTGCATGCGTGGCCGCTCGTCCAATCAGCACGCTCAGTTCACGTCGTCTAAGCCTTCATCAAAGGCCAGCGGCTATGAGCCTACTGGAGTCCACATCCCCCGCTTCCCTCTAACAGGGAGCGTGCCCGCGCCGGCCTTTCACAAAAGCCTGGCGCAGGCACGTGCCCTGCTAGGGGGATAGCGGGGATGCGGCCGCGGCTTGCGCATGCGCAGTTGGACCGGGAAACAAGGTAAGTGTATGGGGTGACCTGGGGGGTTTCACACAGTGGGGCATCCAGTTTTTGGGGAGGAGGTAATCGATCAGCCCAGGAATATTAATAGATTCCCGGGCCAATCGGCGTGGGTTTTGGTCCACTTTTAATTGCCTCAAAATCAGTTCCACTTACTATAATTATGTTTATTTGTACCATATTCATCTTGTATATTTGAACGTGGGGGGGTAGGGAATGCACCCTTACATCACTATTCCACTAGGTATGCACAATGAAAATCTAACTAAGCGATAGTGATAGACCGCATATAATCTATACACTATAGGCTCGATTCAGAGAGACAAAAAAATACTTTCGTTTTAGTGCCAAT
The DNA here is from genome assembly GCA_027917425.1 of Gastrophryne carolinensis. Lineage (NCBI taxonomy): Eukaryota > Metazoa > Chordata > Amphibia > Anura > Microhylidae > Gastrophryne > Gastrophryne carolinensis. The sequence goes on from CM051239.1 coordinate 321,704,071, forward strand.
CTGTTTTTTTTTTAAATGTTTCCGCTCTCGTATGAGTGTGTGAGCGATTCTATGCATGCATTGCAATCCTTCTGTAAAGTTTCTGTCCGCTCGTACGGCAGATTACGAATACGAGGATGTAATTTCCAGCGTGACTTTTCCGTTTCATTTTCACATGTTACAACGTAGGCTTTTGTTTTTGCCCTTTTCCCATCGTATCCTCCCACGAATCCTTTACGTTTCCCGTTAGTTTCTGTTTCCCTTTTTCAATAAATATTCGTCCAGACGGAAATCCTTACGATCTAGCGCCTGCACACTACAAACTTAACTCATTAAAGTGCTCGCCTACATATTTGCCACCCTCACTTCTACTACAATGTTTAGCTAAATCACTTAGCACTATCCTCCATCTTTCCTTTTGGACCCTTAAAGCTCACCCAAACCACTTCGCGGTTAGGTTCTTCTTCCATTTTAGCCCAATAAAACTTACCCAAATCACTTCTCGGTCATGTGAATATTTATCTTTAAATATTTCTGGGCCCATTAGTTTTGTGTTAATGTATTTTGTAAATGAAATGACACTGAAACATTTTTTTTTATTCCATCATAAAATATAAAATCTTTAAAAATTATGAAAATGTCAAATTTTTACAACTATAAAAAACTAAATACATAGCAATGGCAGGCCACAGAACATTATTCTTCATCTGTGGTCCCCAACGAGTCGAGCAGCTCCTGCATCTCGCCCACCAACTGAAGGACCCTGACACTCAGTTGTGCCACTCTGGCACGTGTGGTCCCTGTTAAAAAACGTAAATTAAAATATTGGTATAACCTTGTTGGGGGTCATACTGCAATGCCCCCCCCCCCCCCCCTGTATGGTCCAAACACCTAAATCTGGACTTCAAAAGCCAGAGGGCCCTCGCCACCACGGCCCGGGTTTTGCATAGTGCCCGATTAGAGAACCCCTGGCCCGCATTCTGCAGGCAAAGAACAGGCATCAGGAGCAAGGGCAGGAGTGGATATCCAGAATCCCCTGAAAGAATTTTAAAATACTAACATGAAATACACATTTTAAGCTACAATATTGTTTAACATGTCATCAAGGGCTAAAAACAGCCATAGGTTAAGACATGAGTCATCAACTATATTCATTGCCATACAGTGAAAATGGATTGATGGAATGTGAGCAAACTTACCCAGGAGCCATCCACCAGATAATTCTCCTGACTCAAACTGACGAAATAAGCCGGAGCTCTGCAATATATAAGCATCATGGGACGACCCTGGATGCCCTGCAAGAACACTGAGGAATTGCATAGCTGGACCAAACACTGCTTGTATGTTGTCCGAGTGGCACATCTTGCGGGTCCTGCAACCAAATATAAAATAGTTACACAAAGCAAAGGTAACCAACTAAAACAAGGACTCCTACAACAAATTAAGATTCAGGTTCAACAATCCAAATATAATTCACAAAGGACATAAGTCTGAAAATATATAGCAATTATATGGATGTGTGGGAAAATAAATGTTTACATGCTAAGGACTAATTAAGGTCAGCATTAAAATGCTTCTATAAGGCATACATGAAATGTATTGATTCAGGTATGCATTGCTATACAATTTATGGCCTCGGCCATGCTGATACATGCAATGCCTTGGTGCTAAAGGCGCGCAGACTCCACATAGCCACAAAACATGTTCAACAATAGCAATCCCCCAAAGGTCCCGTAAGTGGATCGGAAATGAAACGGATTTATAGGGTGGTGGTCCATCGGAAATCAGCTCTCTGAATCAGACGCAAGCCCATCCCAACAACGTAAGTTATCTGAACGAACGAAAAATATCAGATTTTATTTGGAAAATGATCCGAACTAACGCAAATGTTTCGATTTGCTTTCGTTCATCGAAAGCGCATATACACATTTTCCCGAACATTCGTATGAATGAAAAATGAACAAAAAAAGCAAAAAAATGACAAACTTTCACAGACAGCTACGGAAGTCCAGACGAATGTGTCTCTGAATCGAGCCTTATAATCTATAGTGATGAGTGAGCATTTGGAAGTGCGGGTTTGACGAATCCGGCCGAACTTGAAGCTAAATTTCAGTTTTGGGCCCAAAAATATTTAAAATGGTTGTAAAATGGGGTAGCAAGGGTTAGAGGGCTGCAAACCTAGGGGAGCACCGGGGCAATTGCACTGCACAAAATGGGCTAGGGAAAGTACTCAAAGCAATTACAGAAAACAACTAAATTAAAGAAATAAATACATAAATTAGAAAAAAAATTTCTTACGGGTGACAGGGGCCAAATTGGGGGGTAACACCAGTGAGATTGCCCTGCACAAAATGGGGTAGGGGAAGTGCACCAAATAATAACATACAGAAAACAACAAAATTAAAGCAATACAACAATATACACTCTTAGGTGTCAGACTAAGAGTTCAACACCAGGGAGATTGCCCTGTACAAATAACAGAAAAAAAACAATCAGATATACATCTTGTTTCTCATTTAAAAAAAATCATTTCAGTTCATTCGGGTGACAGGATGAGTAAAGGGGGGGGGGGGGCATTTCTAAAGTTAACTGTCCATTTCATTGCCCTTCCATGAATAGTTGGATCACATACTGAGGGACAGCTAGGGACAAAGGAACCTCTGCTAACTGTCCACCTCTGCTAACTGTCCACTTCCAGGGACAGGCTGCTCCTATACTGAGCGATGGGTCCTCTACCATTGTATTTTTGGGTCAGTAAATTGAAACCTTGGCAAGAGCTTGCCCTCTATACCTTGTAGGTGCAGAACCGCAGGGCATGTCATCACCAACAAGAGGATCGACCTATCCACAGCCAGCGTGGATATCCTTAGATTTGTGAAGATACCTACATCTCTTCCACCTACAACCCCACATCCACTCGTCCCCCCGTACCTAAAACCTATTTAAAAATATATTTTTTTTACTTATTTTATTTTTGTATGTATCTTTCATTGATTTATGAATTCATTTAATTTTTGTGAGGGGTGACTACTCTTGCTCCCCTCACATCTCCTGCCATGCCTCAGCAGCAACCAACCCCTTTTGCCACTGCCGCCAAGTCCTGGGATGCCTACATAAACAACTCTGGGGATGGCAGGGTGTGTACAGATGCTGCCATCTACAGCTGGAGCCCCTCGCATGGGGTGTTTAAAGGAAGATTCGCTTTGTGTTTTTGGTGGTCTGCCTTAATGTAATTGGAATGTAAAATAACAATTTGTGTTAGGATTGTTCCCCCTGTTCCCCCTCTACCTGTGATTTACTTCCCTACACATTGTTTCCAATATTCTCATATACCTGGGGCTCTGTGTTGCTACAGCGGAAATGGTTTGTCTGGCTTTGAGAGAAATCCTGACTAAAAGTCCAAGAATCCATCCAATGTAACTGGTGAGGTTATCAAGCAGCAGTGACCTCCCAGAGTGAGAATGCTTCTAGTAACCCTTCATCTAATGCAACACAAGACTGTGACATAGTTGCAAATGAATAGAAGAGGAAAAAAAACACAGATATGAGCACTTTGAAGACATCACTTTGACACACAGTAATGTAAACTTTAAAAAATGCAATTTAAAATGAAATTACCCTTTAAAGCTGCCTGTTCCTGGGTGTGCTATGAAAAGGGCAACTAGCATATGTTTTTCTATGTGGCACAGTAGCTGTCTGCCCCCTGATATACAATTAAGAGTAACAGTCAGCAGATGTTTTTAAATGTGCTCAGTAGCAGGCAAGCCCAGGTCGTGCAATTAAATAGCCAAAGAGCAAATGTTGTCTATGCCCACTGAAATGCCCACTAAAATTGGGCACAAATAACTTGTATTATAAACCCAGTATATACAAAGCAGGTGATGGCCAGAGGTGAGTAGATATATCAAACACACATTATTCACAATGCAGGTGATGGCTAGAGATAAGTAGATTTATCAAACACACAGTATTTACAATGCAGGTGATGGACAGAGGTGAGTAGTAGTATCAAACATCCAAAATCGATCTGCTTTTAGATGACTTTAAAGATGGGGGTCTTCGCATCATGCCTGACTAATGATTCTCCTCCAGCGGAAAGAGCCAGGAGAGGTTGTGGACAGCATAGTTGGGAAGCAAGTGGAATATGTCAAAAAACATCACTCAAAAAGAAATGAGTTAAATGTAAGTGAAGTTAAAGTAAATGAAGATTATAGGCATTATGTAATATGAGCATGCTTCGGCCTAATGAATTGATGGGTCCCACTGCACAGAGCTGGCACCAGCAGACAGATTTTGGATTACATCAATTCATTCTTCCTTACATAGGCCTCGATTCACAAAGCGTTGAAAAAAACTCTTATGGTAGTAAAAAATTAAATTCATGAGAAAAAAGCCTGAGAATGTCACTGTTAGTGAATCACCAGATAGGAAGACAATGAAAGTCAATGCCATTTTTTACTACAGGTAAAAAGGGGTAAAAAGTTCTAAAAAGTGCCATTGACTTTCATTGTTTTCCTAACTAGTGATTCACTAACAGTCAAATTCTCAGGCTTTTTTCTCATGAATTTAATTTTTTACTACCATGAGAGTTTTTTTCAACTCTTAGTGAATCAAGGCCATAGAAATAAAACACTTCCGACAAATGAGGTGCTTAGGGAAATAAGGAAAGAAACTGAGCTTGAAATGAAAACGAGAGTTGTAAAAGCGCATACGAATGGAAGTCGTGTGACAGCTCATTACAAAAATTATTCTATTTTAGTATATATCATTTCCCTACATTAGGTGTCTGTATATTTTAGCTTCCGGCATCCATGTTGAAGGCATTGTGGGGAACAGTATGTTCTTGTTTCCATCTAGAGATAACTATGCACTGTGAGGTCTTCATGTGTGCCTCTTTGAAAATATCATCTTACAAGAAAATATTAATATAAGAAAATCAGACCTAACACATAGGATGGCCAGTGGCAGTAGATCATTATGCATCATAACATTCTTGCAGCTCACTATCTGAAGTATATGTAGTACTACACAAGCATGGCTTTTTAAAAAAGAATCTAGGCGGGAACATGATGTCTACACCATACTGTGCTAAAATTATTTTAAAAATATTGATGTTGCTACTACTTAATGCGAAGCAAATTTATATTTTGGTTAGAATGCACTTTTAAAACTAAATGTGTGGCCAAGTGAGTGACTTAAATGTTTACTTTCTTGTTCCTTTTATTAAACCAGAACTTTCCCTCTTTGTAATAAAAGAAAAGAAAACAAGGCGTTTTTGATTTTGGTCCCAAAATAAAATCCACATGAAAGGGGCAGTGTATATTGTACAAAAGACTTGAGTTTAAGCTGCACATATCCACTCGTACCTGTATGAATGGATATACTTTCTAGTGGTATGGCAGTGCAATCTATCCTCCACAGCTAGTTAGACTGTTTGATATGACTGTCCAAGAAGTTATAGCTAGATGTAGGTGGAGAGAAGATAAATGTATAAGCAGCAGGAGTCAGCATTTATACATGGCTAAGTCAGTCATTTGTATTTGCCACTGCCATTAATTCATGGCTGCTTTTTGTTTGCCCTGCTGTGCATCAGAACTGGTCACTCGACTGCTTTAATGCCAAATTATGCAGTACATTGTCGATTAATGGCATTTCTAGCATCAGTGCAATTCAATGACATTCATGTAGCTAAGCACATTTGTTTCAAAGAGGTGTGATTATGCATTGTGGTAACTTTATGACATGTTAAGGTTTAGACAAAAATGAAGTTACAATGTTGTGTGCCAACAATTAAGTAGTTTTATCAAAGCCCAAAAGGGTTTAATGCATAGTGTTCCCACAAGTAACTAGTTTATTAAAGCCCAAAAGGTCCAGTTCAAGGTGTGCCCATAAGTAAATAGATTTATCAAAGCACAAAAGGGTCCAATGCAAGATGCGTCTACAAGTAACTGGTTTATCAAAGCCCAAAAGGGCCCAATGCAAAGTGTGCCCACAAATAACTAGTTTATGAAAGCTCAAAGGGGTATAGTGCAAGGTGTGCCCACAAGTAACCAGTTTATCAAAGCCCAAAGGGTCTCATGCAAGGTGTGCCAACAATTAAATTGTTTTATCAAAGCCCAAAGGGGTTTAATGCAAGGTGTGCCAGCAAGTAACTAGTTTATGAAAGCCCAAAAGGGTCGAATGCAAGATGTGCCCACACGTAACTAGTTTATCAAAGCCCAAATAGGTTTAATGCAAGGTGTGCCAACTGGTAACTAGTTTATCAAAGCCCAAAAAGGTCTAACGTAAGGTGTGCCAACTAGTTACTAGTTTTTTTCAAGTGTACAGCACGGCCTGTTTCATTTCATTTATTACTTCTGGGTATTCCACCACAAGGTGGTGCAGTTGACTGCAGAAGACTTGTGGCTCCTCCCGGCCCTATAAAAAGCCAGGAATCACCCATAGACCCCCAGTGTTTTCTCTGCAGTCATGACTGCGAAGACCAGAAGATGGCTCTCTGTTATTCGCAGGTGAGTGGGGCAACCAAGCCTGCGGCCCTGTAAGCCTATTTCCACCCGCTTCTGGACCCTCTTGCCTCCCAGCCTAGGCTGCTCGGATCGGGTGACGGTAGGGGAACACCTGGGTCGGGTGTTCGGTGAGTTTTGCTCCAGGCCGCAGACCCTGTACTGAAGGGTAGCCGGCCACAGGCATATGGTGAGCTTATAGGGGGTTGGGAGAAACCATTGATGTTTGTGTGTCACTGTGCTTGGGGTGAGTTGTTTTGTTGGAGGATTGTGCTTCTGCTTTTACTTGTTCCTGGGCCCTTTCTTTCTGCTGCCCTTCTCTTCCATCGCCCCCCTCTCCCCCCCTCCCGTGTCTCGCCCCTGTCGCCGCCCCCCGGCCGTTGTCGGGGGGGTGGCAGTCGGGTGACGGCCTGCATGTGTCAGCCCTGCTGGCTTCTTCCCGCCGCCGCAGCGAGCGGCGAGGATACCTGGCTCCCGGATGATTTTTGATACCTTACACATCGCCCCCCTCCTAAGGTGGCGAAGAAGAAGCAGGGCGAGCTTTTCCGCCCCGGCAAACAACGCCTGGAGTTTCTGGAACAGGGCCATTTCTCTAATATGGTCCTCAAGGAGTGGGAGCGCCCTAAAAGGTTACCTTCGGTGCCCAAGGGGTTGGACCGAAGGTATCCCTTCTAGGCGGATTTGATAAGGCGCTGGTCGTGCCCACATGAGGTGGACGCTCCGGCCCTGGGGCTATCTAACACTTCGGTCATGCCGTCCCCCGACACTACCACCTTGCGTGATAGCGCGGACTGGTGTATGGATCAGCTGCCTTGCCATGCCTTCACCTTTGTAGGGGCCGGTTTGCGTCCGGTCTGCGCTGCGGCTATTGTGGCCATTGCTATTAAAAAGAAGGTCAGGTGCCTTGCTGAGGCCGCCCGATCTCGCTAGATCATGGAGGATTATAAGGAGCTTTTGCTTTGTTCTGACTTTGTTGCCTTTGTGCTGTCTGCTATGGATGATGCCGTCCGGTTTGGCGGTAGGGCCTCGGCCCTGCTGGTTGCTATGCGTAGGTTCGTCTAGTTGTGTCAGTGGGCGGCTGACACCGCCACTAAGAAGTCTCTTACTGGGCTCCCTTTCACTGGTCTTCGTCTCTTCGGTGAGCGTCTTGATGCTCTGACCAAGGATGATAGGCTTCCCCAGCGTAGGAAGCAGGCTCGGCCCTTTCGGGGATCCTCTTCCTTTCACCCTTCAAGGGGAGGTTGTGGATCCTCCTTTTCAGGTAGTCACAGAGACTATTGGGGTCAAGGCAGATCTCGCGGTCGCCCCGGTCTCTCCTGGGGAACCAAGCGCAAACCCCCTACCAAGGCCCCTCAGGCATGAGGAGGTGCCCTCACCCGACCGGGTGGGGGGACAGCTTCAGCTTTTTGCTCACGTCTGGAGACTGTGCGTCTCAGACCGGTGGATTCAGGAGGTGGTTTCCTCCGCATACAAGATAGAGTTTGCAGCCTGGCCGCCCCCAAGATTCCTCCGGTCCCGGATATCTCTAAACCCCGTGTTGGCTCAGGGACTGCGTTGGGCGTACAGCGTCTTCTGGCATCCGGAGTCATTTGTCAGGTACCTCTTCAGGAATGGGGTCAGGGGTACTACTCCAACCTGTTCACGGTGCCCAAGAAGGATGGCTCCCTGAGGCCCATCCTGGACTTAAAGGGCCTCAACAAATTCGTCAGGTTCAAGCACTTTCACATGGAGACCTTACGCTCTGCCGTAAGTTCCATTCAGCCGGGCGATTTCATGACCACGGTGGACATCAAGGATGCCTACCTTCACGATCCGATCTTCCCAGGGGGATCAACACTACCAGTTTGTGGCCTTGCCGTTCGGTATCACCTCGGCTCCTCGGGTTTTCACCAAGGTGCTGGCCGGTGTTATGGCTCTCCTGAGGAACCAGGGCATCCGCATCCTCCCTTACCTGGACGACATTCTCATTGCTGCTCAGTCTCTTCATCAGGCCAAGATGGATACCTAGGTGGTGACGTCCACTCTCGAGTCCTTCGGCTGGGTGATCAACTATCCCAAGTCTTCACTATCTCCGTCTTTGGCGAGGTCCTTCCTGGGCATGACGCTGGATACTTCTCAGGTCAAGGTGTTTCTCCCTCAGCAGAAGGTGGAGGGCCTTCAGTTGCAGGCGCAGGCCCTGCTGTCGTGTCCTCACCCCTCAATCCGTCTGGGGATGCAGTTGGTGGGGCTAATGGTGTCCTGCTTCAAGGTGGTTCCCTTTGCTCAGTTCCACATGAGACCTCTTCAGTTACATCTCTTGTCGGCTTGGGATCGGACTCAGGAGTCCATGGATCAGGAGTTTGCTCTGTCCCCTCTGGTCAGACAGTCCCTCTCGTGGTGGTTGGACTCGAGGAATCTTCTAGTGGGCAGGTCTTTTCTGCCTCCGCGATGGGAGATTGTCACCACGGACGCCAGTCTGACCGGCTGGGGGGGAGTTTGGCAGTCACTGACGTTCCAGGGTCAGTGGGGTCCCCAGGAGGCCCACGCGCCCATCAACATCCTAGAGCTGAGGGCGATCAGGTTGGTGCTCTCCCAGTTGACTCCCCACCTTCGGGGTCGTGCCGTACAAGTCCGCTCGGACAATCAGACGGTGGTGGCCTATATCAACCATCAGGAAGGGACCCTTAAGCAAACGAGCCCTCAAGGAAGTGTCTCTGATCTTATCATGGGTGGAGGAGACTGTTCCCTGCCTCTCGGCGGTTTACATTCCGGGGGTGGAGAACCAGGAGGCGGACTCCCTGAGCAGGGGGACGTCTCGTCTGGGGGAATGGTCTCTCAGCAACAAGGTATTTCACGCCCTGTGTCGTCACAATCACAAGCTTCCAAGATTCGTCTTCCTGTCAAAGGATCCTCTGGCCTTCGCCTGCTAGTGATTCTCTGGATGGAGTTTCGGCTCCTTTATGTCTTCCCTCCATTTCCTCTGCTGGGTCGTGTGCTGCGCAAGATAGCCCAGGAGGGGGTACCGGCCATTCTGGTGGCCCCCCGCTGGCCGAGGAGGGTATGGTTCGCGGACGTCGTACAGATGGCAGTAGATTGGTTCGTCCTGCCCAATGATCCAGAGCTTCTCAAGCAGGGACAGCTGCGCCATCCCAATATACAAACGCTGGCTTTAACGGCTTGGCTGCTGAAACCTCCATCTTGATGGGCAAGGGTTTGCCGGCCTCCGTTGTTGATACTTTGATTCAGGCTCGGAATAAATCTTTGTCCACAATTTACTACAGGGTCTGGCATGCTTATACTGTTTGGTGTGAGTACAAGTCTCTATCTTGTCATGAATTTTCCATTCCCAGGATTCCAGAGTTTTTGCAGCATGGTCAGGATTCGGGTCTACAACTTAGTACCCTCAAGGGACAGGTTTCGGCTCTGGCAATCTTTTTTCAAAGATCTTTTGCCAATCATAGGCTTGTCAAGACTTTTTTCCAGGGAGTTACTCATGTGCGTCCGCCGCATAAGCCTCTGTTACTGGTTTGGGATTTAAACTTGGTGCTTTCTGCTCTACAGGGTCCTCCCTTTGAGCCTCTGTGTAAGGCCGCTCTGTCCATTCTGACTCTTAAGGTAGCCTGTTTGGTCACTATTACTTTGGTGCGTCGAGTATCTGAGCTGGCGGCGCTTTCCATGAAACCTCCTTATTTTGAGCAGCATCAGGATAAGGGGGTGTTCCATCTTAACCCAGAATTTTTGCCCAAGGTTGTATCTACCTTTCATCTCAATGAGGACATTGTCTAACCTTCCTATTGTCCTGTCCCTGCTAATTCCAAGGAACGGAACCTTCATTCTCTGGATGTGGTCAGGGCGCTCAAGTATCTGGTTGCTACTGAGCCCTTTAGGAAGTCTGACTCTCTTTTTGTTCTTCCTTCTGGACCTAGGAAGGGTTTGCCTCCAGCCAAATCAACTACCAGCAAGTGGATTAGACAGGCGGTGGTGCGAGCTTATTCTGCCAAAGGGAAGGAACCTCCCTTCCGCGTTACTGCTCACTCTACTAGGGCTATTGGTGCCTCTTGGGCTTTTCAGCACCAGGCTTCTGTTGAAGTTTGTATGGCCGCTACGTGGTCTTCTGTTCATACTTTTTCTAAGTTTTACAAGGTTGATGTTAGGGCCTCAGAGGATGCTGTTTTTGGCCGCAAGGTGCTTCAGGCGGTAGTGGCTTGAACTGCCTGCCATTACTCATTGGGGATCCCACCCTACTTTAAGGACACTGCTATTGGATGTCCCAGAAGTAATGATTGAAATGAAACAGGCCGTGCTGTACACTTGGAAAAATACAATTCTGTGATTACTCACCTGTAGAATTGATTTTACTGTGTACAGCACGGCCTGTTTCACCCCTTCCTTGTTATTGTTGTCCTTGGTTGCCACTTTATGGTGATTTGTTCAAAAGTTATTTTTTCTGAGGCTGTGTATTTTTTTTTAATGGTTTATCTCCCGGCTTCTTGCATAACTCATAACTTCAACACTGGGGGTCTACAGGTGATTCCTGGCTTTTTTCAGGGCCGGGAGTAGCCACAAGTCTTCTGCAGTCAACTGCGCCACCTTGTGGCGGAATACCCAGAAGTAATGATTGAAATGAAACAGGCCGGGCTGTACACAATAAAATCAATTCTACAGGTGAGTAATCACAGAATTGTATTATCAATGCCCCAAATGGTCTAATGCAAGGTGTGCCAACAAATAACTAGTTTATCAAAACCCAATAGGTTTAACGCAAGGTGAGCCAACTTGTAACTGGTTTATCAAAGCTTAAAAGTGTCTAATGCAAGGTGTGAAAATTAGTAACTAGTTTATCAAAGCTAGAATGAAATGCATTGTGTAGCTGCAAAATGGTACCTAACAGGATACTACTATTAAAGTGGACCAAACCCCCCCCCCCCAAAAAAAAAAAACTAGCCATTTTGGTATATTACCGTTTGAATTTTTTCTCTCCTCAATGCTGCTTTTGGGTCTCATACAACCTTAACAGGGCCCACACAGAAGTTAATTATATGCAGATATTTGTGGCTGGGCCTCCCAAACCACAACCCTCCCCAGCCTGCAAGCCTATATACATAGTGCTGTCTACTCAAACCATCATTCGCCTGGGTCAAATGGCCAATCCTCCCTTTATAGCCATGCCTCAGACATGAGTCTTCCCTGATGGAGGCCCTACTGATACAGAGCAAACTTGCTTTTTCTCACATATTGTATTTCCTTTCTGCTGACAGCAGTTGCGAAGCAGACAGAAGACCAGAGGATTTGTCACCATGGGTCGTCCTGGGTCTAATGGCCAATCCTCCCTTTGGGTTTGGTAAACCCCGCCCTGAGGAGGTGAAGACGTGTGTGGAGGGGGGAGTTTGGAGAGGACCAACATGAAAGCAAGCTGGCTGACTTGCAACCCCTAGATGCCCTGCTGTGTGAAACCCTCCAGGAACCGCTACAAACACCCACTTTTCCGGGGTCCCACAATACATTCTCGGCACATCCACAACATCTCCGTGGCTGAGGCATGCTTCTGCAATAAGCCATTGGCATAGGCTGAGCGTGGGAGTGCGCCACAGACCGCAGGGAAACCATGGATGGTGGCGGGAGAGTGACCCAACTCTCAATGCCAAGCATTAAAGCAGAACAAAATTCGGAGCCGCCAGCCATGAAAACTAAAAGACTCGGGGGCCTTCAACTGGCCATCCCATCCTAAATCGGAATGCCCCGCTGTGAGAAATCCCCCCCCCCCCGATCACCACAAAAATCAGCTTTGCCCAGGTTCTCTTGTCAATGTCACTATCACTGGCGTCCGCACCTCCAGCATCTCTGGGCTGTGCATGCACTTCCTCCCCCAGCTATTCAAATAGGCTGGGACATGGGCACATCTGGCATTGCTCTGATTGGAAAATAGCCTGCATTTGTGTCATAGGACCGGTGAAAGGTGAGTTTTACTGGGCAATCTGGAGGGTTTCACACAGCGGGGCATCCCTCGGTCAAGGAACAAAACCCAGGATAGTCAAAATCATATGTTCTTCTCTGCTTTAAAATGTAAGGTCAGTATACCGGCAATCCCAGTGTGTTTCACAAAACAGGGCATGTGACGTGGCACAAGGGGCCCAAAAAAAACCTGGAGCCTGCCCTGCCATTGCATTTCATTTATGTGCACCTTCTTGGGTGAACTATGGCTTTGCCGCCTAACTTTATGCAGAGGCTACTTATATAGGACATAGATGCCAGGTTGGGGGACACTGGACACTGTGTGCCCTCTGACAAGAGGACACAAGGCAGAGGGACATGCTTATCCTGGCTCCCTTTTGGCTGGCCAGTTAAGGGCAGGGAAGTGACCATTTAAAGGTATCTGAAAAAACTCTTTCCTATTGGCATACAGAACAAGCAAGGTGCAAGTAAAACATGAACCCAAAAATGGTTGAGCTGAAGGCTCCACCTTAACCTGTTTCCCTTATTAGTATTTTAGAACTAGCATTATAGCAAATCATTTGTTTCTCAAAAGTTTTTGTTATGTAAAGCTGGAAAATACCTGATTCTCATTGTATCAGATGGAAATCCAATTTAAATATTTGTATATTGTCTTTCAGTGGTGTGTGCTGTGAAGGCTCTTTCAAGGCATGTGGTAGGAAGAGAACTAGATGATATTGTCAATGATTTTAGAGGATTCTACAGGCAGCTGAGCAGTGATGGACAGCTACGCTGGGTATGGTATTTTTTTTTTATTTCCAGATAGATAGATATGTGTATGCATGTGTATAAAAAACACAGTCATTGGCCTTGATTCAATAAAAGCTGAATGGTAGTAAAAAAATCAGTTCATGAGAATAAAGCCAGAGAACATCACTGTTGCTGAATCACCAGATAGGAATACAATGAAAGTCAATGGCACTTTTTTACTCCTAAGAAAAGTAGAGAACTGTTTACTCCTTTCAACACTATAGTAAAAGCTGCCATTGACTTTCATTGTCTTTTTATCTAGTGATTCAGTAACAGTGACATTCTCAGGCTTTTTTCTCAGGAATTGAATTTTTTACTACCATGAGAATTTATTTCAACTCTTATTGAATCGAGGCCATTATGTTTGTAAGTTTCTACATTTTCTGCATGTCATCCAATTTTGATGTGTGTGTGTGTGTGGGGGGGGGGGGGGGGTATTCATTAAGTTGTTGAATATAACTCTAGCCTAATGTGCAAGCTTATCATCTGCATTAGCTGACGTTGCAAAAATGCCAAAAAAACAATATCCCTTAAATCGAATTGGATTTTGAGATGGAAGAGTTTTCCAGGTGAGGCGCAGATGTTTTTAAGTGAGATAGAAACATTTTCCACAAATTATTAAATACAAGCTCCCTGTAGGGCCCTATTTATTATGCCATTTAGCAACTTTCTGGTGATCATGGCGCCAGTTTTGGACATTTTTATCTTTTCTGGTGCTGCTCTGTGGACTACAATGGCACTAGAAGTCAAACAGCGCCAAATGCTAATTTGCTTTGATTGTTGCACTATATATTGCACCGCCTGTGTCAGATAGCACCCGTTGGACCCGACTGCCAATTACCCCTGCTCCAGCGAGTGCCACTTTGTACTGCCTTCTTTTAAGCGCTGCACAGCGTATTTAGGATTTTTTCCTCCTTGAAAAGATTTAAAGTACACATTTGTAACAAGAAGCCACAAAAGTAGATTTTTCTATGCAAAAAAAAAAACATCTAGGTCCTGGGTTTCCATTATTGACAAGTCAAAATGCAACTTCTGTACCAAAAAAATGTGTGTAATATGAATTATAGGCATAAAACACTGCAATCCAGTTCTGCCTATTGTGCGCTAAAAGGCTCTTCCTGAAGGACCAAGGCCTCCTCTGGGAAGATGAAAAGGCTCTCCCATAAAGTAAACCTAAGGATAGTACATTTTATTGAAAAACCTGTCTGTGTTTGGCAAAAAGGAAAAGAAAAAAAAACACAATGGGAAGCACACAAGAGGTGTCATTAGCATATGAACCCCCTCTTATTTTCTGGTAACCATCTTTTGGTCCTATTGACTCCCTAAAAATACAATGGGAGTCATAAGGTGTTACTAGCACAGAAATATATTTTCTTCTGTTTCCATGGCTTCAATCTTATCCTTTTTCTAGTTAAAGTGATCCCTCTTTTTACTCCTGCATAAATAAATTTGCTTGGATTTGCTTGTATACTCACTTTACCATGCGGGGTGTATGCTGTCTAATCGGGCTCAACCTATATTTGCAGATACTGCGCTCTTGGACTGCCTGGAAGTAGCCATATTGCTACACACCTGAAATTTCTACACATAAGCATGAGGCAGGGGGCTGTGCTAGTACACAGACATACTGCAACTGAGCTGATCAGCACATACACCTAGAGAGAGATATTATCTGTTTCCACAAAGAATGTTAAAAGGAGATAAAGTCTCTTTTTTCTGACCAAATTGATGAAAATAATCCCAGTTGGGCTGCAGTGTGCATGTGTGATTCTGTCTCTCCCCTCAAGGCAAACTGTCAGTGTGGGGGCTGCAGCAGAGCTTGGAATTTACTTTACGCAGCTCAGACCAAACTGAGACATATATAAGCCTCAGAAACATGGGGCAGCATATCTGTCTTGCTGCACACACTCTGAGTCAAAAGCTGTTGAAGTAGAGTATGTAACTTTAAGGTTTGGCATCCACAGAGCATTGAAATGGTTGCTACAATTTTTCCAAGATTCAGCGATTGCTTTTTAATTCTGGCTAGTGAAAATAAAATAGGGATTATTGCTCAGAGATTTAAGGCAATTATGACTGTGGTACTAGGGTCTTTCAGAAGCATTGCTGTCAGGTGTGTAGCAAAATGGCAACTCCCATGCAGTTCAGCAGCACAACATCGGCATGCTATTCCACATCTGCATGGGGTTAAGTCCACTTAAATAGTGTATGCCACTGATTGCTGGGGAGAGGGGGTAGTGGATCAATTTACTAAGATTTGAGATTTTGACTGGAAGTCCAAATTTAGGCAAAAAGCCAAAAACTACTTTTGGTTCTTTAAGGCCACAGGGGAGAGTATACCAGCTGGCCACCCCCCACACACACAAACACACAAATATCCATTCTCGGGCAGCCCATACCTACCACTTCCTGGTTTCCATCCGGCTGCTGGGACCCAGCTAAACCTGATTGCTGGTGAACAATAAAGTTCCCAGAATATTATGCACCACAGGCCTCCTGATTTGGGATGCCCCCTTCTGTGGGATGCTGCAGTACTGAATGTACCAGTCAGATTTAACTGTCGGTCCAGTTTAACTGCACATCAGTATCCTTTACATAAGCCAGCAATGGTGGGCATTGCTGAGTCCTACAAATGTGTTGCTACAACACGACTACATGGCTGATTGGCACACACTGATAGTTACTACATAGTTTGGAACATGTGAACAAAAATAAATCGCATACATTCTAAATTCAGTTACATATATCGCTGTTCCAGAAATATTTTCTACCACTCTGCACCACATAGGTTGCCATAAATCATAACTAGGAAGCTTTTGGATGATTTAGCTGCCCTGATTTCATGCCATTGCTCTTTTGTCCCAGGTAATTTAATTTGCTCAGTCATATTTATAGCTGAAAATGCTCTGACGTCACAGTTACTGGCTTTTCAGAATTAAATTTTTTACAAATGTAATTTCTTTTAACAGTATGATTAAAAGGAGCATTTTTGAGATACACATTTCAAAATACTGTTTTCCCCGATGCTATCTATTAACAGAAACAATTTTGGCTTTATTTGATTATATGCTATTCTATTTCATTACATCAAGTAAACTCCTCAAATCAGCCAAAGAGACTATTAATGTGGAATGAACCTAACCGGGCCAGCCCTGGAAACTTTTAGATTACGTCTGCTGGCCTTGCCCTGGGGCATCTCAAAACAGGATGCCCTGCTGTGTGAAGTCCCCCCCACCTCGGGGAAGCAGAACTTGCGTTTATCCTGCCTCCCTCACCAGTGTAAATGTGGCTGCATCCCAGCATCTTTGGCCTGTGCTTGTGCTCATTTTCTGGGGTAGGGGTGGCACTTGGCCCACACCCCCTCTTTTGGTTGTCTCATTTGGATTGATAAGTGAGCACACTACATTTGGTAGGTGGTGCATTGCCTGATTGCGAGCACATCTATGTGCCATGGTGCACTAATCCCAGGCAATGAGTTGACATTGACTGAAGATATGGGCATCTCCTGAATCTACAGGAATATTGCAGACTGGTGTGTCATCTCTTTAAATGTGGAGTGTGCAGTTCTGCCACCACTCTGTAGCGTTACTGCTATTCCAGATGTTGCAGCAGCAACAGCAATACCACCCATACTTCTAACCTTGGCAAGAAGTAGGTTGATAAGAAATGTCTTGCCAGTTCCACCCGGGGTATCAAGAAAGAAGAGACCTCTGGAGCCATTTTTAATAATTTCAATAACTTATGATATGCTAGCTTCTGCTCTGGAGCTTTGTCCAGCTATGACTCTTTCAAACTGACTTCAGCCAACAGCTGTGTTTTCTCCCTAAGTTTTTTCTCTAAAGTAGCTACTGCTTACGACAGCAGCATCAAGTCTTGTTGGGGAGGTCATACCAAACTCACCTAATTTTTTGCCAGTCATTTGAATGATTTTGTCCTCCAGTATAGTTTATACTATATATAAGATGTATTGCAAGCAGTTCCCTAATTTTGGGTGCAGAGGGGCTTGTTGCTGCCTCATTGAGACAGTCATGCAAATGCTCATTTCAAGAAGGCCAAGCAGATAGCAAGCCTCGTGGTATGAAGCACAGACCCACATCTGCAGGTAAAAGCAATCACAGTTGTTAGGATGTACAATATATATTCATCCAAGAGCATCAGCACAATATATATTTGGCTGGTCCTGCACAAGAGTGCCTTGTTTTCACAGTTGAAACTTCTTTTTGGAGATATTCCTAACATAGTATGAAGGAACATCTGCATAAAACGGTGTCCTTGCAAAACTATCCTGTTGGCACAGTTCTGAAAGGGTTGTCCTAGCTGTAAAGTACGCGATCTGACCATTTTCAAGATGGATACTGAGGTGTTGGAGAGTTTGATATCTCCCATGCATTGAAAAGCCAAGAATTCTCCAAACTGCCTCATTAGAGCTTATGTAACATCCAGTTTGGTATTGCCGGACCTCATCCTGCAAGTAATTTTCAGCTGAAGTGCCAATGACAGCCTGATCTGAGCCTTTGTATATGTATTTGCAAATGTATTTGATTTATTGTTTTTTTCGGAACTGCAAAACTCAACATGTTGCAGAGGAGTGGACTGTAAGGCTCTACAAAGTGGTTATCAATCTCAAACCTGTTTGCCATCAACAACCTGCATCACGTTAATTTTTTTTAGTAAATGAATAGCAGCCTTCTCCTGGCCTTCTACTTCTGTATAATGGATACCAATCGCCATCCATCTGGGTTTCAGCTATGAACTTCCTTGGGTACCTTTTGATGCAAATTCTTTGCTGCATGAAAGGTGAGTTTGGCAAACCTGGACCACAGGGCTCATAAATCATTTGGGTCATAACTGTTTCAAACAGTTCAGGATCCACAGGTTCATTTAGAGTCAATGTCATTTGGCCTGATTTTATATTATAAACCAATATATGTGCATGAAAGATGTGCCAGATCACATCACCAAATCTCTTAATTTTTGGCAAAAGACTTGAGCAATCAAGTGTTGCCTATCTTTTAAAGACTGATTCTGATCTGTAAATCTGTAATGTCTTTCCAATTTGGATTGCAAGTGAAAGTAATAAATAGGTCTGGCCGTCCATACTTTTGAACATAAGTCATGGCATCCTGGGAATACTCATGCATGTAATGTGGACTTCCCACAAAGCTTGAGGGCAAAATAATTTGCCTTCCTAAAATATCAGCTGACCTATCGTTTTGAACAGCATCTCGTAGGTGAATATAATTCTCCCCACAGAGCTCTTTCTGGGTGGTCTGATGTAACAGAGGCGCTCAGATTCAATTTTGGCATACATATCCACAATAAACTGGTAAAACAGGTCTCTGTATGCCAACAAAGGATTTGCAATGTCAGAACGCTTGCTGCGAATGATGAGCATAGAAGCATAAAAGTCCATTGTTGTCCATCCCAGAATATCAGTGGATACTGCAGGGCATCATTTGACCTATGAAATTCAGATATCCTCTGAAGCTGATGTAAGATGATATCTCTCTTATCAAAGTTGTCTCCAACCATTACAATGGCAACTTCATTAATGGCTAAAGCATTGAATCTGCCTGGATGTTGCCCTGCAGGTGCTTTATCTGCATTGACAACAACCTTATGATTATCTGAAGGCATTTTTTCAAACTGCTGCCTTAAACAGATTGATATAGGGATTATGCTGATGCAGCATGTCCTGTAATTGAAGTATTGTTTCCTGCTTGGAAGTTGTAAATTTCATGTTGCTGGCATTTGCCTCTACCTGATCATCACCCATGAAGTAGATCTTGAGGAATGAATATTCCTGATTCTGTATGGGCAAAAGGAGCCTATATAATGGGATATCTGACCTTGTATTTTAAATATGGGCATGAAACCACTTTCTCTAATTTCAGTTGCCCCAAATGAAGTCATGTGAAACGGTTATTGGAACTTCATATTTTGCTAAGGAAATCTTTTGATTCTGGGCTATTGCCAGTAAGCAATGGCTTCAGTGGCCCTGGAGCAGCTGGCAAATCTGGTATCTGTATCTTGCCCTCAGAGCAGCACATACCTAGTGGCTCCTTGGCAAACTTTAAGGCACCACAGAAAGCACATAAAACTTCCATTTTGCCAATCACAATCAATCTATGTTGGCCATAGACTATGGTTGGATCATAAGCAAAAGCAGCATCATGCATGAGTCCACTCATTAGCACACTGAGCAACATGATGTGCTCTATCAGTTTGTTTTCTGGCCTGAGTTTGCTGAGGAGATTCAGCAGCTCGACCAGCAGCATGCTGTATTTTATTTTTTTTCAGACGGGCCTGAGTTTCCTTAAGTATTTGAGCGGCTCGAGCAGCAGCATGATACATCTGATAAGCTTGCTACCTGGCCTGAGTTTCCTGAGGCGTCTCAGAAGCTCGAGCAACAGCATGGCGCATTTGATTTTCAGTCGTGTCTGGGTTTGCTGAGGAGTCTCCATCTCGTGATGTAGTTTTCCTCATGGCCATGCAAGATTTCTTGGCAAATAAGTGAGTTTTCTTTGGAGCCATTTTGCCAAATTGAATTTAACGTTAAACCCTAAAGATGTAGTGGTGTCTTAAAAGCCAAGTACAAAATACTTTACAAATGTGAAATCAAAATCTCACAAACAGAGTGGCTGTAAGTTAGTACTGATCTTGGTTTAACTGGGTCCAAACATGCCACTGAAGTCAGTAAGATCCGCTGCAGGTTGCCACACCTCTCTGTTATTATTGTACCCAAAGAGCAGAATATAGGGACGATGGGAGATGTTTTCACTGAACTATTGTAAAAGCAAAATGAGATTCAAGTTCCCTTTGATATTGAAAGTAGTAGTATCAGATTGGTTGATATATAGTAAATAATCTCATTAGGTAAGTAATCTCATGAGATAAGTAATCTCATGAGATAAGTAATGTCATGAGGTAAGTGTGTGTGTGTGTGTGTGTGTGTGTGTGTGTGTGTGTGTGTGTGTGTGTGGAGGGGTGTGTGGTCAGACACTGACATCATTTTTATGAGCTAAGATGTGATCTCCAGAAGATTCTACCATTTATTTCTATAGCTCTGTTTTTCCCAACCCTCTCCTTGTGATCTTCCAACAGACCTGGCTGCCATGTTTCCTCTTATTCTCTCATATCCATATGCTTGAATACTGCCAAAGCATTCCTTGCATGTATGTAATGTATATACTTGGGGATCAATAAACTGATTCTAATTCTTTGAATCTGCACATTCATGGCTCTAGATCTCTGGCTAAGCGCTAATTACCTCACCTATGCATTGCTGGGGAGAGCTGTATCTCTCATTATGTCACCTGTGGTTTGTGTGGAGATTATCCCATTCATTTCTATGGGACGGTCTTCCCCATCCCCCTCCTCTCCTGTACATTTGGCAAGGGCGAGACCTTTGGGTGCGCGTTAGAGCACACATGTACCTGCGTGCCAAGTTTGGGGTCAGGCCTTCGGAAGTCTATAGACAGACAGATGGACAGATATTCATTTTTATTATATAGATGGGTGTTGAATCCCTCTTACAGTGGACCAAACCCCAGCTGTGTGAAACCCCCCAGGTCGTCCGAACAAACTGACCTCTTCCTGGTCCATGGCCGCTCGTCTAATCTGCAAGCTCGGATCTGCTCGAAGCCTTTGTGTACAGGAGCTTGTCTAAGGCAAGTGGATCCAAGTGCACTGGCGGCCACATCCCCTGTTTCCCTTTAGCAGGGATCGTGCCTGTGCCAGCCATTCACAAATGCCTGGAGCGCCCTGCTAGAGGGATAGCAGGGATGCGGCTGCTGCTGGGGCATGTGGCGTTAGACCGGGAAAGAAGGTGAGTTTATGGGCGACCTGCTGGGTTTCACAAAATGGGGCATCCCGTTTCTAGATGCCCCGGGGGAGGAAATCATTTATATTCCTGGGCCGATTTCCATGGGTTTTGGTCCATTTTAAGCTACTTTAGGGACAAAAAAAATGTTCCCACCACCCCCCTTCCCCAGCGCAGCCTGGTGCCAGCTTTTACCACCTCCCGAGTCTTCATAGTCGTAACTCAACCAAGCATAATTGAGTGCAGAGTAAGACTGCCAGCATTGTGTAAACAAGACAAAGTCCAAATACAGACAAAATATTTTTGGTAGTAAAGGTCTTCAAACTAATTGTATGGTTTGTAATCTATGAGATCTACCATCACTATTGGTTAGGGCCATTTAGGTCTGTATTCTATTGCTAGCTGTCGCACCTCACCTCACTCCTCCTTTTGCCACCTCACCCCCTCCTTATCGCACATCACCTCTGTCCTTCACACCTCTACCCACCTCTTTTCTGATTACCTCTGCCCACCTGACAGAGAGGATGGTGTACAGGCACTCTGATTGGTGAGGAGTGGCAGGGCCATGACAGTCAGGGAGCATAGGTCATGGGCCAAAGAATTCTGTGGTGCATGCTCATGGTTCGCCTAGATCTCAGAAACCATGGGGATTCTGAGTGGCAGAATATCCAGGAGCTTCTGTGGTGTAGAGATGGTAAGTACCTGTCTGTTTTTTCATTTGGGTTTACAGTCCAAATAATCCAGTCAGGAAGGAAATCTTACTATGTTTGTCTTCCAAGGGCTTGGTGTACAATTTAACATCTGCATTAAGAAATACCTAAGACAATTTAGGGGTTCCATGTTTTCTTTGGGTATCAAAGAAATGTGCACTTCCAGCACTAGTTCAGGGAGTCAAAAAAAGTTCCTGAAGCCTACTATAAAGTGGAGAATAAAAAGGACCTCATAAGCCAATCTGTCAGGGGCAGGGGCTTTCCTGGGTTTGATCTTCCATAGCGTCTGGTTTAACTCCCCTTGAGTCAAAGGACTTCTTTCATCAAATTGGGAAAGCTGAAATCTGTAAGATATTTGCTGTCTCACTATGGGAGAGAGCCCGGTTTGCGTTCATGGGATTGTAAATGTCTGCTTTGTATCTTTGGATTTGAGCTGCTTTTGTTGTAGGGGATAGCTAAACCTTCCTTTGAGAATCCCTAAAGGCCCCAATCTGCACCATCATTTTTTGGGCATTAAAGTGGATCAAAACCCCCAAAAACTCCCCTACGACCCACCCAAGGTACATTACCATTTGGAAGTTTTCTCCCCTCAATACTGCTTGGTATTCCTGTTATAGTAATTTTAATTTCCATTTTCCACAGGTATGCCATTTGTATGCCGTTTTGTATGCCATTGGTTTCTGACAGGATACTATTGATCTAAACTATTAAGTCCCCCTCCTTGCAATCTCATGCTGGGAGCAATTATAGGCTATTGAAAATAGTACAAGAAATTTAGAGCAGAGCCAAGAGAGGATTTAAAAACTTAAAATATATTAATTTTAGATGCTGGGGAATAGTTTTTTTTAAGGGTTTGGGCTTTACAATAAATCATGGTGAAGGTCCGGTTTAAGCATACCCCATATAGACTGCTGTTGTTTCCAGACTTACAAAAAAAATCATTTGGAAAAAGTATGCACCTCACCTGTAAAAATGCTGCATCACAGAGGTATGTTATTAATTGAGATAAGTTAATTCACTTTTGTAGACCAAATAAGGTAGCTGCTATAATATGTTGCTTACTCAATTGTCAATATTAGATGTATTAGCATCAGGTCCAGATGTGGTGCTATTGTTTTTAATTAGTGTTTGTGATGTCTGTGTCTTTTTTATGTTTTTTACTTCTTGTATATTGGTTAATACATTTTGGTAACTATACTGAGGAGTGAGTGCCCCTTTTCTAGACTTAGCTTGTGTATTTATTCTGTAACTTATGAATTGTGAGTCTAAGGGAGCACCCCCGCATTTAATCAATCTCTGGTAATTAATTGTTAGTTATTGTGGTGTCCATTTTGTTTGTGTTTCTCATTGATTGAGATAACTTGGAACAAAACAACTTTAGTTCACATCGAAAAGCAAACCCAAAGGTAGACTAGCCTTACCAAATCTTTAGCATGGCCCCTTCTGATTCAGTATCATGCATGCAGATGGGGCAAGTGAGTTTTGGGGAGTTTTTTTCACCTGTGCAAGGCTGTTGGTCCAGTTTAAGGATCTGATAGAAGACTACTTTGGTTTTGCCATCTGTTTCACATTACATATCGAATACTAAAATAAACAAACGGTATAGACAAACCCCACAGCAACAAATAGTAATTATATCACAAGCATTCAATGTCCATTTTTCATATTTTTGGTATTCCATCTCCACAAAAATTTGTGGGTCACACGAAACAAACAAAAACATGAAACAAACAAAAATTTATTTTCATCAACATTTGCAGCAGTTTGTTATGTATGGCTTGGATAAAGTATAGTTGGCAGAAGCTGGGCGCTATATACCATGCTCTTGCATACCACTGGTTGGGTAAAACTGATCACAATGTACCCCCCCATGTAAGTCTCTTCATCTATCACCAATGTAGGGATCTAACGGTATTAAAGTGATTCAGCATCCAAATAAAAAACAAAAGGGTACCTACCCTTTGTCCCATGCAGCTGATTGGTGCTAGACCGGTAATCATTAACTCACCTGATCACTGGACCCAAGTCCCCGTCGCATCCCATGCCATCTAGGGCCCAAACAAGTGTTGCCACATCTTCTCCATTCATTGCAATAAAGGGAATATGCCGAGACCTGACATGCCCCCCTTCATAGTATTGACTGGAGAGGGCACATCTGCGCTCCTGTGTCTGACGGCAGGGGGCGGGACCTGGTCCGCAAGCTCTGGAGTTTAGTCCCCAGGGCAATGCAGAAAGCGAGGGATGTGGCACAGGCTCGGATTTAGTGATCAGGTGAGTTACTGATCACCAGGCTAACAATGATCAGCTACGCTAGCAAAAGGTAAGTACCCTTTTGTTTTTTATTTGCCTGTTGAATGACTTGTAGGTGAAGTGTAGGAATCTTTCAGGTGAGTGAGTAGGTCAATGCTGCTGCATCAGGAGTATATATTCTCTATAGAAACCTTTTTATTTTCTTTTGTTAACAGCTTGGTCCTGAGAAAGGGGTTGTGCATTTGGCAACGGCTGCAGTTCTAAACGCAGTGTGGGACCTCTGGGCCAAGAAGGAAAAGAAGGTAATATATATTATTTATGGACTGAAACATTGTGTGATGCTATGTATTGTATTTCTTGGCTATTCTTGATCATATGTCTTGAATATAATTTGAAGAATCTTATTCTCATAATTTCACCCCACTAACCCTGGTTTAGGTATTTTTTTATTTCGCAAGTGATTGGTGGAAAAATAGAGTTGAAGCTCAATTCCACCATGTTTTAGCTCATTCCCAAAGTCTTACAATATGCTAATAGGTAAGCGGAAGTGGCTAGGTAAGTATTTTGCATTTCACCTTCCCATTCACAAAGTGTCTGTGCCTGGGAAGTGGAGCTTTAGATATGACATATCTTTCTCTGAGCACAGTGTCGTATTTGTCCTGGAACTTATATTACATAGAAATATAGAAGGGTGACAGCAGAAGGACACGACATGGACCATCTAGTCGGCCCCTTCCATGTATGTTATCGTTAAGATAAATGTATCCGTATCTTAGAATGTGTTTAAATTCACTTATTTTTCAACTACCTTGGCTGGGAGTTTGTTGTAATAGGGTAGTTGGTAAAAGGGTTTACAGAGTTTTTGTAAGGCCCAATAGCACACCAATGCTTTGCCCCCCCCCCCGTCCAGTTGGCAGCATTTTCAGGGCAGAATGCGACGAGTAAGCAATGCGTTACCAAAATGCTTCATTCTCTGTCCCAAGCAACAGCGTCCACTCTCATGTGACACTTGTGCCATTTGAGTGAGCCCCACTCACAAATCTCCCCACCGCATGATACATTGCAACTGGGGGGGGGGGGGGCATGGGGGACCAAAATGCTAATATTTCCAAGGGGTGGGGAGGGTAGCTTGCACCAGGTCCCCTTCTGCCACAGGCTCATTAACACCCCTGGCCAGTGAGTTAGAAAGGGTAACTCTTCTGTTGATGATGAATAGGTAAAGAAACCTAGTTGCAGGGATAGACAACATTTTATTTAAACAAGGGTAATTTTAAATGTGTTTGATAAGAGTCCTAAGACATAAAGTCAATACAAAATTATACTGAATGCACCCTGCTCTGCCGCAATAGATAAACTCATTCAGCCAATCAGTGTAGTCCCCTGGGGGTGTGCAAGTGGCAGTGCTCAAATAACCCATGAAGAGCACAATTGTCTCTCTTTGGTGCAGGAGTACTGCCCTAGGTCCTCAGAGTGGCCATCATGGAGCCTCTTTGGAGCTTTGCACATCCCGTTTATTGATTTCTGTGCATGCAAAACTGCCCACTTGGGTTGAAGAGGGCATTCATTTTGTGAGAGACTGCAGAAAGGAAGTAGGTGGGTGGGTCTCAATAAAGGAGAAAGCTGGTTGTAGAGAGGATTAGTGGTGGGGGAAAATGTGAGCTGTGAGAAAAATAATGTGAGGAAAGCCTGATGTTTGGGGGGGGGGGGTTGTTGAAGTAAGGGAGAGAGAATGAAATGGCCACCAAAGACATATAAAGATGGATGGACTGAGAAAATCAGATGAGTTAATAACTGTGAGACTGTAAGTAAGAAGGGCATTGCATGAGGGATATCTAGTGAAAACACAACTGTGCTGCAGGCATATTCATAATTAGTAAGACAAGAAATTAAGTCAGACTGTAAACACCTATCTTTCCAGAGTTGATGGACTCATCCGATTTATACAGCCAAATAACTTTTATTAAGAGAAGAGAAAAGTTAAGTTAAACTTTCAGGGTACTCTAGCCCCCGAACTCCATTTATTACCTTAGTTGCCCTCCTTTGAATGCATTCCAGTTCTGATATGTCCTTCTGACCAGTGACTTGTACAGGGGTAAAATGATGCTCTGGTCATGTGCACATATGCCCCTATTGATGCACCTCATGTTTGCCCTGGCAGCTGCTGCCTGGCATTGATCACTACAGTTAAATTTATTAAGCATTTTCTTATTTAATATGTAATAATGGCACAAATTTCTCCTTCCCATGTGCATAGCCTTATATTTATCTGTGTTAACCTTCATTTGTCATGTAACCTGCCCATGCTTCTAATTTATCTAAATCTGTTTGTAGCTGCCTGCTGTTCTCTTATCTGTTAATTACTTTACACAACTTAGTATCATCTGCAAAGATTGAGACTTTACTGTTTGGTCCATAATCTATGTCAATAATATATATGTTGAAGAGAGTTGGGCGCAGAACTGACCCTAGCAACGGTGACTCAATCTGAGTATGTACCATTGATAACCACCCTCTGCTTCTGATCATTAAGCCAATTTCTCACCCATCTGCACACATTTTCCCCCAGTCCAAGCATTCTCATCTTTTGTACCAATCTTTTATGCGGCACAGTATCAAAAGCTTTAGAAAAGTCAAGATATATGATATTCAGTGACCCCCCTGATCCAAACGTGAACTTACCTCCTCATAAAAGCTGATTAGGTTTGTCTGGCAGGAAAGTTTTCTCATAAACCCATGCTGATATAGAGTAATAAGGTCATTTCCACTAAAATACTCCAGGATAATATATTAAAAAACAACCTTCAAACAATTTGCCCACCACAGATGTTAAACTTACTGGTCTGTAGTTCCCAGGTTCCCTCTTAGACCCCTTTTTAAATATTGGCACCACATTTGCTAAGCGCAAATCCCTCGGAACAGCCCCCATAATTATAATTATATGAGCCGTCACTGCACTTCTTCCTTGGTTACACAAGTGACATTTAATGTAGAGTTTGGGTTATTGCTCTGCATTTCACCTGGCATGTCACATTCTTTTGTGAATATGGAAGCAAATAAGTTGTTTAGTAAATTTGCTTTCTCCTCATTCCCCTCTATAGCCACTTTTCGGGGGGGGGGGGGGGGGGGCACGCCCTCAGGTTTGTATCTTTTACTGTTATGTAGCTAAAGAACATTTTGGGGTTACACTCTTTGACAATTCGTCTTTCCGCCCTTAGCTTTGCCGCCATCATCTTAGACATTCCTCTTTAAAGAGGGAATATATAGGAATTGGGAGTCATAAAAGACATACAGTGTCATTTCTGGGCTTCCAAATTGTTGTAAGGAATCAGTGTTGGCCAGGTGATTTCTCTTTATCAGTGTTTATCTTTATCTGTGGCAATCATCCTTTCGGCCTCTCTAGCTGTGTTTACCCACGCCAGCCATTCATATTTGGGATGTGTAAAATCTTTAGGTTCGCCAGGAATCTTACCTTTCCGCCAATCCTATGCGTGGCATCCTTCTGGCTGCTGCATGCTAAGGATGGGGCCATAGATGCTTCCAAGGGAGGAAAACAAATGGGCTTTCTACCAGTATCTCATCCAGGATATTCATTTATTAAAAATGTTAACACAAATATAAACTATTTACACTGACTAACTATTGGATCTTGTTTTTTCTTATAGCCCCTCTGGAAGCTGTTAGTTGATATGGTAAGATATTTTAAATATACAGCTTTGTTTATGTACTCTTTTTTTTCAATGCTCATAGTGTTCCTTTAAGGACAGATGTACCAAGTAACATAATCACTATATGTATTGCTATGCAAGGAGCTTAAACCCAGGACAAAATTTTTTACCACCAGTCTGCACTTAACTAAGTGGGTCTTCAGACTTAACTACACAGGCATATAAATACGTGATCTGGGCAAGCTGCAACAAACGAACATCGCAAAAATTAATAGGTTAAATAACCTATTTAAAAAAAAAATAGGTTAAACAATACACTTTTCACTTACCCATCAAGGTCCCCGAAAATGTCAGGAGTATACAATAATGCCTGCTTTCTGCAACAGTGTGTTCAACCTAATAGATTTATATTTAAGGCGAGTCCGATTGTTGTCTACACATTGCACTGTCCCAAACATCAATCCATTTTCAAAAAGACCCCGTAGTTCCTAAGTTGTTTGTAAAAGTATTAGAGTGTAGGAGACGCAGAGAAACATTGAGGAGAAACAGTGGCTGATGCAACAGCGATGTGATGTAAGCACACTATGTGCTTTACACCACAATGGGTGGTCTCTAACGCAAGTAAAAAAAAATAAAATTGTTGAGCCTCTAGTTATTATTGCCAGCACATGGTGTGATCATATAAGGGGGTGAGATATGCTGCAGGAGAGGAGGGAGGAGGATGGGGTTTCATAGCTGCAGACAGAGGCAGTCAATCAGAACGTCTGGGCAGGGAGTGGGGGTGTTTCCCTTCTTAGTCCCCCGAAGGTTGATTGGTGGACCACATCGGCATGGTGGAGAAGGAAACCAGAATGAGGAAATGATTAATGATGACTAAGGAGGCAGACAGGAGAGGAAGGACAACACTGGACTGCACTGGACAAGCTACAGTTTTTTTTTGTTACTCTTGACTTGCCAATCCCATTAAAGTGGACCAACACCCAGAAGGATCGGCCCGGGAATCTATAAGATTCCTGGGCCGATCCAATCCCTCCCTGCGGGGCATCCAAAATCGGGATGCCCCGCTGTGTGAAACCCCCCAGGACGCCCGCAAACCTTACATGAATCCCGGTCCAACGGCACATGCGCAGGCCTCGGCCACATCTTGCGCTTCTCTCTAGCAGGGCGCATCCCCGCGCCGGCCTCACTGTTAGAGGGAAGAGCAAGATGCGGCCGCTAACGTGCTCAGAGCAGCTGAGCTAAGCCGTTGCTTAGACGTACATAGCACGGCGGCTCCAAGCGCGCTGCTTGGACGAGTGGCCGCACATGTGCCGTAGGAGCGGGGTGAGGTGAGTTAAAGTTAGCGATCTGGGCGGTTTCACATAGCGGGGCACCCCCGATCCTGGGTGTTGGTCCACTTTAAAGCCATTGTCCAGGTAATACAACAACAAATTCTATACTCACCTTTTACCCCCCACAGATTATTGCTTCTAGGATGGCGCTCCAGCTCTTACCTGATCACTAGATACAAGTCTAGGTCTTGTCACGCCTCCCTCCATTGCTGTGAATAGAGGGGATGTGCCCACATCATTTTGACTGATGGCGGGGTGCAGCACCCAGTCATAAATTTGGATGCCAATGACAATAAGGCCTGGGTGTAAAAATGTCAGCTTATAAATAGTTTCTCAGTTTGAATTTCCAGGTGCACACACATGGGGAAGGTTCAATGGTTCAGTGGGTTTGAATATCTCCCTGTGTCGTGTTCCCAGGTTCCCAGGTGAGTATCTCTAAAGTATTAAATTGCACCACATGTCCCAACTTTGGGAGTAGAGACCCCATCAAGAGGGACGCCTCTTGTCAGTGCAATTTCTTTACAGGATAGACAAGCCTGTTTGCTGAAAATTAAATAGTAATGAGAGGCTTTGTGCACAGCCCAGGCCTCAAGAAAATTTTATAATCCGTTTTGATGAGCACCCCCCCCCCCTCCCTTTACTCAGCTTAAAAATCTTGTCAGGCAGATATTTTACTTTGTGACATTTTCACATTTTAAAAATCCAGTTAAAGATTAATTAAAATGGTTTATTTTATGACAGACACCTGAGCAGCTGGTATCCTGTATGGATTTCAGATATATTACTGATGCACTGACTGAACAAGAAGCACTTGGTAGGTTTTGTTCTTCATCCATTTTAAATTATAAAATGTTGGCAGTCCTCCAATTGACATATATTATTATTTTACAGAAATGCTTCGAAAAGGAAAACAAGGACAAGAAACCAGAGGTAAATCCTTAAAGAGGACCAAACAGTCAAAAATTACTCTTGGCCCTCTAATCGCTGCAGTGGGGGTAACGGGGCTTGCTGGAGGGTAGGTACACACATAGCACTGTGCAAACCCATCTACATGAGTACATTGGGAAATCTTGGGGTTTTACACAGCAGGGCATCACATATCGAGATGCCCCAGGGATGAAGAAATCTGCCGTTGTTCTTCTTTAAAGGGAAAGTCCAGTTTCGATCAAATTTTTGAAAGTGTATATGTTTTTAAATTTTTTTTAATGCATAGATGGCCATTGTATGCTTGCGCACACATAAGAATTCATCCTCCGTATTTAACCCATCCGTGCAGTGAGTGTACACATGCCCAAATCGGTGGGCTGCCCTAATTACAGCGCCCGGGGAGCAGTTGCTGGGTTAGGTGCCATGCTCAAGAGCACTTCAGTCATGTCCCAGGACCGAGACCACCCTCCGGTCACAAGTACGCTCCCCTTACCTCTAGGCCACAACTGCCCCAGTGTGCCAAAAAATCCTTACCTCATCTGGGATCCAGCACTGGATGCAGCCTTCTTGGATTTGTTGCACAGAGTGGCCTCCCCTGCTCTCTCAAACTTTTTTTTCTTGATTTTGAGGTTGTGGAAGTTATACCATAGTAAATATTCTTTTGCTGTCTGTGACCCCAGTGGGAAGATCCAGCTTCACTGTCTGTTTGGTCATGGAAAGCAGAAAGTTGTATATTTTTTGTGCCAAAAGTACAGTATGTCCCCAAGGTGCTGAGCTGATCTAGTATTTTTTTTATTATTCATATATATATTTTCTTATGTTTTGTGGAAAAAGTTAGCACTACCTGCAATCTTTTGCTATTGGAAGCTGCACACCAAGTCTGTCCACCAAGAAGAGAGACGTGAGTCCTGTACACACAGAATGCTGCTGATTTGGCCGCTGCTGAGAAAGCTCTTTCAACCTTATACAGGCCCAGAAGCAGTGTTCTGGGTGTACAGGACTCATTTTTCTCTTTTTGTAGACCTTGGTGTACAGACTTGGTGTACAGTTGCCAATAGCAAAACATGGCAGATAGGAAAAACAGCTTTCAGAAAACACATTTTCCAACAAAAGAAAAAAAACTACATCAGTTAGGCACCTTGAGGACATCCTTTTGGCACAAATTAATAAACACTTTCAAAAATGTAATCAAAAGTGCACTTTCCTTTTAGGTAGAAAATGAAAGCTAGAGATAAACATAAAACATGAGTTTCTGTACTAGTGACATTTCCCTTTTTCTGTGACACACATGCAGACACATCGCACCTTCTCCCTTCATTACTTTTGTCATTGTTTGTGAATCTTTACTTAAAGTGGACCAACACCCAGGATTTTGACTATCCTGGGTTTTGGTCCACTTCGGTGGGGCACCCTGATCGGGGAAACACTGACCTCACCACGCTCCTACGCGGGCGCTCATCCAATCAGAGCGCTCAGAGCTGCTGTGGTATGCACGTACAATCGGCGTCCAACCACAGCGGCTCTGAGCGCTGGAGGCCGCGTCTCGCGCTTCCCTCTAACAGGGAGCGCGCCCGCGCCGACCATTCACAAACAGCCGGCGCGGGTGCGCGCCCTGCTAGAGGGGACCCCGAGACGCGGCCCGCGCATGCGCCGTTGGAACTGGGTTAAGGTAAGTTTCTGGGCTTCCTGGGGGGTTTCACCCCGCGGGACATCCCGATTTCGGATGCCTCGCGGGGAGGGATCTGATCGGCCCGGGAACCTTATAGATTCCCGGGCTGATCCCCCCTGGGTGTTGGTCCACTTTAAACAGATTGGAGTT
The DNA here is from genome assembly GCA_027917425.1 of Gastrophryne carolinensis. NCBI lineage: Eukaryota > Metazoa > Chordata > Amphibia > Anura > Microhylidae > Gastrophryne > Gastrophryne carolinensis. The sequence continues at coordinate 321,735,794 of CM051239.1, forward strand.
ACCGTCTTTAATGGTAATTAGTTTCTCCCCAAAGGCCCAAAATCCCAAATCAAAGCATCTGCTTAGCGTGTCTCCCTTTTATTCATTCTGTTCCTGTGGTCCACACATTTTTTCTAATAACACACGAACAGCAGAAAATAATGCAGGCAGAAAGATTGGACATCAACTCATATTTAAAAATATCTAAACAAATTAAAAAAAAAACTCATAACTTAAAACTAAATTGAAGTCAATTGGAGTCATTACATTTCTATCTTCATTAAATCAATTTGCAATGGTGCACAAAATTAAAGGAGACCTTTCATTAGAAATATAACCCATATCATTTCTCTACAAGCCATTTTTTAATTTAATGTAATTAACAATTACATTTAGATTTGAATCCCCTGCCAGACATCATTTTCTTTAAGTGTTGTTCCCCTGCCAAACCCTGGCAGCTATCATTAGTTTATCACCACTTTTTTTATTTTATTACTAGAGCGCTACCTCTTCCAGAAGCCAGCACAAAGCTTGAAACAAAATTGCACACAGCATGCAAAAGCTTATGCAGACACAGTCGATTTCCATAAGGAATATAAGCAAATGCTCTTCAAATAATAGCAAAGGCCGGGGTAATTGCACTTGCAGTGCAGTGCACTTGCTTCCCCACATATTACCTGTGTGAGCATGCTTCCACCCCCAGCCACTCAAATAGGCTGCTGCGGACATTGCAATCCCTATTGCCATAAACAAAGCCGTTCTCTGAACTTAAAATATGCACGGCAACAGCTCTGATTGGACGAAAACTTGTGCATGCGCTCTAGGACCAGGAAGAGTTGAGTTTACTGGACAATCTGGGGGGTTTCACACAGTGGGGCATCCCAAATTGGAATGCCCCTGGGAAACAGAACAAAATCCCGGGTTTTGTTCCGCTTTAGGTAGGGGTTTAAAAAATTTACATTTTTAGGTTCCTTTGCTGCAGCAAACTGTGGCTAACAGCAGCCTGTGTGTTCCCGTGAACCCTATTGGACACTGGCAGTCATGTGGTGCTCAAGTGCAGTACAAAAGTGCCAAACAGGTAAGTAATCATCATTTAACAGGGGCTATTGGGATCACCTGAGGCAATGGACCTAAAGTTTTATTTTAATTAAGAACATTTTAGAGGAGTAACTAGAAACAAATTCATACCTTTGTTTAACTTCATGCCACCATTCTTAGTTTATATACTACCCCCTGTCTCTGGTTACAGCAATGTATTACTCTATGGAGTGCAAGTCCACAGTAACTGTCTCTGCTCGCGACATCATCACTCACTGTCTGGCAGGCTTTTGGAAATTTGGAAATTTTGTGGGTCCGGTGTGTCCACACAGCTCCTTTGTCCAGTGCTGGCACTTACCAAGCACGGATATCCAGCAATTCTGTCTTTTAGTGGCATGGCCTCTCTTGGCAGTGTTCTGCTAGCCCTGTTTCTGTCCCCATATGCCTACTCCATTTATTGCAATGGAGGGTGCATGGCAAGGCTGGGTCGGTTCACCCTGTCTCGGCACTGTATGCTGGAATCGCTGCTTTTCCATTAATGGTAAGAAGACATGCTGCTACACAAGGGTGCTGCGGGGGAAAAAGGTAAATATAGACCTTGTTGTATGCCTGAACAGGGACTTAAAAATGACACTCAATACTTGAAGAGGCACGTGTGCCACACTCACTCAATGTAGATATCACAAAAATGTAAAGCCGAACTTTATGATGACAATAAAATAGCTGTTAGAAGGCTGGATGCCCGCCATGCATTGATATACAATATACACTATAATAAAGGATAGGAAGTTTTTATCTGTCTTGTGATGTGATGCTTCTCCTGAATTCAAGTACTTCACACAAGCCACGAACATACCATGTGGTGATTTACATAGTGTGCCTGGGGCTCAGCTTTATGCAAAATAAAGTGTATTTCTATATAAAAACAGAACAGCATATGATGAGGACATGGTGTCTTGTGTTTACAGAGCAACACATGCAGAAGAATGGATACCCTGCTTATACCACATCATGTGCCTGGTTAGGTTATTCAGATGAATGCCTGCAAAAGGTATGGTGCCATTCTTATTATACAATATGGTCCAAGCCGATTGGTGCAGATACCTGCAGCAAAGGGGTCAAACTATAGAAAACTATAAGAGAATTATAGTGGCTTCCATGAATTGATCTATCACTAATGCAATCAGACAACCTGCATTAGTCATGCTGGAAAATAAACAGTAAAAGTGGATGGAAACCCATTTCTGGGTTGGGTTCTGGGTCTGACAAGGTACAGCCAGCTGGTTGCATGCCTGGCATCCTGTTTGGACACCATTTACAAAGGCAGGGGGACGGGAGTGTGCATGGCTGCAGGGAAACCGGGGATGCAGCCGGTGCTCCAGGGGGTTTCATACAGCCTGGCATCCAGTGTAGGATGCCCAAAGGGCAGGCTAGGGGCTTGGCCTGTAATATTTTAGATTCCAGGGCCCAGCCGCGTGGGTTTTGACTCACTTTAAAGTGATTCTATACACAAATGTTAACCACGAGTTGCTGGTAATCATGTGACTGCTGGTGACCAATCTGCATTTCTAAGCGGGCTTGCCCATCAATCCTGAATTATTTCTGTTGGTCACCTCATTTGATGCCATACACCGTAAATGAGGGTGAATGAATGAAATGAAGTGGTGACTTGACTGTAGTGCTGCTTTAAACCAGTAGAAGTTAAAGATAAAACTATCTAATCAGCAACCTACTCAGGGAGAACCTGTTTTTCTCCCTCCCCTTTTACTCCACCTCAATACACATCATATGATGGCTACCCACAAAAGCTGAACCTGCATGGAAACCACAACTACTCTTCTCTGTATGGTGACGCATGTAGAGTCTTAACCAGATCTGCCGCAGGAGTCCGCCGGCTTCCACCAAACGAACACCACAATGAACTTTAAATGGCTGTTTAGTGTGTTTTACCATGAGTTTTAGTTGGGTGATATCTCATACTTACCACCCAGGTGATACTTGAGATAATCAGTAAATGGAAAGTGGTACTTGATGAAAAACGCGTTGGGAACCCTGATATTACATTATTCTTTGTTAGATCTTATTTAAATAACTTTAAAGTCTGTTTGCTGCTTTGTAGTTGTTATAACAGCTGTCTATATTCTAGCTATGTACAGACGCATTGAAGGCAGGCTGGACAAGGTTAGTTGTTAAACACAGAACTTTCTATTGATAGACCAATGTACCTGTGTATTTGGTGGCATGCTGGAAATAATACTTATTTTACTTGGCCTTTCCCTAAAAGAGTGTATAAATATAACTCCATTCATTTCAATCATTACTTCTGGGTATTCCGCCACAAGGTGGCGCAGTTGACTGCAGAAGACTTGTGGCTCCTCCCGGCCCTATAAAAAGCCAGGAATCACCAATAGACCCCCAGTGTTGAAAAGCAGTTATGCAAGAAGCCGGGAGATAAACCATGATCAAAGAATACACAGCCTAAAAAGGCTAACTTGAAACCAATCACCATAAACCAAGGCAACGATAACAAGGGAGGGATGAAACAGGCCGTGCTGTGCACAGTAAAATCAATTCTACAGGTGAGTAATCACAGAATTGTATTTTTCCAAGTGTACAGCACAGCCTGTTTCATTTCAATAATTACTTTTGGGACATCCAATAGCAGTGTCCTTAAGTAGGGTGGAATCCCCAATGAGTAACAGCAAGCAGTTCAGACCACTACCGCCTGAAGAACCTTGTGGTCAAAACAGCATCAGCTGAGGCCCTAACATCAACCTTGTAAAACTTAGAAAAAGTATGAACAGAAGACCACGTAGCGGCCTTACAAACTTGTTCAACAGAAGCCTGGTGCTGAAAAGCCCAAGAGGCACCAATAGCCCTAGTAGAATGAGCAGTAACCCTAACCCTTTCCCTTTGGCAGAATAAGCACGCACCACCGCCTGTCTAATCCACTTGCTGATAGTAGATTTGGCCGGAGTCAAGCCCTTCCTAGGACCGGAAGGAAGAACAAAAAGAGAATCAGACTTCCTAAAAGGCTCGGTGGCGAGCAAATAATGCTTGAGCGCCCTGACCACATCCAGAGAATGAAGGTTCCGTTCCTTGGAATTAGCAGGGTTAAGACGAAACACCACCTTATCCTGATGCCTCTCAAAAAAAGGAGTTTTAATGGATAGCGCCGCCAGCTCAGAGACTCGACGCACCGAAGTAATAGCGACCAAAAAGGCCACTTTAAGAGTCAATATGGACAGAGCAGCATTGCCTGTGATTGGCAAAGGATCTTTGGAAAAAAATTGCCAGAGCCGAAACCTGTCCCTTGAGAGTACTAAGTTGAAGGCCCGAATCCAGACCATGCTGTAAAAACTCCAGAATCCTGGGAATGGAAAATTCCCGACAAAAAAGAGACTTGGACTCGCACCAAGCAATGTAAGCATGCCAGACCCTGTAGTAGATAAGACGGGGATTTCTTCCGAGCCTGAATCAGGGTATCGACCACAGAGGCTGGCACACCCTTATCCATCAAGATAGAGGTTTCAGCAGCCAAGCCGTTAAAGCCAGCATTTGTAAATTGGGATGGCGCAGCTGTCCCTGCGTGAGAAGCTCTGGATCATCGGGCAGGACAAGCCGATCTACTGCCATCTGTACGACGTCCGCGAACCATACCCTCCTCGGCCAGCGGGGGGCCACCAGAATGGCCGGTACCCCCTCCTGGGCTATCTTTCGCAGCACCCGACCCAGCAGAGGAAAGGGAGGAAATACATAGAGGAGCCGAAACTCCGTCCAAGAAATTGCTAGCGCATCCGTGGCGAAGGCCAGAGGGTCCTTTGACAGGGACACAAATTTTGGAAGCTTGTGAATGTGACGGGACGCAAACAAGTCCACGTCCAGCTGACACCAGCGAGACGTCCCCCTGCTCAGGGAGTCCGCCTCCTGATTCTCCACCCCTGGGATGTAAACCGCCGAGATGCAGGGAACAGTCTTCTCCGCCCAAGACAAGATCAGAGACACTTCCTTGATGGCTCGCTTGCTCCGGGTCCCTCCCTGATGATTGCTGTAGGCAACCACCGTCTGATTGTCCGAGCGGACCTGTACAGCATGCCCCCGAAGGTGAGTGGTCAACTGGGAGAGAACCAACCTGATCGCCCGCAGCTCTAGGATATTGATGGGCGCGTGGGCCTCCTGGGGACCCCACTGACCCTGGAACTTCAGAGACTGCCAAACTCCCCCCCAGCCGGTCAGACTGGCATCCGTGGTGACAATCTCCCAGCGCGGAGGCAGAAAGGACCGGAGGGGACAGAGCAAATTCCTGATCCAGGGACTCCTGATTCCGATCCCAAACCGATCCCAAACTGAAGAGGTCTCATGTGGAACTGAGCAAAGGGAACCGCCTCGAAGCAAGACACCATGAGGGGAGGGGAGGGCCGCAGGGGGATGACCCGAAAAGTGTCATCTCGTGGCACTGCCCCCCGCTAACAGGCGCGAGACGCCGGCGTCCACACAAGCAATGGCACCGACGTCGGAGCACAAGGCCCGGATCCCAAAACGTCTCCTGCGCTCGCGGCGGTGGAATAAAAGAAAGCCACAATCGGCGGCGTGCTTGCGTGCACCCGACCCCGACCGCCGCACCCCGCAAGTCCACGGCAGGACCTCAGGATCGGGAAGCGGGAGGCGAAGGGGGGGAGAACGTGCAGCGCGCGGGAGCCACCGGTACAAGGTAGAAGAGGGGGGGGAGGGGGGGAAGGAGAGTCCCCCACATGAACAACCCCCAATATAAAACTCAACCCCAAGATAAGCACAACACCAAGGGCAGCAGTGGTTCCTCCGTCCCCCTAGGCTCACCATATGCCTATGGACCGGCTACCCTTCAGCAATAGGTCTGCGGTCTGGAGCAAAGCTCACCAAACACCTTGACTCCGGCAGTCCCCTATCGTCACCCGATCCGACAGCCAAGGCTGGGAGGCAGGAGGGTCCGGAAGCGGGTGGGAATAGGCTTGCAGGGCCGCAGGCTTGGTTGCCCCGCTCGACCTGCGAATAACCGTAGAGAGCCATCTTCTGGTCTTCGCAGTCATGACTGCAGAAAAAACACTGGGCGTCTATTGGTGATTCCTGGCTTTTTATAGAGCCGGGAGGAGCCACAAGTCTTCTGCAGTCAACTGCACCACCTTGTGGCGGAATACCCATAAGTAATGATTGAAATGAAACAGGCCGTGCTGTACACTTGGAAAATGTTTAGTTTTAGAATCAAAACCACGTTGCTTAATACCTCTGTAAGAATAAATCCAGGTAACTGGACTTGCTGTGTTATTTTCTTGAAGAACATTTGCTAGGCATCTGACTGGCTTTCTCAATTTAGAGTGAATTGGATAGTCAGATGACTAGCGAGACGCCTTCAAGGAAATAACACAGCAATTTCAGTTTCCTTGATTTATTCCTACATGTATACCAGGGCCATTGCATGATATTTCTTTGAGGGATCCCATTTTAGAGTTGTATCCTTGCTCCCTGTCTATGTTGATCAAACAGAGCTAGCTAGAGTACAATTTACATATAGGCACTTCCACTGTGATGTGAGCAGCTATTATAAAGGGGTGCCACTGCTTTTTATTTTCCATTGGTAAACAAGGAGACCACTGACACTACAACAAATAGAAATAAGGAGGTCCTGTATAGTCACTTGTATTGGGTGTTTGATGAAGGGGATGAATTCTAGGGAGAGGTATAGAAGAATAGAGAGGGTTGCAAAAGCAAATGATAACATTTTAACACCCCCTTTGTTGTCAGGAGCTGTATTTAGAGACATTGCCCACTGTTGCAATAGATTCTCCCTAAAGGCAGTAACAACTTTCTAAAACAAGCCAGCTCGCTGTGACAATTACATTGCAACCATTTTTATTCTATTTTTTACAGATTTAAAGTGAAAGTTGGAGCAGATTTACAAGATGACTCCAGAAGGTGCAAGCTCATCAGAGACATGATAGGACCTGATAACATTTTGGTAAATAGCCAAATAGTATTCTGACGCACATTACACAAGACATCGAAAAGTCATTGGTGCATTTACATGGGGTTTACATGGTGTTACCATGTACATTACATAGAAATACAAAATAAAAAACGGGTTGTTTACAACTTCCAGCACACGTATCTTTTCAAGATATAACAGGTTGCTATCTGTAGGAATACATCGAGGCAACTGGCCTTTCTGTTTTATTTTCTTTAAGCGGCCCCACGCCCATTTTCTACCTAATGGGTGTGGGGGCGCATTGTGACAGTCTGGGGAGGGCATCCAGATTGCTGGGACCCCCACCCATAGACCCCCCAGGACCCCTTGAAATTTTTACCTGAACCTCAATCCTCAGGCAAAATGCGGCCCCATGATTGGCTGCTGGTGCTAATGTGGGCCAGTATCTGAGAAGGCAAAAGTGACCCTGGTTCCCGTGACTGCTGTTAGCAAGTCGTGGGGACACATTATGTCTGAGGATTGAGGTGCAGATAAGGATTTTGGGGGGTTACATGGTTCTATGCACAGGGGAGGGGGCTCCACTAATCTGAATGATCCTCCAAGACTGTCACAATGCTGTCCCACACCGATTAAGTAGAAATGGGTGTGGGACTGCTTTAAAGATGTTTCTCTAGTCACCTGATTTTTTTCTCAGTTCATGAATTCTGAATTAAAAAAGCCGGATGACTAGCGAAATGTCATTCCTACAGATATACCATAGCTTGATGAATAAGAACAGTTACAGAAGTAACAGTTTGCTGTTATAATGTGCCCTTGTGCATTGGGCTTCAGAAGTGGTCATAGAGGCACAATCTACTTACAATGTAACTTGCAAAGTGTGCAGCAGGGCAGCATCTATTGCCTTCTTACTATGGGATTTATTTAAGAAAGGCTAAAGCCACATACTGCCAGATGAGGTGAATGTCAGCTCCCATTGCAAAAGGTGTAGTTATCAAGCCAAAAATCCAGAGCGCCTCTGATAGTGCCAGGTAGTGTCCCATCTATCATCAGTGCCGGCACTCATCCCATCGCTGGCGCTGAGTTCCCTGCAGTTCTCTACAGCGCCAGAGAAGACCAAGAGCTCACCCTGCACTGTGTGGCCTTATTCCATACATTTCAATGGGCTGGAATGGTTTTAATTATTTTGCCTTTTTTTTACCTCAACTTTTTGGGGGCTGATGCGTGTGCCACGGGATACCTGGGCTGTTTGGAATTGTTTTTGGTTGCATTCTTTGCACTTTTGTGTTGCACTGCAAACTTGTGATTTGGGCCATGCAAAATATGTGTCCTGTCTTTCAAGATTCCCCAATGCAATTCCTGGTGTTTTTTACATCCTATTGTGCTGCTATCACCCCTAAAATAAAACCTTGGGGATTACAACAGCTGCTGTATGCATAGGATCTTGCAGCCACTCTTTATTTTCCTCTTAAATATTGTAAACTTGCGGCGCTCCTGGGCGGCACTAGATGTTGCTAGCGCATACGCATATACAAGCCATGCCCAGGCGCTGTGCCACCCGCACCATCCTTTATAAATAAGGCTCCCTATCTGGACAGCATTGCTGCAGCAAGCATGATTCCTTCTTACCAGTTTGCCACCTTAGTGATCTAATGGGTAGATTACATGATAGACCAGGAAAAGACCAAAAAGAGAACCAGAATTGTCCACCAGGCCAGGCCAGGGACCAGTGAGTACAGATCCCACCCACCATATACCGGTATCTCCCCTGATTGTATGCGTCACATATAAAATTACTATCCAATTATGTATACTGTAGTAGGATGGAAATGCAGTTTGATTGTTTGCTTTAGGAATTCTCTTGACATTTTTTTTATTTGTATGTTTATTGGATTATTTTAGATGCTTGATGCAAATCAGAGGTGGGATGTAAATGAAGCTATTTCCTGGGTAAAAGAGTTAGCTGTTTATAAACCTTTATGGATTGAAGAACCAACATCTCCAGATGATATTTTTGGCCATGCCACTATTTCCAAGGTGATCCTATTTATTATAGTTAATACTCTATGTAGGGGAGTTAAACAATAGTTAATTCTATAGTACTGTGTGGCAAAGCCTTATGCAGCATTGTTCTATTGCGACAACTCACTAACTTCTTTTCTTTTTCTGCAACTTTTTTAAACAAATAGCCCAGCATTAGGTGGGAAGGGAGCAAAGAGTAAAGGTAGTAAAGGGCTTAACCTATTAAGTTATAGTCATCTAGATACTTATGGAAGTCGGTAATATTTGATTTGATTGTGTAAGGTTAATTAAAACCTTGATTTAATTAATTTAATTAAATAGATTGACCATTTAAACCGCTCCCAACCTAATTCTTTCTCAGGTGTGGACTGAATTTGGATATGAATTTTCAGATTGGCAATTTAGATTGCTGCACATAAAAATTCCTTTTCCTTTTTCTAATTCCTGCTGTAGTAAATTTTACAAACAAAATGCTCATGCATTTGCAGGCAACCTGCAAACAGGAAGTGCTGCTGGGCTTCCTGTCATTGTGCATTGTCTTTATGTCAGTTGAATCCAGGCAGCAGCATGGCTGAGATGCTGGGAAAGCATTTCCAACTGTGACAGGCTGTTGGTCCAGTTTAATTGTTTTTATGTGCATGCTGATATTTCTTGTGTTACTGTGTCTGACTTTTCTTTGACTGTGCTGTCTTCAAATTAAAGCACACCAAAACCCACATTTTTATCTAGCATACCCTGAATTACTCCCCTAATGAAGAGCACCTTTTGTCATTTTTTATTGCGCCTGCTTCATTCTAATCCCAGATAATGGCGCCTGTTTTAGCTGTAAAGCTCCGCCTCCTCCATTCATTGCCACTGTTGTGTGTGGTAATGATGTCATTGCCATACCTATGCAATGACTGATCACCTGCCATCTCACAGAGAGGAACAGAAAAAAGAAAGTTCCATGGTGATTCAAAAAGCGAAAATATCCATTTTTAGTTCTACACCCTAAGAAGGGTATATCAGCAGGGGCTTTGATCAAATGTATTTTGCAAGTACGGTGGGTTTTGGTCAGCTTTAATAAGAATTTTAAAAATAAGTAATTGCACTTGCCCACTTTTTTTAGATTGTATAGACTTTTTACAATTATTATACCCCTCAATCTCCGATTTCTTGGCCACTTTCTTGGTCAGCCCTATATCTCTCTAATATTCAGTTCATTTCATGGATTTTACTGTTGAAAATGTCAGTGACAAGCATAAAATAAGGGGTTCCAGTGCCAGTGACACTGATCATTGTCTTGGTAAAACAGTTGTTATTCACTGCAGCAGAGTTTAGTATAGTTGTATCTGGTCTATTTCATAACTACTTAGCATCTCTACCAGCCCAAATCACATTGTGAAAGGTCTTTTGTTAATCTTCCCCTAGAGAACCAATCAGCCGCAAAAGCACAAAAATGTAAATACCATAAAAAACTGGTCTGTGAAATGTTATATCAATAAACACCGTCCAAGAGAAATAATCTTCTAGGAAAGTCTGGGCAGGCATATACATTGATGGGGCCATTGAAATACTACTAATAAAATGGGTCTATATTTTGTAATTTACCTTGGTATTAGAGGGTAATATATAATTTGCTGTAAAAAAGACCAATACTTATTTAATCCATGTTGCCTGGAGAAGTTCTAACTTCCCCAATCACCTGCACTGAATATCCACTGTTCAGGCAGTTTTCACTGGCCTGGCAGACGCCATTCTTGAGAATGTGTGATGGGTTTCCCACTGGATGAGTAGAGTCAAGTGACATGCTCTCGCTCCTGCCACACTGGCATGTGTCCTGAATCTACCCTCAGGGCAGCAGCTGCTAGACCCAATATGTAAAGGTCTTTTTTAACATTGACACAGTGGTTATGTAGTGATCAGTGTGAAAATTCACCCACATTTCCAGTTAGTTTGCTTCCTAGAGTGAGAGCGTCTTCAGTAATTTAGCTGGATGACAATATTACATTAGATTACAATACAAAAATATTGTATATTATGTTTTGTACACTGCAGCATATTTTATAGCCAAAAGACTATTGTATAAATTAACATAACTGAAGGCTTACAGCGATGCCTTTTCTTTATTAGGCTTTAGCGCCATTGGGGATTGGAGTTGCTACAGGAGAGCAAGTAAGCTATAAATGTTTTCTTGTATGAAACACCAAAAATATCACTACCGTGGTCTGTGTAGGAATATAAATTCCGAGTCATTTGTGCATTCAAAACATTTGATTTACATAAACCAGACTTGCAATCAAAATTCCAGGAGTAACCCTCTGCATCCCTCCAGTCCTGGGCATACTGACTTAGAATGCCTGTCTCCTATGGGCCCTCTAGGAGTCCCTGAAATTGGGCATAAGTACAGTACTCACCAAGTCTGCACTACAGCATGTGGTCCGTGGTGGCCATCCACAGTTGCACTGATAGGAACACACAGATGTGGCTGCTGTATCATATCATGGAAGGGATTGTACTAATTTGTAGGCATTCACCACAGGCATTTAGTGGACAGCATCCTCAGGATGCATAGGAGTGTCCTAAAGCCCTCCCTCCCCATCCATCGCTCAATTAGCCCCATCCCTTTGAGCTTTTTGGCTAAAACAGGAAGAGGTAATTTAACTCATAACTTTTGAGGTTATGGTTTTATCAAGGTACAAATTGTTACCATTCAGCATGAACGTATAATGGCTGGAGACAATAAATGATTTAGACTTAGGTACTACCATTTATCTTTCCGCTTGATAGGGGTAGACAAACAGGTATTAACCTCTTCCTGACAAATATGACATACTATTATATCACGTTCAAATGGAGCTTCCCACAATATATTCATTTCTGTGAAACACCTAAAGGGTTAATATATTTCCCTAAAGTGGTTTTGTATACGTTGAAGGGTGCAGTTTTAAATGGGGTCTTGTTTGGGGTTCCTCTGACATATAGTCCCTTTAGAGTCATTCAAACTAATGTAATTCCAAATCCTACTGTGGTGGGAAGGGGGTTAACCATTGCCACTAAAATACCACTGTATTACCCCAGAACAAGACCAATTTTTCACAAAATGGATGGTTCCCTGGACATCAGGGCATTCTGATTGCTGGTTCCCTGATGTGCATTAACTCCTGGTAAATTAAGCAATATTACCTCACTTCTCACCAGCACAAGGCTCATTTTCAATGGGCAAGCAGGGAGAAAGGTACCGTAATATTTCTTAGTTTACTGGGCGTTAACCTAGGGGGGGGCACAGTGTGGGCTCCAGGCACATAGGCTTAGAGGTTTGCTCAACCACACCCAAAAGCTCCTCTTATCAAAAGAGCAAAATATTTAGGGAGTAGAGTCTCTGTCCAGGCACCCTGCAGCCTTTTTGTCCTAGTCTGGTTAATTCAAACATACCAAGACCTCAGTTTAAAAATAGCGAAAGCCACCATTTTCCCATTCCATAGTATGGCAGCCAATTATGTGACCACCGGCAACCATAAATTTTTGATGTGGAGGCCACCCTTGACCTTAGTTTTAGTTTAAGTGCTGCACCATCCCCGGTGAGCACCATGACAAGTGGGCATCCCCTTTACGTCATTCACATTGACTGACCACACAGTGAATAAAGGTGTGCTGGAGTCATTGTGTCACTGTTGTGGGGGGGGTAGCAAATAACAAAGTGGCTGCCACTAGAGTGGCCCTGCGCTCTGCTGGACTGGATCTCAGGACCCGTAAAATTTTATTTAATCCGACTAGGAGGAAAAGTAAAAGTATTAATGTTTGGTTTTTTTTTTGCCTGGACCATCCCTTTAAATAGTAATTTTGTGTATTAATACACTAATAGCTCCGAGGGAAATGTTAGTAGAAAAGTATTTCAATCAACAACACCTTCAGTGTGGACAATCAATTGCAGGCTTTGTGAGTCCCAACACCACTTATGATTAAATCACGTACCAGATTCCTAAGTTAGATAATGCCAAAAGTTGTAACTTCTCTCAGGGAACACTTTGTAATAAACAACAGGTGTAATCTTCCAGGGTAACAATGAATTACTCAGCTTTTGGTTTCTCCGTCGGGTCAGATAGAGATCAAATATAATAAACGTGCTTCTTTAGAGATCAATCCCCTCCAATTGCGCAATTCACATGTAAAAAAATGGACAGAACAAAATAAGTAACTTGCATGTCACAAATAGACATTGATCATAGGTTGTGAGCCTTCAGATAGTTTCCCTTAAAGCGGACCTTCACTCTAAATAAGAGTCTATCTTATATGTTTCCTACACCCTGTACATACAGATTGCTCACATTAAAAATCATCCTACCTGCATCTACTGCATTTTATAAGCCTTTAAACATCCAAGATGGCGGCTTATGGAAGCTGCCATTTTTGCAGGCAGCCTGCAAACAGGAAGTGCCTGCAAACAGGAAGTGCCTGTGCTGCTCTGCATTCTGGGACTGCTGACCTTTCCCTGACCCCAGCTCTGCTCTGTCTGAGCAAAGCACAGCTATAACCCGCCCCCCTGTACCTTATCCCACTCTCCTCTCCTCAGTAAGTGTGATGCTTCTGAGTCAAGATGGCGGCGCCCGTATCCTAAATTCCCGAACAGAGTTGCAGCCCAGTGGGGGAAAGTATAATAAATTAGTGACTAAACATGTAAAATATATTAATTTTAGATGCTGAGGAATTGTTTTTTAAGAGTTTGGGCTTTTCATTAAATCATGGTGAAGGTCCGGTTTAAGTGAGATTGCACTCACAGCTGAAGCCAGCCTTTGCAGTGCTGAGCTATTGAATGAAGCCATCCCTTTAAATGAAAATGAAATTAACAACAGGCATTATACGTTATGTTTCCACTGTAGTAAATATAAATCGATATTGAATATACACATACAAGTATGCAATATATCAGGGCTCAGCGGGGGAGGCAAAAATTCTGCCCCCTCCTCACCCATCCTATTGTGCTGCTGCTGTCCAAGCCCAGTAAGTGCCATGCTGTGCTTTTTCGTATGACTGAGCCTAATGAGGGGGATTAGGGCCTTTCTTGTGGCCTTCACCACAAACAGTGGCCCTGACTCATCTGCAGAGAACAGGATGGCTGGAATCAACAAAAGGGAAAGTAAATTGGACGTGGTCAGTCATGGCAATAGTCAGCAACAGGGATTGGCACTTGGACATGGTCAGATATGGCAAAGGTTGGCACTTCCTGTGGTCAGACATGGCAATGGTTGGCACCTATCAGGGTCAGACAGACAGTTGGCGACAACAGGTCTTGGCACATGACACGTCAGACAGTGATTGGCAGCAGGGCTTGGCACTTTAGGTGGTCTGTTAGACAGTGGCTAACAGAACACAACAGGTGAACTGTGACAGGGATTGGCTGGAATGGCATGGCTCCCGATAATACAGTTGGTGCCGTGCTGCTCCTGGAGTTGAATTTTGAATTAGCTGCCTTGCTTTACTAGACATGGGGGATGCTGGGCACAAGCAGTATTGGAGCAGTATTGGAGCTGACGCAGCAAGTGCCAGGCACTGGGAGGATTGTGTCCCGGGTCAGATGCTACCAGTGGTTTCAAATTTGTTACATTACAGGTAAGTTCCAAAATAAAACTTTATAGCTTCAAGCTTCATGACAATTTCGAAGCTGGATCCTTCCAATTTCTGCAAGTTGTTTGTAGGTGGCCAGAAACCCCTTTCTGGGCTCAGCAATTGCATTCCTTTCATGGTGGTTGAGCTAAAGATATGCACTTCTTTGTCGTTTTCTACATTACAGGTAAGGGCAGGTAAGTACCAGACTGTTAAAATAACACATTTTCTCTGCAGTAAATGTGGCTTATCATATAATAGCCAGGATTTGCTGGAAAAAGCCAAACCCAAATATTGTAGGATATGATGAACCCTGGGCCCTACTAAATAATCTATTAATTCTTACTGTGTGCAGCCACTGCATGCTCAGCAGCATACAAATGTACCAGCTCTAACCATGTAAATAACACATGTAATATAGGTCTCCTTTAAATATCTATACAAAAATGCCTACCTATTACTTGCCTTAGCTGCGTCTGTTTTGTGTCTAATATTTTCAGTGTGTAATTTTACTTTTTACTCTGCAGTGTCATAACAGGGTGATGTTTAAACAATTTCTTCAAGCCCACGCTCTCCAGTACCTTCAGATCGACAGCTGCAGAGTGGGAAGTGTAAATGAAAACCTCTCTGTGCTGCTCTTGGCAAACAAGTTTAATAGTAAGATGAATATAAATACAACCTTGCGATAAGAAGGACATCAAAGATTTATTCCCTTCAAATGTTTCTCTCGTTGTTAAATTTATACACATGGAGCTGTTCTACAGAAAGGTCATAGGTGTCTGTCCTTTTTACACCGTATTTTTAAGACATATTTAGAATTTTGGGCCACTGGCGGTAATGTGGGCCGGCCAGAAAATAGAAAGTGACCCTGGCCCACTTGACCACTGGCGGCCAATCACGTGGGACGCATTTCGCCGGAGGATTGAGGGGAAGTTATAGATTATGCGGGTCTATGTACTTATCTGTTATTTTTTTCCTATTTGTTTGCAACTCTGTTATAAAAGCAAACAGTTTTCTCTAGCTACAATGTTATTACCTTAGCAACATACACCAACTAGTGTGTTTAGTGTATAGAGCAGAGACTTTCTGACTTTCTGGCTTGCTAATCATCTGATCTGAGGTGACACTCCACATTTCCTCAGCTCACAAGTATAACCTTTCCTGCTGTAATTCAGCTTAGTCAGTTGAGGGGATCACAAACTTGCATTCCAGTAGTTACTTAGGGTTACTAGCAGCGTTTTCGAGGTTCGAGCTTGCGTTTGACAAACCTGTCGATAAGCTTAACTGTTACAGTGGAAGGATTCTGGGACTTAGTTAGTTTATATTCAAGGCCGGGGAAGCTGCTCCCACTTTAGCAACCCAGAGCCACAGGAATATCAGAAATTTGGAAACCGCATGCTTAAACCAGTTCACACACATCACACACACACATTCTAAGTGAGGAAAACAATAAGGCAGAACACAAAAAAAGTAAGTTTTCCTTTAAAGAGGAATGACGGCCTTGCTGCAGTCTTTTAGATTTGCTAATCCCTAGGATTTTCTCAATTTGGGTTGCCCTGCTGTGTGAAAACCCCATAAAAACGTACCTTCTGTTGATCCCATGGCGCATCCCTGCTGAGGTGCGTACCTGAGCCAGACGTTTCTGAATGGCTGGGACGAGTAAATGGGGGACTCATCTTTACTATGCAAATATGATGTCAGATCAGCTAATGAAGGATGGAGTTAAGAGCCGTTAACAAGCTGTCAATCCGTGCATGGGCTGTTTGATACCCGTAAGGTGGTTCACTCTTCTGCTTCCCTAGGATAATGTAGACAGCGACTGTCTACTGCCATGGAATACTGCCATGGAATACTGAGGATGCAGAACATCCTGTCTGCCTTTCTTCTGGTAAGTATTTTATTAAAGGGAAGGATTTCAGCTTGAGGTTTTAAAATCGTTTGTATAAGATCACTTTAATGCTGTCATCTGAAAAAACATTTAGAAGGCTTTTTGCAGCGGGAGAAAGCTGTCATTGTTAAAGTCCCGGAAATTAAAATCTTAGAAAAAAAATCTTATTAAATCACTGACAATTTAATCAACTGAGTGAGAAGAGGCCTGGCGGTGGGGGGCCCAGCAGTGCCTCTTCTGAAATACAATTCTCATACAGCAGAAAAAAACGCCATGCATGATGAATAAACATTGCTGCTGCACAAACATCTGTAAGTACAGCAACACAGCTAGAGAGTGTTTGTTTCTGTCGCTTTGCTGGTAGCTCGCCGCTGCAAACAAACAACACGTCACATCTGATGGGTGTCTGAATTAAGCTGAGCGCTCTGTTATTATTGTTATTGATGAGATGTGTCAATTTTCTTTGCAGTCCCAGTTTGCCCTCATGCTGGCGGAGTCGGTCTTTGTGAACTGGTGCAGCATTTGATTATATTTGATTACATTTCAGTGTCAGGAAGCTTGGAAAACAGGTTGGTGAAATCACATTATTCTGTTTCCCTCAGTAATGCTTAGCTAGGAAACTGTGATGTAAATGTTTAGCGTTCTGCCAATTAAACTGTATTATTTACATGGCAGGATGGTGTTTCTCAAGATATTTACACCAGTCAGGTGCTAGAGTAGGAGCCAGCAGACATATTTTCTAGCCACATTTGGTTAAAGGTGATCCTTTTTATGTCATCAGCTTCTATTCCTAGCCCAGTGCCCTAATGCTAATTCATTCAGTTCCAAGGTAAACTGCCACATGATGGCAGTTGAGCTTGTAGTGATTTCAGATTTATTGCAATTATAACTAATATGGCTGACCCCCAATGCTGAGCTGTGTTTAACTCAATATATTATCGCTGGCAAGCACTAAGGGAGCAACATGGCCTACCATTTGAACAGCAGACTGCACTCCGTTAGCGTTTTCAGGATTGGGCAAACACCTATGTGAAAAAATAAACTCAGGCTGTTTTGGGGCACCGGGCTGAGGACAGGGGGGGGGCAACATAAACCTGAAATGATATGATAAGACCCCCAGCTTTTTCCTAGCCCTTGCACCAGCCCTTGCACCCATCCATATAAAAAAACTTTCACACCGACTTTCGCTCTGCTGGGCTGCAAGGGCGCTGTTGGAAACTGTCATTCAACAGCAGCCTAAAGCCCCACACACACATGCCCCTCTTTCACTGTAGGATCAGATGAAAGCCAGGACCAATTGACTAATGTCCTCTGACTCTTCTAGGATGAGTGCATGCCAACTGGATGGCCGTTGCACCCCCCCCCCCCCCCAAACACACACACACAATGGGAAGCCCAAGATTAGCAGCCCATACATCTCCCATGTTCCCTCCTACGTTTGCTCATGACCATTGGTAGCCAATCAGATTTGCCAGGCTGGTGGCCACACAGTGATATTCAAGCCCACTGGGCAAATCTTATATAATGCTACCAGTTATGTGGGATATCCCAAGTCTACAAGACCGGAAGGCAGTGGTCTCCCTCTTTATGGGACATCCCAAATGAGGATGCCCCACTGTATGAAACCCCCTGTATTGCCTGATTTCAGCGAATCTCCTTTTGTGGTATAGTATTGAAAGAACTAGGCCCTGCTGCAATAAACTTTGTTTAAAGAAAAGCTACCCCACACCTCAAGTCTATAAGACACAAGGGTGGTGTTCCTCTGGGGCATAGCAAACGGGGATGCCCACTGTGTGAAACCCCCTGGATTGCCCGATTTACTGAGCTCTTGCAGGAGCCCTCACCATGTCTGGGCACGGCATTCTCAGCATACCTCTATCTAGGCACTTCCACAGCTAGAGGTTAGGGGGATGTGGTCACCACACCCATTCACATTTTTCTGCCACACTAGGCTCAGCAAAGAAAAACTGAATCGAATGAGCATTGCTGATTGGCTGACCATCTGATGTGAGGAGAGGTGAGTATTTTGGTGATCCCAGGGGATACACAAAGGGGGGCATCCAAAATCATGTTGTCCTTTCGGGGAGGAACAAAACCCAAGAAAGTGAATATTTAAGGCTTTGTTCCTCGTTAAAGAGGGACAGTTCAGGCAAAACAAAGACCACACACACTTATGTGTTACTTATGTCATGTCCCCTGCATTGCTTTCACATTTTTTCTTCTTGAACAGATATCTTAAAATCTCTCTGAAAATAAGAACTGGTAGATAAATTAGGGTTTGATTCAAAGAAAAGAGTTAAGACGCATAATTCACACTAACAACTGGCAGAGTGAAAGTTTTGGGTAATTACGACCAACATATGAGCATTTTCAAACTCCTGTAATTTCCTCACTTTTTTTGAATGCCACATTAAGGAGAACTGAAACACTGGATTTTAGCTAACCTGGCTTTTGAAACCTGCCCCTGGGGTATCCCAATTTGGG
Source organism: Gastrophryne carolinensis (assembly GCA_027917425.1). Lineage (NCBI taxonomy): Eukaryota > Metazoa > Chordata > Amphibia > Anura > Microhylidae > Gastrophryne > Gastrophryne carolinensis. Next base: position 321,754,744 of record CM051239.1, read on the forward strand.
ATGCCCCTAGTGTGTTAAACCTCTGGTTCGCCTTGTCTACTCACCTAGTGTATTGTTTAGGGTGACCTCTGAACACCCTGCCAGATAACCACACAGAGACTCACTATTGCACTCCAAAAGTAAATTTACAAATCCATTTTATTGTAGCATATATTAAAACCAAGTTAAGAACAATTATACTGAACCATATGCATGGTTAGCCACCAGGGGCGCACTCCCTTATCAACAATACAATCTAATATGACAAATAGTTTATAGTGATTTAATAAAAGTGAATACTTTACATATTATATATACAACCTATCTTGACCATAAATTAATATCACACCTATCTAATACTATCCTAAATCTAATAAAGTGTCAGTGCTTCCGTCACAAATAATACCTGTGCAAGATATTCAAAGCCACTCAGGATAGGAGAGCGAACATAAACAACATACAACAAAAAAGTGCTTACTTCAAGTCAGTGAATAGGGGACCCCCCCTTCCTCCCCGTTGCCCAACGGGTACATATTAGTGGTTTGTTTACTCACCTCACCAACAATCTCCAGGCAGTCAGTTAATTTATTCTATACCTCATTTAGAAATAAAGTGGGAACATTTTCAGGATTTAATTAAAAGGTAAGTGTATTGAAGCAGGGCCCCAATGCTGCATTTCCCATGTTTCAGGGACAAGCACAACTGCCTTGATAGTGGTTCAGGAATGACAACACATGTATTTTTCCTAGTTGCAGGTTTACTTTAAAGTGGACCAACACCCAGCCCCCTTTTTTTTAAGATGTATTTATAAAATATGCTAGTTATGCAGCATGATCCGTTTTATACAATATTGAAAAAAAAATGTACTTGCGATGCTCCCCCGCCGCGTCGCTAACCGGTTTACGTTCCGCCGCCATCTTGGATTTCGATCTGAAAGGAAGGGAACCTTTGACCCCCCTCTATCTAAATCACGCGCATGCGCAGTAGTTAGGTGAAGCGCCGCTTGCATCGGGAACGAGCGGCGCTTCACCTGACACTACTGCGCATGCGCAATTCTACTGAGACTGGAGGGGACTGTGTCGAGGCGGGGGCGCGCGCGGCTCAGAAGGGGCGAGGAGCGCGCAGCGTACAGACAGAAGTGCGGTTCGCGAGGAGAAGCTGACGTCAGGAGAAGAGACAAGTAACGCGAGAACAAAGAAGAGCTCGGACGGGCGACGGACGGACAAGAAATGCTAATGACCGGACAAGATATGTTAATGACCGGACAAGAGCTGGAGAGCGGGACTTCCGGTGGAGGATTCAGAAGATTCCAGGCGCAGCGAGGGACAGAAGGCTCCAACAGTGATCAAAAGGTAAGTGTCTTTTACTATTAAATTGAATAGAGTTAAGTAGTTTTTGAGGGTGTTGGTCCACTTTAAACATTTACACAATTGCTATTGTGTTTTGTTTACATGGCTCTGACCTGCTGCTTGGTATCTTGGGACATATTTTTACATTCTAGCTTGAGATTGACAATTTGTATCTGTTGATATTAGGGTGTGCGAGTATGTAGATCATCTGCATGAACACTTCAGGTACCCTGTGGTTATTCAGGATGCTGCCTATCTACCTCCTAAGGTACATATTAAATATGAAATACAGGTTTACTTGCTATTCTTGGAAAAATGTATGTAATGTGTTATGTCTCCTATGTTACCACCTTTAACGTTCTGAGTCATACATAAAGGTTAAGGGTGTTTTTCTACACTGAAAAAGAGAACCATGCTGGAAAGGCCTCTTGTTGCCATAAAGGACTATATTTTCTTCAATAATTACAACTATCTAATCTATCTGGATTAAAATAACAATGAATTTATCATTAACCCTTTAAGTGCCAGCCTACCTGGAGCATTCTTCATTCTGTGTTGCCAGACCCTTTTGCACTATTTTGCGCTCCACATGTTCAACTGTGATTTTTGAAGGGATTTCCAGGATGATATATTCTTTTTTTCAGCAGAATCTGGGCTTTAACATGAAATGTCTTATTCTCATTTTTTAGGTGTATTCTCAATATTTTGGAGTGAAATATGTGCAAAAAAAATCTATTATTCCCAGTATGTCACACACCCCGCTTCCGAATATTCATGACACTTGGGTAACTGTCCTGTAGAGGGCGATCTTGCAGAGATGACATGAAAAAAAGGAGCCCCTCCTGGCCCATAAATACCTGGGACCTTCCATCATTCCCCAGTCTTTCGTCTCTGCAGTCGGCAAGCAAGTCAAAAGATGGTTGTCTCCTCCTTGCAGGTAGCCGGGGTAACCCCCCGGCCTTTTGTTTCTATTTCTGCCTGAACCTTTTTTAATTTAAACTATAGCAGTTTGCCTCCCAGCCTAGGCTGAAGGTCCAGACAATGGTAGGCTGCACCTTATGGTGTATATGGGAGCTTGCTCCCCTGTGAGACCCCATACAAAGGGGTAGGCGGTGTCCGGGTTGGTGATCCCAGCTTGGGATGCCCTGTCCCCCCTACCCTTTCACCTATTGGTGTGGGTTCTCCCCCCTACCGTGTCCCTCTGTGCCCCTTGGGGGGGGAGGCCTTTTTTCCTGTGGGTTGTTTTACTTTATTTGGGGGAAAAGGTGTGTGGATTGTGTGTGTGTTTGTATGTGTATTTGCGGCCGTTGTTGCTGGGCCAGTTTCACTTTTCAACAGGTGGTGCTCATTGTGGCTCGTCCCCCCCCCCCCCCCACCTCGAGGGCCGGCTTCTCTCAAGCACTCTTTCCGGCCTCGCTGCCTGCTTTGCTGCTCTCACTCTCATTCCCTTGCTGCTGTGAGGGTTGACGGTCGCTGCTTTGCTGCGGTGAGTGGATTTTATTTATTTCACCATTTTTAACTGTCTTATATGGTGGGTGATGTGCATGTTGACACTTATGTCTGTTCTCATGTCTTCTAGGTGGGATCCCTTCTTTTGAAGTTTAAAGAGGGAGTTCTCCCAGTCCTAGGGTCCCTTAGAGTTTAATTTAGGGTTCCCAAAAAAAATAAATAAATAAATCCTCCCACGTGGGACCTGAAGGGGCATCCCGGGTAGCTTAATAGCGTAAATCCCTCTGGTCATTGCGACTACATTAAAATCACCATATGGAGGCTTCTCAGGATACCGGGCTTAGGCTCCCCTCGGGGCAACCCCGGCAGTGTGTGGGTTGTGGGGTATCCCTTGCGGGGGATAATGTACTTGTTTGCATACCTTGTGCTCAGCGGGCCATAACACAGCAGTCGGGGGCCCAGGCATCTGGGTCCGGGGTCCCGGCCTCATCTCCTTCCCCACCCTGCTTTATCCGTACCCCTAGTGATGTTGTCACAGGTGGGGAGTCGCAATCTGATGTACGTGCCAGACTGGCTAATATTGAGAAATGTATTTCTGGCTCTGTTGCCAGAAAGGCCTCGGCTAAGCGAAAGCATTTGTCTCCAGCCGCGCCGGCCTTTGAGTTTGATGATTATGATTTCCTTGACTGATCTGATTATTCCCTAGAGGAGGGGGAATTATTTGAGGATTCTGAGGGTTCTGACAATCAGCAGTTTGTTGGTGCTGATACTGAGCAAGGGCAGGGGGATGCTGTGGATACCCCGAAGGTCTTGGCTCACCTTTCTGAGGTTCTGGCAATTTCTTCTCCTGAGGAGGCCGCTCCTCAAAAAGGGAAATTCTTTGGGACTTCCAAGCCGCGCCTGGAGTTCCCAAATCAAAAGCATTTTGATGGCATTATTCTTAAGGAATGGGAGAAGCCTACTTGGCTTCCAGGTATTCCTCAAGGTTGGGATATAAAGTATCCCTTTCCGGTGGACGTGGTAAAACGATGGTCGTCCCCTCCCGAGGTGGATGCCCCGGTGCTCGGGTTATGCAATACTTCTATTTTGCATTCTCCTGACTCCACCACTCTCAAAGAAGGATAAACACATTGATCAGATGGCTTGCCACGCGTTTGCTAGTGTTGGTTCAGCCTTGCGGCCTGTTTGTGCTTCGGCGCTTTTGGCAGTGGCTACCAGGTCTGTGGTTAGAGACCTGTTGAGTACCTCCAGGCTTGACCCGGCTAGTGATGAGTTTGCCGCCCTTAAGTGGTGTGAATTGTTCATGTCCTTTGTGCTTGCCGCCTTGGATGACACCATGGTCATGTGTGGTAGAACCTCGGCCTTGCTTGCAGCTATTTGGCGGTCGGTATGGTTGCGCCAGTGGGCGGCTGATTTTGTGGCCAAAAAGTCGCTTACAGCACTTCCCTTTGTGGGATTGCGGCTCTTTGGAGAAAGATTAGATTCTGTCACGAAAGGAGGGAAGTTACCTCAGCGTAAGAGGCAACGTCGTCCCTTTCGGGGGGCAGCCTCCTTTAACCCTTCCTTTCGTGGTGCCAGAACTGGCAGAGTTTTGGCCTTCTCTACCCTCAGAGGTGATTCCTGGAGTAGAGGCAGAGGTCGTGCCCGTCCAGGTAACAATTGGAGTTCCAAACCCAAGCCCGCTGCTAAGCCAGCTCAGCAATGAGGGGGCGCCCTCACCCTTGCGGGTGGGGGGACGGCTGGAGCACTTCTTCCAGGTCTGGGACCAGGAGGTCTCAGACAAATGGATTCTGGAAGTGGGGTCTTACAGTTACAAGCTGGAATTCGAGATCCGTCCTCCTCCCAGATTCTTCAGGTCTTGAGTGCCTTCGGATCCACTGGCCGCACAGGGGCCCGGGCGGCAGTAAGTTATCTGCTGGACATGGCTGTCATTTGCCCAGTGCCTTTCGCAGAAAGGAGCTTGGGATTCTATTCCAATCTATTCACGGTGCCCAAGAAGGACGGCTCCTTTCGACCCATTTTGGATCTGAAGCTCCTCAATCGGTTTATCCGCTTCAGGAAGTTTTGCATGGAAACCTTGCGGTCAGCCATAGATTCTCTTCGTCAGAGGGACTTCATGACGTCCATAGACATCAGGGATGCTTATCTGCATGTACCTATCTTCCTGGCACACCAGAGATTCCTCAGGTTCGTGGTGGAAGATCAGCATTTTCAGTTTGTGGCCCTTCCATTCGGGCTTACCTCGGCTCCGAGGGTGCTCACCAAGGTATTGGCGGGGGTGATGGCCCTCCTCAGAGTCCAGGGCATTCGCATTGTACCATACCTGGACGACCTTCTCATTTTGGCTTCCTCTCTCAGCCAAGCGGAGCTAGACACTATAGTGGTGGTATCCACGCTGGAGAGGTTCGGTTGGGTGATCAACTATTCCAAGTCCTCCCTCTCCCCGTCCAGGGAGGTTTCGTTTCTGGGCATGACTCTGGATGCCTTTCAGGCCAGGGTGTTCCTTCCTCAGCCCAAGATTCTTCTGATCCAAGATTTGGTTCGGCTTCTGCTTTCCAATCCTCGCCCGTCTATCCGGCTAGGGATGAGATTGGTAGGTCTGATGGTGGCTTCCTTCGGGGCAGTCTCTTTTGCCCAGTTTCACATGAGGACGCTTCAGCTCCATCTTCTAGCCACTTGGGACAAGTGTCTGCTGTCATTGGAACAGTCTTGTCTCCCCGGGCTCAGCAGTCCCTTCAGTGGTGGCCAGTGTCAAGCAATCTGTTGAAGGGCAGATCCTTTCTGACCCCTTGTTGGGAAACGGTCACCACGGATGCCAGCCTGTCGGGCTGGGGGGGCTTCTGGAGGGAACATCAGTTCCAGGGGTTATGGGGGCCTCGGGAGGCTCATACCCCTATCAACGTTTTGGAGCTACGGACCATTTGGTTGGTTCTGTCTCGCTTGACTCTTCTATTGCAGGGATTGCCAGTTCAAGTCCGATTGGACAATCGGACGGCGGTCGCTTACATCAATCACCAAGGAGGGACTCGCAGCAGGAGTGCCCTCAGGGAGGTATCTCTGATCCTTGTTTTGGCAGAGAGCAATGTCCCATGCATCTCAGCCATTTACATCCCAGGAGTGGAGAACACGAAGGCGGATTCCCTGAGCAGGAGATCCTCTCGCCGAGGAGAATGGTCTCTCAGTTCCAAGGTATTCCAGTCCCTTTGTCACAAGTGGGGGACTCCGGAGGTGGATCTTTTTGCCTCTCGTCACAATCACAAGCTTCCTGCCTTTGTGTCTGTCTCAGGATCCTCTGGCCCTGGCAGTGGATGCCATGCCCCTGGCTTGGAGGGAACTGGGGTTTCTGTACCTTGTTCCCCTCTTTCTCCATGGTGGGCAAAGTGGTGCGCAAGCTAACTCTAGAAGGGGCACCAGCAATTCTGGTGGCTCCAAGGTGGCCAAGACGAGTGTGTTTCGCAGACGTCGTGCGGCTGGCAGTAGATCAGTTTTATCTGCCTCTTCTTTCGGATCACCCAGGGTCAGCTACGCTACCCCAATTTACCAACGCTGGCTTTGACGGCGTGGCTGCTGAAACCTCCATCTTAAAGGAGGATGCGGTGGTTCGGACTCTTGTTAGAGCTAGCAAGAGATCTTCCTCTAACGTCTACTATAGGACTCGGAGGTCTTCTATTAACTGGTGCGAGGCTAGGGCCTTGCCTTGTAGAGTGTTTTCTATTCCCAGAATTCTGGAGTTTCTTCAACATGGTCTGGACTCGGGGTTCCAGCTTAGTACTTTGAAGGGGCAGGTTTCTGCCCTAGCGGTTTTCTCTCAAAGGTCTTTTGCCCTTCATCCCCTGGTTAAGACATTTTTCCAGGGGGTTACTCATGTGCAGCCTCCTAGAAAGCCCTGGCTGCCGGTTCGGGATTTAAACTTGGTTCTGTCGGCTCTCCAGGGGCCCCCTTTTGAGCCGGTGCATGATATTGCTCTCTCTGCTCACTCAGAAAGTTGCCTTTTTGGTGGCTATTACCTCTGTTCGGCTCTGTGTTGGCGGCCTTGTCTATTCAGGCTCCTTACTTTGAGAGGCACCTGGACAAGGTAGTTTTCCGCTTTAAGCTGGTTTCGGCCTTCCACCTCAATCAGGATGTAGTTCCCCCTTCCTTGTTTCCTAAGCCTAGTAATGACAAGGAGAGGAACTTACATTCCTTGGATCTGGTTCGATGTGTGAAATATTATTTGGTGGCTACTTCTCCTTTTCGTAAGACGGACGCCTTTTTCGTGGTGCCCTCCGGGCCCAGGAAAGGTCTGGCGCCCGCTAAGTCTTCCATTAGTAAATGGATTCGACAGGCTATTGTTGGGGCCTATTCTGCCAAGGGGAAGTTTCCCCCTTTTCGTGTTACTGCTCATTCTACTCGTGCTGTTGGAGCATCTTGGGCTTTTCAGCATCAGGCTTCTGTTGAACAAGTTTGTAAGGCTGCTACTTGGTCTTCTGTTCATACTTTTCCAAGTTTTATAAGGTTGATGTGCAGGCCTCAGCGGATGCTGTTTTTGGCCGCAAAGTTCTGCAAGCTGCAGTAGTTTAAGTTTGCATTATTGCCTTTTTGGGATCCCCACCCATTATGTGCACTGCTATTGGATGTCCCAAGTGTCATGAATATTTGGAAGCGGGGTGTGTGACATACTGGGAATAATACCATTTTGTTACTCACCTGTAAAATGGTTATTACAAGTATGTCACACACCCCGCTTCATCCCGCCCTTTTTTGGTTTTCTGGGATCCTTTATATGGTGAACCTTTTTCTTTGCTGTTTACATTTGGCTCTTCCTGGTCCCTTTACTGCTGTCTTATACTGGGGAATGATGGGAGGTCCCAGGTATTTATGGGCCAGGAGGGGCTCCTTTTTTTCATGTCATCAAGATCGCCCTCTACAGGACAGTTACCCAAGTGTCATGAATATTCGGAAGCGGGTGTGTGACATACTTGTAATAACCATTTTACAGGTGAGTAATCACAAAATGGTATTTTTTTACAATTTGTAGTGTTTTTTGTAATAAAAAAAGTAATTTTGTCAATAAAATCTTATTGTGTGTGAAATCCTAATTTCTCCTGGTTACAGCGATACCACATATGTATTTGTGGACACCCTTTCCTGCCCAGGAGACTCCCCCACACTGAAACAGCGCTTTAATAGATTTTCAGATAAAAGGTGCTAGGCGCTAGGCGCACCTTACAGTTTTTCAAGAACAAACAACCCTTTACATTTGAAATACCCGCCAAACTATATATTCCCTGGAAGTATACACCTCAGGCTTTCTAGGTGTAACAGGCTTGTTTACATGGGTGCAGTTTTCTAAACTCTAAACTTTCTAAATTCCTCAATGAATTCTTTGGTAGCACAGAGTTTCACTAAAAAAGAATAAAAAAGCAAAATCAAACTCTTTCTCACTTTTTCTAAAAAAAAATATGCAAACAAGAAAAAACAAGCCCAATCTGAAAAAGCAACATCCCCCGAACAGAACAATACTCAACATGCATAGCTACTGTCAAGAAAAGAGTTGTCAAACACCCCAAAGTAAAGCATGTGCGTAAGGGTAATTTTACTTGAAAATTTCAGCTCTGCAGACAAAGTGCGCACCTTGTACTTTTTCTACCAAAACAACCCTTTACATTTGGAATACCCCCCAGAAACCATATATTCGCTGAAAGAACATATGTTAAGCTTTCTAAGCGTACCCAGCTTGTTGTAGTGGGCTCATCATTTTAGAAGTAATCCCTTGAAGAATTCTTAGGTTGCAAGAGGTTTCCCTCCAAAAAATTATAAAAAAAAAACTGAATAAAAAACACATTTTCTTAAAAAATCAATATGCAAACAAGAAAAAAAAAGCTAAATCTGAAAGCGCAAGATCTCCCGAGCAGAACAATACCACACATACATAGGTACTATTAACCCTTTTAATTGCCCGTCTACTTGAAATTTTTTCACCCTCTGTTCACAGGTAATTTTTCACCATTTTGCACCATGTTTAACCATAATTTTTGGAGGAATTTCCAGGAAAATTATAGATATATTTTTTGCAGCAGAGTTTAGGCTTTAACATGAAATGTCTTGTTTGTAATTTTTCTACTGTATTTTAAAATATTTTTGTGTAAAAAGAACAAAAAAAATAAAAAATTATTTTTAAAAAATTGTCTCATTTATTTAAAATAAAACATTTACTTTATTAGAGAAAACCATATTGCATGTGAAAGCCCTTAAAACTCCCCCCAAAAAATGATATGGGGGTCCCCCTTACCCATCATAACCAGCACTGGACCAGCTATGGGGGCTTGTAGAACAGGGTGCAAGGGGGCCAGCTTTGGTGGCCCCCCACCCTGCAGGCTACAAGCCCACATAGCCATGGCCCGGGCTCTTCTGCCCCCCCCCACGGGCTTTGGGGAGGCAGGTAATTGGGGTGCAGGGGGTTAACGGCAAGTCACCCGCTAGCCGCAGGTGACTTGCCAGCTCCCCAGCCTTGTGAACTGGTATAGGGATCTCATGGATCCCTTACCAGTTCACAAGGGGTTAAGTGTAAAAAAACCACAGAAACAAGCAGAAAAAATATTTTATTTATTTATTTTTTTTAATACTTACCTCCCATCCATCCCTGTGTCCCACGCTGATCAATCTGGCTTCTGCTCTCCTGCTGCAGCTGGAAGCCTTTTTTAGCTGCTGGGCGACAGAACATAAGGGCTTAATTTAAAAAAAAAAATGACATAGGGACCCCATTTTTTTGGAAATTTTAAGGGTTAAAACCCTTAAAAATCCCCCCCAAAAAATGAAATGGGGTCCCCCTTACCCAGCATTACCAGCCTGGGACCAGCTGTGGGGGCTTGTAGGAACAGAGTGGGGGGGCAGCTATTGTGGCCCCCCACCCTGCAGCCTACAAGCCCACATAGCCTATATGGGCCGGGGCTCTTCTGCCCCCCCCAGGCTTTGGGGAGGCAGGTAATAGGGGTGCCGGGGTTAATGGCAAGTCACCTGCGGCTACCGCAGGTGACTTGCCAGCGCCCAGCCTTGTGAACTGGTATAAGGGGTCTCATGGACCCCTTACCAGTTCACTAGGGGTTAAATGTAAAAATAAACACACTGACACATAAGAAAAAAAATGTCATTTATTTTTTTTTTTACTTTACTCACCTCCGATCCTCTGTCCCCCGGCGACCTCCGATGACAGCTGTCAGTCTACTCGGGTGTTTGGAGGAGAGAGCCTGGGGAGGGGGGGGCAATCACAGCCCTCCCCACCTCTCTCTTCCAACCACCCGAGCAGACTGATTCTTAGTCTCGGGTGCTGGACTTATGAAGCCGGCTGCTGCTGACATCACAATGATGTCACCCGACCCCACCCCCAGGGGGCGGGGCTAGCAGTTGCGATCCAGGAAGTGGGGGGAGAGGGCGATTTCTGCCCTCTCCTCGCCACAGAAGAGGCTGGGGGGGGGCGATCGGAGGCCCCCCCAGTGAAGAGGAGACCTGTCGGGAGGCAGCACGACCGCAGGTAAGTAAATGTCATTTTTATCTTTACAGTTAGCAGCTGCTGCTGCCGAAGCGGGGGTGGCCCTATTCCAGGGGCTCTCCTGGAGCCATCCGAGCCCCCATAGGGGATCGGATGACACCAGATTAAAGAGGAGACCCGGCCGGATCCATAGAGGGGTTGGGTGAGTATTTTTTTACATTATTTTTTTAAATAACAGCGGGGAAAGTCAAGCACGTAACACCTAGGGGCTTGGCACTTAAGGCCCGGACAAGCCAGCCCGTAGGTGTTACGTGCTTGGCACTTAAGGGGTTAAAGTATTCCTAACCCATCGGCAGGTTAAAACCGGGAAGGGTTCTGGTCTGTGGCACCCTGACCAACCTAATTTGCTGCCAGTAAGAAGGAGCTTTTATTTTTTGCAGAGTATGGCATAACACTTTAAAATGGACCTATCACCAGGTTTTTTACTGTCCCGGTGATAGGTTCATTTTCCTGGGGCACCCCCCCCATGTAAAGAACCCACCATCTGCAACACCTTACACCCAGAGTGTGCCCTGACATCAAGTCTGTAAAAACTTGGTGAAGGTGTGGAGAGACGACCAGGTTGCCGCCTTGCAGACCTGTTCCACCAGCCTGGTGTTGGAAAGCCCAAGACGCATCAATCGCCCTGGTGGAGTGAGCGGTGACTCGTAGGCTTGTATGACCACCTGCCTGATCCTTCTGATAAGAGTGGACCTGGCAGCCCGCAGGTCCTTCTTTGGCCCTTCCGGGATCATGAAAAAGTCATCCTTCTTACGTAGCTCTCGAGTAGTTTCCAAGTAATATTGCCCTGACCACATCGAGGGAATGTAGAAGTCGCTCTTTATGGCGAGTGACACATGGGCACAAGGAGGGTAGCACCATCTCCTGATTAAGATGGAAGGGAGCTACCACCTTGGGCAAAAATTCTTGCTTCACATGAAACACCGCTTTGTCTTCATGCAGCTCCGAAACCCGCTGGATGGATGTGATAGCCACTAGAAAGGCCACCTTCAACGTGAGCATTGTCAGCACCCTGGACACGAACCTCTGGACCATCCAATTGTTCCGAGATGCGAAGAGGCCCACCTCTGGCACTCCCCACCAGTCTTGAAATACTTCCTGGTAAAGGGACCATTTCCCCTGGTCCTCCGTCTCCCTGCTCAAAACCGTGAAGTTCCACCCACCTCGTGATGTGACTCACTTCCTGGAATGCCAGCCTGCTCCTGGTACCCCCCTGATGGTTTATGTAGGCCACAGCCGTGGAATTGTCTGACTGTACCCTGAGCCGACCAATGCCTGAGAACCAGCAGAATCGCCCTCAGTTCCAACACATTGATTGGAAGACTGTGCTCCCGCTGGTCTCAGAGACCCTGGGCGTCTGGTTATCCAGAACGCCTCCCCAACACGTCAGACTGGCGTCTGTGGTCAGGGTGACCCACCTGACCGGCAGGAAGGACCGACCCACTGCTAGCAACTGTTGGTCCAGCCACCAATGCAAGATGTCCAACGTTTGCACAGTCCTGCGCCATTTCGATAGGAGCAGCATTTGTAGAGGCCTGAAGTGGAGATGCATGCCCTGTCTCATCATGGAATCTTCGTCTGTCAGCAGCAACCTTAACAGCCTCCTAAAGAGCCATGCCTTTCTGCTCCGGAAACAAAGTCCTCAGTTTCGGTTTCTGTGGAAGAACTTCCCGTTCTTTCCGGACCAGGTCATTCAGAGGTCCACCAAAAAGACAACCCCCGCAAAGGGGAGGGCAGTAAGCATCTCTTTCAAAGCAGTGTTAGCCAACCACTGTTTCAGCCAGACTGTGCGCCGCAAAGTGACCAGCAAGCCCAGCACCCCAGACACACCAAGTTGTCCATAGCTGGCACAATGTATCTGAAGACCTACATAACAAAGGAGTTCAAGAGAAGTGCAATCCTCCATGTCACAAACACCTCTTTTGCTGCTTCATCCAGACCTTGCCTGCCATAGCAGTCATGGGGGAGGCGCAAGCTGGGCACATAGCCAACCCCATCATGGTAAACGCATGCCTGACCAGCTGGTCAGGTCTCTCAAGGCCGCACAAATCTGATGTAGGTGTGCCGAGCCAGACCAAACACAGGTTAGTCTACCTCCGGTGGCGTAGACCAAACCTTGGACACCTCATCCGGAAAGGGGTACTTGGCATCCTGGACCTTAGGAAGAGATGGAAGCTTATCCAGTTTCTCCCACTCCTTTGCCCCCAGCCTGTCAGAATGGGCAAGCCTGAGAAAAATCTGCCTGAACTTCTGGCGCTTGTAGGGTTCACCCTTCTTCATCTGCCGCTTTGGCTGAGGAGTAGAGAGGTGCAGAACCTCCAATAATGCCTCAATAAGCACCACTTTCCTACGTAACTCTGGTGCCTTGGATGCCTCCGACATGGTAAAATGGCTGCTTTAACTGCTAAGCACTACAGCGCTGGTCCTCACACTCTCCTGCCAGTCGACTACTGGTCAGACCTGTTCGCATTTCCGAAAAGCAAACCCCCTTCAGATTATTTCAACCCACTGGTCCAGGATGCAGCAACATCCGGATCCCCGCCCTACGACAACATGAACAAATGTCAGATTCCGAAAGAATCAGTACAAGTCAAAAGGCATTGCCCCTCAGAGGGAGCCCCTGCATGACCAGGGAAACTGTGGGGGGGGGGGGGGGGTCGTCAGCCACGCAGGAACAGATCCTCAGCCCAGGAACAGGGAGGCAGTGCAGGAGCTGACAACCGACGATCTCAGAATGCAGCAGGAACCTCTGGCACCACACAAGATGGTGGTGCCTCGTGCTGTGAGGAGGGCGGGGCCACAGACCTTGCAAACGCGGTCATCCTGTCCCCTTCTCCCATCTTCCACTGTCAGGCCAGAGTGGCTAGAGCCACGCAGCACCGCATGGCCAACCACCTTTTTCCCAAATCTGCCAATGGGCAGGCCGCATGGGCAGTGTCCACCACGGTGAGGCCACCTCCCCTCCAAACGCTGGCACCAAGCTCTGTGTCACGATACTGGTGAATACTGCTGGAGTCCAATGGCAGAGACTAGGCCAAAACGCAGGAAGTCAAAGTCCAATCCGGGTCAGCAACAGGGAAGCAGATCAATGCGGAGTCAAAGTCCAATCTGGGTCAGCAGGTAGCAAGGATTTCCAGGGTAAACCGCAAGAGGAGGAACAAACCGGAGAGCAAGTTCCAGGCTAGAGAACTGCACAAGCAGGAAGTCAAACACAATACTCAAGCACTGAGCAACAGGCCTGAGAGGTTTATATATATGACAGGAAGTAAGATGGCACCCAGCTGAGACACAATCCACCATCTTAACTAAGGGAAAACTTAAGGGAAACAGTCCAAACTATACAGACATAACAAGGCTATTCCTGACATTACTCCCACCTCAACAGCGGCCTCTGGACGTGACCTGCCTCGGCCTCCCAGGATGTCTTTGATTAAACTGTCTGATCAGTCGGGGAGCATTAATATTACTCACAGGTTCCCAAGAATTTTCTTCAGGCCCATAACCTTGCCACTTAATGAGGTATTGTTATTGGTTCCTAAAGATTCTAGAGTCCAAGATTTCTTCTACAATAAACTGTTCTTGCCCATCTACCTCCACTGCATCGGGAGGAGAAGGAATACGTTCCGGAAAAGGGTTGAGCACAACAGGTTTTAACAGAGACACATGAAACACAGGATGAATCTTCATGGACTGTCGGAGTTGAAGCTTAACAGCTACAGGACTAGTAATCCTGATAATCTTATAGGGCCCAATAAATTTCTGTCCCAGTTTTGGTGAAGGCAACTTGAGTCTCAAATCTCTGGTGGAAAGCCATACTTTATCTCCCACTTTAAACATTGGTGCTGTCCTACGAAATGTATCTGCCGCCTTCTTGTAATTTTCTTGAGCCTTCTCCAACGTTGTCTTGATTAGTTCCAAATTTTGCTGTAATTTAGAGATCCTTTCCGCAACTGCAGGCATAGATAAAACAGCAGGGAATTTGGGTAGAATATTTGGATGATACCCCAAATTCGCAAAGAAAGGAGTTTGCTTAGTGGAGGCATTTTGGGAGTTATTGTAGGAGAACTCAGCCACGGGAAGCAGATCAACCCAATCATCTTGTAAATGACAGATATAGCATCGTAAGTACTGTTCCAGGGTATGATTTGTGCACTCAGTTTGTCCATTAGTTTGTGGGTGAAAGGCGATTGATAAGTTAACCTCAATATCAAGTGCTGAACAAAAACTCAGCCAAAATTTTGATGTAAACTGTACCTCACGATCCGAGAGGACTTCATCAGGAACTCCATGTAAACGAAACACATTCTGAACTACAAGGTCAGCAGTGTCTTTAGCGGAAGGTAGGCCGGTACATGGAATGAAGTGTGCAGCCTTGGTGAGCCGGTCAACTACTACCAGAATTGTATTTTTTCCTTTAGAGGTAGGTAGATCTATTATAAAGTCCATGGAAATGGAACCCCAGGGACAAGAGGGGATCGGCAAAGGCTGTAACAAACCCAAGGGAGAAGAACGTGGAGTATTGCATCTAGCACAAACGTCACATGACAATACATATTTTCTTATGTCCTGTTGATAATTGGGCCACCAAAAGAAACGAGATAGGAATTCCTGTGTCTTCTGCACTCCCTTGTGACCAGCAATCTTAGAATCATGGACTAGCTTTAGAATTTTCAATCTTACTGTTTCAAGTATATATAGCTGCTGCCCATGGATCCACGTCTTGTTTTTAAGCGTTAAGTGCACCTCGTCAGATGGTTGAGACAGCAAGGAATCGGTGTTATAGGCCTCTTTTACCTCTTCCAGCAAGTCCTTATTTTGGATTACTCCAATAAAATTAGACTCAGGAACAATAGTTTTGGGTGGAATAATAGAAGTGGAATCATTGGAAAAAATTCTAGATAGAGCATCCACTTTGCCATTACGAGATCCAGGCCGGTATGAGATTACAAAGTTGAATTGGTTGAGAAAGAGACTTCAACGAGTTTGGCGAGGAGATAGACACTTGGCAGATCTAACAAACTCCAAGTTACGGTGATCAGTTAGAACAATTATTTGCTGTGAGGTTCCTTGAAGGAGATGCCTCCATTCCTTAAATGCTGCAATAATGGGCAACAGTTCTTTATTCCCCACATGATAATTCTTCTCAGCGGGTGATAAACGTCGGGATAAAAAGGCACAGGGATGCAATAACCCCTCGTCTCCTGTTCTCTGAGACAGAATAGCCCCTATAGCACAGTCTGAAACATCTACTTCCACAATGAAGGCGCATTCTGGGTCGGGATGGACCAGCACTGGGGCTGTAGTGAACTTGGACTTTAGGAGACAAAAGGATTCTTGTGCTTGAGGAGACCAAGCAAAGGCATTTCTTTTCTTAGTCAACTGTGTAATAGGAGTTATGATCTCCGAGAAATTCCTAATAAAACGTCTATAAAAATTGGCAAAACCTATGAAACGTTGAACATCCTTTATGTTTTTTGGAGTAGGCCAGTCTACTATTGCTTTAATCTTGCTAGGGTCCATGTGTAGACCACGGGGTGAAATTATATAACCCAGAAATTGGATTTCAGTTTGATGAAAATCACATTTTTCAATTTTAATGTAGAGTTGATTCTTCCTTAGAAGATCCAGAATCAATTTCACATGTCTCTGATGTTCTTCCATAGAGTTGTAAAAAATTAAGATATCATCCAAATAGACGACTACAAACTGGTCCAAAAGATCTCTGAAGATATCATTGACAAGATGTTGGAAGGTAGCAGGGGCGGTGCAAAGCCCAAAAGACATCACAAGATATTCATAATGTCCATAACATGACCTAAACGCTGTCTTCCATTCATCTCCGGGTCTTATACAGACCAAGTTATAAGCGCCACGCAGGTCTAACTTGGTGAACACCTTTGCATGTCGTACTCTCTCCAAGAGCTCAGGAATCAATGGTAGAGGGTAGCGGTTCTTAATTGTAATTTTGTTAAGTTCCCTGTAGTCAATGCACGGTCTTAGAGAACCGTCCTTTTTTTTTACAAAGAATATGGGAGCCCCTGCAGGTGAGGAAGATGGGCGAATGAACCCCTTAGCCAGGTTTTCTTCTATGTTGTCCTTGAGGGCTTTTAGTTCGGGGTCTGCCAAAGGGTAAATGTGTCCAAAGGGTATAGGTGCACCAGGAAACAATTCTATGGGACAGTCATAAGATCGATGTGGGGGAAGCTTGTCGGCATTTTGTTTTTCACACACGTCCGCATAGTTCTTGTATACAGAGGGTAATTCTACCATTTTATTATTTTCAACTGGTTCTTTAGACTCTTGTTCAGAGTACTCTGTCGAAAGACCATCCTCCCCAGGGAAGCTTATTTCTTTAGTTTCCCAGTTGATGACAGGCTTCTGTGCTTGCAACCATGGTAGGCCTAAAATAACAGGAAAATGTGGAGACGAGATCAACAGGAAAGAGAGGACTTCACGGTGCTGGGGTGTTATAATGACCTCAAGTGGCTCCGTCTCTTGATCCACAGGCCCTGAGCTCAGTGGAGATCCATCTACGGTTTCCATTACCAAGGGTGAGAGTTTTTAGTTAAATCTGACCCCATGCTTTTGGGCAAAAGAAAGGTCCATGAAATTGCCACTAGCCCCAGAGTCCACCATAGCAGAGGCAGAAATCCACTGAGAATTAGTCAGAAACTTAATGGGAAGGAAGCAATGGGAGTCTTTATTTTCTTTCTAAATATGAGGGGCCACCGATGAGATGGAATGGATAACTGCTTTCTCAGATAATTCTGTTTCGGAAACAATTGATTCTCTGTCCGAAAAGTCAGGATCCATAATAGCTGCTACCAATCTCCGAGGGCGGCTAGGGCAGTTGTTAAGGAAGTGGTCAGATTTTCCGCAGTAGAAGCATAAGCTTTCCCGGAGTCTGTGCTCTCTTCTGTCAATGCTTTCACACCTTAGTATGGAATCTACTTGCATCGGCTCACTACCCGATTCCCTTTGAATCTTTCCTTGCGGTTTTAGAAATACCTACAGGAAAAGAAGGGTACTGCTTAGTATCAAAATTCAAGGTAGCCCATTTCTCTTGTTGTCGTTCAGATAGTCGGGTGTCAATTCTAATACAATGGTTAATAAAGTCGTCTAAGCCTAAAGGGGCCTCTGCACGGGCAAGTTCATCTTTTAATGCGCTGGAAAGTCCTTTCCTAAAAAAAGACATTTTCGCTGCGTCATTCCAATCAGTGTCGATAGCCCACCTCTTGAACTCCATTGCATACTCGGTGACGGGGCGTCTGCCTTGGCGCAAAGCTAGTAGTGCTGCTCCAGCTGTAGCACCTCGATTGGGATCATCAAACATTTGACTCATGGCATTGATGAAGTCTTCAAGGTTGTTCAGCCGGGGGTCTTGGGTCTCAATCAGTGGACTAGCCCAGGCAATGGCTTTATGTGTCAGCAACATGATGATACACAGGACTTTAGACCGGTCAGTAGGAAACTGGGTTGGATTTGCATAAAAGTATAGCCTACATTGATTGAGGAAGCCCCTGAATTTGTCACGGTCTCCGCCTAAATCTGAACAGTGGCAACTTAGGACTCATGGCAGGCACGGAAGTAGGTAGTACAGAAGCTTGAGCCTCCAAGTGAGCCATCCGGTCAGATAATGTCTGCACCGTCCCACATAGCTCTTGAATTGCTTGTCCATAAATATGGACATTGTGAGAAGTCTGTCCTTCAAAGGCATATTTGTTTTTAAAAGTCTGCATCTCGGCATGCATATTAGCCAGAGTAGACTGCAGCTGGTTAATGCGAACCTCCAAACTCCCAGTCCCAGCAGATTCCATTTTTGGCTTGAGTATCTTGTCACGATACTGGTGAATACTGCTGGAGTCCAATGGCAGAGACTAGGCCAAAACGCAGAAAGTCAAAGTCCAATCCGGGTCAGCAACAGGGAAGCAGATCAATGCAGAGTCAAAGTCCAATCCGGGTCAGCAGGTAGCAAGGATTTGCAGGGTAAACCGCAAGAGGAGGAACAAACCGGAGAGCAAGTTCCAGGCTAGAGAACTGCACAAGCCGGAAGTTAAACACAATACTCAAGCACTGAGCAACAGACCTGAGAGGTTTATATATCACAGGAAGTAAGATGGCACCCAGCTGAGACACGATCCACCATCTTAACTAAGGGAAAACTTAAGGGAAACAGTCCAAACTAGACAGGCGTAACAAGGCTATTCCTGACACTCTGACTAGCATGGCTGCCTCTCTCTCAGGGTGGCATGGAATGTAGTAAGTACAAAACATAAACACTGACCCATAGGAGCCCAGCCACCTACCTCAAGCCCACCCCCACCACCAGCCATAGGGAAAGCAGACAGCAGCCAGGGTGGGGCGATAATCCAGGGGTTAGAGGGAACAGGAGAGCACAGCAGGGCCACCATGCAAGACCCAATGATCAGGTACCCTTCTGGTAGCGGGTTCCTGATCCTCAGAGCTCAGACCCAGTCGGACAAGCCCCGGCAAGTTTGCCTGGACCCATGTGTGCTCACCTCATTTTGCACAATCCCACACTGATGCCTGGTGCTGAAAAGCCCAAGTGGCACCAATATCTCTGGTAGAATGAGCTGTGATCCAAAAAGGGGGTTACTTTACCCTGGCAGAATATGCTTGTACCACCGCCTGTCTGATCCACTTACTGAGAGTGGACTTGGCTGGTGGCAAACCTTTCCTAGAACCCTCTGTTAGGACAAAGAGAAAATCTGATTTCCTAAAGGATTCAGTCACAGCCAGTTAATACTTTATAGCTCTGACCACATCCAAAGCATGGAGGGTCCGTTCCTCATTAAGGTGAAAGGGAGAAACGACTTTAGGCAAAAAATCAGGTTTAAAGCGAAAAACCACCTTATCCCTATGCAGCTCAAAGTAAGGTGGTTTCATACAAAGCGCGGACAGCTCTGATACACAACACACCGAGGTGATCGCTACCAAAAAGACCACTTTGAGGGTCAACATAGACAATGCAGCATCGCACAATGGCTCGAAGGGAGGACCCTGAAGAGCAGATAGTACCAAATTCAAGTCCCACACCGCTAATACGCGGTGGCCGGACATGGGTAACTCCCTGGAAAAAAGTCTTGATCAACCTATGGTTGGCAATGGATCTCTGGAAAAAGATGGCTAAGGCTGAGACCTAACCCTTGAGGGTGCTCAGCTGGAGCCCCAAATCTAAGCCAAAACTCCAGGATCCTAGCAACAGAAAATATGTGGCAGGGAAGACTCTTGGTCTCGCACCAAGCAATATAGGCACGCCAAACTCTGTAGTATATCATAGAAGATTTGTTCCGTGCCTGAATCATTGTCTGCACAACCGTGGCCGACAACCTCTTCTCTGTCAGGATTGAGGTTTCAATAGCCAGGCCATCAAAGCCAGCATCCGTAAATTGGGGTGCAGCAGCGACCCGTATGTGAGAAGCCCTGGGTCGTCGGGCTGTAGAGATCTATTGACGTCTGGATTATGTCTGCAAACCAAGTCCTTCTCAGTCAGCGAGGAGCCACCAGGATGGTTGGTACCCCTTCCTGGGCTATCTTGCGCAGCACTCTGCTCAGGAGTGGACACGGAGGGAATGCATATAGAAATTTAAATTCCGTCCAAGGAATCGCCAGAGCGTCCTTTTCAATGGCCAGAGGATCTCTTGAGAGGGAGACAAACCTTGGAAGCTTGTGATTGTGTCTGGACGCAAACAGATCCACGTCCGGCTGACCCCAACGAGCGTGAAAGGTCTTGCTGCTGAGAGACCATTCCCCCAAGCGCGAGGCACTCCTGCTCAGGAAGTCTGCCTCCTGGTTTTCCACCCCGGGGATGTAGACCGCCGAGATGCAGGGAACATTCTCCTCTGCCCAAGTCAGAATCTGAGTTACCTCCTTGAGGGAACTCTTGCTCAGAGTCCCGCCCTGGTGGTTGATGTAGGCGACAGCCGTCTGATTGTCCGAGCACCAACCGGATCGCTCTCAGCTCCAAGAGATTTATGGGTAAGCGATTCTCCTGCGCACCCCACTGACCCTGGATCTTCTGAGTCTGCCAAACGCCTCCCTAGCCTGTCAGACTGGCATCCGTGGTAACTATCTCCCAATGGGGAGTCCAAAAGGACCTTCCCACCAGCAGGTTCCTGGAGTCCAACCACCACAAGAGAGACTGCCTGGCCAGGGGGGACAGCGAAAAGCTGTGTTCCAGGGACTCCTGAGTCCGATTCGAGACGGTCAGCAGGTTCAATTGAAGAGGTCCCATGTGAAATTGAGCGAAGGGCACTGCCTCGAATCAGGACACCATTAGGCCCACCAATCTCATCCCCAGACATACCTGCCACTTTACTGCCCTGAGGAAGAGACCCAGCGTCTCGGAACGCGTGGGCTCGCTGTACGGGGAGCTGAGGTTGTCACCATCATCCATTTTGAGATAAGTGATTATGGATTGTTTTTGTTACAGATTTATATCTCCTGAGGTTTCATCACAGATTGGTTGTTTTTGGATTATTATTGTTTGAGATTGATGCACTTTAGCACTTAGCACTTTATCATAAATTGGACTGTATATAGTTATAGTTAGTGTTAGGAGATATATGGGTATTATTTAGGGCACATAGGTTTACACTATTGGATGACTTTACATATGGTACACCCATGCCCCCCGGTGGCAGATTAGGTTATTACAGTTGTCTTATATGTTTTTTAGATATGTATATGTTTGTCTTGTAATTTCATATTTGAATCAAATTATTAAAAATCATTTTCTTACGAATATCAGTGTGTGCAATAGTAACATCTTTGGTTAGATATTCCATAGGGGTATTTGGGCTTCCCCCATTTTCTGTTTAGTCCCAGACATACCTGAGCGGTATCTATCGTCATTCCCAGGAAAGATCTCACTGTTGCGGGAGTGACAAAGGACTTCGGGTAATTTATTACCCAGCCGAAGGCCTCCAGGGTTGACAACATCGTCCGAGTATCGCTCTCGGCTTGCTGAAGGGACCGGGCCGCAATCAGCAAGTCATCCAGATAGGGTAACACACGAATGCCCTGGCTCCTCAGGATAGCCATGATGCCCGCCAGCACCTTGGTGAACACACGGGGGCTGAGGAGATCCTGAATGGAAGTGCTACAAACTGGTAATGCTGATCCTCCAGAGCAAACCTCAGGAACTTCTTATGTCCCTGGAAAATCGGGATGTGCAGGTAAGCATCCCTGATGTCCACCGTGGTCATGAAGTCGCCAGGCCGAAGCGATCTCACGGCCAACTGTAAGGTTTCCATGCGGAAATGTCTGACTCTGACAAACCTGTTGAGACCCTTCACGTCCAGTATCTGCCTTAGCGTTCCATCCTTCTTGGATGGAGTAAAATCCCTGACCCTGTTCCTGCTGGGGTACAGGGCAAAATCACACCTATCCGCAGGAGGTGTTGCACAGCCGTTCTTAAGGCTTGAGCCTTTAGCGGGGTCGGGATATCCTTGAACGGAGGAATTTTGTGGACGGCTTGGCTGCCAGCTCTATCTTGTAACTGGAGGACACTACCTCCTGAATCCACCGATCCGAGACATGACGTCTCCAGATCTGAGCAAACAGCAGAAGCCACCCCCCCCACCCAGATGGGTGAGGGCGCCCCCTCATGCCTGAGAGAGCTTGGCGGGGGGCTTGGACTTAGCTCCCCAGGAGGGGTTGGGTTGGCCGCGGGACCTACCTCTGGCCCAGGTATCTCTGCGGTCACCTGGAAATGAAGAACCCCTTCCTCCTCGAAAGGGACGATAGGAGGAGGAGTTCCGAAAGGACCGAGCAGGCTTCCTTCTCTGAGGGAGTCTACCATCCCTGATCAAAAGGTCCAAGCGCTCCCCAAACAGCCTGCTCCCCACAAAAGGGAGACTTGTGAGAGACTTCTTGGCAGCCGCATCAGCCAACCACTGCCGCAGCCAGAGCGAACGGCGGAGAGCAACCAGCAAAGCCGAAATCCTGGCACCAAGCCGGATCACATTATCCATGGCAGTAACAACAAAACCAATGAAATCTAAGCAGGGATGGATCTTAAACTCCTCAGCCCGCCTGCGAGCCTTATCTCTAGCCACAAGGTGTCTCACCTTCCTTCTTTTGGCTAGTGAGACAATTGCTGAGGCGCACACAGGGCGAAAGAGCCCCAGCAAAGGTGAACGCATGACAGACCAGCTGGTCTATGGGCTTGTCTGCTGGGTCACGTAAGGAAGCATTGTCAGGTGATGGCATAACAGTAGTGTTGGACAGACCTGACACAGGAGGGTCCACCTCGGGATGGTAAGACCATAAACGAACCAGCTCATCAGGGAAGGGATACCACCTATTCAGGCCCTTATGGACCGACGGTAACTTGTTAGGCCTTTCCCTTTCCTTAAGGATCATGTTAGAGAAGTGGGGCTGCTCTTGTCTCTCAGGCCTAAACAAATCACTCTGCTTCCTCTAGGGAGGAACAATGTGTAGTGTATCAAACACTGAGGAAAGAAACTTCTCCGTATCATTCGGGAGCCACGAATCCTCATCCAAGGAGGAGCCTGAAATACTGTCATTGCCAGCAGAATCCACTGTGGAACGTGAATCATCTGGCAACTCACCTTCCTCCGCAGAGCCCAAACCATCAAAAAGATCATCATCATTCGCGTAAAAAGGCTCCAGATGCCGCTTCTTACTCAAGGCTTTCTTAGGGGCCGTCAACAAGATCCGTTTCTCGAAACTGGCCAGCCTTTGCGCGAAGTCAGTATGAGACCCCTTGCTGGCTCCCCCTTCGCTGGGGGCTGAATGCAGCAGCGGAGGGTCCGGAGAGGCCAATTGTAGTATAGGGCTAGGGTCAGGGACGACTGCCCGCTCATGGTCCAAAATAATGCCTCTGGCGCATGTGGTACAAATGAATCCGCCCTCCTGCACAAGGGGCAAAGCCTGTCCTGCCCAAATGGGGCCCCCAGCTCACTATCCCCTGATGCCTCCGTTATGGTGATTTAAAATATTCAAATTCCATAAGGCTACAAGACTCTACTGGCCCAAGCCTATAAAACGATCCCTCTTATTAAAAAGGGGGACCGGGAAGAACCACAACCCTCAACCTTAAGCCCACGATCTATACAGGAAGAGAGAGCCCATGATCAGCTTAGGCATAATGCAATAGACAATCAATGCAGCCAAAAAAAGAGGGACTCACGACACCGACCGAGTGAATCCGCAGCCAGAAGGCCCCAGCAGCAGCAACAGTTCCGTAGCGTACAATCCTGGCCCCAAGCAGCAGCGCGCGCAGGCCAGCCACCTTCCAGAAGGATCCTGGGGGGGGGGAGGGCGTCGCCGGCATCAGGCTCTGCCCCCTCTGCGGCGCGTCATAGGAAGACGCCCGCCCCTTCAGAAAACTGCTGAAAGCTGGCCCCAATATGGCGGCGCCGCCCGAGGCCCACCGCACAGGTGGCTCATAATAAGCCTGTGGCCGGCTACCTTTTAGCATAAGGTCTGCGGCCCAGAGCCTAAGCTCTGCCGAACGCCAACAGACCCCGGAGTTCACCCTACCGTCACTGATCCCGTAGCAGCCAGAGGCTGGGAGGCAGGCGTGGGTCAAGAGGGATCCATGGAAAGCCCGACGGGCTAGGTGGCCCCGCTCTGCTGCCAATATCTGAGAGAGAGTGCCAATGATCTGATGCAGCCAAGACTGCAAGATGAACAACTGGGGAATGATAGAGGGAAAGCTGCCTTTATAGGGGGCCCGGAGGAGCTACATCTTTGATCTTGCCCCCCCCCCGAGCTTCTTGCGATCACTAGACAGCGTGACCAACACCCGTTAAAAGTAAAAACGGGTTTTGGTCTGGTTTAAGTCCCACATAGACCATAGCTGCTAGTCTGGGGCAGCAGAGCTTACCTTATTGTTAGTTCCACATCCAGCGCTGTGCAGCCAATCACTGTGCTCCTCTCACTGTGTCCATCAGCCACTGCACTGCCCCCCACTGTGACTGATGGCGAGGGCGTTGCCACATCTGAGGGACCTAGGAAGAGACCACAAGCGAGAGGATCTGCTGGGTGGCGCTGAATATAGATCTAACAATGAGGTAAGCCCTGCAGCCCCAGATTAGCAGCTATAGACTACATGGGATTTAAGGTGAGCATAGTTTTTTTTTTGGGGGGGGGGGCTGGAAATTGTCTTTGAGGATTGGCCCAAGGGCAGTTAACACTTCTGGCCAAACAAAGGTAAGGCAGGGAGCATAAATAATTGTATCAGTGCCTCAAGACTGAATTAAAAGCTGTAGTGATGATAGAAGTAATGTGGTTTGGTTTCTATTCCCTTTAGGATCCTGGCTACTCCACAGAAATGAAAGCAGAATCAGTGTCCCAGTATCAGTTCCCAGATGGAGAGATTTGGAAGAAACTAATAGCTGAGGAAAATATTTAAATAATGATGGGAGCTACTAACAGCCAATGAAATTTTGCCTAACAATCAGATACTTTGCCAACCTACACATTACCACATTCTTCACTGCCACACACAAACGTAAAAAAAAATTGTCATTTTTCTAAAATCCAGTTCAGGCCCAAGGGACACCAGCTACTGTTGCATCTGAATCTTCCATCAGTGACCAGCATACAGAAGAGATCACAAAAAGGACAGCATGAGACTAACCCCCCCCCCCCCCCCCCCGGCACCACTGGGATAAAGCAGACCTAAATCCTCTCTTGCAACTATCTGCCAGGATGGTTCTGGTTCACATTGGCACTAACCTCACAGCACCTACATTAGAGCAGAGCTTTGTCCATTGGGGGGGGGGGGGGGGGAGGGGGAGTTAATAACTATACACATCCAAAGCTCATCCAATAGGAGACATGCTTCAGTGAAGTGTGCAGCTATTTTAATTTGGTCTTCCTAGGGAACTTTAATTGTAGAGGAATCTCAAACTGTGGGATACCCCAGGAACGAGTGTTAAAAGGCAAATAAAGTAAATTTTTGACTTTTAGTTCAATTCAAAGTGAGTTGGGAGGCTTCAGTGCATAAACTCCTATTTTAATCAATTGGCTAGGCTTTTCCCAGCAAGGGGCAGACCATTCATGCAAATTTACTAGGTGGATGGAGCCTCTTTATAATTAAAGCAAAAACAATACTATAGAGACTGTAAACTCTGAAAAAGGGATGTACTCTTATCTCCCCTGCAGCAGCTTCTGGACCTGTACTCAGAGATCTGATCGTGTCTCTGACGTGCGCCAGTGATTATGCTTGCACATGGCTTACCGTGCGACTTGTGTGCTGCACTGGCAGTAAAGGGGAATATTCCTTTTATTATTGGATTACAGTCCCGCTCACTGCATATCAGACATTTTGTATACATGGTGTTTCTTCAGAGGTTTACATGTGGTGACAGAGGCACCTATATCTAGGACTTCAACAGCCTCTTTACCTCTGGCACTTCAGATGTAGTTCGGATTCTGGGCTGACCTATCCCAAATACACAATGAAACATTCTGCCCTGAGATTTTTTTTTTTCTCCAGCAGTGCTTGATGCATTCCTTGCACCATCCTTTTTTAAATTGTTATTTTAAAAACCCTAATAGGCCGAAGGGCACCAGCAATTGGGATGTCCCCCTGTGCTAGGGTCACCTTTTTAAAAAAGGGGTTAAAATTTTATGTAGGTTTAGTAGCACGACTGAAGTAAAGCTCTGCTATCCTTTGCTGCCAACTTACATTAGGATCTCTCCCTCCTTTGTTCAGTCATATATATATATATATATATATATCGGTGAAAATCTTCACTTTAGTGGAAGCCTTTGGCTTTCCAGTTTTGTTTAAAACTCATAGCACCTAAAGTAAAAATCCTGGGTTTTGGTCCTTGCCCCCGGGGCACACGGCACTCATCCCATCAGCATGCTCAAATCCACTAAGTCTTTTCGTCCAGGAGCTCAGCAATACAATCGGATCCAAGCGCACGGATAGCTGCATCCCCGCTATCCTCCATCCACAAATGCCTGGCGCAGTCACGTGTCCTGCTAGAGGGATAGCTGATTGCACATGTGCCGTTGGACCAGGAAAGGTGAGTTTATGGGCAACCTGGGTGGGGGGGGGGGTCAGCATCCTAATTCTGGATGCCCAGGAGGGGGGCAGATAAAGATGGGGACTCAATCAGCCCAGGAATCTTATAGATTGTCCCCATACAAGAACATACTAACTTTCTACTTTAGCCCTTGTGAAAACTGTGGCAAATGAGCAATTTCCAGTTGTAATGTATTCTAAGCCAAGCTGAGTCTAGAGCATGCAGTGGTCAGAGGCATCTGCCAAGCAACCACAGCAGTTTCCAGTTGGGTGTTTGCACTAATAGCACCAAGGGACAGAGTACTTTGTGCAGTCATGAAGAACTGGAAAGAAAAGGAGGTCAAAGATAATTTACATGAAGCTTTGGGTTTTGCATGTAAGTGAATACCATAGTGTGAGCCCCTCCACATGGTCAGGGCTAGAACCGTATACTAACACTTATCAAGCATATTGTATTTGTAAAAAAGCTTTTGTACAATAAATCAATTTATAATGTGTGCCAAAATAAGCTGTCACTGCACATTTATAGGCAAACAGTTCATTCAGCATGCACATGCAGCACAGGCAAAGTATGGG
Organism: Gastrophryne carolinensis; assembly: GCA_027917425.1. Taxonomy (NCBI): domain Eukaryota; kingdom Metazoa; phylum Chordata; class Amphibia; order Anura; family Microhylidae; genus Gastrophryne; species Gastrophryne carolinensis. The sequence goes on from CM051239.1 coordinate 321,781,655, forward strand.
AACATTTTGTGGACACACGATTTATAGTGCATAACATTGTGCAGCCATGAAAAACACACCCAATGGGGCAGATTTATATTCCAGTTAAAGCAAGGCTTCTAAAATAGTTACTGAAACATTTCAATATGACTAAAGTGCTATAGAGCTGTACAACTAAGAATCAATGTAAAATACACATTTGACACACTACACAGCCATTTCCATTTTAATAGTAGGATGCGGGTCATAGCCCTCAATCTGGAAATCTTCTGCTTTGAAATCATTGATATCTTCTACTTGACGAAGAATTTTTAACTTCGGAAATGGTCTAGGTTTTCTTTGAAGCTGGGGAGAAAAAAAAAAATACAATTGTGAGTACTCACCTGTAGAATTGTTTTTGACGGCGTCCTGTTCAGGTTGCTCCATTTCTGACATGTGGGTAATCCGCCACAAGGTGGCACAGTGACTGCAAGCTCCTCCCAGCTCCATAAGGCAGCCATCTCCCAAAATCTCCCAATAGTTCAAAAGCAGTAAAACAGACATGCTGGGAGGCCAGGAAACCAGATTACATCACATAGCTTCAGCATGTACTCTCTCATGAGAAAAAAACAAAGAGCTAAAGCCAAATACAACAGTAATCACCATAACAGGCAAACGGAGATAACAGAACAAGGGTGGGATGGAGCAACCTTAACAGGGCTCCTCCACAAACAATACTACAGGTGAGTACTCACAGAATTGTATTTTTCCCAGTGTCCTGTTCAGGTCGCTCCATTTCTGACATATGGGACATCCAAAAGCAGTGTCCAAAGAAGGATGGGATCCCCAGTGAGCAACAGCACGTAGTTCATGACACTACCGCCTGAAGCACCTTACGGCCAAAAACAGCATCAGCTGAGGCCCTAACATAAACCTTCTAAAACTTAGTAAAAGTATGAACTGAAGACCAAGTAGCGGCCTTACAAACCTGTTCAACCGATGCCTGGTGCTGAAAAGCCCAAGAGACACCAATCGCTCTGGTAGAGTGAGCCGTGATCCGAAAAGGAGATTCCTTCCCCTTGGCAGAATACGCTTGCACCACCGCCTGTCTGATCCACTTGCTGAGAGTGGATTTGGCTGGAGGCAGACCCTTCCTAGGGCCATCAGTGAGGACAAACAGAGAATCCGATTTCCTGAAGGGTTCCGTAGCAATCAGGTAGTACTTAAGCGTCTGACAATGTTCAAGGCATGGAGGGTCCTTTCCTTAGAATAAGAAGGCGCGGGACACAAGGAAGGCAAAACAATGTTCTCATTGAGGTGAAAGGAAGAAACAACCTTAGGTAAAAAAAATTAGGTTTAAGGCGAAAAACCACCTTATACTGATGCCGCTCACAGTAAGGAAGCTTCATACAAAGCACCGCCAGCTCTGAAAATGCGACACAGAAGTGATAGCCACCAAAAAGACCACCTTTAGAGTCAGAATGGATAAGGCAGCATCGCACAAGGGCTCAAAGGGAAGACCCTGGAGACCAGAAAGCACCAAATTCAAATCCCACACCGGTAACAGAGGCTTACGCAGTGGATGTACATGAGTAACTCCTTGGAAAAAAGTCTTGATAAGTCTATGACTGGCGAAGGATCTTTGGAAAAAAATAGCCAAGGCAGAAACCTGACCCTTGAGGGTACTCAGCTGGAGACCCGAGTCCAATCCATGTTGTAAGAACTCCCAAATCCTTGAAAGGGAGAATGTGCGACAGGGGAGACTCTTGGACTCACACCAAGCAATGTAAGCATGCCAAACTCTAATAAAACATGGAAGAGGATTTCTTTCGAGCCCAAATCATGGTATGCACAACCGAAGCAGACAGTCCTTTCTCCATCAAGATGGAGGTTTCAGCAGCCAAGCCGTCAAAGCCAGCATTTGTTAATTGGGGTGGCGCAGCCGCCCGAGTGAGAAGCCCTGGATCGTCGGGCATGACGTAGCAATCCACCGACATCTGAACTATGTCCGCGAACCAACGCCGCCTCGACCAACGAGGAGCCACCAGAATGGTTGGCACACCCTCCTGGGCAATCTTGCACAGCACTCGACCCAGGAGCAGAAAAGGAGGAAAGGCGTAAAGAAGACGGAACTCCGTCCAAGGAATTGCCAAAGCGTCCGTGGCGAAGGCCAGAGGATCTCTTGATAGAGAAACGAACTGTGGAAGCTCGCGATTGTGTCGGGACGCAAACAGGTCCACATCCGGCTGACCCCAGCAGCGACACAGAGTGAAAGATCTTGTTGCTGAGAGACCATTCTCCCAGACGAGAGGCCCCCCCTGCTCAGGGAGTCTGCCTCCTGGTTCTCCACCCTGGGGATGTAAACCGCCGAGATGAAGGGAACATTCTCCTCCGCCCAAGTCAGGGTCACCTCCTTGAGGGCTCGCTTGCTCCGAGTCCCGCCCTGGTGATTGATGTAGGCGACAGCCGTCTGATTGTCTGAACGGATCTGGTCCGCATGACCCCGTAGATGGGGAATCAAATCATACCTTGTAAAGCGCTACGGAAGTTGATGGCGCTATATAAACAAACAATAATAATAACAATAACAATAATAATATCAACCGTGGTCATGAAGTTGCCCGGGCAGAAGCGAACTCACAGCAGACCGTAAGGTCTCCATGCGAAATGACTCTGAGGCCTATCCTGGACCTGAAGGGTCTCAACAAGTTTGTCAGAGTACCGTTCCTTCTTGGGTACCGTGAAAAGATTGGAGTAGAACCCTCGACCTCGCTCCGGGTGTGGCACCGGACAAATCACCCCGGATAACAGAAGGCGTTGAACAGCCATTCTTAGACCCTGCGCACATTCTTAGACCCTGCGCAATCAATGGGTTCTGGGATATCCGCGACTGAAGAAATCTTGCGGGTGGCCAAGCTGCCAGCTCTATTTTGTAACTGGAGGAAACCACCTCCTGAATCCACCGATCCGAGACGTGAGCAAATAGCAGAAGCCGCCCCCCCCACCCGAATGGGGAGGGCGCCTCCTCATGCCTGAGGGGTCTTGGCAGGGGGCTTGGACTTGAATCCCCAAGAGGGATTGGGTCAGCCACGGGACCTACCTCGTCCCCAGGAATCTCTGCGGCCACCTGAAAAGGAAGAGCCTCTTCCTCCTCGAAAGGAGCGAAAAGTAGACTAGCCCCGAAAGGGCCGCACAGGCTTCCGTCGCTGAGGAAGTCTCCCATCCTTAGCCAGGAGATACAGACGCTTCCCGAATAACCGAAGCCCCAAGAAGGGAATACCAGTGAGCGATTTCTTGGCAGCGGCGTCGGCAGCCCACTGCCGCAGCCAGATAGAGCGACGGAGCGCAACCAGCAGGGACGAAGCCCGGCCGCCAAGCCGGACGCTATCGTCCATGGGCGAGGCTATAAAAGCAATAAAGTCCGCACAGGCTAGGAGATCCTTATACTCCTCCGCCCACTTGCGAGATCTGGCGATATCAACAAGACGTTTCACCTTCTTCTTAATGGCTAGGGAGACAATGGCTGCGGCACAAACCAGACGAAGGCCAGCACCAACAAAGGTGAAGGCGTGACAAGCCAGCTGATCCATGCGCCGGTCAGCAGGGTCGCACAAGGAAGCAGTATCGGGTGATGTCATAACCGTGGTATTGGAGAGCCCCAGAACAGGAGCATCCACCTCTGGGGGACGGGACCAAAGGCAAATCAACTCCTCAGAGAAAGGATACAGTCTGTCCAGGCCCTTCAGCACCGAAGGCAATTTATTAGGCCTTTCCCATTCCTTAAAAACCATTTTGGAGAAGTGGCCCCGTTCAGGAAAAAAACAGGACGCTGTCTCTTAGGCCGAAATAAATCCCCCTGCTTCTTTTTGGCCGCCTTCGGGGGTACAATGTGCAAGGTCTCAAATACCGCAGATAACTTCTCCGTATCATCAGGGAGCCACAAATCCTCACCCGAGGAAGACCCAGGGTCGCTGTCATAGCCACCCGGTCGTCGTCATCCTGCTTCTTACTCGCGCCCTTGCAGGCAACCAAGCGCAATAATTGTCTCTCTATGCTGGCCACTCGGATCGCAAAATCCGTTTGAGACCCCCTGCTGGCTTCTCCCTCACTGGGAGCTAAATGCAGGCGCGGGGGTGTTGGTGAGGCCGTAGGAAAAATAGGACTGGGGACCGCAGCACCGGCCGCATCCTGTTCCAGAACAACGCTTTTGGCGCAAGGTACACAAACTGCGCTGAGACCGCTCAGAGGGCATGTACCACACATGAGACAGAGCTTAACCCTCCCTGAGGGGGCCCCTAGCTCGCTATCCCCAGAAGCCTCCATTATGGTGATAAGTAGCAAAAGAATCGGGTTACAAGGCACCGACAGCCCAAACCCGTACAATCCCCAATGTAATCCTGCTAATAGATCCCTTTAATAAGAGACTGCCGAGAGAGGGGGGCGGATGAGATCAGCAGGAACCACAATACTGAGGATAATATGAGACCCGTCTGGAAGACACAAGGGAAAAAAAAACAAAAAAAAAAAAAACAAAAAACGAGCATCCCACAGCACATGCACGGAAAAGACAAAAAGGAACTGGACTCAAGGACCACAGAGGAGCCGAGCGCAGCGTCTGATCCTGGAAGGGCAGTGCAGCCAATCTCGAGGGAAGAACTCCAGATGCGCTCAGTCAGTATTCAGGAAGACTGCAAGGAAAATTGTGCCGATCGGGGCCGTTGAGAGCAGATGAAGCGGCGCCCCCCCCCCCCCCCCCCCCCACGAACCCCAGGCGCCGGGAAAGAAGAAAATGGCGCCCGGACAACAGAGAGAGAGGCAGCCTGAGGAGACCCTTCCCCTCCCCGGAGCACAGCACGCGCCCGCACAGGACGGCCGCCTGGCGGCTCTCATTGGGGCCTGCGCCCCCCCCTTCCCTCACAGCACCGGACAGGAGGAGAGGTGAGGAGGAGCAGGAACGAGGGAGGCGAGTACAAGCAAAAATGCCAAGACAGTTGAGACACACAGTATCAATAAAGCTTGTGGGTGACATGAGGGAGATAAGGGGTTCCTACGCACATTGCCTATGGCCGGCTACCCTTCGGGAGAGGGTCTGCGGCCCAGAGCATAGCTCTGCCGAACGCCTGACCCTCGACGTTCCCCTACCATCACCTGTTCCATAGCCAAGGCTGGGAGGCAGGATGGGTCCCCGGAAGAAGGTGGCAATAGGGATGCAGTGGCCAACAGGCTTGGGATGCCCCGCTCGCCTGCGATCAAGAGAGAGAAGTACGATCTTCGCAGTCAGACTGCAAGAATAATTCTGGGGGATTTTGGGAGACGGCTGCCATATATGGAGCTTCGATTTTCATCTTGCAATCACTGCGCCACCTTGTGGCGGATTACCCATACGTCAGAAATGGAGCGACCTGAACAGGACACTGGGGAAAAAAAAAATGTTTGTATTAGCCATGGACCAGAACACAGCTCATTTACATACAATTTGCCTAAAAATAGCTTTATGGGGACATTACCTGGAATTATACTTTCATTAATATATAAAAAGCAACATTGGCCAGTTAAACTAACTTGTTTTAAGAGAGGAGCAGCATATACATTTATCTGTAGTAAGAAATCAAGGTCGCTGAACTTCACTTCCACTTTAAGGTATATATGTCTACAGAAACTTGACTTACTAATCATACAAGTGAATTAGTAGCAACATGCAACTGCATCTCCAGCAGATCTCACAGCAATAGTTGGAGCAAACTTACTTGAGTTTTTAATGGTTCAACATGATTCAGGTACACATGAGCATCTCCCAGCGTGTGAATGAAGTCTCCAGGCTGATAAAAGCAAGACAGGTGCATATTAAAATCAAAACCAAGGCAATCCCCTAATCGGTAAACAGAATAAGGAGATCAGGAAGTAAGGTTGTACCTTTAGTCCAGTAACATGAGCAATCATGTAAGTTAACAAAGCATAACTGGCAATGTTGAATGGTACTCCTAGACCCATATCCCCAGATCGCTGGTACAATTGACAGGAGAGCTCATCATTGATAACATAAAATTGACAAAGTGCATGACAAGGGGGAAGTGCCATCTGGGGTAAATCTGCAAAAGAAACAGGTTAAGCATTTACAAAGATACACAGTTTATATGTTTGCCATGGGGGGGGGCAAGGCAGAGAAAGCCACTGGACTGAATGCAAAATGGGGATTTTGTTATCACATTACTGACCGCAGGTTCCGTTTCAAGCACAGGTGTCAAACTCTCTCCTCAATGGACATGTTTTTGCATCTCCACACATGCAAAACATGGGCCTGTGGCTGCTCCTTTGCTGTACACCGTGAAACAGTTTATGTCATCTATCACGAGCCCAGTGTCCCAAAACAGCCTGTTTTTTTGACTAAAGCTTTTGCCCAACAGGTAGCAGAATGACGTTGCATGGAAGCCATATGTTAATTCAGTCGCAAGCTAAACTGTCACATAATGGCAGTTTAGGTTGTAGTGCCTTTATATTTATTGCAATTCTGTTAAGGCTGACCCCCCCCAATGCTGAGCTATGCATACTTAGTACGACTGAAAGTTCAATCAAGAGAAAGGGTTGGCGAAAGTTATATTTTTAATTGATAACAGCTAATAGCAACTGTTAATGTTACTTTCTACTAGAAAAAGCATCTAATCCTTGTGGAAGGCTATTCCACAAATATATAGTTCTTATGGTAAAAAAAAAAATTGTCCCTTTAGAGGGGAGTTTGGTTGAAATAATTTGTCCCTATATCTTTTGTATTGGCCAAATGTATATATTTATACAAAGTTAATCATGCCCCCCCCCCCCAATAACCAACATCCTTCATTCCTTTTATTAGTTTGGTGGCTCTCCTCCGCATCCTTTCTATGAACGGGTGTCTGGAACTGGGTGGCATATTCCAGGTACTGTAACTGAATTTATCAGTTATGGAAAGCACAAGCGGTGGGGCTGCTCAACCAGGAAGTAATATGGCTGGCAGCATCTGGTACCTCCTGTTAGGGACTAGGACTGAAAAAAACACAGGCCGTTTTGGGGCACTGGCCTGTAGATAGAAGGTGACCACATGCTTCTTTTCTGAATACACGATCACTTTGAGCTTACTAGAGCTTCTCTTGTCATCTGACTACCAACTAACAGACATGTGCAAAGGCCTACTGCAATAGCATTGTAGGCAGTTACTAAAGGGTGGCATTCCACCATCCCCCCATGGAGTAGGTGAGCATCTTCTAGAAACATAGGTTGACAGCAGTCCTTAAGGGGAGGCGTGTCTTATAGGAAGAAAATATGGTATCTGTTCTACATACTAGGTAAATATTCATTGTATTTTAAAAACTAAATGACTTATAACAACGAAACATAACCTTTTGGGTTCCAGGCACACATGATTATCCTTCTATCATCTGGATTTTTCTTAATTGTGTCAATGACTCCTTGAAGCTGGTCTACTCCTTGCCCCGTGTAATCTGCAAAAACATTTAAACTAAGCTTAAAAGAAGGGGGGGGGGGGGGGCATTTGCACATCTAGGTGTGGGTCTTACCTGTATGATTGTCTTTGTACTCTGCACCAAAATGCCTCCACTGAAAGCCATATACAGGTCCAAGGTCTCCTTCCTCTCGAGAGGAAAAGCCCTGCTTATCCAGAAACTCCCTGGAGCCATTGGCATCCCAGATTTTCACACCTTTTGCAGAAAGCTCTTTGGCATCTGTAGAACCCTGGGCACAAAAAATATTTTGTAATATATATTTATTTCATACACTAATATAATATATTCTCCTTTTTGGTAAATAATTTGCAGATGTTTCTACCAGGAAACCTCTTTTGCCTAATAAACATCCCCCTAATCTGTGGCCACCTACAGATGTAAATATGCTCCAGCAGCAAGGGGGTATTTGCCCTGCATAGCACATGCTGAAGCAGGAATTATCACTTTAGGATTCACAAAATTACAAAATACATTACATAAAAAAATTCCTGTGTCCTTCCACCACCAGCAGCGTCCCCCGCTTACCTTGCAGCCGAGATGTGCCCTTGATCATTCAGAAAGGCCGGCATGGCTATAGGTGTGCAGGGATGCAGCGCAGTGACTCAACAAGGGCTCAGGAGGTGGTGAGTGGATCTGGGCATATGGAGGTTTCACACTGTGGGGCATCCTAATTCTGGAAGCCCCAAGGACAGGAAAGGATGTCCCAGGAGGCTAAATTGAGCTGGAGAAGGTCAATCCAATTGCTGTAGACCGGTCTATTCCATAATATTAAAGAGGACCACCACCCAGGATTTTCCCTCTTCCGGGTATAGTTTCTATGCAGCTGGGCATCCCGATTTAGGATAACACTGTATCCCCACAGATGCCTGGTGCAGGTAAACGCCCAAGTAGTGAAATGGGGATGCAGCCACAGCCCGCACATGTGCTGGCCATGCGACTATTTCTGTTATCACGGGGTTTCACACAATAAGACTTCCAAAATTGGGATGCCCCAGTAACGGGGGGGGGGGGGGTCCTGCTTCCCTGAAGTTTTTTAGGCCACGTTTGTTTTTTTCAAAGGGCGGTGGGACGAGGGGTAATAGTAGTAGTTACCTTAATGAACCACAGAAGTTCCTCTAACACTCCTTTCCAGAACACTCGCTTTGTTGTCAGCAAAGGGAACTGATCTATAAAACACATACAGAAAAACACCGCGCTTGTTCTCAACAATAAAGATTAGTACAGTATAGTAACAACTTAGAAATTGAAAAAATGCTCAAACGTGCTGGACCACTTATTCCTCCAGTCCCTGCATAAATATTGTAAAGAAGCACAGAGCAAAGAGTCCAATCCTTCCACCAATAGGCGGTTCCTAAATCCAACAAGAAGAATACAGCGATCCCAGTGTGCATGCACTGGGCATTTGACAAAGTTGGAATAACCAACAAAACGCATTAGGCGGAGAAGTGTGGGACTGTCATCTCTGTATCCTCTGAAGTGAACCTGTTTATTCCCCTGCGAGCGGCCGCGTAGGGGACTTGGGGGAACACCTACCAGAGTGAATTCTTAATGCTATTAATCCGCATTTGTTTGTGAGTGCATCTAAGTTTTATTAAATCATTTCTTTGAATCTATCAGAGTTGCACTAGATATTCTCTGTTTTCTCTCCATATTCCACTGCCATTTGGATTGTACCGAGTGCACCATTTATACAGATTGGAAGTGGATCCAACAGTGTACCTTGGAAAAAAATCTCCTTACTGCAGGAGTCTTGACTCCTGTTCTGCCCATTATCCTTCATTAATCTGGTAAGACTATTCCTAAAGTGGATTTTGTGCATGCACACTGGGATCGCTGTATTCTTCTTGTTGGATTTAGGAACCGCCTATTGGTGGAAGTATTGAACTCTTTGCTCTGTGCTTCTTTACAATATGATCTATAAAACAAATGCACAATAACCTTCTGCCTGAATGGTAGCCAGACAAAAGCAGATGCAGCAAAAACTGCATTTTAAGGTTCTCTGCTTCAGACTCGTCAACAAGACCAAAGTTCATCCAATGTGAAAATAAAGACAAGCAGCAGCAGGGTCGAGGAGTTCTGATGCTCAGGCTTAAAAATCCTTATTCAGCAATGGGACTATAGGGCTGATTAAGCAAAGTGATATTTTTTTCCTTCTTGTAGTCATCACCATTTGTAGCTTATTTATTTTAGCTTATTTAATTTAAAAAATGTGCACAGCTAAAAATGGTGCCGAATCGCACTAAGGAAAAAAAAAAAAAATTCTCACAAAAAAACCTGAGAAAAAAAAAATCCCCATTAGACTTACCTTAACGGTTTTTCTACGAATCCTTCATGATGACCCATGGAGAGAGGTTCCACCCCCGGGAGTAGACAAACTGAACAGAGTTTAAAAACCCCACCCCTAATTCTCTACCTCAGTCTTAAAGTGGACCGAAACCCACGCCGATCGATTCCCTCCCTCCGGGGCATGGCAAATATGCGAACCACATCCCCCACTTCCCTCTAACAGGGCGCATGCCCACGCCAGGCATTTGTGAACAGCCCGGCGCGGGCACGCTCCCTGTTAGAGGGAAGGGGGGTATGCAGCCGTCAGCACGCTTGGAGACGCTCGCCGTAGACTAAGTGACATCAGCAGATCTGAGTGTGCTGATTGGACGAGCAGCGGTGCATGCGCCTTAGGACTGGGTTTTGGTCCCGAGATTTCCCTCCAGGCTCTCCAACAGGGATTTGGTCAATCTGGAAAGTTGTTTAGATCTTGTTCCTCCCTGGTGGTTTAGAAATTTAACTACCGTTATGTTGTCTGAAACAATCTGGATGTGTCTGCCCAGTACTTCCAACTCTAGTTCCCTCAGAGCTTCCTTTACAGCTAAGAGTTTCCTAAAGTTGGAGGACTTCCGGGTCGTGGCTCTTGTCCATTGCCAATGATCTCCCCAGCCAAAGGAATTTGCATTCCTATGTGCTCGTTTAGCCATTGGGTCGTTTAAAGACCAATGTCCCATGTCTTCAAAGGACAGGTCAGACCTTTCAGAAACCTAGGCGTTTTAGGATCCTGAAAGCCCCGTTACAAAGAATCCCGCAGAGACATAGGCTGGGGTTTCAATCTTTAGCATGGTAAAGATGGCCCAAATGAGATCAGGCGTGCCTTGTACCACAAATCTGAATCTAGAACTGCCAGTGGTCTCCATCTTAGCCGATTGTTCTATGTGACATGAGCAAATAGATTTACCTGAAGAAGCCAACTCTTCTTCATCCTATGCCCTCACCCTAGGGGGAAACCTGGGATTACCTCAGATGATTGCTTTCGGACCCCTGACCTAGGCACTGTACTCTGGACAAGCTGGGGTTGAAGCTTGGGGGGGGGGGGGGTTGGCCAGGCAAAAACTGATCTAATTTGGATTTGTATGAAGCAGATGTGCTCAAAGAATTAATATTAGGCGTAACCACATCCTGGAGACAATGTGTACATTGTGGCAGGATACAGGTAGGGGCCTGTCTAACTTCCTTAGAAATCTTGCGCTCCTTAACATCCTTATTTCCCTTAGGATTTTTAGGCTTTGCATGCTTCTCCTTTCCCTCATTAGCCTGAAAAGGAATAACATACGGTCATTAACTAGGGACCTAGGTTCCTCCTCCTCCTGCACCAATAATCACCCTGTGTAAGGAGCACTTATGGAGTCCTGAGAATCACCACCGCCCATAGCTGTTGAATCGCAGCAGCTGCACTTTGACAATCTTTTTGTGAGTTTCCCTGTTTGGCTTCTCCTCTCTCTCCTTAGCAGAGAAAACCCCAGGCGCTTCTGGCACAATAATGGGCGCCTAAGGAGGACGTCATGTGCACATGATGCCAAGTGACGTGTCTCTCGCCTTCAGCACTGTCACTAACCAGAAGAGAAGGAAATGCCTCCAGCCCACTGCCCTCCTACTGGCTGGAAGTGCCCCCAGAGCCTGACCCAGAATGCCATACTTACCTTGAAACTGCTGCAAACCAGGTACCCGACAGCACCCATTGTCCAATGTACCCTGCTTTGACACCTGCCAGGGAACTCCATACCCATCTGTCCAGAACCTACACTAGATATGGAAGGATAGTGCCCACAATGTCCCCCCCCCCCCCCCCAAATATAGGGGACAACCTATGGGGATCCAAAATTAAAGTGGAATAAAAGCCAGGCAAAAGGGGGAAATGCATTTTGGTCCACTTTAAACTGGACCAAAACCCAGGATCCTCGGTTTTGCTCCTGGGAAACCCTGTAGTCACCCATTTAACGGATCTGCTACCGCCGACTCGTTTAAAACTTAGCTCCAGCAGACCCTAGCTAAGCAGCCTTGAGCATGCCCCACTACCCGCTAACAGGGAGTGTGCCCACACCAGGCAATCACAAATGCTTGTCACTGGTGCGCACCTTACTAAAGGTATAGCAGGGAGCGGCCACTGCTCAGGCATGCACCGCTGGAAGGGGGAAAAAAGGTGAGTTTACCCGGCAACCTGGGGGGAGGGGGGGTCACAGCAGGGCATCCCAAATCTGGATATCCCATGCGGGTAGAGAAAAATAAAGGGGCCCAGGAATCCTACAGATTCCAGGGTCGTCACTTGGGTTGAACCAAAACCCAGGATTTTGACCCTTTCACTCAACCCCCAGATTGCCCACTTCAACTCACCTCTTCCCGGTCCTACAGCGCATGCACGGCCGCTCATCCAGTCTGCGCACTTGGAGCCTCGTCTAAGGCCAGTGGCTCCAAGCGCGCTGATGGCCGCATCCCCACACCGGCCATTTACAAATGCCTGGCACGGGCATCTGCCCTGCTAGAGGGATAACAGGGAAGCGGCCACGGCTCACGCATGCGTCGGACTGGAAAACAAGGTAAGTATGGGGCGACCTGCAGGGTTTCACACAGCAGGGCATCCCCACTTTGGATGCCCAGGGGGGAGGGAATCGATCAGCCTAGTAATCTTATAGATTTCCAGACCAATTGTGGGTTTTGATCCACTTTAAAGGAAAGTTTGTATTTGGTAATTCGTAAAATATGGAAGTGGTACTTCATGCACAAAAAAAAAAAAGTGGGTAAGCAGGAGGGGGCAAAGCTGTGCCAGGATCCATCACCAAAAAAAGAAAGGGCTAAAGGAGAACTCCATCAACCTTATTATTAGCCATTGGGCAATAACATACCTACCAACTTTTCAGGTTGGGAAAGAGGGACATTTGTTGAATTAGACCACGCCCCCTCATTGAGGGATGGATAGGAGATACATTGTAACAGTTAAAACAACAGAAACACTTTGAATAGGCAAAGGAATCATTTATTGCTGCAGATCTGCATATTACACCTCAAAGAGTGAGAATATGTAACTGAAGCCACGCCCCTCATTGAGAATTGGGTTAAACCACGCCCCTTCACTGAGGGATGTGTGAGGCCACACCCCTCATTGAGGGATGGATAGGAGATACATTGTAACAGTTACTACAATAGAAACACTTTGAACGGGCAAATTAATCATTTATTGCTGAAGATCTGCATGGTACACCTCGATGAGGGACAAATGAGAACAATGAGGGACAGGTAGACATGGACTCAAAAGAGGGACAGTCCCTCCAAATCAGGGACAGGTTTGCAATATATAACAGAACACACAAAAGCTCTCCATTCTAGCTTCACTGAAATTGCACTACTATGGGGACCTCACCATAGCAGCCATGCTGGCACCTATAGTGCTACTCTGTGGCAAGCCTCTATTGTCACCGCTAGTGAGGAGCACACTCACCTCGCAGGCTGTAGCGGGCCTGCATACCGAACACCGAGATGGTGCCGGTTCCGGTCCGGTCTTCCTTTCGGTAGCCGCGTTGCAGAATGTGGCGAATCTGCTGCAGATATTGCTGCTCGTCATGTGGCAGCGGCTCCTCATGGCGGGTCTCCGGCTTCACCTCCTGCAGCGAGACATGGTAACAGAGCGGGAAATCTGACCTAGCACGCACCTACCGCAGCCTGACCCGCGCCCATACACCTACCTGCTCTGAAGCTACTGGCATTGTCTCTCAGCAACGTTACAAGGAAATGCAAGGTTCGTTTTTGGCGCCTGTTTAACTCCCGCGCAATTCTGACAGGATGCAGTGGGTGGAGCGACCGCCCTGCTCCTCGTCATCAATTATATTATTGTCAAATATAGTGATACACTCTGGGGTCATTTATTTTTATCTCACTATTATCTGCATAGCAAAATCGATCAAATATTAATAGAGGAAAAAGTGATTCACCTCACACCTTGGAGAATGATTGGATGGCCGATTAGAAACTTTCATAGTGTTTGAGCTGAAAGAATGTGATGCAATGAAACTGAAATGGTAAATAAGAATGGAAAAAGGGGACCTCCTCAAGTTAAAGCGGACCAAAACCTAGATTCCCGGCCGATCGATTCCCTTCCCCCGGGGCTTCCAAAATCAGGATGCCCCGCTGTGTGCAACCCCCCAGGTTGCCACATACACTTACCTTGTTTCCCGGTAGCTGCGACTGCATTCCCTCTAGCAGGGCGCGGCAGGCATTTGTGAATGGGTAGCTGGGTTGCGGCCGTCTGTGCACTGATTGGACGAACGTTTGCACATGTGCAGTAGAACCGGGAAGAGGTGAGTTTGCTGCTGCGATCTGGAGGGTTTCACGCAGGGGGAAAGGACCAAAACCCAGGATAGTCAAAATTCTAGGTTTTGGTCCACTTTAAAAGTGGCTGGAGCCCCCCCCCCCCCCTGGTTTTGATGTATCCCCCTGGGGCACCACAGTTTGGGGTCCCCCGTTGTGTGAAAGGTAGGAATATCAGGTGACTTGGGATTTCACAGAGCAGGGCATCTCAGTTCGGGATTCCCCCGGGGGAGGGAGTAGGCCTGCTTTGAAGTCTCATAGTCAGCCAGTCTGGATGTGACACAAGGCACCATTTTTTTTATTTATCTTATACCGCAACAGCCAACATACCTCACTAACTGACATCACTTCTGATTGGGCTGGAGAATCCTGTTATGTGCTGTCCTCGTCGCTGTCCACCACTTGTCCCTGTCAGCTCCAGTCCTCACCACCTCTCTGCGCTTGTCCTTGGTGCTTCCAGTTTGTTGCTAGCCCCCCTAAGTCCAGAGAATTGGGGCTCCAAAGTAGGTCACCCTGAAAACCGATGCACCACAAGGGGTCCAATTCTGAGCCTAAACTTACAGGTCTAAGTTTAGCTAAGATCTACAGCTACAGAACAAACCCATCCACCGTTTTTTAGACCCCAGCCAGCAACAGTAGCAGGACTTTGCGGTAGCGCCAGTTGCATCCACATTCCCTTGCAGAGGTGCATACTTGAAGTCCTCCTCTTTCCGACACCTCCGGTGAGTTGCTAGCCCCCCTGGATGCGGAAAACCAAGGCCCCAAATCATCCTGGGAATCAATGCACCATGCCCAGGATAATACACTTCCGAGTGCCAGATCTGTGGACCTAGCAGGGCTAACGACCCACAGAGGATGTCGTTGGACAGGAATACACCCCAGCAAGGGCATGTGGATCTGGGCCGACAGGACCAAGCAGCGGTACTGCAAAGTCACTTTATCTTTGCTTGCGGATGCCAGAAGGTGGTACATTTCAGAGTCCTGCATCTCCAGGCCTTGGGGAAGAACACCACTGGAGATGTTGTTGGAAAGGGGAGAACTTCACGTATACAGTCCTGCAAGGGCATGTGGATTGTGGCCGACCAAGCAGCAGTACCGCAAAATGGGACGCCAGAGTGGTACATTTCCAAGTGCCGGATCTCGGAACCTAAGGGGGCTAATGACCCACTGGAGGTGTCATTGGAAAGGGGAGAACCTTAGGTATACACCCCTGTGAGGGCATGTGCATCGGGGCCAACCGGACCAAGCAGCGGCACTGCAAATTACGGTACCCCCAACTATAGCCCTAACGTTGGTGGAGGCCCTCTTGCAGGGCAAATGGTGGAGGCCCAGGGGTGCGTGTCCCTTGTGTCCGGCCTATAATCTGGGCATGTAGATAGTTCTGAATGAAGTTTGCAGAGGCTCTGCAGCCATTAGAGGTAGACTAGTTTGTGTGTCTTAAAGAGGAACAACATCCAATTAAATTACTTTATTGGGTGCTGTTTACCTCTGGTGGGGCATCCTGATTTGGGTTGGTCCTTTCCCCCCTTCCCACAGCGCATGAGTGGGCCTTCTGAGTGAATTGTGTTCCATTCAGATTTCCTGACATCAGTGTGGCAAGGAAATCTGAATAGAGCGATCCCCACGAGCCACATCTCTACCTTCTTTTGCTGGGGCGTGTCCATGCCAAAGGCTAGCCTAGCTAGAGGAACGCTGGGGGTGCGGTGTGGGCTCGTGGAAGATGTGAGAGGAACGAACGATCTGGGGGGGGGGGGTTCACACAGGAGAGCATCCCAATTTATGAAGCCCCATAAAGAGGTAGAACAACCCCCCCAAGAGTCTTATAGACTTGGGAGGGGTGTTGCTCCTCTTCAAATGTCTTTGCTCCATTATCCAACTGTGTTTGAGCCTTAGGTCACAATTTTTAGGACCTTCTGATAGAGTTCATGTTTCCATCAATAAAATGGACTGCCCATGTAGAAAAAAACCTCATACTCAATTTTTCTCCCCCACAACATTTCCATCCTACTCCAGCGGGGGCTGAATTTTAAGTACCATGGCAACCACCGTAGGGCAGACATAGGGGACAAGCGGCACCACCAATCCAATGAAGGGGCATGCTATAGACTGGTGCTTTTGTCACCGTGACTGATACAGAGTTTAAAAGACATGTAGATGGCAAGGGGGGGGGGGGGGGGGAATAGATGGCATGTGGG
This sequence comes from Gastrophryne carolinensis, assembly GCA_027917425.1. Lineage (NCBI taxonomy): Eukaryota > Metazoa > Chordata > Amphibia > Anura > Microhylidae > Gastrophryne > Gastrophryne carolinensis. Next base: position 321,797,928 of record CM051239.1, read on the forward strand.
GGAAAAAGTTGGTATTAAAAATCATCCATGTCCTTCAGAAACAAAGCAGCCCCAGACCATCAAACAACCACCATGTGATCATTGAACTTAAAGTGACCTTAAAAAATGCCATCAGCCATCCAACCCCTTCATTTCTTGCAGGCTGAATGCCCCCTGTTCTCCGGTGCTGACAGTGTGCTCTCTTGGTGGCTTCAGTTTACTCCTCAGCTTCCAGTCCCAGGCAAAAGCTTTTCTTCCTGCAGCACCTGGTGCGTACACAGTTCTTCCAAATGATCTGGTCTTGTAGATCTAGTCCCATACCTTGCTTGCCCACACTTTGGCATCAAAGCAATGCCTGGCACATCTCTTTGTCAAAGGGCCAAACCTTTAAACTTTTCAGGGTGGGAAAGAGGGACAGTTTTTAAATTAGGCCACTTGAATAGGTGAATTAATAATTTATTGATGCAGATCTGCATGTGAAACCTCAAATAGCGACAAATGTGAACAATGAAGGACAGGGGGACAGTCCCTCCAAATGAATGAATTCAACAGCGGGGGGAGAGGGGGTAGGTCCACCTGGCCTGTTTGTCTGCAGATGGTGGACAGCCTTTGGAAGAATACAAACATCTCATGCACAGTGTGTGACCCTATCTCCCGCCCCTCAATATGGATTGGCATCTGGGTGCGTGGAACTCGAGCCTTGGTCCTCGTAGGGGACGTGGTGAAGAAGCCTGGAGGAAGGAGGTAGTGTCCATGTGGAGGAGCTGTGGGAGCTCCCTAGTAGCATTTCCCGCTCAGGTGGGGGACATTCCATTGGAGGTGAGTGTTTGGGGAGTTCTGGGAAGTGTTAGGGACCCCCACCTGAACTTTGCTGAAGTGCCAATAAAGGGGGAATTGCCCAGAATAGAAACTTGCAGATTGCTCTCTGCATTGCTAACCACCTGGAGTCCAGACCCGCATTGGACAGCTGCCTGTTGGGAAACCTGAGTGAGTACTGCTTCCCTGTGTCCCTAAGCCTCCAGTGTAACGTCCCTTGTGGGTCTGCCTCTGAACCAGTCTTCCCTGCCCCTGTCTACTTTGAGCATTTTCCCTCGTGGGGGCATCCCAAAGTTGTCCGGCGTGTCCGCTACACAGGAAGTCTCTTTAAAATAAAAAAATAATTCTATACTCAATTTCTGTCCCCTGCTGCAACCTGCCTGGTGTCCAGGTCTCGTACACTGGTCTCAGCAAATGGGTCTCTAGATATGCTGGTACACCCCTTCATTACAGTGAATATTGTGGCGCGGATTGTTGGAAGTGGACTATTGCTTTTTTTTATTTCTTTTTTTATAATCAAGTTTTAAACTGAGCAGTCCCATATGCTATGTGCATTAGTGGAAAATGTGTAAAATAATAGGCATAAAATGGGACTTCCTTTTTCTTGATGGGATAAGTGCAATCAGTGGCGGACTGGGGCCAAAAATCAGCCCAGGACATTACCAGCCCGGGCAGCCCATGACTATCCCACAGCATCCCCACTGAGCCCAAGTGTCCGTATAGCAATGCGGGGTGCAGGGGTAGATATGGCCAACTTGAAGGTGCTCAAGCTTTTTTAGTATAGGGGCAGATAATGTAATTTAAGGCTTAGGGATTGGAGGCAGTGCATCACTGCGCAATATGTGTGTTTGGGCCTGGCTTCCTTGCTGTGTGTGCTACGACAAGGGCAGCCGCTCATTAAACAGCACAACTCTATACCATAGAATCCCCTGCTCCCTTGCCATACTCTCTCACTCCCACAGACATTCAAGTCTGCTGGGCACACAGCAAGAAAGGCATGTGTTGTGGGATTAAGGCCTCAAGATCATAATATGGCAATTCCTATGAGCTTCACACAGCAGGGCATCCTGAAGGGGGATAAGAAAAGGGGTCATGTCCCAGTGTTAGATAAAAGATTTAGAGTTTCACACTAACCTCACAACTTTGTGACCTTAAAGAAACATTCTACAATGTTCCTATCTTGGCATCATTTTGAAATTAGTGCCCACAACAATCGGCAAAGCTGGTCCAAATTTTTCTATTTTATATAAGTAGGTGAAAAGGTTCACGGGCAAGGCACATTATTCTTTGTGTACATCCCGTCCCGTTCCGGAAGATATCCTTACTCATGGGTTATTCATCTTCAGATGTCACGTGACTGCAGATCAGAAAAAAGTGGCCCCTCCCGGCCTATATATACGGAGGCACCTCCCACAAGACCCCAGTTTTTCTCTGCAGTCTCGGACTGCCAGGACGAGAAAGTGGCTCTTTCTTTTCAGGCAGGTGAGTGGGGTCTTTGACCCTATGGACCTGTTGAGCTATTCCCTACCCATTCTGTATTACTTTAATGCCTCCCAGCCTTGGCTGTAGCGTTCGGGTGACAGTAGACAGCACCATTTAAGGTGCCAAGGAGCTATGCTCCGCCGCAACTCCCCCACCAAAGGGTAGACGGTTTAGGCTATGGTGAGCCTTATGGGATGCCCTGCCCACTTTTGTGTACCTGTCTCCCTTTCCATCTTTAGTGGTTCCATTACCGTTGTCTCCCCTCGTTCCTCTTAATCTCCTTGGGGAAGAGGGGGGTTTATTTATTACATGCAATATTGTGTGGCACCTTTGGGTTTTATGTTCTGTTTTTATTTGGAGTGTTCCGTGTTTAATTTGATAGAAATTTGATAGAGCCATTGGCTGTCCAAGTCATGTGAGCGCGTTCCTACACGCTCTTCGGAGGGAGGTGGGCGGGGCGAGTGACGCATTTTGCATCGCTCCCCCGCGGCCCGCCCCTCGAGGTGTATGTCTCGGCGCCATTTTATCTCGGCGGTGCTGCGTGAATGACGCTCCCGTGTGCGGTCTGTAAGTGCCCTAGCGGGCTGTTTTTGAACTTTTAATGTTACATTCTTGTGCTTACGGGATTTTATTTTGTCTTTTAGGCCTATAGAACTAGTGGTTACTCCCGGCCTTTAGTTTTCATTAAGGGAATTTGTCTTATATTCTAAATGCTCCCACTTCCCTTGCGGTGCATAGCGGGCATCCCGGGTTTGCTTTGGCATTACTCCCATTTGGCCTTGTGAGCCATAATAATCACCATATGGAGGTTTCTCAAGACAACGAGTCCGGGGTTCCTTCAGGACAAGGCCGGTTCTGTACTGATTGTGGGATTTCCCCTGTACTAGGCAACTTCAAGGTCTGTCTCTCCTGCGCCCAGCAGACTGTTGCGCGGTTGTCTGGGATGCCCCTGCTGAGGGCAGCTTCCCCTGAGACCTTGCCTGCTCCCTCTCTCTTGCATTCGGCTCCGGTTGTGGCTCATGCTTCTGGGGATGCCCAGTCTGAATTCGCTACTAGATTGGCTGATCTGGAGAGGCGTATGGGTAGTTATGAGCCGCACAAAGCTATTGGCAAGACACGGCATTTGATGGATAATTCCTATGTTTGCCTATGACTTCTCAAGCGCTGGAAGACATTGTTGGTTTTTCCCCAGAGGGGGAATTATCCTCTGAGTCTGAATCTGAGGATCACAATAGGTCTTTTGATGAGCCTAGGACTGGGTCCAAGCCTTAGGATGCAGCTGATACTGACAGGCTTCTTGCCCATTTATTTGAAGTGCTTGAAATATCTCCCCCTGTTGCACCCCCCCCCCCCCCCACAGCAGCAGGGAGAATTATTTTGCTCTGCTAAACTGTGCTGGGAATTCCCTGCTCAGGCTCATTTTTACAATCTTGTTTTGCATGAATGGGAAAAGCCCAGCAGACTTCCAGGTGTACCTAAGAGCTGGGACAAGAGGTATCCCTTTCCCCTGGATACCTCTAAATTATGGTGTTCCCCTCCTGAGGTAGAGGCGCCAATTCTGGGATTATCCGACACCTCTGTGGTGCACTCACCTGACACTACCACCTTAAAAGATGTGGAAGACCGGCGCATTGATCAGCTGGCCACACATGGTTTTGCCTGTGCGGGGACCACACTGCGCCCTGTGTGTGCATCTGCTATTACTACTGTGTCAATTAGAAGACTGATCAGAAGTGCCTTGGAGGGTGGTTCTGCGGCATTAGGCAGAGATATATTTAACTGGCTTATATATTGTGAGGAATTTACTTCTTATGTTCTTGCTGCCCTAGAAGATGCCATTAGAATGTGTGCCAGAACCTCTGCCTTGCTGGTTGCCTTACGCCGTTCTGTTTGGCTGCGCCAATGGATGGCTGATATTGCTGCTAAGAAGGCTCTTACCGGGGCCCCTTTTGAAGGACTGCGCCTTTTTGGAGAACGTCTGGATCTGTTTGCCAAGGAAGGTAAGCTGCCTCAACGCAAGAAGCCACTCAGGCCCTTTCGGGGGCCAGAGTTGCTCTCTCCCCCTTTTATTTCCCCAGAAGAGGAAGGGGAGCTCCCCCCACGGGAGGCCGTGGTGAGTCATGGGGCAGAGGCAGAGGACGTGGCAGCCCGGTCTTTCCTGGGGTTCTAAGCCAAAATCCTCTCCCAAACCACCGCAAGCATGAAGGCGCGCCCTCACCCATCCGGGTGGGGGGACAGCTTCGGTTTTTTGCGCACATCTGGCGACGTCTTGTCTCAGACCAGTGGATTCAGGAGGTAGTCTCCTCCGGTTACAAGATAGAGTTTATCGCCTGGCCGCCCCCAAGATTCACAAAATCAAGGATGGCTCAGGACCCCCTGTCAGCTCAGTGTCTGTGCTTGGCTGTCCAAAATCTACTGGATTTGCCCTGTTCCTCTGTGAGAAAGGGGCATGGGCTATTATTCCAATCTTTTCACTGTTCCAAAAGAGGACGGATCATTCAGCCTATCCTGGATTTAAAGCTCCTCAACAAATTTGTCAGGTTCAGGCACTTTCGCATGGAGACTGCGTTCTGCCATAAATTCTCTTCGCCCAGGGGACTTCTTGTCCTCTATAGACATCAAGGATGCTTACCTTCACGTGCCAATTTTTGCAGGCCATCAAAAATTTCTCAGGTTCGCAGTGGAAGATCAGCATTACCAGTTTGTGGCTCTGCCATTCGTCCTTACTTTGGCTCCCAGGGTGTTCACCAAGGTGTTGGCGGGAGTAATGGCTCTGCTGAGGTCTCAGGGCATTCGCATTCTTCCTTATCTGGACGACATTCTTGTAGCTTCCCAGACTTTACAACAAGCAGAGTTGGATGTTCGGACGGTCATCTCCACTCTGGAAAAGTTTGGATGGGTGATCAATCTTCCCAAATCTTCCCTGTCTCCTTCCAGGATAAAGACTTTTCTGGGAATGACTCTGGATACCTCTCAAGTCAAGGTATTTCTCCCTCAGCTGAAGATAGAGGGTCTTCAGGCGCAAACACAGCTTCTTCTGTCTTGTCCTCATCCGTCCATCGGACAGGCTATGCAGCTGGTGGGTCTGATGGTGTCCAGCTTCGAGGCTGTCCCATACGCTCAGTTTCACATGAGGCCTCTCCAGGTTCATCTCTTGTCTGTGTGGGATCAGGACCCAGGATCTTTGGACCAGGTTTTTGTTCTGCCCCCTCTGGTCAGACGGTCTCTGTCATGGTGGCTGGACCCAAGGAATCTGCTTCTGGGCAGATCTTTTCTGACTCCCTGCTGGGAGGTGGTCACCACGGATGCCAGCCTGACAGGTTGGGGGGGGGGGGTTTGGAGGTCTCTGAAATTCCAGGTGCAGTGGGGTCCTCAAGAGGCCAATGCCCCAATCAACATTCTGGAACTGAGGGCAGTAAGATTAGTGCTTTACCAACTGACCTTGCACCTTCGGGGTCTGGCAGTTCACATTCGCTCAGACAACAAGACTGCGGTGGCTTACATCAATCATCAGGGAGGAACCATGAGCAAGAGGGCTCTCAAGGAAGTATCCCTGATTCTGTCCTGGGCGGAGGACAATGTTCCCTGTATCTCAGCGGTGTACATTCCGGGAGTGGAGAATCTGGAAGCAGACTCTCTGAGCAGGGGGGCCTCCCCCATGGGAGAATGGTCCCTTTAGCAACAGGGTGTTTCATTCTCTGTGTCTCCGCTGGGGTCAGCCGGATGTGGATCTCTTTGCTTCACGTCACAATCACAAGCTCCCAATTTTTGTATCCCTGTCCCAGGATCCCCTGGCCCTGTCAGTGGATGCTCTGACAATGTCTTGGAAGAGCTTTCAGCTCCTTTATGTTTTTCCTCCATTTCCTCTGCTGGGCAAGGTACTGTGCAAAATAGCCCAGGAGGGAGTGCCAGCCATTCTGGTGGCTCCATGTTGGCCAAGAAGAATTTGGTTCGCAGAAATCATACAGTTGGCGGTAGATCAGTTTGTACTGCCCCTGGTGCCGGACCTGCTCACTCAAGGGCGGCTCCGACACCCTAATTTACAAACGCTGGCTTTGACGGCCTGGCTGCTGAAACCTCCATCTTGATGGATAAGGGGTTGTAGTTAATACCATGATCAGAGCTAGGAAAAAGTCTTCTTCCACCATTTACTACCGGGTTTGGCGTGCTTACATTGACTGGTGTGAGTCCAGATCACTTCCATGTCGGGTGTTCTCAATTCCCAGGATTTTGGAGTTCTTACAAAATGGTTTGGATATGGGTTTTCAGCTTAGTACGCTGAAGGGCCATGTCTCTGCTCTTGCTGTGTTTTTCCAAAGGTCTTTTGGTCAGCTTCATCTGGTTAAGACCTTCTTTCAAGGTGTTACTCATGTGCGTCCTGCACGCAAGCCCATGTTACCTGTTTTGGATTTGAACTTGGTTTTGTCTGCCATGCAGGGGTCTCCCTTTGAACCTTTGCAGGAGGCGGCTTTATCCACTCTCACGGTCAAGGTAGCATTTTTGGTGGCTATTACCTCAGTCAGGCATGTTTCTGAATTGGCGGCGCTTTCCATCAAGCCTCCTTATTTTGAAAGACACCAGGACAAAGTGGTGTTTCGCTTTAAAACTGACTTTCTGCCTAAGGTGGTGTCTGCTTTTCATCTCAATCAGGACATTGTGTTTCCTTCTTTGTGCCCTAATCCTAGTAACCCCAAGGAAAAGGTTTTACATTCTCTTGATGTTGTTAAGGCTGTAAAGATTTATTTGGTGGCTACTGAACCCTTCAGGAAGACTGATGCTCTCTTTGTGGTTCCGTCTGGTCCTAAGAAGAGTCAGGCTCCTGCTAAATCCACTATCAGCAAGTGGATCCGTCAGGCTGTTATTCAGGCTTATTCTGCTAAGGGAAAGAAACCTCCTTTCTGCCTTACTGCTCATTCTACTCGTGCTATTGGCGCCTCTTGGGCTTTTCAGCACCAAGCCTCTGTTGAACAAGTTTGCAAGGCCGCAACTTGGTCTTCTGTTCATACTTTTGCTAAGTTTTACAAGGTTGATGTTAGGGCCTCAGCTGATGCTGCTTTTGGCCGCAAAGTTCTTCAGGCAGCAGTGGTTTAGACTGTTTGTTGCTGCCTTTGGGGATCCCACCCTACCTTACGGACACTGCTATTGGATGTCCCATGAGTAAGGATATCTTCCGGAACGGGACGGGATGTACACAAAGAATAATACAATTCTGTGATTACTCACCTGTAGAATTGATATTATTGGTGTACATCCCGTCCCATTCCGCCCCACTCTTGTTGTTCTTGTTACCTCTTTATGGTGATTGTTGATTATTTCTCCCGGCTTTTGTTAACTGCTTTTTAAATACTGGGGTCTTGTGGGAGGTGCCTTGGTATATATAGGCCGGGAGGGGCCACTTTTTTCTGCTCTGCAGTCACGTGACATCTGAAGATGAATTACCCATGAGTAAGGATATCTTCCGGAACGGGATGGGATGTACACCAATAATATCAATTCTACAGGTGAGTAATCACAGAATTGTATTTTTAGTAGAAACCCCTGTAATTTGCATTGCTGCTCAGTACTTGAGGATCACATTAGACAAGGTGACCTGAAGAGGGAGCCAAACAGCTGTACAAGATGCATTGCCAATAGAATCTATTACAGACAAAAATATTACTTGGAAATAGAGGCTGTGCTCTGAGGTCTTATATTCATTTTTTGCTCCAAAATATGTCTTATTTTTTCTTTTCCATAAACAGCAGATAGTTAAAAAGCTAGATAGATAGATAGCTGCCCTTATTCCTCTTCAGCAAATGTGTCCCTGATGGGGGGGGGGGGGGGGGGAGGGAGCAAACCAGCTACCCTCATCCTTCCTCAAGTGTCCCTGATGAGGGGGGTCAAACCAGCCACTCTCATCCCTCTTCAGTAAGTGTCCCTGATGGGGGGGGGGGGGGGGGGGGGCAGCCCAACCACCCTCATCCCTATTCAGCAAGTGTCCCTGATGAGGGGCAAACTAGCCACCCTCATCCCTCCTCAGCAAGTGTCCCTGATGGGAGGGCAAACCAGCCACCCTCATCTCTCCTCAGCAAGTTCCCTGATGGGGGGAGGGGGGCAAACCAGCTACTCTCACCCTTCCTCAGCAAGTGTCTCTGATGGGGGGGCAAATCAGCCACCCTCATCCCTCCTCAGCAAGTTCCCTGATGGGTGGGGGCAGCCCAGCCACCCTCATCCCTTCTCAGCAAGTGTCTCTGATGGGGGGGCAAATCAGCCACCCTCATCCCTCCTCAGCAAGTTCCCTGATGGGGGGGGGCAGCCCAGCCACCCTCATCCCTCAGCAAGTTCTCTGATGGGGGGGGGGAGCAAACCAGCCACCCTCATCCTCTCTCAGCAAGTGTCCCTGATGGGGGGCATCCCTCCTCAGCAAGTGTCTCTGATGGGGGGGGGGGGGCAAATCAGCCACCCTCATCTCCCTTCCGAGCAAGTGTCCCTGATGGAGGGCAAATCAGCCGACCTCATCCCTCCTCAGCAAGTGTCCCTGATGGGAGGGAAAACCAGCCACCCTCATCCCTCCTCAGCAAGTTCCCTGATGGGGGGGGGGGGGCAAACCAGCCAACCTCATCCCTCCTCAGCAAGTGTCCCTGATGAGGGGGGGGGGCAGCCCAACCACCCTTATCCCTATTCAGCAAGTGTCCCTGATGAGGGGCAAACCAGCCACCCTCATCCCTCCTCAGCAAGTACCCTGATGGGGGGAGGGGAGCAAACCAGCTACCATCAACCTTCATCAGCAAGTTCCCTGATGGGGGGGGGGTCAGCCCAGCCACCCTCATCCCTCCTCAGTAAGTGTCCCTGATGAGAAGGGCAGGCCAGCCACCCTCATCCTTCCTCAGCAAGTGTCCTAGTTGTTGGGGGGGGGGGGGGGGACAGCCACCCTCATCCCTCCTCATCAAGTTCCCTGATGACAGGGGGCAGCCCAAACACCCTCATCCCTCCTTAGCAAGTGTCCCTGACAAAGGGGGGGGGGGGGGTAAATCAGCCACCCTCATTCCTCCTCAGCAAGTGTCTCTGAAAGGGGGGTAAATCAGCTACCCTCATTGCTCCTCAGCAAGTTCCCTGATTGGGGGGGGGGGGGCAGCCACCCTCATCCCTTCCGGGCAAGTGTCCCTGAAGGAGGGCAAATCAGCCAACCTCATCCCTCCTCAGCAAGTTCCCTGATTGGGGGGGGGGGGGCAAACCAGCTACCCTCATCCTTCCTCAGCAAGTTCCCTCAGCAAGTTCCCTGATTGGGGGGGGGGGGGGACAAACCAGCTACCCTCATCCTTCCTCAGCAAGTTCCCTGATGGGGGGCGTCAGCCCAGCCACCCTCATCCCTCCTCAGTAAGTCCCTGATGAGGAGGGCAAACCAGCCACCCTTATCCTTCCTCAGCAAGTGTCCTAGTTGTTGGGGGGGGGGGGGGGGGCAAACCAGCCACCTTCATCCCTCCTCAGCAAGCTCCCTGATGGGGGAGAACCCAGACCCCCTTATCCCTCCTCAGCAAGTGTCTCTGATGGGGGGGCAGCCCAGCCACCCTCATCCCTCCTCAGCAAGTCAGCACTCCTCAGTCTCTGATTGGGGGGGAAATCAACCACCCTCATCCCTCCTAAGAAAGTGTCCCTGATGGGGGGGGGGGGCAAACCAGCTACCATCATCCTTCATCAGCAAGTTCCCTGATGGGGGGGGTGGGGGGGTCAGCCCAGCCACCCTCATCCCTCCTCAGTAAATGTCCCTGATGAGGAGGGCAAACCAGCCACCCTCATCCTTCCTCAGCAAGTGTCCTAGTTGTTGGGGGGGGGGGGGGGGACAGCCACCCTCATCCTCCTCATCAAGTTCCTTGATGAGGGGGCCAGCCCGACCACCCTCATCCCTCTTTAGCAAGTGTCCCTGACGGGGGAGGGGGGTAAATCAGCCACCCTCATTCCTCCTCAGCAAGTGTCCTTGATGGGGGGGGGGCAGCCCAGCCACCCTCATACCTTCTCAGCAAGTGTCCCTGATGAGGAGGGGGGCAGCCCAGACACCCTCATCCATCAGCAAGTTCTCTGATGGGGAGGGCAAACCAGCCACCCTCATCCTTCCTCAGCAAGTGTCCCTGTTCGGGGGGGCATCCCTCCTCAGCAAGTGTCTCTGCTGGGGGGGGGGGGCAAATCAGCCACCCTCATCCCTCCTCAGCAAGTGTCCCTGAGGGGGGGGGGGGCAGCCCAGACACCCTCATCCCTTCTCAGCAAATGTCCCTGATGGGGGGGGGGGCAGCCCAGCCACCCTCATCCCTCCTCAGCAAGCTCCCTGATGGGGAGGGCAGCCCCGCCACACTCATCCCTCCTCAGCAAGTGTCTCTGATGGGGGGGTGTAAATTAGCCACCCTCATCCCTCCTCAGCAAGTTCCCTGATGGGGGGGCAGCCCAGCCACCCTCATCCCTCCTCAGCAAGTGTCTCTGATGGGGGGTAAACCAGCCTCATCCCTCCTCATCAAGTTCCTTGATGAGGGAGGGGGGGGCAGCCCGACCACCCTCATCCCTCCTTAGCAAGTGTCCCTGAGGGGGGGAGGGGTAAATCAATCAGCCACCTTCATTCCTCCTCAGCAAGTGTCTCTGAAGGGGGGTAAATGAGCCACCCTCATCCCTCCTCAGCAAGTGTCCCTGATAGGGGGGGGGGGGGGGGCAGCCCAGACACCCTCACCCCTTCTCAGTAAGTGTTTCTGATGAGGGGGGGGGCAGTCCAGCCACCCTCATCCATCAGCAAGTTCTGTGATGGGGGGGGGGGGCAAACCAGCCACCCTCATCCTTCCTCAGCAAGTGTCCCTGATGGGGGGGGGGCATTCCTCCTCAGCAAGTGTCTCTGATGAGGGGGGGGGGGGCAAATCAGCCACCTTCATCCCTCCTCAGCAAGTTCCCTGATGGGTTGGTGGCAGCCCAGCCACCTTCATCCCTCCTCAGCAAGTGTCCCTGATGGGGGGGGGGCAGCCCAGCCACCCTCATCCCTCCTCAGCAAGTGTCCCTGATTGGGGAGGGGCAGCCCACCACCCTCATCTCTCCTCAGCAAGTGTCCCTGATGGGGGAGGGGCAGCCCAGACACCCTCATCCCTTTTCAGCAAATGTCCCTGATGGGGGCAGCCCAGCCACCCTCATCCCTCCTCAGCAAGTGTCCCTGATAGGGGCAGCCCAGCCACCCTCATCCCTCCTCAGCACGTTCCCTGATGGGGGGGGTATATATATATATATATATATATATATATATATATATATATATATATATTTGTACTCTGCAGATCATGGAATGCTTTAAAATAATATAATTGTACAATGTCCAAACATCCTATGGAACTTGCCTTCATTGAAGACTTTTTCTTACTTCTGTTTCTGCAAATAAGACTGGCTCAGGGATGTTGAGTTTGGGGCCATAGTATCTACATGTCCATTAAGACATTCTCCTACCACTCCGCTCGGGGCCACCTTCTTCTTTGGCCAGGCTCTTTCTAGCCATTGCCAATGTTAGAGTTTAGTTCTTCGCTAAATGAGAGCATTCTATTGTCTGTGAATGATCATTTCTGACCTTGCTTGTTCTTTGGAACATGAAATGTAAATTTCTGGACAGACCATTTGGCTTGTCCTCATCTCTGTGTTACATCTGATCTGTCTCTTGTTCCTATATAGTGACCTTGTATTGCTGTGGATGTATGGCAGTCTAATTATCCTCAGTTGCTTTGCTCTTACAAAACCTTGGGTGAAGCCTAGTTATGGGCAACCATGACATGCGTTCGAAGGCTAAGAAAAGGCTAGTCACCCTAACCAAGCAAGAGGTCAGGCATGTCACTCTCATATTAGGCTTATAACCAACTGATATATGTCACAGTAATGTCCTTGTACAGTATGTGAGAAATACATTTTGACTTAAAAAGCTTAACCCAGCCTGGCACAGTTTGAAAAAAAGCTCCCCCAAACTCCCTTGTCCCATCTGCATGCATGATACTGAAGCATTGTCAGCGCTTACATTTGCTCCTGCATCCATTCAAAGCTGAAACACAGCCTCATTGATTTTCTAGTGGTAGCAGCCATTTCGGAGCTTCTTCTCCCAGCATCTCATCCATGCTGCTGCCTGGATTCCACTGACATAACTGACAATGCACAGTAACAGGAATCCCAGGCAGCACTTTCTGTTTGCAGACGACCTGTAGATCCATGAACCACCCCACCGTCCGTGGCCTAGTAGTCGAGCTCTCTATGGCATGCGGCTGCCGCTGCTACAGAGCACCATTATTTCCTGTGTTATCCCTATGGCCAGCCTGATTGGCTGAGCTAGGACTGAAGTCTCACTTGCATCTTATAGGACTGTGTGAGGCGGCTTGCTCATGCACAGTAGCAGGACTACCACTACAGTGTGGAGCATGATGCACTGCACTGCAGAAAAATAACTCCACCTGCGCAAGCTTGTTTGTGGTGCTGGGACATGTGAGAATCCAAAGATGAAAACAAAGAAGGATCAAGGAAGCCGTATGGAGGGGGCAGGATGATTAAAAATAGAAAGGTGGGTGATTTTTATTTATAAGGGGTTCTGGGCTTGCCTAATTTGCCTAAATCAGAGCCCATCCGCATTGACTAAACTCCATTTTAAAGTGGACCAAAACTCAGGACTATCCTGAGTTTTGGTCCTTGACCCTGGGGCACTCCAATCGGGGATGCCCTGCTGTGTGAAACCCCCCCAGGTCGCCCGATCTTACCCTTCCCCGGTCCTCCGGCTCATGAGCAGCCTCTCGTCCAATCAGCACACTTGGATCCGCTGCTGCTTAAAGCTCGTCTAAGACGAGCGGATCCGAGTGCGCTGGCAGGTGCATCCCCCGCTACCTTCTAACTGGGAGCGTGCCCACACTGGACATTCACAAATGCCTGGCGAGGGCACATGCCCCGCTAAAGGGATGGCGGGGATGCGGCTGCTGCTTGTGCATGCACCATTGGACCGGGAAAGAAGGTACGTTTCTGGGCATTCTGGGGGTTTTCACACAGCTAGGCATCCCGGGGGAGGGAATCTAGCGGCCCTGGAATCTTATCGATTCCTGGGCTGTTGGTGCATGGGTTTTGGTCCACTTTAAGCAGTTAGTTATAGACACTGCAGTTGAATGCATTTTGGGGAAAAAATATGTTGTGGGGAAAACATTAAAGAGGACCATAAACCTGTGATCTTAACTATTCTTAATAGAGGGATGCAGGAAATCCCTTTTGACAGCCTGCTCATAGACCGCGGAAGGACCCGGATGACCTATTCAGACTGGCTGGGGCGGGAGTGTGGATGCCGCCAGGGATGGAGGAGATGCTGCAGTGCAAGCTCGCCATTCTAGGCAGTAAGATTCGTTTGCCGAATGACATACATCCTGGCACGTTGTCACTCGCAGATGGCTGTCATTGGACGACAGCCCGTGCATGCGCCGTTGGAACCAGGAAGAGGTGAGTGAAAAGCGTCGTTCTGGGGGGTTTCATACTGTGGGGAATCCCAGTTCCGCATGCCCTGTGGGACTGGAACCCAAGTCAAATTCCCAGGTTTTGGTCCGGTGTAACTGACGTAACATTGTTTCTTTTAAAAACCTTCATTTTAAGACTAAAACCATGGATGTCACTTGACAAAGAAAACATTTTCCAACCCAAAGGGAGAATTTTTCATTTTCTTCTTTCCTGGAAACATTCATGGATTTGATCTTTGGCAACAATTAAAGGCATTGTCTAGAGAAAAAAAAGTGCATCTCCACCGCTTAGACCCCCTATTGTTAAGTTTACTGAGAGCAGAGAAAAAGCACCCTGTCGGTTCTCTCCGGTCAAAGATGGCGGCTGTGGTAGTGTCTAGTTTACGGTATCATAGCTTGCCCACTTCATGCATTACAATGGAGAGGGAGGTGCTGAGGTGAAGTTATGCTGCCCCACCTAGGGGACAAAAGGTGAGTATAGCTGATTTTTATTTTTTGCTTGAACAATCCCTTTAAGTCAGAGCATATTCCCCTATTGGAATCACTAAAAGCCTCAAAAAGGATCTTACCCTTTTCCGCTCTTAACAAAACGATAAAAATAGGATTTTAAATGTGTCTAAAATGCGCTACTTATTAAAATAATGAAAAGTATAATAATCTTTATTTATATAGTGCTAACATATTCCACAGTGCTTTATAATCTGAGGGCTCATGTACAAATAAAGTAATCAATTACATAGCAACAAACAAGTCAGCAATTGAGACAAAGGGAATGAGGTCCCTGCTCACAAGAGCTTACAATCTAAGTGGAGATGGGGGGGTAACACAAAAGGTAAGAAGTGCTTGTTTTGTGCACGGGTCTGAAAACACAATCTCCAAGAAAGAGAAACACAATCTCCAAGTTCCACCCTGTCCAGTGTAACTAAAAAATGTTATGTTCTACCAAATGATCTTCTAGAGCACTAAAAGTTGTTTTTGTAATATTCCAGGGCCCTCTCGGCTATGTATTGTATGACTTCAGGGCTATCTATATTTGCATTGGCTGGAAGCCTGATTACAACATTAGGGGAAGTGAAGATTGTTACTTCTACAGTTGAGTCATAGACATTCTGGTCTGTAGAGTTACGGCTAAGTGATACCTACAGGAAGAGAAGAGAGAGAGAGATTAATATTGTTTTAAAGAATTTCAAACTACGGTAAATTGCAATACTGGAAATGAAGTAAAAAGAACATGATATTGTGAACTCCATAAACAGTGACTGATATGAATGTTTCTCTGTACTCTGGAATATGTCACAGCTATATAAATACACAAAGTACATACACATATCTGACTTGAAATTAAGTTTCAACTCCATTAAAAAAAATGGTTGGTCAGGTCACTCAAGACAACTATCTGTCAATGATGTAACTAAAAAAAAAGGATTCTTGAAACATTTTTTTCCAGGAACTCCAAAACTGAATATGGTCTTCAGCATTGTTTCCCTGCCGCTGGTACAGTCAGCCAACGTGTCCGTTTCTGGCCAATCACAGGGCCGCATTTCCCCCAGAGGATCGAGGTTTAGATAAGAAATTCCGGGGGCTATGGGAGTCAATGCGCAGGGGCTTCAGCAATCTGGATGCTTCCCCCCCAGACTGTCACAATGCGGCCCCACACCCATTATCTAGGAAATGGGTCTGGGACCACTTTAAAGGGACAGGCCATGTGATGGCAATAATACAGCAGCAAGGAGCTTATCAAGCCTGTCCCATGTGCCTCTCCTCTATTTTCTGATGTAGATGCTGTAGCAGGTCTCCAAATGTTGCCCCTCCTTCCATTCCATTGATCCTGTCTCTTAGCATTCCCATTGTGAGAGCCCAGCAAAAGCTTCATTGTGGCTTGCCAAGCTAGCTCACGTTGGGAGCTCTGATGGACAGGGCTGGGTAAGCAACCACAATTGTGTGTGGTCGTGGAAGCATGGAATCGAAAAGAGGGACAAAGTTTGGAGACCTACTACATCATATACAGCATGTTGCAGGAAATGGAGGAGATGCACATGGGACAGGCTTAAAGTAATACTTTAGTCAAAAAAGCCCACCATACTCACCTTTCATTCAGTGCAGGTTATCACAGCTGGTGTGGTGTAAAGACACTAAGGGGTTTATTCATCAAGGGATAGCGGCAGGTAGTGCCTTGTAAGCGGCAGGCAGCGTCTGGTGAACGCTGGGCACTGTACGCAATACAACATTTATGAAAGCGATTTTGGTGAGCGCCTCTAACAGCGCCATGTAGCATCCGATTCATCATCACAGATGGCTCAGCATATACTGCCGGGCACTCTGGCTTCCAGAGCGCCACATATTTCCTGTCGCTACCTGTCGCTCTCCCATACATTTCAATGGACGTTCCTTTTCTTCTCTTTAGACAGGGTTTTCTTAAAAAAAAAATTCTCAAAAAATTGTGTCACCTCTCCTGGCCTAGAAAGAGTCATTTTTGAAAACTTTTGGGATTTTAAATATTTTTATGCAGAATTGTCATTACAGGTCTGACATTAAAATGCTTATGTCACAATATTATAACAATGTCATTCCATGAGTTTTCACTTTGTTATTGGTGGAAATGTGTTCAAAAACGGACTTTAATCACACAGCATCTGGCGCTCTGGGCTACAGCGACCCAATTTTGAGCGCCAGCGCTGTGTAAGGCTGTTTTCTTGATGAATATGAGTCGGTCACACTGAGCAGTCGCTACCATTCGCTCCCATATAGAGCTGTACTGGTGTTAGAGCGACTGACATACATCAAATTCATCAATGCCGGCCAGGTTACTACAGCGACTGAGGCTCTCTGTAATAGCGACTCACAGCCGATCAGAGCGATCACTAGCGGACGCTTTTAGCAACGCTGTACAGACGCTCATCTGCCGATACCTGGCACTAGTAATGAATTAGCCTGCCCCTGGATTGCCTGCTGTCAGTCCTGTGCTGGGGCGCCGCTCCCTTCTCTGTCACCTCCACATTTGACAGCAGAAAGGGAACTATGTTGTGGCCCGCCCCCTGGTCACAGGAACTATGCACAGCTGTGTCGAGCATCGAAACGGTGGAGGAGGAGGGAGCGGCGTCTGGTGCAGGACTGACAGCGAGAGATATGATAAGTGCCTTTACACTGCACCAGCAACGATAGCCTGTGGTAAAAGAAAGGTGAGTATAGTGTTTTTTTTTACTAAAGTATGACTTTAAGGTGAACTCCTTGCTGTCTTTTTACTGTCATTGCCTGGACTGTGCCTTTAAGATGAGACAGTTCACATTGTCAAAGACTGTAAGAATGTCCACATTGGTCTCAGCTTAGACAGCTTAGCTTACCATGTGGGCTGTGGATGATGTCATGTTTCTGTGCATGTGGCACAAGGAATGACCCTATTGGAGTTCTCTTTTTTTTTTCTTTTTTAAACACAACGATATTTAAAAAAATATTCTGGATTGTGGCATCTTAAGTGAAAAAGCACCAGCAGAAATAGTGACTATGCATTAGTAGGGTTATTTATGTGCTATTTTTCCAGAGCAACAGATTCGGTGAGGTACTCCACTTCTGTGGCTGCACTCAAGGCCTGGCGTCTCCATGCACCCTCCAAAGTTCCCTACCTCTAGGATTAGCATATGTGTTCTTTATGTTCCCAGTCTGAGGTGCCTATTAGTATCTTTAGTTTGCTCAGGCTAACATGTACGCCTCAAAAGTGTGAGACCCAGCACGTAATGGAGGTTGCCTTATTATGGTTGTTTGTATTATAATTGTGATGTGGGCTCTGACCAGAAAGGCCACTTTATTTCCAAGTAATGCACTGTCTAGATGAAAGTGTGACGAAACTGTGTGAATGAACAGAATTAAAGCGGACCAAAACCCATTTAACGTGTGAAATACATTTGGCCAAAGACTCGATACTAAAGGCCGATACTACCTTCTTAGGGTGTAGAACTAGAAATGGATATTTTCACTTTACGAATTGTCCTAGAACACTTATTTTTCTGCTGTTCCTCTCTGTAAGATGGCAGGCAGTCAGCTATTGCATAGGTGTGGCAATGACATCATTGCCACACATAACAGTGGCGATGAATGGAGGAGACGAAGCTTTACAGCTAAAACAGGCGCCATTATCTGGGATCAGAGTGAAGCAGGAGCAGTGAAAATCGGCAAAATGTACTCTTCATAGTGGGAGCAATGCAGGGGATGCAAGTTATAAATGTGGGCTTTGGTCCGCTTTAAATACAAATTTAGCAGCACAAAGGAATTGTACATTGTGCATGAGGGTGGAGTACAGAGAATTATTAAGGGAACCATCCCACAGGAAGGTCGTGGACATGAAGGAATGGTAGGAGAAAATGGTATAGTAGAGAAATCGGCAGCTGTAGTTATTCATTGGCCAGGTATATTGGGGTACAGTAGTATTATAGGGGGTTTTGTCACATCCTCAGTATCTGCATTTCAAAGATGTTCCCTTTAAAGTGTACCAACAAGTGCACCAGCATCTGGATTTCCAGTGCCCCATGATGGGAGTCCCCATGATTTCCAATTCCCCGTGATGGGAGTTCCCATGATTTCCAATGCCCCATGATGGGAGTCCCCATGATTTCCAGTGCCCCATGATGGGAGATTTCTGCTTGTTTTCCTTTCTGCCTTTATACCAGTTGTTTTCACTACTTATTAAGCTGTCAGTAGCTTTTCCCGTGTTTTTGATAATGTTTTTTTACATTAGGTTTCACTTGGCTTACCTTATGAATGCTGAAGATGGCGTCAGTCCCAAAAGTCAGGTTGGTATGCTCAGCCACCCAGCCATATTTTTCTTTCATTTGCCTTACTACACTTAGCGTCTCCTCATTGTGCCTCTGTGCCAGCTGCAGCACATCCTCATACTGCTCGGCAGACACATTAACCAGCTTCACCACTGCTTCTGACTTGAAGTGAATATCTATCACATCAGGGCAATCTTAATAAATAGGAAAAAAAACAAAGTTAGTGCTGATTTTATACATAGCAGAATGTAGATCGGGATATATCACACCTTTATTTAGTATGGATCTCTGTCACCACTGTTACGCCATATATTCACCAGCTGTTCTTGCCACTGGTGAATGTCCCATCTCACTTTTGTGGCTTTGCTGCTGCATGGATGGCATTCCGACACATCCCCCCAGACAGGCTTTAAATGTTGGGCACATGTATACACACACAAGTGTGTGGGGGATGCCTCCTCTGGCGATGCACCACAGTAAGGTGGCAGAAGATGGCAACAGGGGTCACTTGTAAGCAAGTTAAGCTTGATCATTCACACAAGGTCAGTATTGACCACAGCAAACCTTTGTGCTTATGTTCAAGGGTAATAGTGCCTATGTGCAGTTGATTACCCTTAAAGAGGACCAATACCTAGTAAATTTACTTTCTTAGGTTTTGTTCCTCTCTGGTGACGTATCTTGATTTGGGATGCCCTGCTGTGTGTATCATCCTGGATCTCCCGCAAACTCTCATATTCTAAGTATACAGCATGTTCTGTTCCAGAATATTCCTTACTCCTGGGTAATACATCCAGAAGATGGCGCTGGACAGCAGAAAACGCCTTATGGCTCCTCCCGGCCCTATATAAGTCAGGAACCTCCCACAAATTCCCCAGTTTTCATCTACAGTCTGGGCTGCGAAGATAGAAGACGGCTCTCTATATACGCAGGCGAGCGGGGCTTACCAGCCTGCGGCCCTGCAGGACTATTTCCACCCGATCAGGACCCACTGCCTCCCAGCCTCGGCTGACTGGTTCGGGTGAAGGTAGGACAGCACCGGGTCAGGCGCTTGAGGAGCGCTGCTCTGACCGCAGTCCCTGTTTTCACATGGGTAGGCGGTATAGGCCTGTGGTGAGCCTTGTGGGATGCCCCCTCCCACTTCCGGGTTCCCCCCCGGTAATCCCTATCCCCCTTAGGTGTCTGCCCCCTCCTCTCCTTTTTATTTCACTTTGGGCTTGTGTTTGCTGCTTCCTTGCCTTGCTCTCCCTGGGGGGATCTCGGGGGGGGGGAGGGGAGTGCGGTATGTCAAGCAACCTGAATTGCCTACTTTACTTGTGTTTAATGTGTTTTATTGTTAGCCGCCGCGCGCTTGTACAGCGCTCCGTGGACGGCGGCAACATTACCTCAGTCGCTGCCGCGCCGTCATGACGGCGGGATCACGTGGGCGCGTTACGCGCTCTTGGGAGGGGGGGGGCGGGCTCTGCAATTTTACCTTCCCTGTGCTGCGTGTCTGCTGTTTCCTACCGCGGTCCGTGAGTGCCCCTCCGGGATGGCTTTAGTGTATATCTTTTATTTATATATTTTATTGTTATATTCTTATGGGAAGGTATTCTTATGTCTTTCAGGCGGGTAGACCTCATTGTGGTTTCTCACGGTCCTTTCCCTTTTTTGTTAAGGCTATTGCTATTATATCTCCCACATCCCTAGCGGGCTCTTGGGGCATCCCGGGTCGCTATCATTAGCGTTAACCCTATATTGGCCTGTTGTGCCACTCTAATCACCATATGGAGGCTTCTGGGGATAATGTGCTTGGGGTTCCTTCGGGACAAGCCCGGCTATGTGCTGCGTGTGGGGTATCCCCTATAAGTGATGATGTCAGGGTATGTGTATCCTGTGCCCAGCGAGTGCTTGCGCTGCAGTCTGGGTTGCCTGTTACTGGGCCTGGTGCTGCGCCCCCTTTGGCTTCGCCTACCCCCCCCCCACGCTTACATCTGACCCCCACCGAGGGGCATACTAGCGGGGAGTCTCAACCTGATTTAGCTGCACTGGTGGCCAGCATTGAAAAACATCTTGCTGGGTCTGCCCCGCGTAAGGCTTCTGCTAAGAAGCAGCATTTATCACCCGGGATTTCCCTCTTCCCTGTAGAAGATGAGGGCCCTTTCTCACTCTCAGGCCCCTACCCCCTTGAGGAGGGGGAATTATTTTCTGATTCTGAATCCTCTGAGGAACAACCTAAGACTTACGGTGGTACTGGTACTCCCTTTGGAGAAGACCCGTGGTCCCCTGATGACACAGTGACAGATTGCTGAGTCATATTTTTTAAGTGCTTTGTATTTCTCCCCCGGCAGTGGCTCCGCAGCAGCAGGGTGAGCTTTTTCATACGGTTAAGCCATGCTGGGAGTTCCCTGAGCAGTCTCACTTTAATAATCTAGTGCTCAAGGAATGGGAACGGCCTAGCAAGCTGCCAGGGGTGCCTAAGAGTTGGGACAAGAGGTATCCCTTTCCTGCTGATGTTGTTAAAGCGGACCTTCACTCTAAATAAGAGTCTATCTTATATGTTTCCCACACCCTGTACATACAGATTGCTCACATTAAAAATCATCCTACCGGCATCTACTGCATTTTATAAGCCTTTAAACATCCAAGATGGCGGCTTATGGAAGCTGCCATTTTTGCAGGCAGCCTGCAAACAGGAAGTGCCTGCAAACAGGAAGTGACTGTGCTGCTCTGCATTCTAGGACTGCTGACCTTTCCCTGACCCCAGCTCTGCTCTGTCTGAGCAAAGCACAGCTATAACCCGCCCCCCTGTACCTTATCCCACTCTTATCCCATGCTTCTGAGTCAAGATGGCGGCGCCCGTATCCTAAATTCCCGAACAGAGTTGCAGCCCAGTGGGGGAAAGTATAATAAATTAGTGACTAAACATGTAACATATATTAATTTTAGATGCTGAGGAATTGTTTTTTAAGAGTTTGGGCTTTTCATTAAATCATGGTGAAGGTCCGGTTTAAGTGTTGGTCATGTCCTCCCGAGGTGGATGCGCCCGTTCTCGGGTTGTCCAATACATCTGTCATGCATTCTCCTGATACTACTACCCTGGGGGATGGGGAGGACCGGCGCTTGGACCAACTGGCCTGTCACGCCTTTGCCTGTATGGGGACGGCGCTGCGCCCGGTCTGTGCCTCTGCTATCACGGCTATTGCCATTAAAGGAGTGATTAAGTGTCTCTTGGACGGGGTATCTGAGGATGCAGGTAGTGAAGAGTATAGATCTCTCCTGGTTTGTGAAGAAGTTATTGCATATATTCTTTCTGCTATGGATGATGCCATTAGAATGTGTGGTAGGACTTCTGCCCTGTTGGTGGCTATACGCCGCTCTGCCTGGCTACGTCAGTGGGTAGCTGATAATGCTGCTAAGAAGGCTCACACTGGTTTCCCTTTCAAGGGCCTGCGCCTTTTTGGTGAACGTTTGGATTTGTTTGCCAGGGGTGGTAGGTTACCTCAACGTAGGAGGCTGTCACGGTCCTTTCGGGGGATGGGTGCCTTTCTCCCATCCTTCTGTGGTTCCAGAACTGGCTGAGGAGTCTCCTTTACTGGGGCCAGCGGAGATCACTGGGGAAGGGGCAGAGGACGTGGCCGTCCTGGCCTCTCCTGGGGTCCCAAGCCAAAATCCTCACCCAAGCCCCCTCAGGCATTAAGGGGCGCCCTCACCCATCCGGGTGGGGGGACGGCTCCGGCTCTTTGCTCACGTCTGGAGGCTTCACATCTCAGACCGCAGCCTGCCCCCCCCCTCCCAAGATTCATCAAATCCCGGATGGCTCAAAACCTCCTGTCAGCTCAGGGTCTGTGCCTTGCTGTCCAAAAGCTGGAGTCGGGGGTCATCTACCAGGTGCCTTTGAGGGAAAGGGGCAGAGGCTACTATTCCAATCTTTTCACTGTTCCCAAAAAAGACAGGTCCATCAGACCTATCCTGGATTTAAAGTGCCTCAACAAATTTGTCAGATTCAAACACTTTCGCATGGAGACTCTGCGCTCAGCCGTCAATTCACTACGCCCGGGCGACTTCATGACCTCTGTAGACATCAAGGACGCTTACCTTCATGTACCAATCTTTCCAGGTCATCAGAGATTCCTCAGGTTCGCTCTGGAGGATCAGCACTACCAATTTGTGGCCTTGCCCTTCGGTATCACCTCGGCTCCCAGGGTATTCACCAAGGTGCTGGCGGGCATAATGGCTCTGCTGAGATCTCAGGGCATTCGCACCCTTTCACATGAGACCTCTTCAACCCTCGGTCTCTGGATCAGGTGTTGGTTCTGTCACCTCTGGCCAGACAGTCTCTCTCGTGGTGGCTGGACTCGAGAAACCTGTTGGTGGGCAGATCCTTTCTGGCCCCCTGCTGGGAGTCACCACAGATGCCAGTCTGACAGGTTGGGGGGGCTTATGGAAATCCCTGAAATTCCAGGGTCAGTGGGGCCCTCAGGAGGCCCACTCCCCTATCAACATTCTGGAATTGAGGGCGATAAGGTTGGTTCTCGCCCAATTGACTCCACACCTTCGGGGTGGGCGGTTCAGGTCCGCTCGGACAACCAGACGGCGATTGCCTACATTAATCATCAGGGAGGGACACGGAGCAAGAGGGCCCTCAAGGAAGTGTCCCTGATACTGTCTTGGGCGGAGGAGAATGTTCCCTGCATCTCAGCTGTGTACATCCGGGGGGTGGAGAATCTGGAGGCAGACTCCCTCAGCAGGGGGACTTCTCATCTGGGAGAATGGTCCCTCAGCAGCAGGGTGTTTCGCTCCCTGTGCCACCGCTGGGGTCAGCCAGATCTGGATCTGTTTGCGTCCCGTCACAATCACAAGCTTCCAGTCTTTGTCTCTCTGTCCCAGGACCCTCTGGCATTGGCCATGGATGCACTAGCAATGTCTTGGAAGAGCTTTCAGCTTCTCTATGTGTTCCCTCTTTCTCCTCTGCTGGGCAGGGTGTTGCCCAGGAAAAGGTGCGAACCATTCTGGTGGCCCCCTGTTGGCCAAGACGGGTGTGGTTCGCAGACGTCATGCAGTTGGCAGTAGATCAGTATGCTCTGCCCAATGATCCAGACCTGCTCATGCAGGGGCAGCTACGCCATCCCAATTTACAAACTCTGGTTTTAAAGGCCTGGCTGCTGAAACCTCCATCTTGATGGAAAAGGGGCTGCCTTCCTCTGTTGTTAATCCAATGATTCGGGCTAGGAAGAAGTCCTCGTCATCCATTTACTATAGGGTATGGCATGCTTACATTGACTGGTGTGAGTCTAAGTCGCTTCCCTGTCGGGTGTTTTCTATCCCTAGGATTCTGGAATTCTTGCAACATGGTTTGGATTTGGGTCTTCAACTTAGTACCCTCAAAGGTCATGTTTCTGCTTTGGCTATTTTCTCCCAAAGATCCTTTGCTCACCATCGTCTGATCAAGACCTTCTTCCAGGGGGTTACTCACATGCGTCCTCCACGTAAGCCTATGTTACCAGTCTGGGATTTGAACTTGGTATTATCTGCCTTGCAGGGGTCTCCCTTCAAGCCTTTGTGTGAGGCCCCTTTGTCCATTTTGACTCTTAAGGTTGTCTTTTTGGTGGCTATCACTTCTGTTAGGCGTGTTTCTGAGTTAGCGGCGCTTTCCATCAAGCCCCCTTATTTCGAGAGCCACCAGGACAAGGTGGTGTTTCGCTTTAAGCCAGATTTTCTAACTAAGGTTGTATCTGCATTTCATCTCAATCAGGACATTGTTTTGCCTTCTTTGTGCCCTAATCCTAGTAATCCTAAGGAGAGGATTTTACACTCTCTAGATGTGGTCAGGACTGTGAAGTTCTATTTGGTAGCCACTGAATCCTTCAGGAAGACTGATGCTCTTTTTGTGCTCCCGTCTGGACCTAAGAAGGGTCTGGCTCCAGCTAAGTCCACTATCAGCAAGTGGATCCCTCAGGTTGTGGTACAGGCCTATTCTACTAAGGGGAAGGAGCCTCCCTTCTGCCTTACTGCTCATTCTACTCGTGCTATTGGTGCCTCTTGGGCTTTTCAGCACCAAGCTTCTGTTGAACAAGTTTGCAAGGCTGCTACTTGGTCTTCTGTTAATACTTTTTCTAAGTTTTACAAGGTTGATGTTAGGGCCTCAGCTGATGGTGCTTTTGGTCGCAAAGTTCTGCAGGCGGCAGTGGTTTTAACTGCCCGCTGTTACTTTTTGGGGATCCCACCCTACCTTACGAAGAAAGATTACTTACACGTGGGTATTACTCCGCCAGATGGCGCTGGACTGCAGAGACATCGAAAACAGGCTCCTCCCGGCCCCTCAAATACCCAGGGACCTCCCACAAATCCCCAGAATTTCTCTGCAGTCTGGACTGCGAAGGACGAGAAATGGCTCTCTACTCGCAGGTGAGCAGGGCTATTAGCCTGCGGCCCTGTAGGACTATTCCCACCCGTTCCATTAGTAATATGCTTCCAAGCCTTGGCTGCGCTGGTCGGGTGAAGGTAGGCATCACCGCTGTTAGGTGCTTAGGAGCGCTGCTCCACCGCATTCCCCCACTAAAGGGAAGGCGGTTCAGGCTTATGGTGAGCCTCTATGGGATGCCCCTCCCGCACTATTGCCCCTTGCCCCTGCCTATCGGTGGGCCTTATTTAAGTGGCCGCTGTCCTCCCTCATTCTCCTTGTAGCCTTCGGGGGAAAATTGGGGGGGGGGGGTGTAAATGTGTATGCTATGCATTCTGTCTTTTACACCTTATCATTTATTCTTTCTGCCTTGTGTCAGCCGCCGCACTGGCTTGTCTTCCTTTACTTTTTTCAAAATTGCCGCCACCGCGCGCCTTCTATGTCACTATGTTCCGCGCTTGGCGGCGGCGTTACCTCAGGTGCTGGTGCGCCGTCATTGGCTGCTTGTCACGTCCTGGCTTCGCGCTCTTCGAGGGGGGCGGGGCTCGTCTATGGTGCGCTCCGCGTCATCGCTGATACCGGCCCGCCCCTCGAGGTGTACCGACGCCATCTTTAACCTGCTTGGTTGGCCCATGCGCGACGGACCTCTACCTACCGCAGTCCGTAAGTGTCCTCGCGGGCGGCTTTATTTTTACTTTTATTACTGTATGCTTACGGTCTCCTCCTCTTATGCCTTTCAGGCTGGGCGAACCCTTTGGCTTCTCCCGGCCCTCTATTAGTTATTAACTTGTTAGGCCTCGTGTAATACTCCCACTTCCCTAGCGGGTTATTGGGGCATACGGGGTTGCTGTGTAGCGTTAATCCCTATCGGCCTATAGTGCTGCTATAATCACCATATGGAGGCATCCCAGGATAATGCGACCGGGGTTCCTTCGGGACAAGTCCGGCTGTGTGTTGCGTGTGGGCAGCCTCATGCTGACGCTGACAAAGCGCGGGTCTGTGTACCCTGTGCTGAGCAGGTGCTTGCATTGCAATCTGGCCTGCCAGTGGCTGCACCTCGTTACACTTCGCCTACTACCCCAAGCTTAAACCTCACTCCTACTGAGTTGCATACTAGTGGGGATTCTCAGCCTGATGTGTCTTCTAGACTGGCTACTGTTGAGCAGTTAATTGCTAATACCTTGGCGCGTAAGGCCCCTGCTAAAAAGCGGCACTTAACGCCTAATGTCACTATTTTCCCTATGGAAACTGAGTAGTTTTGGAATCTTTGTGGCTCTACCCCGTCTGATGAAGGGGAGCTTTTTTCTGACTCAGGCTCATCTGATGAGAGGCCAAGGGGTCATTACGATTCTGGCTCTGACCCCTGGGCCCCGGATGACACTGACAGATTACTGACCCAGATTTTTGAGGTTCTGTCCATCTCTCCCCCTGTTGCGGCTCCCAGGCAAAGGGGGGAGCTTCTCCATACAGCAAAATCACTTTTGGAATTTCCCGAGCAGGCTCATTTCCATAACCTTGTGCTCAAGGAATGGGAGCGCCCCAGTAAACTTCCCAGGGTTCCTAAAAGTTGGGATAGGAAGTATCCCTTTCCTGCTGATGTGGTAAAGTGTTGGTCATCCCCTCCCGAAGTGGATGCCCCGGTCCTAGGGCTATTTAACACCTCTGTCATGCATTCCCCTGACTCTACTACCCTGCGGGATGCTGAGGACCAGTGCATTGACCAGCTGGCATCCCATGCCTTTGCATGTGCGGGGACGGCGCTGTGCCCGGTCTGTGCCTCTGCTATTACTGCTGTGGCCACTAGAACCCTTATCAGAAATATTCTTGATAGTGCCCCTGATGATTTGTCTTGTGAGGTGTTCAATGCACTCTCCAGTTGTGATGTTTTTGTAAATTTTGTCCTCTCTGCCGTGGATGACACCATCAGAATGTGCGCCAGAACATCTGCCCTTGTGGTGGCTATACGCCGCTCGGTCTGGCTGCGCCAGTGGGCTGCTGAGAACACTGCCAAGAAGGCCCTTACTGGGTTTCCCTTCAAAGGACTGCGCCTGTTTGGGGACCGCCTGGACCTCTTTGCTAAGGGAGGCAGGTTGCCCCAGCACAGGTTCGCTCTGATGGATCAACACTACCAGTTTGTGGCGTTGCCCTTTGGTCTCACTTCAGCTCCCAGGGTGTTCACCAAGGTGCTGGCTGGCATGATGTCTCTGCTCAGGTTTCGGGCGTCCACGCGCTTCCCTATCTGGACGACATTCTCATCACTTCCCAATCTCTACATCAGGCAGAGTTGGATACTCAGCTGGTGGTGTCCACTCTGGAGTCATTTGGATGGGTGATCAACCACCCCAAGTCCTCACTGTCCCCTTCCTTGGTGACTCCATTCCTAGGAATGAATCTGGATACAGTTTAGGCAAGGATTTTCCTTCCTCATCAGAAGGTGGACAGTCTGATTGCACAGGCTCAGTTCCTCCTATCTTGTCCTCATCCCTCCATCAGGTAGGGGATGCAGCTGGTGGGCCTGATGGTGGCTGCTGCGAAGCGGTCCCTTATGCTCAGTTCCACTTGAGGCCTCTGCAACTTCACCTATTGTCAGTATGGGACAAGGACCCAGCGTCCCTGGACGGGGTCTGTGTGCTCTCCCCTCAGGTCAGGAGGTCCCTCTTGTGGTGGATGGACTCAGGGAACCTGTTGGGGGGCAGATCCTTTCTTACCCCTCCCTGGGAGACAGTCACCACGGATGCCAGTCTGTCAGGTTGGGGGGGTTTCTGGAAGTCCCTGCGGTTCCAGGGGAGGTGGGATCCTCAGGAGGCCCACACACCTATCAATGTCTTTTGAACTGCGGGCGATCAGGTTAGTGCTTGCTCACTTGATTGTGCTCGGACAACCAGACGGCAGTTGCTTACATCAATCATCAGGGAGGGACCCGGAGCAAGGGGGCCCTTCAGGAAGCGTCTCTGATTCTGACTTGGGCGGAGGCCAATGTCCCCTGCATATTACAGCTGTGTACATCCCGGGGGTGGAAAATCGCCTGACGGACTCTCTGAGCAGGGGGACCTCTCGCCAGGGAGAATGGTCCCTATGCAGTAGGGTGTTCCAATCCCTGTGTCACCGTTGGGGCCAACCAGATGTGGATCTGTTTGCATCCCGTCACAATCACAAGCTTCCAGCCTTTGTCTCCCTGTCCCAGGATCCTCTGGCCTTGGCCACAGATGCTCTCGCAATATCATGGCAGGACTTTCAGCTCCTGTATGTCTTTCCTCCATTCCCCCTGTTGGGCAGGGTTCTGCGCAAGATTGCTCAGGAGGGGGTGCCAGCAATTCTGGTGGCCCCCAGGTGGCCAAGAAGAGTGTGGTTCGCAGACGTGGTGCAGCTGGCAGTAGATCAGTACACTCTGCCCTTGGTGCCAGATCTGCTCACTCAGGGCTCACTACGTCATCCCAATTTACAAACTCTGGCTTTGACGGCCTGGCTGCTGAAACCTCCATCTTGATGGAGAAGGGGCTGTCTTCCTCGGTTGTGAATACTTTGATAAAGGCTAGGAAGAAGTCTTCTTCTTCCATTTATTACAGGGTTTGGCGTGCCTACATTGACTGGTGTGAGTCTAAGGCTCTTCCCTGTCGTGTGCTTTCTATTCCCAGGATCCTGGAGTTCCTGCAGCATATGTTGGAGATGATGCCCTGGCCGTTTTCTTCCAGAAGTGCTTTGCTCAGCACCCTTTTCCAGGGGGTCACTCATGTGCGCTCCCCACGTAAGCCTATGGTGCCTGTTTGGGATTTAAACTTGGTTTTGTCAGCCTCGCAGGGTGCTCCCTTTGAACCTGTGCAGGATGCTGCCCTTGCCATTCTTACGCTCAAGATTGTCTTTCTGGTGGTTATCACTTCTGTTAGGCGTGTGTCTGAGTTGGCGGCGCTTTCTATTCAAGCCCCCTACTATGAGAGACACCAGGACAAGGTGGTGTTTCGTTTCAAGCCAGATCCGTCAGGCTGTGATTCAGGCCTACTCTGCTAAGGGGAAGAATCCTCCCTTCTGCCTTACTGCTCATTCCACTCGTGCTATTGGTGCTTCTTGGGCTTTTCAGCACCAGGTTTCTGTTGAACAAGTTTGCAAGGCCGCTACTTGGTCTTCTGTTCATACCTTTTCAAAGTTTTACAAGGTTGATGTTAGGGCCTCAGCTGACGCTGCTTTTGGCCAAAAGGTTCTGCAGGCGGCAGTGGTTTAAACAGTCTGCTGCTACTTTTTCTTGGGGATCCCACCCTACTTTATGGACACTGCTATTGGATGTCCCACGTGTAAGTAATCTTTCTGGAGCAGGAAGTACTGTATACTAAGAATAATACAATTCTGTGATTACTCACCTGTAGAATTGGTATTATGAGTATACAGTACGTCCTGCTCCACCCCACCCTTGGTTTTGCATTATCTTCGATCCCCTGTGTGGTGATTGTTAGCATTGTTATAGTTGATAGTTTGGGTTGTTTAATTCTCCCGGCTTCTCGTTAACTGCTTTTCAATGCTGGGGATTTGTGGGAGGTCCCTGGGTATTTGAGGGGCCGGGAGGAGCCTGTTTTCGATGTCTCTGCAGTCCAGCGCCATCTGGCGGAGTAATACCCACATGTAAGTAATCTTACTGGAGCAGGACTTACTGTATACTCATAATACCAATTCTACAGGTGAGTAATCACAGAATTGTATTTTCTGTGATTACTCACCTGTAGAATTGGTATTATATGTATACAGCACGTCCTGTTTCATCCCACCCTTGTTATCATTATTCTCAGTTACCTCTGTATGGTGATTGTGCATATGTTCATTTTTAATTCTTGTTATTTTTGTTCTCCCGGCTTCTTGTTAACTGCTTGTCAATACTGGGGAATTTGTGGGCGGTCCCTGACTTATATAGAGCTGGGAGGAGCCACAAGACGTTTTCTGTAGTCCAGCGCCATCTTGTGGATGTATTACCCAGGATTAAGGAATATTCTGGAACAGGACATGCTGTATACATATTATACCAATTCTATAGGTGAGTAATCAAGAATTGTATTTTTCCTCATTTCCACGGTGCATGTGTGAGCTGCTCTGCCAATCAGCAGCACTCATCCCATTCAGATTGCCTTTGTCACACTCAGCTCAGTGAAGCGAATGCCTATAGCCACTCAGGGTGGTCTGGTGCCAGAGCATGCCTAGCTAGAGGTATGCTGGGGATGTGGCATGGACTCATGGAGGAAGATGTGAGTGGGTTGTGAGATCGGGGGGGGGGGGGGGGGGTCATACAGCCAGGCATCCTGGGGGGGGGGGGGTATATACACTTTTATCAATTTAAATATTTTTACAGCTCACATACAGTGATTCAGTAAATTGTTATGCGAGTTGTAAAAGCGCATAAAGAGCAAATGTACTCATGGTTTACGCACATATATTATTGCAGCCATAAATAACACATGGGCTATGGGGATTTAGAGTACTGTGCTTGGTCGACCCTAATGAGAGTCTGGTAGCTGCTTGGCGATGCCCCTTACTGCCTATAAACTTTTAGTATTGAATCAAGGTTTAAATGTCTTTAAAAGAAAAAGGCCAAAATAGCTGTAACTGAAATTTTTCTGATACAACTGCTTTTTACTAGAGTTTAGATAATCTATGAGCTATATACATGAAAAGTATAGGAAAAAATTACAGCACATAAATATACAGCTGAATTACAGTTAATGTATGTTGTAACGTTATATGTAAATGTATACTTGTGCTTATGTTTTGTCATGTCTGTAACTGTACCCCCCTACACAGACACACACATAAACACACTGTATAGTTCAAAGCCCAGTGACACACTATGCCCGACATCTGATTTAAAGCTTACTGTAGCCTTGATGCAATAAAAAAAAATGTTAATACATTTTTTAAATGTTTTGCTGTAGAAAATGTGCTTTCTTTTTGCTATTTTCAGATTGGTGTTATTCAGTAAAGCTGTTTTTCGGTATTTTGCATATTCTTTGCTCTAATCAGATCAAATAAGCAAATCAAAGGCAACAAAACGCAAACGTGCCCCTGAAAAATGTGCATGAAGTGTGTGCAACTCATTTTGTACTATTTTTTATTGTACTTTTTATGCCTGACTTCAGGCCAATGCGAGATGCAAGTCTGTGTGTTATTTAGTTTAGTTTATTTAGTTTATCAGTTTGGATATTTAAAATGTTTAAAAAATGCATGCGCCTCTCTAAGCCAGCCAGCTTAGCACATTAGGCATAGGACCCAGGGTTCAGAGGGCCAATAGCCGGTCTCTGACCCTGCCTGCTTGCCAGCCCCTTTGCACTTGGCACAGGTCCAGTGCTTCTCCAGGGGTGCCTGTGGCTCAATGGGGATTGGGCTCTTCTACACCCCAGTGCCCTGGATGGGATGTGGGTAATTGGGCAGGGGCTATCAACATGCAACCCACCGATACTGGCAGGTGGCATTCCATCACCCCTACCATTTGAAGGGGGGGCTCCTTGGACACCTTACCAGTTAACAGATTTAAAGTTCAAGAAAAACACACACTGAATAATGAATTTATACTTACCTCTGCTGTCTTACCCAACCCAGGTAGAGTCTTCCTCTTCTCAGATGCTCTTCACTGTCCTCTTGCCGGATCCTGTCTGCTGGTGGCTGCTTTCCAGCTGTTCATTTGGTATTTGGATAACAGGGGACACAGGTCCCCCATCCTTCTACCATAACATCCTGTCAGGGGTAATGCCGGGCCACCAGTGAGAGGAGCTCATAGACTACTGAGAAGGGCCTCTGTGGAATCCCCCCCCATACGAATATCTACATTACTGCAGGGAAGGACATAGAGGGGACTTTCCCTGGGTAACCTTCCATGTCCCTCCCCTTGCAGGAGGCCACATTGGGTATTACTCCGCCAGATGGCGCTGGACTGCAGAGATCGCGAAATTGGCTCCTCCCGACCCCTCAAATACCCCGGACCTCCCACAAATCCCCAGAATTTCTCTGCAGTCTGGACTGCGAAGGACAAGAAGATGGCTCTCTCTTCTCGCAGGTGAGCGGGGCTATTAGCCTGCGGCCCTGTAGGACTATTCCCACCCGTTCCATTATTAATGTGGCTCCCAGCCTTGGCTGCGCTGGTCCGGGTG
Organism: Gastrophryne carolinensis; assembly: GCA_027917425.1. Taxonomy (NCBI): domain Eukaryota; kingdom Metazoa; phylum Chordata; class Amphibia; order Anura; family Microhylidae; genus Gastrophryne; species Gastrophryne carolinensis. Next base: position 321,829,936 of record CM051239.1, read on the forward strand.
ATGGTAGGTGCTTAGGAGCGCTGCTCCACCGCAATCCCCCACCAAAGGGTAGGCGGTATAGGCATATGGTGAGCCTCTATGGGATGCCCCTCCCGCACTATTGCCCCTTGCCCCTGTCTATCGGTGGGCCCTATTTAAGTGGCTGCTGTCCTCCCTCATTATCCTTGTAGCCTTCGGGGGAAAAGAAAGGGGGGGGGGTGTAAATGTGTATGCTATGCATTCTGTGTTTTACACTCTTTTTCCATTCTGTTTAGTCTTGTGTCAGCCGCCGCGCTGACTTGCCTTTACTATCTTTTTTTGAAATTGCCGCCGCGCTGACTTTGTTCCGCGCTTGGCGGCGGCATTACCTCAGGCGCTAGTGTGCCGTCATTGGCTGCTTGCTCATTCTGGCTTCGCACTCTTCGGGGGGCCCGTTTATGGCGCGATCAGCGTCATCGCTGATACCGGCCCGCCCCTTGAGGTATACCAACGCCATCTTTAACCTGTTGGTTGGCCCACGCGCGACGGACCCCTACCTACCGCGGTCCGTAAGTGCCCTCGCGGGCGGCTTTATATATCTTTCCCTTTTGTATACTGTGTGCTTACAGGTCTTGTCTGCTTATGTCTTTCAGGCAGGGTGAACCCTTTTGGCTTCTCCCGGCCCTGTATTAGTATATAACTTGTAGGCCTTGTAAAAATAATACTCCCACTTCCCTAGCGGGTTATTGGGGCATCCGGGGTTGCTATATAGCGTTATTCCCTATCGGCGTATAGCGCCGCTATAATCACCATATGGAGGCATCCCAGGATAATGTGACCGGGGTCCCTTCGGGACAAGACCGGCTGTGTGTAGCTTGTGGGCAGCCTCATGCTGACGCTGACAAGGCGCGGGTCTGTGTACCCTGTGCTGAGCAGGTGCTTGCATTGCAATCTGGCCTGCCAGTGGCTGCACCTCGTTTCACTTCGCCTACTATCCCAAGCTTAAATCTCACTCCTGCTGAGTTGCATACTAGTGGGGATTCTCAGCCTGATGTGTCTTCTAGACTGGCTACTGTTGAGCAGTTGATTGCTAAGTCCTTAGCGCGTAAGGCCCCTGCTAAGAAGCGGCACTTGACGCCTAATGTCACTGTATTCCCTATGGGAACTGAGTAGTTTTGGAATCTTTGTGGCTATACCCTATCTGATGAAGGGGAGCTCTTTTCTGATTCAGGCTCATCTGATGAGAGACCAAGGGGTCATGACGATTCTGGCTCTGACCCCTGGGCCCCGGATGACACTGACAGATTATTGACCCAGATTTTTGAGGTTCTGTCCATCTCTCTCCCTGTTGCGGCTCCCAGGCAAAGAGGGGAGCTTTTCCATACAGCAAAATCAATTTTGGAATTTCCCGAGCAGGCACATTTCCATAACCTCGTGCTCAAGGAATGGGAGCACCCCAGTAAACTTCCCAGGGTTCCAAAAAGTTGGGATAGGAAGTATCCCTTTCCTGCTGAGGTGGTTAAATGTTGGTCATCCCCCCCCCCCCCGAGGTGGATGCCCCGATCCTAGGACTATCTAACACCTCTGTCTTGCATTCCCCTGACTCCATTACCCTGCGGGATGCTGAGGACCGGCGCATTGACCAGCTGGCATCCCACGCCTTTGCATGTGCAGGGATGGCGCTGCGCCCGGTCTGTGCCTCTGCCATTACTGCTGTGGCAACTAGAACCCTTATCAGAAATATGCTTGATAGTGCCCCTGATGATTTGCCTTGTGAGGTGTTTAATGCACTCTCCAGTTGTGATGTTTTTGTAAATTTTGTCCTCTCGGCATTGGATGACACTATCAGAATGTGTGCCAGAACTTCTGCCCTCGTGGTGGCTATACGCCGCTCGGTTTGGCTGCGCCAGTGGGCTGCTGACAACGCTGCCAAGAAGGCCCTCACTGGGTTCTCCTTTAAAGGACTGCGCCTGTTTGGGGACCGCCTGGACCTTTTTGCTAAGGGAGGCAGGCTACCCCAGCGCAGGCGTCAATCTAGGCCCTTTCGGGGTCAGGGTTCCTTCTCCTCCCCTTACCGTGGTGCCAGACAGGGTAGGAGGGTTTCCTTTCCTGGGACCCGGGGAGATTTCTGGGGCAGGGGCAGAGGACGTGGGTGCCCTGGCCCCTCCTGGGGTCCCAAAGCAAAATCTTCTCCCAAGCCCCCTCAGGCATGATGGGGCGTCCTCAACCATCCGGGTGGGGGGACGGCTGCAGCACTTCGCTCACATCTGGAGGCTTCATGTCTCAGACCAATGGATTCAGGAGGTAGTGTCCTCCGGTTACAAGATAGTTTGCTGCCTGTCCCCCTCCAGGATTCATCAGATCCCGGATCCCTCAGGACCCTGTGTCAGCTCAGGAGCTAGTGCAAGCAGTGCAAGGCCTCCTGGAGCTGGGGGTCATCTGCCAGGTCCCTTTAAGAGAAAAAGGCAAGGGCTTTTTTCCAACCTAATCACAGTACCCAAAAAAGATGGTTCAGTCAGGCCCATCCTGGACTTGAAGATCCTCAACAAGTTTGGCAGGGGCAGGCGCTTTCGCATGGAAACTCTGCGCTCTGCCATCAGTTCCCTGCGCCAAGGGGATTTCATGACTTCTGTGGACATCAAAGATGCTTATCTTCATATTCCTGTGTTCCCAGGTCATCAAAGGTTCCTCAGGTTCGCTCTCATGGATCAACACTACCAGTTTGGGGCGTTGCCCTTTGGTCTCACTTCAGCTCCCAGGGTGTTCACCAAGGTGCTGGCCGGCGTTATCTCTCTGCTCAGGTGTCAGGGCCTCTGCGTGCTTCCCTATCTTGACGACATTCTCATCACTTCCCAGTCTCTACATCAGGCAGAGTTGGATACTCAGCTGGTGGTGTCCACTCTGGAGTCATTTGGATGGGGGATCAACCACCCCAAGTCCTCACTGTCCCCTTCCTTGGTAACTCTATTCCTAGGAATGAATCTGGATACAGTTCAGGCAAGGATCTTCCTTCCTCAGCAGAAGCTGGACAGTCTGATTGCACAGGCTCAGTCCCTCCTAGCTTGTCCCCATCCCTCTATCAGGCTGGGGATGCAGCTGGTGGGCCTGATGATGGCATGCTTCGAAGCGGTCCCTTATGCTCAGTTCCATTTGAGGCCTCTGCAATTTCACCTATTGTCAGTATGGGACAAGGACCCAGCGTCCCTTTGACAGGGTCTGTGTGCTCTCCCCCCTAGTCAGGAGGTCCCTCTCGTGGTGGATGGACTCGAGGAACCTGTTGGGGGGCAGATCCTTTCTTGCCCCTTCCTGGGAGACGGTCACCATGAATGCCAGTCTGTCAGGTTGGGGGGGTTTCTGGAAGTCCCTGCGGTTCCAGGGGAGGTGGGGCCCTCAGGAGGCCCACACACCTATCAGTGTCTTGGAACTGCAAGCGATCAGGCTAGTTCTGGCTCACTTGATTACTCACCTTCAGGGCCTGCCTGTTCAGGTGCGCTCAGACAACCAGACGGCAGTTGCCTACATCAATCATCAGGGAGGGACCCGGAGCAAGGGGGCCCTCCAGGAAGCGTCTCTGATCCTGACTTGGGCGGAGGCCAATGTCCCCTGCATATCAGCTGTGTACATCCCGGGGGTGGAAAATCGCCTGGCGGACTCTCTGAGCAGGGGGACCTCTCGCCAGGGAGAATGGTCCCTATGCAGCAGGGTGTTTCAATCTCTGTGTCACCGTTGGGGCCAACCAGATGTGGATCTGTTTGTGTCTCGCCACAATCACAAGCTCCTAGCTTTTGTCTCTCTGTCCCAGGATCCTCTGGCCTTGACCTCGGATGCGCTAGCAATGTCATGGCAGGACTTTCAGTTCCTGTATGTCTTCCCTCCATTCCCCCTACTGGGCAGGCTTCTGCGCAAGATTGCTCTGGAAGGGGTGCCAGCAATTCTGGTGGCCCCCAGGTGGCCAAGAAGCGTGTGGTTCGCAGATGTGGTGCAGCTGGCAGTAGATCAGTACGCTCTGCCCTTGGTGCCAGATCTGCTCACTCAGGGCTCACTACGCCATCCCAATTTCCAAACTCTGGCTTTGACGGCTTGGCTGCTGAAACCTCCATCTTGATGGAGAAGGGGCTGTCTTCCTCGGTTGTGGATACTTTGATTAAAGCTAGGAAGAAGTCTACCTCTTCCATTTATTACAGGGTTTGGCGTGCCTACATTGACTGGTGTGAGTCTAAGTCTCTTCCCTGTCGGGTGTTCTCTATTCCCAGGATTCTGGAGTTCCTGCAGCATGGGTTGGAGATGGGACTCCAGCTCAGTACTCTGAAGGGTCAGGTTTCTGCCCTGGCTATTTTCTTCCAGAAGTCCTTTGCTCAGCACCCTCTGATCAGGACTTTTTTCCAGGGGGTCACTCATGTGCGCCCCCCACTTAAGCCTATGGTGCCTGTTTGGGATCTGAACTTGGTTCTGTCAGCCTTGCAGGTTGCTCCCTTTGAACCTGTGCAGGATGCTGCCTTGGCCATTCTTACGCTCAAGGTTGTATTTCTGGTGGCTATCAGGCGTGTGTCTGAGTTGGCGGCGCTTTCCATCAGCCCCCCTACTATGAGAGACACCAGGACAAGGTGGTGTTTCGTTTCAAACCTGACTTTCTTTCTAAGGTAGTGTCTGCCTTTCATTTGAATCAGGATATTGTTTTTCCTTTTTTGTGCCCTAATCCTAGCAATGCTAAAGAGAGGGTTTTGCACTCTTTGGATGTGGTTAGGTGTCTGAAGTACTATCTGGTGGCTACTGCACCTTTCAGGAAAACTGATGCTCTTTTTGTGGTCCCTTCTGGTCCTAGGAAGGGTTTGGCTCCTGCCAAGTCTACTATCAGCAAGTGGATTCGTCAGGCTGTGATTCAGGCCTACTCTGCTAAGGGGAAGAATCCTCCCTTCCGCCTTACTGCTCATTCCACTCGTGCTATTGGTGCCTCTTGGGCTTTTCAGCACCAGGCTTCTGTTAAACAAGTTTGCAAGGCCGCTACTTGGTCTTCTGTTCATACCTTTTCAAAGTTTGACAAGGTTGATGTTAGGGCCTCAGCTGATGCTGCTTTTGGCCGAAAGGTTCTGCAGGCGGCAGTGGTTTAAACTGTCTGCTGCTGGATTTTCTTGGGGATCCCACCCTACTTTATGGACACTGCTATTGGATGTCCCAACTGTAAGTATTAGATTTGGAGCAGGACGTACTGTATACTAAGAATAATACAATTCTGTGATTACTCACTTGATATTATGAGTATACAGTACGTCCTGCTCCAATCCACCCTTGGTTTGCATTATCTTGGATCCCCTGTATGGTGATTGTTATCATTGTTATAGTTGATAGTTTGGATTGTTTAATTCTCCCAGCTTCTCATTAACTGCTTTTCAATGCTGGGGATTTGTGGGAGGTCCCCGGATATTTGAGGGGCCATGAGGAGCCTATTTTTGATATCTCTGCAGTCCAGCCCCATCTGGCGGAGTATATCCCAACTGTAACAAGTATTAGATTTGGAGCAGGACGTACTGTATACTCATAATACCAATTCTACAGGTGAGTAATCGCAGAATTGTATTTTTTGGAACTGTCTGGTTATACCCCCTTGGAAGAAGAGGAGTTGTTCTCTGACTCGTAGTCATCTGATGAGAGGCCCAGGGGTCATGATGATTCTGGCTCTGACCCCTGGGCCCCAGATGATAGAGAGCTGTTGTAAGGCTCTTACCGTCTCGCCGTCCCCGGTTCCGCGGTGCGTCTTCGGGCAGCTCGCCGCCGCTTCCTGTCCGGCGGTCCCCTCGCATTGCTGCCCCCCGGCGCTGCTGTGGGGTTCGGGGTTCGGCGGCGGCGGGGTGTGGTGGTGGCCGCGCTGCGGCCCGGTCAGTGGGGCTGGGCGGTCCCCCCAGCCTGTATACCGACGCGGCTCTTCCTCCTCCTGGCGGGCACGCGCTCGGCCAGCAACGTGCTCTCGCGCGCGCGCGCGAGCACGTTCTCTTTATGCCTCCCGGCGGCGCTTCTCCCAGCGCATCCGCCGGAGGCAAATTTGAAGTGTCCTATTACCATGTTCCTGGTGGGAGTCGAGCCCAGGGACTGGATGGCCTGTCTGGCCTGGGCGGTTCAGTTCCTGGGACCGCTCCCGTTTTATATGTTGCACCAATCATTCCATTTCCCTCCTTGAGTTCCTCTTCCTATTGGCCAGTACTTCCTTTATATCCATGCTGCTCTATTTTCCCAGTGCCCGTTATAGCCTCTGGTTTGTGGGTGCGCTTCTAGATTGTCCTTAATTGTTTATACCCGGCTTGTTATCTCTGACCATCCTTGCTTGCTGCCTGCCCTGACCTTTTGCCTGCCTGACTTCGATTTTGCCTGACCCTTCTGATACCTCGCTCCGTGACCTCCTGGATTGACCTCGGCTTGTTTTGACCCCTCTTTGTTACCTCCGCTGGATACCTCGCTCTGTGACCTCCTGGTTTGACCTCGGCTAGTTTTTGGACATTCTCTCCCAAGCATCCTCCTTTGGGACTCCCTGCCGTTCATCAGTCTCCACCTTAAGCTGGTAATCTTTGCGCCCATTAAGTCCTGGGGGTAACCGAGTCTGGAGAGGCATAATCCGCGTCTCCTGCGAGCGGGGACTTGTCTAAAGGCAGAAGAGGCGGTGGAGATTGGGGATTATCAGCTTAAGAGAGAAAGGTGTCCGGCACAGCCTAACAGTATAACGGGCCAGAAAAAATGGACCAGCTCTTAGAGCAGGTGCAGGCCTTAACAGCGGCTGTGGAGCACCTGGCTCATCGCGTAGCGGCCCAGGAGAACCGTCCAGCTCCTATCATCACCAGCCCTCAAGGGGCTCCGGCCGCATCACCGGTGGAACCCAAAATTCCACTCCCAGACAAATTCTATGGTGACAGAGCTAAGTTTGCCAATTTTCGGGACTCATGCAAACTTTACTTCCAACTTCGTCCTGTTTCTTCAGGGTCACAGGAGCAGCGAGTGGGTCTGATCATCTCCCTCCTCCAAGGTGATTCACAATCCTGGGCCTTCAGTCTGCCGTCCCAAGATCCTGCTCGTCTCTCAGTAGATAACTTCTTTTCCGCTATGGAGGTTCTGTATGATGACCCTGACAGAGGAGCTACGGCAGATGCTAAGCTTCGTACCCTACGTCAAGGCCGGCGGCCGGCCGAGGAATATTGTTCAGAGTTTCGGCGGTGGGCAGTGGATTCGCTTTGGAACAATCCAGCCCTGTGCGGCCAGTTTCGGCTAGGACTGGCCGATTCCATTAAGGATACCTTGGTGAATTATCCAGTTCCCCATACATTAGATGAGACTATGCACCTTGCCATCCGCATTGATCGACGTCTACGGGAGAGACGCTTAGAGAAAGGGTCGCATCCCGATTCAAGTTTGAAAACCGAGGCCCCAGTTATGCTTTCTTCTGAGGAACCTATGCAGCTGGGAGCTACTAGACTCACTGAAGTCGAGAGACGTCGGCGCTTGTCGGAGGGTCTGTGCCTGTATTGTGGGGGAACTGGTCACATGGTCAGAATCTGCCCTAAGAAGCCATCGGGAAACTTCAGAGCCTAGGGGGTATCGAGGGGACCCACCTAGGCTGTAAGGTATCTCCTCATGTATCGTCTCCAGTCATAATTCCGGTTCAGATTAAAATTGGTTTAAAATGTTTGAATCTAGAGGCTCTCTTAGATTGTGGAGCAGCAGGGAATTTCCTCAACTCTGATTTAGCTCAGAGCTTTGGAATTTCGCTCCAGTCCCTACCTGCACCTATTCGAGTCTCTGCCATTGATGGCACACCAATTGCAGGAGGACTCATTCAGTATAAAACTTTATCAGTATCATTTAGAGTGGGAGCCGGCCATTCTGAAATTATCACTTTCCTTGTCCTTAGCATGCCCAACACCCCCTTAGTTCTTGGATTGCCTTGGCTGCAGAAACACAATCCCCAAATTGATTGGGTGTCTGGGCAAATTGTTAAGTGGGGTCACCAATGCTTTCAGGCCTGTCTGGAACTTCCAGTTCGAGTTACTCAATTATCCCTGGAGAAGGTTCCCACTCCATACCTTGATTTCTCTGACGTCTTTTCTGAAAAGGCGGCAGATAAACTTCCCCCCATAGGCCTTGGGATTGTCCCATTGAGCTCCTTCCGGGTACCATGCCTCCGAGGGGGAGAATTTTTAATTTAACTCGAGCCGAAAACCTTGCCATGCGGGAGTATATTGCAGAAAACCTTAAGAAGGGGTTTATCCGGGCATCCTCTTCCCCGGCAGGAGCAGAGTTTTTCTTCGTTGAAAAGAAAGATGGGGGGCTCCGTCCATGTATCGACTATCGGGGTTTAAACAAGATCACTATCAAAAACAAGTATCCCCTGCCACTTATTGAGGGGCTATTTACACAGGTGGTTGGGGCTCAAGTTTTTTCCAAACTAGATCTCCGTGGTGCCTATAATCTCATCAGAATTAGGCAGGGGGATGTATGGAAAACGGCCTTCAATACCCTTGAAGGACATTATGAATATTTAGTAATGCCGTTTGGCCTGTGTAATGCCCCCGCAGTCTTTCAGGATTTCGTGAATGAGATATTTAGAGAATACTTAGGTCGTTTTGTAGTAGTTTATTTGGATGACATTCTGATTTTTTCTTCATCACTTTCAGAACATCGCAAACATGTTCGTATGGTTTTACAAAAACTCAGAGAAAATTGTTTATTTGCCAAGTTAAAAAAATATCAATTTGAAGTTTCAGAAGTTCCTTTTTTGGGTTACATCATATCTAATACTGGTCTTCCCATGGATCAATCCAAAGTTAAAGCAGTATTAGAATGGGAACAGCCCAAAGATCTGAAAGGTTTACAAAGGTTTTTGGGGTTCGCCAATTTTTATAGAAGGTTCATTAGAAATTTCTCCTCTCTGGTAGCTCCCTTGACTAATCTCACTAAGAAGGGGGGGTACCCTGTTGTATGGCCGGAACAGTCTGTTCATGCTTTTGAAAAACTTAAAGAAGTCTTTAGTTCTGCCCCTGTGCTGGTGCATCCTGACTGCCAGTTACCATTTATTGTAGAAGTGGATGCCTCTGAGCTTGGTGTGGGGGCGGTACTGTCTCAATACAGTGGGTCCCCTGAGCGCCTTCATCCCTGTGCCTTCTTCTCTAAAAAGTTTACTACGGCCGAAAGAAATTATGACATTGGTAACCGGGAGTTGTTGGCAATTAAATTGGCCTTTCAGGAATGGAGACACTGGTTGGAGGGGGCTCAGTACCCGGTTACAGTCTTTACTGATCATAAGAATATAGAGTATATCCAATCTGCTAAAAGACTAACTCCTAGACAGGCTCGCTGGTCCTTGTTCTTCTCTCGGTTTAACTTTTCCATAACCTATAAACCAGGGTCCAAAAATATTAAGGCTGATGCCTTATCCCGGAGTTTTTCTTTTTCTAATTTACCAGAAAGGGAGAATGCACCCATTTTGCCCCACTCTATGGTGGTAGCCGCCATCCAACCACAACTCCCTGATTTAACTCAATTTCAGTCTGAAGCTCCGCCTGAAAAGCCTAATTTTGCCCAGTTCGTGCCCTCCTCTTATCGTGCTGCTTTTCTATCCCATTTTCATGACTCTAAGACGGCAGGTCATCCTGGGGTCAAAAAGACCATCTCTTTGCTGTCTCGCCAAGTCTGGTGGCCATCCTTTAGAAAAGATGCACGAGAATATGTCCAAGCCTGTAAAGTGTGCGCTCGGAGTAAGTCATTAAGACACTCTCCCGAGGGTTCCCTACTACCATTGCCCATTCCCTCCCGCCCCTGGACCCATTTGGCCATGGATTTTATAACGGATCTTCCACCTTCCCAGGGATGTACTGTCATTTGGGTGGTGGTGGATCGCTTTAGCAAAATGGCTCACTTCATTCCTTTAAAGAAGCTTCCCACAGCTCAGACCTTAGCTCAACTCTTTGTCACACACATTTTTAAAATCCATGGCATTCCAGAAGATGTTGTGTCTGATAGGGGGGTCCAGTTTGTTTCCCGGTTTTGGAGGGCTTTCTGTGCCAAGTTGGGCTTCACTGTCTCCCTTTCTTCTGCATTTCACCCTCAGTCCAATGGGCAAACCGAAAGAATGAACCAGTCTTTGGAGCAATATTTACGTTGTTTCATTTCTGATACTCAAACGGATTGGGTGTTGTTCCTTCCGTTTGCTGAATTCGCACTGAATAATGCTTCGCACTCTTCCACTAGAATTTCTCCCTTTCATTGTGTTTATGGTAAAGATTTGAGATTTTCAGCCTTGTTGGACCGACCCTCTAGAGTTCCTTCCCTGGATGAATGGATGTCCCGATGGCCGGGGTTATGGAATAAGATTCAGCAACATTTGTCTAAGGCTGTTCTTCAACAAAAAAATTTTGCTGTTCGTAGACGATCTTGTAATTCTGATTATGGTGTGGGGGAGTTGGTTTGGCTTTCGACTAAGAATTTGGCCTTACGCCAACCCTCTGCTAAGTTGGGTCCGAGATTTATTGGTCCCTTTCCCGTACTGCAGAAAATCAATCAAGTTACCTATCGTTTAGATCTCCCCTCCTCTATGAAGATTTGCAACTCCTTTCATGTCTCCCTTTTGAAACCTGCCAGGAACTATGAGCCTAATAATCCTCCGAATCCTATTTTGGTTGAAGGGCAACAGGAGTTTGAGGTTGCCCGGGTTCTGGATTCTCGCTTTTTTCGAAACTCCCTTCAGTATTTGATTGATTGGAAGGGTTACGGCCCTGAGGAAAGATCTTGGGTTCCAGCCAGGGAGGTTCATGCGCAGAGTTTAGTGAAGAAATTTCATAGGGAGAATTCTCAGAAGCCCAGCTTGGAGGGTCCAGTGGCCCCTCCTCAGGGGGGGGGGGTAATGTAAGGCTCTTACCGTCTCGCCGTCCCCGGTCCCGCGGTGCGTCTTCGGGCAGCTCGCCGCCGCTTCCTGTCCGGCGGTCCCCTCGCATTGCTGCCCCCGGCGCTGCTGTGGGGTCCGGGGTTCAGCGGCGGCGGGGTGTGGTGGTGGCCGCGCTGCGGCCCGGTCAGTGGGGCTGGGCGGTCCCCCCAGCCTGTCTGCCGACGCGGCTCTTCCTCCTCCTGGCGGGCGTGCGCTTGGCTAGCAACGTGCTCGCGCGCGCGCGCGAGCACGTTCTCTTTATGCCTCCCGGCGGCGCTTCTCCCAGCGCATCCGCCGGAGGCAAATTTGAAGTGTCCTATTACCATCTTCCTGGTGGGAGTCGAGCCCAGGGACTGGATGGCCTGTCTGGCCTGGGCGGTTCAGTTCCTGGGACCGCTCCCGTTTTATATGTTGTACCAATCATTCCATTTCCCTCCTTGAGTTCCCCTTCCTATTGGCCAGTACTTCCTTTATATCCATGCTGCTCTATTTTCCCAGTGCCCGTTATAGCCTCTGGTTTGTGGGTGCGCTTCTAGATTGTCCTTAATTGTTTATACCCGGCTTGTTATCTCTGACCATCCTTGCTTGCTGCCTGCCCTGACCTTTTGCCTGCCTGACTTCGATTTTGCCTGACCCTTCTGATACCTTGCTCCGTGACCTCCTGGATTGACCTCGGCTTGTTTTGACTCCTCTTTGTTACCTCCGCTGGATACCTCGCTCTGTGACCTCCTGGTTTGACCTCGGCTAGTTTTTGGACATTCTCTACCAAGCATCCTCCTTTGGGACTCCCTGCCGTTCATCAGTCTCCACCTAAACTGGTAATCTTTGCGGCCATTAAGTCCTGGGGGTAACCGAGTCTGGAGAGGCATAATCCGCGTCTCCTGCGAGCGGGGGCTTGTCTAAAGGCAGAAGAGGCAGTGGAGATTGGGGATTATCAGCTTAAGAGAGAAAGGTGTCCGGCACAGCCTAACAGCTGTTGGCTCAGATTTTTGAGGTACTGTCTATCTCTCCCCCGGTTGCGGCCCCTAGGCAGCAGGGGGAATTGTTTCATACTGCTAAGCCCCGTTTAGAGTTTCCTGAGCAAGCCCATTTTAATAATCTCGTGCTCAAGGAATGGGAGCGTCCCAGCAGGCTCCCCGGAGTCCCTAAGAGTTGGGATAAGAGGTATCCCTTTCCTGCTGAGATGGTGAGGCGTTGGTCATCCCTCCTGAGGTGGATGCCCCGGTCCTAGGGTTATCTAACACCTCTGTCATGCATTCCCCTGACTCTACTACTCTGCGGGATAGTGAGGACCGGCGTATTGATCAGCTGGCGTCCCATGCCTTTGCCTGTGTGGGGACGGCGCTGCGCCCGGTCTATGCCATTTCAGCGGTGGCCATTAGGACTCTGCTTAGAAGTATCCTGGATGGTGCTCCTGATGATGTGTCTAGCAAGGAGTTTAATGCACTCTCTTGTTGTGAGGTTTTTGTGACTTATGTCCTCTCTGCCCTGGATGATACCATTAGGATGTGTGGCAGAGCCTCTGCCCTAGTGGTGGCTATTCGCCGCTTGGTTTGGCTGCGCCAGTGGGCAGCTGACTCCGCTGCCAAGAAGGCTCTCACTGGTTTTCCCTTCAAAGGACTACACCTGTTTGGGGACGGCCTGGACCTGTTTGCTAAGGGAGGCAGGTTACCCCAGCGCAGGAGGCAGTCTCGGCCCTTTCGGGGGCCAAGGCTCCTTTTCTTCCCCCTACCGTGGATCCAGACAGGGGAGGGGGGTCTCCTTTACTGGGGCCCGAGGAGATTTCTGGGGTAGGGGCAGAGGACGTGGACACCCTGGCTCATCCTGGGCCTCCAAGCCTAAGTCTTCTCCCAAGCCCCCTCAGGCATGAAGGGGCGCCCTCACCCATCCGGGTGGGGGTACGGCTTCAGCATTTTGCTCACGTCTGGAGGCTTCATGTCTCAGACCGGTGGATTCAGGAGGTAGTGTCCTCCGGTTACAAGATAGAGTTTGCTGCCTGGCCGTCCCCAAGATTCATCAGATCCCGGATGTCTCAGGACCCTATGTCAGCTCAGGCTCTAGTTCTGGCGGTGCAAAGCCTTCTGGAGCTCATCGGTCATCTGTCAGGTCCCCTTACGAGAAAGGGGCAAGGGTTTCTATTCCAACCTTTTCACCGTGCCCAAAAGAGATGGGTCAGTCAGGCCCATCCTGGACTTGAAGATCCTCAACAAATTTGTCAGGTGCAGGCGCTTTTGCATGGAAACTTTGCGCTCTGCCATTAGTTCCCTGCGTCCAGGGGACTTCATGACCTCTGTGGACATCAAGGATGCTTACTTTCATATTCCTGTTTTTCCAGGTCATCAAAGATTCCTCAGGTTCGCTCTGGAGGATCAGCACTACCAATTTGTGGCATTGCCCTTCGGTCTCACTTCAGCTCCCAGAGTGTTCACCAAGGTGCTGGCAGGAGTGATGCCTCTGCTCAGGTCTCAGGGCATTCGCGTGCTGCCCTATTTGGACAACATTCTCATCACTTCTCAGTCCCTCCAACAGGCAGAGCTGGATACTCAGCTAGTAGTGTCCACTCTGGAGTCATTTGGCTGGGTGATCAACCATCCCAAGTCTTCCCTTTCTCCCTCCTTGGTGACACCCTTCCTGGGAATAAATCTGGATACAGTTCGGGCAAGGATTTTTCTTCCTCAACAGAAGGTGGACAGTCTGCTAGTGCAGGTTCAGTTCCTGCTATCTTGCCCTCATCCCTCCATCAGGCAGGGAATGCAGCTGGTGGGCCTGATGGTGTCGTGCTTCGAGGCGGTCCCTTATGCCCAGTTTCACATGAGGCCTCTGCAACTCCACCTCTTGTTAGTATGGGACAAGGAGAGGGTTTTGCATTCCTTGGATGTGGTTAGGTGTCTGAAGTACTATCTGGTGGCTACTGCACCTTTCAGAAAAACTGATGCTCTTTTTGTGATCCCTTCTGGTCCTAGGAAGGGTTTGGCTCCTGCTAAATCTACTATCAGCAAATGTCAGCCGTCAGGCTGTGATTCAGGCCTACTCTGCTAAGGGGAAGAATCCTCCCTTCCGCCTTACTGCTCATTCCACTCGTGCTATTGGTGCCTCTTGGGCTTTTAAGCACCTGGCTTCTGTTGGACAAGTTTGCAAGGCCGCTACTTGGTCTTCTGTTCATACCTTTCAAAGTTTTACAAGGTTGATGTTAGGGCCTCAGCTGATGCTGCTTTTGGCCGCAAGGTTCTGCAGGCGGCAGTGGTCTGACCTGTCTGTTTTTACCTTTGGAGATCCCACCCTACTTTATGGACACTGCTATTGGATGTCCCAAGTGTAATGATTCTTATCTGGAGGAGGACGTACTGTATACTAAGAATAATACAATTCTGTGATTACTCACCTGTAGAATTGTTATTATGAGTATACAGTACGTCCTGCTCCACCCCACCCTTGGTTTGGCATTATCCTAGGATCCCCTGTATGGTGATTGTTATCTTTGTTATAGTTACTAGTTGGTTCTGTTATCATTCTCCCGGCTTCTCGTTAACTGCTTTTCAATGCTGGGGATTTGTGGGAGGTCCCGGGTATTTGAGGGGCCGGGAGGAGCCAATTTCGCGGTCTCTGCAGTCCAGCGCCATCTGGCGAAGTAATACCCAAGTGTAATGATTCTTATCTGGAGCAGGACGTACTGTATACTCATAATAACAATTCTACGGGTGAGTAATCACAGAATTGTATTTTTCTGCCCCTATCGGTGGACATCTGCATCACATGATTACACTGATAATATAATCTTGCCTTTATATAAGCAATTTAAAGAATCTTCAATGCAATTATATATATATATATGTTACAGTACCTTTCATCACAGTTTCATAACATTGTTGACATTTCTCTTGAAACGAATGACATCCAGAAGAATTTTGAAGTTCATTACATTCTGTATTGGTTGGTGTTAGCTTCAGATGAGCAGAATCTTCTGAAAAGTGTAAAGAGATTATGTACAAACAAGTGCTTCCAAGTAGCAGTTGATCTTCAGTAACATCACTGAACCAAGGCCATTAGCTGAGTGTCACATTCATAATACTGTTTAGACCATTTTAGTTTAGTTGCATCTTAAAGTGAACCTATAGTTCAAAACTTACTTTAGGTCCTTTTATTATTCTTTATTTTAATTTTCAGAAACAAAGAAGTATAACAAGGGTGTTGTTGGTAAAACATAGATGGCAAGTAGTAAATATGGCTGTCATATACACATATACACGTATGTTACATACATTCACACTTACACCCTTTAATGGAACCTTAGAAAAAAAATGATGGAGTTCCATCTTCTAATTATATTTTGAGTTATCTCAAATATATTGCTACCCATCAAAACTCAAGAGTCCTTTTTGTTGTCGCTGCTGTTTGGTCCCCCAGAAATTACAGCTGCCACAAAAAAGGGCTGCCACAGTCGGGAACAAAAACAGCAGAGGCAACAACATTTATACATATCTTGATCAATGGGAGCAGCAACTTACTGTAATCCCTTAAAAAGTTGATTTAAAAATGAAACTTGTGTTGGGCAACTGGAACTGAACGAAATAGAATATAGATATGAGATTTGGGGGGGCAAGGAAAGGCGGGAGGAGAGAAACAGAAATAGGGGAGGGGGGCAGGATGAGGAAGAGGAGGAAATGGTATCAGGCAGGCATGACTGACTGTTCTCTCTACCCCCCCCCCCCCCCCCCAGCAACAAACCATTTGTATTCTTCAGTTTTTTGAAACATGAGCAATGGCAACCAAGTGGCAGTATAATTTGGACCTCTATCACGGATAACAGACGTAAGGTATTCTGAATTTCTTTAAACCAGTATATAAGAGATGGGCTATGCGTTGTTTCCAGAATTTTGGGATAGTCAGTTGGTCAGCATTAACCAGGTGAATAAGGATAGATTTTTTATATGAGCTAAGACTCCTCAAGGAGAGTGCAAAACTTTAGGTCCTTTTTAACAATCACCCCTTAGGGTTGACAATGACCCCTTCCCAATTTGGGATGCCTCTAGCTCTTAAATAGACTCTACAATTAAACCTCCAAAGCTAATGCAGGGCTCGTGATAAGGTTAGTGTCCCTATAAACTAGTACCTCTCCTAGAACAGAATTGCAAGAGAGGATGTAGGTGATCAGTTTTGGATTGAGAAACAATTCCCATGTGCAAGCCCTGTTATAGTGGCTTTGATCGATTCTCTGTGCAGTTGTCTACTGAGCAGGACAGGTATTTTATCAACCCTTGTAGTAAAATACACAGTCATTTTAATTGTGCCGGAGATTTATCCTATTTGCTGCTGTTAATTGCAACAAGGATGCCTCCCTATGCCCAGAACAAGTCCCATTTTGTGAAAAATGGATGTTGTTCTGGTGTAACAGTTTAGAGCAGTAATGATTGCCAGCGGATCTAACCTACCCTAAAATATTCATATGTCTTTGGCATATATATATATATATAAATTCTCCAACGTGTCACAAAGGGCCAGAAAACGTAGCCCGTTAAAATGAATGAGCCATTTCATATCAGCCTGCAGCGCAACCGCAACACGCCTCCATAGATGTCTATGGCCACCATGTATTGCGTTTTATCTGTGGTGCATTGCGCCGAAAGGGCCATACTCACCACCACCTCCTGATCCATCGCTGCTAGTCCTCCGCCACCTGTTGGAACTGGCATCTCCAGTCCGGAACTACTGCAGCCAGATTCTTGGGGGGCCTTAAATCCTTTGCTCTAGCAAGGACTACTGGAAGGCTCCTAAAAGATGACTGCAGCTGACCAGAGATGCTGGTCCCACCAATGTGAGCTCTTGCCACCTCCAGGAGCAAGAGCTCCTACTGCCGCCACCTTCTCCACCTGCTCACCGCCATGGGCACAGCGCAGCACACACTTGGGTACTGTGCTACGCTGGGTCTGTGTGTCTCCACCACAAAAGAGGTGGAGACATACAGAGTGAAAGGAGCCTTTGGGCCTGTGAGTACCATTCATAGTACCTATATTGAGCAATACCACCAGCCTATGATCATGGGTGATATTGCCTAAAATGATCACTTCAAGCATGTGAATGAGAAAATATGAGTTTTGGGGTTAGAAAATATATCTTGCAAGTAAAAATCAGGTGTGGAGGAAAATACCAAATATCACATCAGCTGACAGCCCTATACCTGTTATTAGGGACAGTAGAATAATACTATAATCTTACCTTGCAATGGTATGTAAATATCTTGAGACTCATTGCTGAAATTCTTGTACACCATGTCAAGAATGTCTCTCATGGCTTCAAAAAATGTTTGTCCAAATTCATATAAACCTTGAAAAAAGCTGGAAAAATCCCAGTGTTCAAAGTAATCTGAAATAATGACAGGTGCTCTATCAGGCACAGTAGTGTGGTTGTCCTGTATTACATCCAAAAGAAAATGTTTCTGAAATGATTCATCAAATGACTTCTGAAAATGTGTGAAGAACACCATGCTTTTGTTAAATAGAACTCCCACGTCGGACAGGATCTGGTTGAATAGGCATTCTGACTGGCTTTGTTGGACATCCATGCGATATTCGCTTGTATAGCCTTCTTCTGTGATTTTGGTATTGAGTGACCATAATTCTTGAGCCTGCTTATAGAGAACATGTAATTTTACATATAGGCTTAAATATGTATATTGTTTATCAGTTATCCTTTATTCTAACCTTTATTCTAACTCTCTATAAAGCCTTACAACACTCAAAATTCTGAATATATATAATTATTGCCCTCCGTGGAGGAGAATATAGTTCTTATAAATTCAGCTCAGCAACAAAATCATGCTACCAAGTCAAGCAGAAATTTGTCAGAGCTGCATCTATTAACAATATAGTCCTCTTTAGAGATTCAGTAAACTATCTCTGCATTAAAAACTTCTAGGAGCAATTCATTTCATATGGTGCTACTCCTGGCCAATGCTTCTTTGTAACACGTGACGCTCCACTAGCACACACGCCTACCAGAAATTCTGCACTATCACAAGAGTAGCTACACCAGCTTGTAAATGTCAGCCAATTTGCTTCCACTCCACTAGGAACTTTCTACCAGATTTTATCGCTCACCAGAATCGCTTTCATAAATGTGGTATTGCGTACAGCACCCAGCGTTCACCAGACGCTGCCTGCCGCTACGAGGCACTACCTGCCGCTATCGCTTGATGAATAAACCCCATAGTTGCTATGGAAAACCGTTTTCTTTTATACCACATAAGCTTAGCACATTGAAGATATAATTTTGCCACGCAATAATGGAATAACAATGGCTTTGAAAGTAGAATTACCCTTTCAATACATCCATGATACACTTAAACTTCGAAATCTTTAAATTGCCATTTATGGTTAAATAATTTATTTCTAAAAAAAACAGCTTGATCGAAAATATTTATTTCTTACCTTAATAACCAATGCCTGTAAACCCTGCTGGGAACAGCTGTTTGTATAGAATGTCATGCAGGACTGTTCAAGGCAAACTCTACATACATCCCACTGAGTTGTCAGCAGCTGTTTACATTGAAATTCTGCTTCGCTCAGCTTTTCACTGATGTCCTGAAAAAGCCTGACAGCCTCCTGTGCAAAAAGTATAATAATAATCCTATCAGTATGGTTAAATCCTACCAAAATAACAATTGCAAAATTAAAGTCATTGTCCAGGCAGTAAAATAAAAACTCCATACTCACCTTTTGTTCCCACAAATGATTACTCCTAGTCCGACAGCGAGTAGAGAGAGAACTTTTGGGCTTCAAATGGAAAGTCCGCTTTCACTGATCAGGGGCATGGTAGCAAAAACCAGGCGCCTCCAGCTTCTAGTCTCTAGGTGGGCATGTGCAGTGCACAAACCAGACCAAGGTGCCCATTATTCTATTTGAGCACCTCAGCTTAACTGTGCATCTTTGGTGTGTGCGGCACCCAACTTTGGATAAAAACTGTGAGGGCAGGATTAGGGCTGCAGGAGCTGGTGAAGGGTAAGTAAAGGAGTCTTGTGGCAACCCTGATCTGAAGTCTGTGGGGAGACTCCACAAAGGTTTACTTTCCCATTATGTTTATGCTGTATGCAGCCCAGGAATTGATTAGCTCTATCTGTTAAAGTGGAACAAAACCCGTGATTTTGACTATCCTGGGTTACGTTCCCTGACCCAGGGGCATACTGATTTGGGATGTCCCACTGTGGGAAACCCCCCGGTTCACCAAGAAAACTCATCTTACCCCGATCCTATGGCACATACACATTATCTTGTCCAATCAGCACAAATTATTGCGCAGCAAAATGGCTCTGTTTAGATGAAATCTCAGCAATCATGGTGAAAGCACCACATCCCCACTTCTCTCTAGATGTCTGCATGCTCCCTCCCAAACTATCTGAATGGTTGGGCAAGGGAGTGCATCTCAGCCCAGAGATGCTGGGGAGGTGGCCATTAATGTTTACCTAGCCGTGAGTGCCGTTGCATGGTAGTTGAATCTGATTCAATATTGTTTTTCCCTACTATTCACCGTATGCAGATAGAGAGAAAAAATGTATTTCTTCTATCCATGGATCAATATTCACTTATTATTTATGACATTCTTTTTTTTAATATGAACTGCTTATATAATAAAACAACTAGCAGACACGACTGCATGCACTACCAGACGCACATGCGCCCACTCCCAGACACGTGTGCACTCCCAGATGTGCATGCGATCCCCCAGATACACATGTGCACACTCCCAGACATATGGACGCAATCCCAGACATGTTTGCACTCCCCGACGCATATGCACACACTCCCAGACACGCATGCACACCTAGATACGACTGTTTGCATCCCCAGATGTGCATGCGCACACCCTCAGATGCATATGTGTGCACCCCCAGAAGCTCGTAATTGCACTTCCAGGTCTACATGCACACACTCCCCAATGTACATACGCACATTCACAGACATGCATGAGCGCACTCCCCCAAAAAAGCTGTGTTTCTATTATTTTACTAAAGCCTTTTTTTTCAGAAAAAAACACTAACCGGATGCAGTATGATGTCTGAATGGCAGTCATATGCTAATTCATTCAGTTTACTGCAAAACTTCCACATAATATCAGTTTCGTTTGAAGTGAGTGATGTCATAACCTCCTATTCCCAGCCCTGTGCCCCAAAACAGCCTGTGTTTTTTTTTTTTTTTTTACTAAAGCCTTTGCCCAATATTTTAACAACACAAACTGGATGAACAGTCAGCCATATTGCTCCCTGGCTTAGCAGCCCTGTCTCCTGGTGCTTTCCAGCGATTATACATTCTGTTACAGTACACACAGCTCAGCATTGGGGGTCAGCCTTATCAGTTATAATAACTGCAATAAATCTGAAAGCACTACAACCAAACTGTCATTAGATAACAGTTTAGCTTGTAACTGAATCAATTAGCATATTGCTGCCATTCAAACTTGATACTGCTTCCCAAGGCTGTGGAGTCGGTAAGCCAAAGCTCGACTCTGACTCCAACTCCTCAATTTTATCAGGTCCCAATTCCAACTCCTGCGCCAACTCCTTCATAAATGGTCAATAATTAGTAATACATTTGTTATTGTAGTAAACTTATATCAGGCTTTTTCTCACTACCATAGAAAGCAATAGGGCTGCTTATATAGAACATAAAGCATATTCATAACATATTTCAACCTTTTGAAGAGCGCGGGCCATATAAGCCATTTGAAAACTGGTTGCAGGCAACTTGTATGTCCTTCCCCCACCCCATTACCACATTTATATCTAACAATCCCCACATGCTGCCAATACACATTCTGATTGCCTTACCTCTCAAAATATATGAGTCCCATATGGTGGGTCCCCCCATCAGTCCCAAATTGTAACTGTATTCCCATACTCAACCCATCTAAATGCCTATTGATACCAGATTTTAATGTCCTGCGTTCGTCCAAGCCACCACTGCCACCTCTATTTTTCAGTGGGCCCCCACTCCCACCTCTTATCCCTACTGAGCCTCTATTCATGCCAATTCTATTTAACCCTCCCACTTTCCCCACAGCAGATCAGGAGCCACATCAGATGACTCAGAGGGCCACATATGGCTCCAGGCTACAGGTTGAGGATATGTCCAGGTAATAACATAAAGTCTATACTCACCTTTTTCCCTATAGCGGCATCTTCTTAACAATGAGAGAGAACGAGTGATTCTATTCCCCACCACAGGCCAGACATAGTGGCGTCCATCAATATGATTTTACCTCCTCTAACACACCTACTCCATTTATTGCAATAGAGGGGACGTGTTAAGCTCAGGTGTGCTGAACCTGCTTTGTGATGACCCCTGCATTGTAATAAATGGAGCAGGCTTGTGGGGTTGTAAACAAGTCTCCATGGAGACTGGAGGGCACTGGAAGATGGAATCGCTTGCTCCTAGCTGAACTGGGAAGGACTTATCATGACACAGCTTTATGCTTCATGAGCATGCTCTGCAGTTGTCCGAGACGGATACGGGACTATGTGGCTTGCCGCGCTGTTAGATCACTTTTTGCGTGGTCCAGAAGGAATGGAATGAAAAGGAATGGCAGTCTTTGGAGATCTGCTACAGCGTTTACCCTGTGCAATAGGAAATGAGGAGAGGCACACGGGGCAGGATTCATGTGAGCTACTTTCTGCCCTATTAGTGCCATTGTCTGGACTGTTCCTTCAAACTTTATAAACCTCAAATCTCCACCCATTAATTCACATCTGTCAGACCTTCCTGTAACTTCTGGCTCTGAGCAGCTGAGAAGTGTCAAAAGCCCCCTAAATCTTTACTACTTTACTAAAGTCAACTCTGTAGTGTAAGATGACCCCATCCCTATCTAATGGGACTAAGTAAAATACACCCATCTTTACAATGCAGGACACTGAAAACTGTTTTCCTCAGCAGAGGAAGGGTATAGCGTCACCCAGTGTGTTATTGTCTGACAGGTAAATGTCTAAAAGAATAATTTTTGCCCAGTTTTTTTTGCCGATCTTTCGGGATCTACCAGTCAGGAAGCTACCAATCTAGGCACAGATGATGGAAGGTAAATAGATAGATAATAGAGAATACATAGAAAGCCTCAAGTCTCAATTACAATGTAGATATATAAAGAATGGACTTGATTAGCCTAGACAAACTTAGTGAGCTACATTTATAGTAATTGCAGACTGAATTCAATAGGCATGTGTGTGTGATTTCAAACTACTCAATGTGGATATAGTCTGACGAAGTTGAAATAAAATGGGCACATATCTTTCATTCTTAGCATTACATCTGCTCAGAGTGCGGCCCTCAGAGGGACACATAGGGAGCCACAAGTTGACTCCTGCAGTGAGCAGATGTAGAGGAAACCTTGAGACTAAAATGGGTCATGAGGACAGTGGAGTTAATTTAATGTTTTTATTTTGTGAAATCCTAGCGGGAACTTTCCTGTGCAATGAATGTTTACTTTAAACATCTGCTCTGGAGCTATAATCAAACTGTGATCGTTTAAAGCAGTCAACTATGTTACCTATTTAAATAGAATCTGTTCCAAGAACACCATGTTGAAAGGCTCAAGAAGAGTGGCCTGGTAGAGGAAAGCATGTGACTGCAATGTCAGCAAAAGAATAAACATTCCATTCCTTTTGACTTTAAAACATAAATGCGAAAATTATGCTAGGCTCATGAGTTACAAAATCAGAGACTCTGTATATTTACTGTTCTGCATGGCACGTTTAGGGTCAAATTTTAGATGGTAATGTTATTCCTACAAATTCCAGATAATAATGTTCATCTTTTGAATATTTTACTACATCCTGAAGAATGTGTGACTGTGCAAGACTTTGACAGGCTTTCAGCTAGGGCACTTACTTAAATCTTAGTAATTATTTTATCCTTTTGAGATGTTGCTGATCTCTGGAAAAAGACACATAGTAGAAGTCTAAAACAATCTCAAACGGTATCACTATGGAACCTTATAATTCAAATATCAAAACGCCCTCAACTCTTTTCAACCATTAAATACCAATATCTCCCTATATATTCTTAATATAATATAGTTACACACAAAATTGACGGGTTTCAAATGCATAGGAATATCCCAGTCTTATATAGCGACAGTGAATTTCCATTAAAAAAAAACAGATTAGTCAGGTAATTTTGGGCGGTAACCAATATGAACAAATGTGCAGATTTAAGATGATAAAAGCTGATATCCTGATATCAACAGTAACCAGCACTCCAATGAGCATTGCATTGTCTCATACATTAATATAGTGATTACTTTTTACAACCATATGTAGTCTTGCGTCTCATGTTTGTTACATTATGATTTTTATCTATAATTTTTTTGAAGTATACTTTGGGAAATTTCATTACCAACCTATTCAACCTTATTTATCTTTCATATAAAGGTCTTTATTTTAGCATTTCACTAGTCGGGGTTGTAAGGCATGAAACATTTTTATATGAATTAGATATAAAGTAACACAGACATAATTAAACAATATTAACACCTTCCTTTTTAAGTCCCTTATCCACCCCCACTGCAGGTGGGTCAGCTTGAGGACCATCACATGCACCTTAAATCTAGGATGTTGGAAACAGTACACCTGAGCCCATATTTTACAATGACACAGGTACATAGATGATATCATTTCTAGATAGACCCTTTAAGTTAATTAAAAAATAATATTAATATAAAAAATAATAATATTTAATACCACCAGAAAATATCTTCACATTATGCTAAACTTTGATATGGTAAAAATAACAATTCTAGATTTGGAAATATAGCAATAAATTAGTGGCTGCTGAAAGATAAAGTCCCACTGCACCCCATTGCAGGCAAATCGTAACCATCATTCAACAATGATGAATTCACCAAGGGGGGGGGGGGGGGATCTAAGGGTTTGTAGGAATTGTAAATGGTAAGGTGAAATAAATAAAATAAATAAATGGCTAACAGGTTAAAAAAGAGCCTGACATAAATATTAGGTCTTGGGGAAAAATAGGATAAATACTAGGGTTATGACCTATTTCCACAAACAGAAAAATTGAGCATACAAATCATATGCAAGTGGATGACTTATGTTTGGACACAGCTGATTTATTGGCTAATTCGTTAGTGCTATTGTTTGTGAGTTGATTTCTGTTTCTACATGTCAACAGTCAAGTGACAAACAAGAATTGTATGTCTGCCTAAACGATGGGATGCTCTACCAATGAACAAATCTCATTCATCAGCTCATATGTTACGGGCTTTTCTATGTACCCATTTTTGTCTGATTGTGGTTGATTAGCAATATCTGTTCACACATCAATCCATGGAAATGGGCCATTAGTAAATTGCCATCAATCCAAAGTTAAAGTTATACCATTTATTGGTTAGATCAATAAAATGGTGAGTTTTCGAGGCACACAAGGTTTCCTTTAGACATAATACAAATCTGTAATTTACCAACACACATTCATACAAAAGAGGCACAATTGTTTTTTTACTGACACACATGAATAATGATTAATGTTGTAAATTTGTGAGCTGCAAGCTAATTATCAGGGTGATTATTGACCATTAATAGTTTGCTGATAAAGGCGGAAAGGGAGGTGGAATTATTATGGTTCTCTTCAGTCACATCAGCCAAGGCAGTCTGTTTAAAGTGGACCAACACCCAGGATTTTTACTATCCTGGGTGTTGGTCCACTTCTGTGGGAAACCCCCCAGAAAGCCCCAAATAATGTACCTCACCGCCGACAGACAAGCGACGGACAAGCTGAGGCCGCCGCCGCCGCCTCTCGCTCGTCCCTCTTACAGGGAGCGCGCCCATGCCGGCCATTCACGGACGGACGGCCGGCGCAGGTGCGCGCCCTGCTAGAGGGACGCGCGGCGGCGGCCCGCGCATGCACCGTTGGAACGGGAGAAGGTAAGGTTTCACCCTCCGCGGGGAGGGTGCTGATCGCCGATCAGCGGTGGGTGTTGGTCCACTTTAATATTAGACCTTGTGGTGAATTTTGTCCTTCAAGTTCAGGTCTTAATGGCACCTATTTGTCCCTGAGCCCCCCAGTTCATCAATTGTATTTTTTGTATAAATTTACATTCCCATTCCAACCTCTGCTTTTGTGACCGGAAGCCCCCGCCATGACTTTGATGGCACTTAGGAAACAGGCACATCCTTTTCTTGTTTTTAATTGTGTACTTGTGCAGATTTAGTTACTTTCTTAGCACCTGTCCTGTTTGCCCTAAGTATATTGCTGAGGAGCACTGCACACACACATGATCAGGTGTACTACATTTGAGGATTTTCCAGAAAAAGTACTTTTTACTTTATAATCCTATTGTATACCTGGTATACCTGTCCTGGTATACAACCACATCTATAATCGTTTGCAGGTTTCACACCTCTTCTGCATGCAAGACCATGTCCCATTTGGTGATGCTGGTTAAATTGTTTTCTGTTAGGAACTGTTTTTAAACATATTGTAAGACGAAAGCTGTTGGAGCTCATGTGGAAATTGTTTAGGGTCTCCTGGCTTACAGACCAGATAATCAGGTTATCATCTGTGTAGTGAAAATAGACCACTGGTTTAGTGCCACATTGTTGCAGGAACTGCTCTTCCAGTTTTGCCATGAAGACTTTTGCATATATATTTTCTTTTATTGCATCTGCAGGTAGATCATGTTCATACAGGTACCATGCACAAGCTGCAATACCATCGTCATGTGGCATGTTGGTATACAGTGTCTCCACATGGCAGTTTATTGAGAGGATATGTTGTGTCCTGAATTAAACTTGGCATCATCCGGACAAGAGGTTTGAGGATGCAATACCAGCCAGCCGGACAGGTTATCAGTCTCAATACAAGAGGTTATACACCTGGAGCTCCCAGGTTAATAAACTTTTGAGGACAACCTTTGGGGTTTCTGGTATTAGTTGTAGTATAGAGTACCTGACACCTAAAGTCTGGTGTAGTGCATGGTATAAGATGCCTGTTTGCCTCATGATTGGATTAAGATACTGGTCAATTTGTTACTCAAAACGCCAGTTTAATCAGAGATATTATTAGACAAAGTCAAACAACTTTAAAACCAAAGGCACCTATATATGACACACTTGCAATCAATGGCAATTTTAGCAGGTATGCAATACAAGAAATGTAAAAAAAAAAATAACTTAAACTAGACCAAACGTCAGAATAGCCCTTTGGTCTGGCCAGTAGCATTCCTTTGGGGGCATCCTGATTTGGGGGCCCTGCAGTTGGAATCACTACCACAATCCACTGCTAGAGCTGGAGATATAAGCATCTCGGGATCCCACAAGAAGGTGTGTATGTAGTTTAGACTGTTGGGGGCAACCTAATCAGGATCCTCCCTAGGACACATTCAAACGGATCAATTGTCTACTTTAACATTGGTCTGGTTTATTATGTCCATGTAACTATTTAATACGAGGAATTACTGTTCCGTAACTATTATTTTATTCATTTTAATTAACAGTAACTTAACCTCAGTGCAACCACACTGGGATAATCTATAAACTAGTTAAATAACAAAAGTTTCTATTTATGTGAACACATTTTCACATCCTCAGTATTTTTTTTTTCTTATGCTGGCAAATGTATGTTTCATGGAAGCAGTTTTGACTACCCCCAATCTGTTGATATTGGCAATTGTACACCAAGAGCTATAAGAAGAGAGAAGTGAACCCTGTACACGCAGAACACTCCTGCTGGGCATGTTTAAAGTTGAATAAACTCCCTTACCTCAGCAGCGGCCAAAGTAGCATTGTTCTGTGTGTATAGGACTCACTTCTCTCTTCTCAGTGTACAGACTTGGGGGTGCAGGTGAGAAAACCCACTTCTTTTTTTATCAGAGAAAACTGCTATTCACTTTCATTGTCTACCGGGTGTATATTTTCACCTGGCTCTGAATTAGCTCAAGTCAATGACAGTTTTCTCTCCTAAAAAAGGAGTGAGAATTCTCACCTGACCCTGAATTGACCCTTTAGTGTACAGTTGCTAATATCATACATTTGCTAACATAAGGGAAAAAATACTAGATCAGCGCAGCACCTTGAGGACATAATTTTCACACAAAAATATACACTATTTTTACACTATACACAAAAATGCCATCGAGAGTAGACTTTCCCTTTAAAGCAGAACAAAACCCTGGGTGGCCAGCACTAAAGACTGCTATGTGAAACCCCCCTGGGTCACTGCAAAACACACCCATGGCCTTGGGGGTGGGAGTGTGCCCATGTCTGGGGATGCGACAGCTCCCATTCACCATTGCTGTGCTCTATGTGTAAACAGTGTAAATCAGAAGACTATATACGAATCAGATGACTATTCATTATTCATTTGTGTAAGAAGTTATCTCAGTAGTAGAAATGTTCGCAAATGCATTACCTTTACCCTGGGGAAGCTTGTTAACAAAATAAAATCTTTCTTCTTTATTTTGGAAGCTGACATTTTTCAATTTATCAAATCTTAACCCGGTCATGGTTTGATTTTGACATTTATTAAAACACCATTGCGTAATCTGGCAGACATTTGGGGACAATATTTTAAAAGCCTTTATCTTGCTTGGATTAGTGGTTTTTGTATGCAATGCCAACAAGACTTTTATTGTGTGTTTGGTTTGTACATTTAATTACCAACAATTATTTAAACATATAATTTAAAAAATCTTTAGTCCAATGATGTATCCCTGTAATGGTCAATATGTTGTGGATTTTAAAGCGGATAAAATCCTTGGAATTGGACTTTCCTGGGGTTTTGTTCTGTGCCCTACTGCATCCTGAGCTTGGATGCCCTGCTGTGTGGAACCCCAAAGTTTGCCTGTGAAAAAAACATTTTCACGATCCAACAGCGCATGCATGTGCTCTCGACAAATTAGAGCCGCCAGCCGTAACTATGTCGGCAGACGGCCCTCATTAACTTAAATAGGGAGCATGTGCTGGTGCACCGCTTGCATCCCCAGCCATGTACATGCCACCAGGGGGGCAAGGGATACGGCAGCGTGCGCTCCCCATTCACAACCATGAGAGCCGTCTGCCGAATTACGTAGTCACGGCAGGTGGCTCTCATTGGAAGAGAGCTTGCGCATGCACCATTGGAGCATTGGAAGGTGAGTTTTTACAGGAGCCCAGGGGGGTTTTACACAATGGGGCAGTCCAATTCGGGCCGGCTGCCACTGGTGGGTTTCATTCTGCCTTAATGTAAATAAGCATTAAATATATTCTTTTTGTAAAATATTTATGCTAAGTATACAGTACTTTATGTAGTCTGTAGTCAAGGTGGACAGACAGTGGTCATGCTAATTCTTTGTTAAAGCAAGTGTAAGTTTGGTTGTGCATTTTTTTGCTTTAACATTTGCCCAAAAAATGCTAAATTTGGTTTTGTACCTCACATGCATTTTTGCATGTGAGGTACCGTATTTGCCGGCATATAAGACGACTTTCTCCCCCTGTAAAACATGCCTCCAAGTGGGGGGGTCGTCTTATACGCCAGGTGCACCTGGGTCACATACAGCGTCGAGCATCAGCAGCCCATTCTGCTGGGCTGGAAGCAGTGGTGCTCCCCCTGCAGCCTGGTCTGAAGCTGCAGAAGGTAACCGGGAACTGTCAGTGTGTGTGTGTGCAGCTCCCCCACGCTGCCCCTCTCCCCCCTCTCTTCCTCCTCTCCCCCCCTCCCTCCTGTTTCCTGTTTCAGCGTGCCATTATATCTTTCCCTTCCCCTGGCCATGTGTGATGATAGTGCAGCTCCGTCTCTCCGCGGTCTTCTCTCCGTGGAGCTCCCCCGCGCTGCCCCTCTCCCCCCCCCCTCTCTTCCTCCTCTCCCCCTCCTCCCTCCTGTTTTCTGTGTCAGCGTGCGCAGTATGATTTCCCCTTCCCGGGCCGTGTGTGAAGTGATGAGCTGCCGGGACTGACTTGCTGATAAGAAGCTGATAAGAAGATGGCTACAGAAGAAACATGAAGCATCAGAGCAGGTCAGAAGGCAAACTGTCAGTACCTCAAAGCAGACCCAATCCCAGGAGTTTCCCTCACCTGGTTTTTGGTCTACATTACAGGGGCAGCCGAATTTTAGATAATCATGTGTGTGAAACCCATATTGGTTTTTAGTCAACTCCAACCACCCACCCACAGCGCATGCACAGGCTAACATTTAATCAGAAAAGATTGTGGTGCATATTATTGACCACAATCTATTCTGAATGCAGCAACCTCTGCTGACTGCTCCTCGGTGCTATGCACAGCCACTGCCTGCTATTCAAATATGCTGGCAGTGGATGCCACATGAGCTGCAGGAGTAACAGGGACTCACACAGCCAGGCAACCCGTATTGGGATGCCCTAAGAACAAGCTGTAACCCAGCCTTTGAGTGCTTTAGAGCTGTTTTACCAGAGTTTTGGTGTGTTTTGATGTGGATCAAATCCTGATTTGGGATACCCAACTGTGTCAACCCCCCTGGATCAGTGCATAAACTTACCTATCCAGTGATCCAACGGTTCATGCGCGAGCGGGGATGGCTCCATTTGAACTTTAGCCATCGTGTTGTTGCCTGCTCTGCACATTCACTGGCCACAGCTCCCATAGCAGCTTTAGATTCCCAGGACAGGTAAAGGGTTTAATCCCAAATTGGGATGCCTCATTATCAACACTCACTATTGCCTAGGTGCTGGTCCTGCTGCATCACTATTAAACATCCAGAAAAGAACATTTGGTTTCTGAGCACTAGAAAAGAACAGCAGAAAATCACAGACATGATCACTGCAAGGGGCCCACTGTGACACTGTCGCCCAAGGGCCCATCAAAACCCGGAGCCAGCCCTGGCAGGTGTACACAAGGGTTTGATAACATATAGCCTTCTGACAGTTTTCCTGCATGTCATAAGCATTTAAATAGAAATTAATATGTTGAAATAAAATCTTCACGTTTTATTTGGTGTGCGGAAGAGGGAGTAGTCTTATACGGCGAGTATATAACAAACTATATTTTGAGTGGAAATGTTGGGGGATCGTCTTATACGCCGGCAAATACGGTACATCACCAAATTAAACTACTGTATTTTTCGTCCTATAATACGGAACCTCCCTATGAGCCGCATCTCGGATTTGGAAAAAATATATACTGAACCACAAAGGTTGTGCTAAACCACCATCCCCCCAAGGACCAAAT
Source organism: Gastrophryne carolinensis (assembly GCA_027917425.1). Taxonomy (NCBI): domain Eukaryota; kingdom Metazoa; phylum Chordata; class Amphibia; order Anura; family Microhylidae; genus Gastrophryne; species Gastrophryne carolinensis. The sequence continues at coordinate 321,859,968 of CM051239.1, forward strand.
AATAGGCAAGGTGCAGAATCCCAGACAGTGTGGCATTCCCCCCTCCCATTCCCCATAGGCAGTGGGGCATTCCCTAATCCCATAGGCAGTGAGGCAATCCACATATAGGCAGTGTGGCATTCCCCCATTCCTATAGGCAGTGTGGCATTACCCCCCATCCCATTACCATAGGGAGAAGCAGTGGCGGCAGCGGAGAGGCTAGTCCTACACTAGTACAGCGGTGGCTAGTCCTACTCTGGCACATAAATACCAGTTCAGCAGAATGTTTTCCCACAGTGGATATCTATGCTGTATTAATGACGTGACCCTGATTTCATTACTACATTAAAACAGGCCAAAACCTGTCTTTTTGACTAATATCCCTGCATCCTTCACCCCACAGACAGTACCATTTGTATGGTTTTGCCATTCTCTCTGTCTTTCCTAGCAAGACATCATGAGCCAGCGCCTAGGATTTAAACATACCACTGTTCAAATATTTTGGCACTGGGTTCTCTTTATTATGTATGACATTCCTGCCCCTGGTCACAATCTGATCACACTCTGATGATGTGGGAACATGGGAAACGAATGACAGGGAGAGCACCATTAGCAGGGAGACTGGCTAATTTGGTTTTGCATCACATGTGGGTTTTGTTCCTCTTTAAGCTGTTGTTCTAGTGTAAGTAACCATTATTTGTCTTTTGGATTTTTTTAAACAGTATTTCGCTTTAGCAAATCCTTTACCTTTTTTTTTACATGTTATAATTGAAGATTATTTTTACCTCATTTTCTTGCTTTGTTTTTCTGAGTGATGTCAGTATATTTTCATGTCTTTCCTTGTTTTTCTCCACAATCTTCTTTGTCTCTTTTATTCCCAGTAAAGCTTTCTTTACTTCTTGTTCCACATAACCCTCCCCAAGTTTTGAAAGTGCTAGGATGGGAAAGCAACATTTTCTATTCAAGGTTGAGCTTACATAATAGTGGTAGACAAAACAGTATAGCAATTGTTAGAACAAAATGTAACATTGCTGATAGTTATTGCACAACAAAGGGGGTCATGCTATTTACTGTAAAGCAAGTTCAACTTTGGGTGCACTTTTGGTTGTAAACTGCCCCAGGGACAATTAGTTGGCCGGCCCTGGAGTCTTTTAGACACCAGGGCAGGCTACAGTGGTAATAGGTCCACTTTAAAGTTGAAGAGCTCACAGAGATGTAGGCTGCAATTCAATAAAGTACAGGGGCGGGGTTATAGCTGTGCTTTGCACAGACAGAGCAGAACTGGGGTCAGGGAAAGAACAGCAATCCCAGAATGCAGAGCAACACAGTCAGAAGACACATGCTGTTTGCCGGCTGCCTGATGCTCCATGAGCCAGCTTGGATGTTTAAAGGCTCATAACATGCAGTAGCTGCAGGTAGGATGATTTTGAATGTGAGCAATCTGTATGTACAGGGTGTGGGAAGCATATAAGATATGCACTTATTCGGGGTCTGCTTTAAAGTGGACCAAAAAACAGGATTTTGACTATCCAGAGTTTTGGTCCTTGCCCCAATCGGGGATGCCCCACTATGTGAAACCTCCCAGGTCACCCCAACTGACTCACCTCTCCTCGTTCCCACAGAGCATGCGCAACCTCCCTACCAATCCGCACGCTTGACTGCGCTGATGCGTTCTCTGCTTCACTCGTCTAAGGAGCCGTGTCCAGCCAAGCACACCAGCGCTGCCTCCCCGCTACCCTCTAACAGGGAGCATGCCTACAGCAGCCATTCACAAATGCCTGGCGCAGGCAGGCACCCTGCTAAAGGGATAGTGGGGCAGCGACGCTGCTTGCACAAACACTGTTGGAACTGAGTTGAAGGTGAGTATACTGGCCGACCTGGGTGGTTTCACACAGTGGGGCATCCCGATTCTGGATGCCCTTGGGGAGGGAATCAAGCGGCCCAATAATCTTATAGATGGGTGGGTTTTGGTCCACTTTAAAGTGCAACCAAAGTGATTAAGATCGGGAGGATTTATAAAATGCTATTGTGGATTGGATGTCTGGTACGCAGTATAAAGAGCTTTACTGTGGTGGAGGATTATACTTGTTGTCTTGGTACATTGAGAAGGAGATAAATATGTGGTGCTTATCTATTGAGAATTTGGATCCCACCTATTGAAAAATTTGGACTTTATTGTTTTTAAAGATAACAATGATTCTATCATGCTGAATGGAGGAATATGAGTGTATGCTCCATACGGTATATATTTTATTTATGTTTTTTCACAATATTGAGCATAAAGGGTGGGGTCTGTAAGAGCTTGAGATCCTGCTTCAGACACCCTAGCTGTGCTCCCTCCCTCTCTCCCTATTGCTTGGCGACTTTGGACACCTAGAGCTGTACTCCCAATCACATGCACGCACTCCCAAACACATGCATGCACTTCCAAACATATGCACGCATCCCCGCACTCTGTGCCGGGGGGTTTTCTTGGCTGATCAGGTTAGGGACAGCTGGCCAATTGGGTGCGTAGACTGGCCATTCTAGTGGGGGGGGCTTGTCAATAAGGAGGGAGACTGGCTAATCATACCATGTAAAGCGCTACGGAAGTTGATGGCACTATATAAATAAACAATAATAATAATCTGCAGGTCGATCGGGGGGGGGGGGCAAGCAGGTTGATTGGGTGGGCTGGCTAATCAGGTGGGGCGGTTGGCTGGGCGATTTGGTGGGGGTGCTGGCTGGCCGAATTGGGGGGGTAAGCTGACTGGCCGAGTAGACAGGTTTCCGTTCAGGCGGGCAGATGGCCCATCGGGCATGCAGGCTGGTGGCTGATCAGTGGGGCAGGTTCGGCGTTTGGGTGGCCGATTGGTCGGGCGGGTTGGCCGATCCGTTAGAAAATCGTGCGATCGGGTGGGTGGAAGATCCCCATGGTGAGGGAAAAACGCCCCCTTCCTGCTAGGAGCGCTTTCTCAATAGCTGTCAGTGAAGCTAGGCAGGGGAGGGGGGGGGGTGCTGCACACTGAGGGGGAAAGGTCATCTGAGAGGTGGCTCTTTCCCCCAGCATTCAGCAGTACAGCCAGCAGTGCTAAGGGAAGACTCGACCAGCTCCTGGACCATTGTGGGGCAGACTGGAGCACCGTTGTTGTCTACAGTGCTGCACTTCCCACCCCCCAGCTTCACTGATAGCTTGGAACGCTCCTTTGGGGAAATTAGATTGGCGTTCTACATCGTCAGGAGGTGGCTAGAGCTGCAGATGAGAAAGTCTATTTTCTCATTCATGGCGTTGCTCTGAGAGGCGAGACAGCGCTGGAAAGATGTTTGGTACGGTAAGCTACTGTTTATTTTGCAGTTGCCTTTAGAATCCCTTTAAGATTTCCCAGGGTCTTGCTGTCCCCCCGCCACCGGCATCATGTTGCTCCAGGCCAGGGGGTTACCAAACTTTCTGAACCTGAGAGCTACATTCAGCACTGAGAGATGGTTGAGAGACACATTCAGAGTGAATATAATGCAGAAGTCATATAACAGGGAACAACTGGATATCATTCCCCAAAAAAATGCTGTGAAGAATTGTCATACTTGGCAGTTCCGTTTAGCAGATTCCCTCCATGGGTCCCTCCTAATCTTCAAAAAACAAATAAAGAGTTCATGTTGAGTCCTTCGGATGAGTTAAAGTGGACCAAAACTTATAAAAATGAGTTGGTCCTCTAAGAGATTTAATAAGGGACATCCCACTGTTCCCCCTGGTTTTCCCATAAATGCACCTCGATCCCTGATCCCACGGCTGCGCTTAAGCCTAATAGCGCCCGCGCATATTTCCCCCCACTGGCATAGGCATGGCAAGTGCACAGAGCATAGATGCCACCAGAAACCTACATATGCACTTATGTTGATCGAGTTGAGAATCTAGGGAAACTAGGGGGGGTTCACTCCTGATTTGGGATGCCCCTAAGGGAAGGATTTAACCCAGGCTAACCATTATAGACTGAAGAGAATGGAGACCTAAGACCACTGTAAGTGTACTTGTGGGGACATGGAGAGAGGGAGAGAGAGACTCTATTTGAGGAGGATGTCTTGGCCAGTCAACTATGGGGGTCTGCCCTGAGAGTGTACCCCGAATGGTCACCTAGAAGAGGTAATGGAGTTGGTGGAGATGGCTGATTTCTGAAATTCCCTTGGAGTAGGCCTGAGCGTGGTTAGGTTCCTTTACACTCCTAGAACCCAACTATGCAATTGAGTTTATTTTGTGTGCTTTAGCTCTTCAAAAGTATAAGGGTATGAGTAGGGCCTCACTGTGCCACCAGTGATAAGGGTTTAGAACCCCAAAGTGGGTGGCAGAGGGCCCCTCATTACGCACATCTGTTATATAGACTAATATATCTATTTCAATGGCAGTTTGTCCAGTATGTTTTCCATCTCTGCTGAGAACATCTGACATTTTAAATGTAAGCATTGTACTTGTGTGGGATTCTTCTAAGTAACCATTAAAGAACCGTATTCACAGCAATAGTTACAGTGGAGAAAGTAACTTTAGATGTGGTTTCTTGCGTGCAGTTTTATGTTTAAATAAGGCACTAGACATTAGTCTCTGTTTTATAAGCTATTTGATAAAAAAAAATGTCCTTGCCTAAAAATTCCATAACTCATAGAACTTGAGAAAGCTTGGATTAGCATTGTCATGTAAAGAATGTTAACTACTGGAATGAAAATTATATGACCTTTCAGTTTCTTGCTTAGGAACATGTCTTCCACTTCTGGTGACACTGGCGCAGTCAGACAGATTTTCAAACATACAAGTAATGTTGTCAGGACACATAAGTATGGCGCAGCCGCCCTAAACAAGGAAACAAGAAACACATAAGTTAATGCCATTTGTTAAGGGCCACCCACAAAAACTGATGGTAAATAATAATCAGTGATATGTGCTTTTTTTAAAACGGTTTGGCTGAAAACACATTCCTAGGGGCAACTATATGGTAATATGATACCTGTAGGGGACGTCCTTTTTTGCAGCAGTAAGCTATTTTTGTACTACAGCAAACCTGTAGTCAAAATAGACTACAGTTCGGCTTACTCACCCACCCCAAGCATCTAAACGTGAGATGATGCTTTTTCGTTACACCCTACAACAGAGATATGTACCTATTTCGCACAGATCTGTAGTTGATGAGTACAGAAAACAGCTGCACACTGTAGCGATGCATAATTCTGCTTGGTGGAGTGCCTGCCACAGTTGTGCAGCTAATTCCCCCTTTGGTTCCAGCATCAAGCAAAATAGTTTCTCTGCTCTGGGGGACATTCAAAAGGCAGGCCAAGGGCGACTGCCTTCTAACAGGAACCAGAAGCTGCGCATATGCCAGGGAACACTCCGACGGATCAGATTGAGCAGCTTATTGAGGCAATATTGGAAGTTCTGCACCTCTCCACTCCTCAGCCAAAGTGGCAAATAAAGTAGGGTGAACCCTACAAGTGTCAGAAGGTCAGGCAGGTTTTTCCCAGTCTTGCCCATTTCGACAGGCTAGTGGCAAAGGAGTGTGAGAACCCAGCTAAGCTTCCAACTCTTTCTAAGGTCCTGTTGGGTCTGGCTTGGCACACCATTATCCCTACTTCAGATAGTAATTAGTGAAACCAAAACATTGGCAGGTGGCACACACTATAAAACTGTATATATGTATCAAGACCAGGGTGCGCTGCCCAAACAGGGGTGCCTATTGCATATGCTTAGTATATATGTTCCTAATGGAATGTCCTCCCAATCATTCCTCCAGTGGCCCCCTGGGGTCTAACCCTCGCACTCCACAAAATATAACTAGTACTCCACTATAATCTCATATAATATTTTTATTCCAAATCACAGTTAAAAACAGTTTAAGAACAACAGCAAATCCTGGTGCTATACCGTGAATAACCACATGGGGGAGCCCGTGGGCCAAGTGAAAGTAATACTGTGCTAAACATACATAGTGATAAGTTTATATACTGAAATAGTAACTATATACAATTCTAATAACCTAATCTTTATAAAGTGCTAAGTGCATGTAAACTAAATTGCATCAACATGATCTAGTAGGACTCCAAACAAGGACGACCCAACAGGAGACAAAGTGCAAAGTGAAAAAACATCAGACATAATACAAAAGAATCCTCTATCATTGCTTACTGTATACTTGGCAAACGGACCCCCCACGGCGTAGCCCACGCGTTTCGAGCCTGATAGGCTCTTTCTCAAGGCTGTGAGGTGCCTCACAGCCTTGAGAAAGAGCCTATCAGGCTCGAAACGCGTGGGCTACGCCGTGGGGGGTCCGTTTGCCAAGTATACAGTAAGCAATGATAGAGGATTCTTTTGTATTATGTCTGATGTTTTTTCACTTTGCACTTTGTCTCCTGTTGGGTCGTCCTTGTTTGGAGTCCTACTAGATCATGTTGATGCAATTTAGTTTACATGCACTTAGCACTTTATAAAGATTAGGTTATTAGAATTGTATATAGTTACTATTTCAGTATATAAACTTATCACTATGTATGTTTAGCACAGTATTACTTTCACTTGGCCCACGGGCTCCCCCATGTGGTTATTCACGGTATAGCACCAGGATTTGCTGTTGTTCTTAAACTGTTTTTAACTGTGATTTGGAATAAAAATATTATATGAGATTATAGTGGAGTACTAGTTATATTTTGTGGAGTGCGAGGGTTAGACCCCAGGGGGCCACTGGAGGAATGATTGGGAGGACATTCCATTAGGAACATACCTACTTCAGATAGTGCGGCGTTGAGAGACCCGGTGGATAGGAGGTTGAACCAGCTGGCCAGGCATGCGTTCTCCATGGTGGGGTCTACCATGCGCCCTGCTTGCGCCATGTCCATGGTGGCTACAGCAGGCAAGGTCTGGATGAAGCAACAGAGGAGGCAGAGAAGGCGTTTGTGACATGGAGGTGTGTGTTCCTTTGTACTTTATTCGAACTCCTTTGCTATGAGGATCTTCAGATACATGGTGCCGGCTATGGACAACTTGGTGCGTCTGGTGGTTGGGGGGCTGGCCTTGCTGGTCAGCTTGCGACACACTGTCTGGCTGAAACAGTAGTCGGCTGACACTGCTTCTAAGAAGATGCTTACTGCCCTCCCCTTTTCGGGGGGGTCGTCTTTTCAGTGAGCCTCTGGATCACCTGGTCCGGAAGGCCACGGGGATTTTTCAGGTAAGCCTTACCCGATCGGAACGGCTTTTGCATTACACATCGGTGTGAAGGGAAGAGATATCTAATGTCTGAGTCCGGAAGGATGTTGTTTCTTCCGGATACAAGATCGAGTTCGGGACCAGGCCTCCACACAGGTTTGTGGCATCCAAGCCTTCCCGCATTGTGAAAAGTGCAGCAACTCACACCTCGTGATAGCTCTTGTTGGACCGGGGAGTTGTAGTACCTGTGCCCTCCCAAAAGCGGGGCTTCTACTCAATACTATTCATCATCCCCAAAAAAGCTGTATGACCGCCTGCCTAATCCATCTTCTAAAAGTGGATCTTGCAGCAACTAGGCCCCTCCTTGCTCACTTTCTCCAGGGCGATTGCCGCATCTTGGGATTTCCAACACCATGCATCGGCGGAATAGGTCTGCAAGGAGGTGACCTAGTCGTCTCTCCACACCTTCACCAAGTTTTACAGACTTGATGTCAGGGATGCTGCTCTGAAGCATAAGGTGTTGCAGAGGGTGGTGAACCCCTCTCCAGCGGTCTAAGCTTGAGGTGTCAGTGCCGTTGTTCCTAGTTAGGTTGATGCAGTTGGCTATTCTTGCACAGTCCCACCCTTATTGAGGGTACTGCTTGGAATGTCTCACATGTTGCTTCTGGTGGTGCCCTGAAATTTAAGAGATGAGAAAAGGGAAATTTGTGTACTCACTCTCGTCCTCTTCCATTCCCGGCACCACATCCGCCCTTCTGTTGTGTTACGACTGCGTTGGTGGCGGTTGATGCCTTCTATTGTTTTCTATTTGAAGGCATTATGCACAGGTTAGCATTCTCCCCTCCCAGGGTTGTGGCTGAACTGCTTTTTAACTTTTAGACCCGGGCAACCTGGGTCACGCTGCCCTGCTGCTATATATTACAGCAGAACTGTGGCCATTTTTTTACCCTTTAAATGGCAGCTATGTGAAATTCATTGATTGTGTCTGCCTCTCTGTCAGTTAAAGCAGAATTCCAGTCACAACTTGCCCCCCCCCCCTCGTCCTGCCACCCTACCCTGGTGCTGAGGCAGGAGGGGGGTTACAAAGAATAAATACCCCCTTACCTGATCATTGGTCCAGTGCCTCTCCTCCGGTGCTCTGGATTCTGGTCGCTGCCAACTTGCCTCAAAAGAACAGAGCTGCATCCCGTGGCTCCATGCACATGCTCCCGTCCGCTCATTCAAGTGAATGGGCAGCTGGAGTGTGCGGACCCTTTGTTTCATTTCTATTGTTCAGACACACAGAAACGGGAGAGCATCACTGGCCCGAGGATCAGGGAAGGGTTTTTTCTTTGTAACCCGCCCCCCGCCAGTTGTGACTGGAATTCCGCTTTAAGAGTCTGCTATATGAATTTCACGAAGCTGACATTTTACCCTGTTTAAAAGCAAAATAGAATAAAAGGGTCACCATCCTGCAGAATCCAGCGGCGGGGGTCTCTTCATCCCCTGGGGTGTCTCCGACCCCTCCCACAAGGTCTTCAGCATGTAGGAGAACGCCTTTTTCCTACCCTCCCTTCTCAAAGCTTAGCTGGCACTGCAGGGAGGAGCCAGTATAATGATCCCCTGCCCCCACACCTGGCTTCCACCGATTGAAACAGTCTGTCAGTGCAGTGAGGTGATCGGCGCGGGACAGTGATCAGCAAAGGAAGTAAAAAAAATTACATTTGAATAAATTAAATTTTCGCTGTGTGTTTTTTTTGTTCAACTCTTTGTGAACTGATAAGGGGCCCATGAGATACCTGTACCAGTTTACAAGGAACGAGGGGGGCTGGCAAGTCACCTGCGGCAAGTGGATGACTTGCCATTAACTCCCGGCACCATTACCTGCCTCCCCAAACCCTGTGAGGGCAGAAGAGCCCAGGACCCATGAGTGGTATACATGCTGGTAGCCTTCAGGCATGCCCTGGTCTACCAACCCACATAGCATTTAGATAGAGTACTAAAATGTTTTTTTTCTGCATAGGGTGCTACAAATTTAAAAGAATATTTTACCTTATCATGTTAAAGTTAAAAAGCTCACTAACTTGCAGGTTCACACCAAAATGCACATCCAAAGAGAAACCTGCTTCTCCAAGACCCACTATAAATGAACTACTGTTCTTGAGTAAAAACTACTGTAACAACACAATTTAGAGTTCCTATAAAGATGTAATCTACTGTAATCCACAGTAGCATCTGCTCAGTGTCGGGAGCAAGAAAACAATGTAAAATACTCAATTCTACGCCTAGCCATCTAAATACAAATTTTTTACTATAACAAGAACTACATATACATATTCTTATACATCAACTAACATCTAATATTGTAGAACACTAGATTACTACTAATTCAAAGGTAAAAAACAATGCAACATACTGACATCTTTCCCGCTGTCTGAGAGGATAGTCGATGCTCCGTTGTGGTGTCTTAAAACGGCCAGGATTCTACACGGCCTCTTATCTGATGGCTTGTCTGTTAATCTGTTTAACCTGATGTGTAGTGATTAGGCAAATGCATTTGCAGTGACAGACTATGCCAGACTGATAATCCTGTTTACCTTGAAGGGAACAGACTTTTAAAGGCATGTCAGGCTACAAGATTGCCTTTTTGACACAAAAGAGGGTGTCATTCAATTTATGGTAGCTGACTCTGCTTAGAAGATACTTATGACAGACATCGGCATCAGGCAGCTTACATTCGCACCAAAACACACAATTGTTTTTATGTATTGCATTTTAAATTTGTCTGGATGAACAGAGGCCAGAAATGTGCAAAAAATGCATCCTGTGTGGCTTGCTGACTGTCTGATTGACCAGAACACTTTTAAGGTCTAGCACACTTTTGAGGCTGAACTGAACTTTCAACTGAAAAAATCTCCCACCAATCTTGTGGTTTCCTCTGGTAGGAATAAAATCCAGGGAAGACAGAATTTGTCCTCCTGATTTCCTCTTCCTTCCATTTAAAAAAAATATATATATTTCTTAATGTCGGTGTATAAGCGACCCCCTCCTCCCACCATCCAGCATATTTATATGGATTTTTATCATTGGGCCATTTTTCAAGATAGTCCTCCTTTAACTAATGATGACCTACAATAATTCTGGATGGTTGGGCTAGCCATAGTTTTAGGGGTGTACATACTATAGAGTCCAGGGGGGCAGCTGCTACCAGGCCCATGGGAGATAGGGCCCCTGTGCAAGCATCCACCCTCGTCTTGCAGCACTTTTGGGTTGCTGGTGGTTGTCCGGGGTCCCTTAGTCTTTCTTTTCCACATTCTGTCTGCCCTTTCTCTTTTATTCACATTCCCTCCATTTTTCTCTCCAACTTTTTTTTTTCAAAATTTTCTCAGTTTCCCCTATTTCATAATTCCCTTCTTCTCCTTTTTTGTACTCCTCCATCTTGCTTTGTTCACATTTGTCCCATCTTTTCTCTTTTCCCAATGTCCTAATCTCTTCTTTCTGATTGCTCTGCTTCCTTCTTTTCTTTTCCCAGTGCTCCCTCTTTCTCTTCATCTCTCTCTCTTTCACATTTTCTCCATTTCTCCTTCTATTTTCCTTCATCCCCACCCTCATACTTTCTGGGCCTGTGTTTGGGGAATGCCATTGTGCATTCTTGCAAAGGGTGCCTTTTAACCTAAGGACGGCCCTGCCAACACTGCATACTGCAGCAGCACCCTGGAAAAGAAGTGGACCCCACAGCAATCTACAGTATGTTTTGAGAGGGTGGCACACTATGGCTTTTGATATGGGGCCTGTGCAATCTGTGTATTCAGTCAGATCTGGTATAGGAAAGTTGAGGCACACAAATCAGGAATTATCTCCCTGTTCAAGGAAGAAAGGAACCTTCTAACAAAAGAGACCAAACAAAAAGAGGGTATACCAAAAACTGGAGATGGAATTATTTTCATGTAATTCTAAGACTAGGAAGTTCTTCTGCTTAATTACTAACTACAAGAGTCTGCTCGGGTTGCCTTCCTCAGCTCCCTTTGCAGCTGGTTGAAGAGCTCAATTCTGTTTAGTGCAGGTTTGAACATACCCTTGAACCACCAAATTGCTTTCCCCTTCACCCCCTCAATCTACTGAGCAGGTCTCTTCTTCGCAGGGGCTCTGCAACTAATACACGTTCAGTCCAGCTAAGAATATTAATTAATATTTTTGTGCAGAAATTTCTAGTACACTGGGGAGGGATGCATATGCATATGTTGGTCCATTTCAATCACAGCCCTTGTTAACAAGTGGTGGAAGCCCTGGGGTTGGAACACTGGTTTAATCTGGGGCTAACGAAAAGTGAGGAAGGCTGACCTGTCTTGGCAGCCTTTAGTGATTCACTTATTTTTTCAGTCACAATGGGGTCGATTCAGAGCCAGGTGAGCCAGGGGGAAAAAAAAGATAAACATGACTAAGCTAAGACAAATTTCGCAAGCTAGAACTACATCAGTTCTTATTGGCAGTAAAACAACAAATAATCAAGTATTAAGGTCAAAAAGTCAATGTCTATGTAGTATGTACTTGTTTTGTATACACCAGTTCAATTAATGTATTTTAATGGTAATTAGTAAATAAAAAACATGTTTTAACTGATTTTATTCAAAAGTTAATAGTAAGGTTTCAATCCCATAAAGTTTTTTTTCTGCACAGTAGTGCAAAGGTTTAAGCCTCCAGTTGGGATGCCCTACTCTGTGTCTAAAATAAAAGAAAGCTGAGAATTTTTATGCCACTTCTGGTCCCATGGCGCATGTGTGGGCTCTCCTTTCTATGCCATGCCTATTGATAAGCACATAGAAAGCTGAATGGAGGGGGAACTGCAAACACCCCTGAAGCTGCTTCCCTCTGGCTGTGCGTGCACACACCAGCCATTTATTTTGGGCTGGCATGGGAACATGCATCAGCCAGAGGGATTCATTGCACTTTCAAAAGCTATTAGTGCTTCCTGGGGTGTCACAAGTGCAGCAGAAGGTGGCAAGACTGTGGGCATGACTTGGAATGGCAGCTAGTGATGTTTGTTGCTGGTGACCTGAAGTGCAATGGCAGAGATATTACCAGACAAGCAGGGCCATCAACATGCTTGGCACAGATGGTGTGGCCAGGGTTAGCAACAGGCAAGACAAGGCAAGGAATAACAGGGTTGGCTGAGACATGGTTAGGCAGGTAGGGTCATGAACAGATTTGATACAAAAGCAGTTGGAACAGCACACACAGTGAACAATATGGTCAGTGGTGTGCTAGTTCCTGAAGGGGGAGGTTAAATAAAGCACCCTGCAATCAGCTGATTCGCTGGCCACACTGCATCTCTATACAGAGGGGCTGAGCAGCACGAGAAGTCCTGTGGGCAGTGGCGCTCCCACAAACCAAGATCTAGTGAGCAATGCCATCCTCCAGTGCCAGGACTGGTAGAATTAGTGGGAGCAGAAGACACATAAGCTATGTGTTGTGACAGGTTGTTGCATCATTTGGAGAGCTTTCCACTTTTTGCTAATTCTTTAGGGGTTTACTATTAACCTACTAGTGGAAATTGTCTCTAGCTCTTTTGATAATTTACATCCAAAGCATTTCTTCTTCAAAAAACTGTTACAAGCAGGGGGTTTAAAACAAATACATATGTTTTCTATATTAGCAGTGTGTTGAGGCAAGGAGCTCTCCAAAGTATATTGAATACATGCCAACTGGGGCGGTGAGCCTTGCCACATGAGAGCCGTCCACATTTTAATAAAATAGTCCCCTAAATTACAGTATTCCCTGTTCTTTGATTATAAATATAATTTTTATGAAAGGGGGTTTCCTTTGACTGTGTCACGAGAGACTGGATCAAACTAAATGTACTTTATTCCCACAATCACGGTCTGTAGACCAACAGACATTTGCAAGTCATCTTGGCATTAAATGCAATCTATAGAAAATGTATAGACCGTAACATTATTGTGTATGACAAAACAAGATTATTTTTTGGGTTGTGTATTAGTAGTAATAATTGTGGTATACTGTATCTCTTCCACCATTTTCCCAGCGAACAGAGTCCGCAGATGTTTCTCTTTATTCATCATATGAGTTTGGTTCATGTTTGGGAAATAGCTTTTTAATCATTTGATGTCAGTGTAATGAAATGGTTTCAGATTTATTTAAACTGATAATAAATCTGAAGTTTAAAGTTTCAGTGTAGCACTGAGGCTAGTATATATTTACCTTGACAAAAGGGCTTTAAAGTTAATTACTAACCACATTTATACAAATATGAAGACAGGGGGAAGGGCGGGGACCAGGTACCCTAAGCATATTGTTACCAGTGACATTACAGTTGTAAACAGAAAAGTACACCAAAGCCGATTACAAAAGCATCCAAGAATTAAAAAAACAGCTGTCAGATTTAGTAGACTTTAGACATCATAGAACAAAGAAACTGAAAAATAGAAATGAAATGAATTGGCCTGGGAAGCATATGGTGATCGGTGATCACAGGGCCAATAACTTTATAGAGAGCATAATACTTAGAAGCGATGGCACTATCTCGGTAGAGCTGGAAGAAATTAAAAAGGAATTTCTAGACTTCTACTCCCAAACTTACAACCTACCTAAAAATGAGGGTAAGAAATCTAGATGCATATTTTAAGACATGGATGCACAACCTGTGGCCTGCACTGCCGCCACTTATGGCACCCAGCACCCCTAAAGAGTTAGTGCAAGCGGATGACCACTAAAGAGCAGTGTGTGTCTAATTTCCGAAGCAGAAAGTGGGTGACACACCTCTACAGAGAAGTTAATCGGAGTCTTGTCTGTGCTGGCTGTGTCTGGAGAGGCCCATGTAGACTCTTCCCAGCTCACCTTACCTTTGCCTACCCCTTCCCTCCTTATCTGTGTTAATTTTTCCTCTGCCTACCTCTACTTACCTCTTTCCGTCTTGTCCCATTTTACCTCCGCTCCGCTCCCCTCACCTCTACCTATGCCTATCCACTCTTACCACCTCACCTCTATCCATCAGTTCTCTTACTATCTCACCTCTGCTCAACTCTTCCTGACCCAGATCTGCCCACCTCATCTCTCCCTGCCTTTCCTCTGCCCACTCCTTCCCACCCACCTCTTCCTATCTCCCCTCCATCCACCTCACCTCTGCTTCTCGTCACTTGCTTCTGCCCATCTGAAATTACCTGTCCGTGCCTTACCTTTGCCCACTCTTTCTCACCTCACCTCTAACCACCTCTGGTAACCTTTCCTCTTCCACTCCATTTCACCCTACCATTTCCTGCCACCTCTTCTCACCTTTGCATATATATAAAGGCATTAACCTTCTGATCCTGAAAAAGGACATTAAAGAAGAACTTCAGAAACCATTTACAATAGAAGAGGTTGCATTGGCTATCTCTAAGCTTAATTAACGCAGATGTTAAGATCTATGCCAACATGCTCTCTAGCCGACTAGAAAAGACTCTATCTAAAATGATATCTGAAGAACAAGCAGGATTTATGAAGGGTAAAATTACTGCACATAGTACCACTGTTGCTATTAATGTGATCCAACAAATAAACCAGAATCATACCAAAGCCATTGTCGTGGCATTAGATGCAGAGAAGGCATTTGATAGGAGGCCTTGGATGTCGCTTCACCCATTGCCCCAGTCTTTCACCACCTCCCAAAAATCCATAAGCCACAACGACCACCAGCGGGCAGACCCATTGTGGCTGGGATTGGTGGACTCAATGAGAGGCTGGGGCAGTGGGTGGACCTGCATCTTATTCCCCTTGTGCGCAGACTTCCGGGTTTTCTCCAGGACTCGAGAGATGTGATTAGACATTTACAGGATTTTCCTTGGGTAGAGTATGATTGGTGGCTGACGTGTGACGTGGCTTCACTTTATTCATCTATCCCCCATGATCTCGCCCTCCAAGCCATCTTTTTCCATTTGAAGAATTATACAGCATATCCCCATACATTGATAGAATTTCTGATTCTGGCATTGGAATACCTTCTAAAACACAATTACTTTTTGTTTTCAGATCGGTATTACCTTCAGAAATGTGGAGCCTCGATGGGGGCCCCATTCGCCCCCTCCCTTGCCAATTTATACATGGGGTGGTGGGAGGAAGCCAAAATTTTCACTCAGGCAAATCCATTTCTTCATAATATTAGATATTATGGGAGATATATAGACGACCTTCTGATAATTTGGCATGGGTCATCAAAGTCAATGCAGGATTTTGTACTATATTTGAATAACAATGAGTTAAATTTGAAATTTACCTCAGAATGCAATCGGACTGAAATTTCTTTTTTAGATCTTTCCCTTTATATTTCTGGGAATAAAATTGAAACTGCAACCTTCAGAAAACCCACCTCGGGCAATACCACACTGAGGGCTGAAAGCTGCCATCCGCCCCATACGATCAGGTCAATACCAGTGGGCGAAATGGTTAGAGCCCGTCGGAATTGCTCAGAGGATGTTGGTTTTGAGAAGGAGGCAGAAAATATTCATAATAGGTTGTCTCAAAGAGGTTATCCAGGTCATCTCTTAACCAGAGCCAAACAAATGGCAGAAAATAGATCCAGAGAGTCGCTTGTTAGTCCTAGGAATTCAGGAAATATGATAGGCAGCAATAGACCGAGGAAGGACCGAGCCTTAGGAGGAAAACGGGGTATAAGGAACAAACTCACCATGGTTACCACTTACAGTAGAGAATTTGTAGAGATTAAAAATATTATTCTCAAACATCTCCCAGTTCTATATTGTGATCCTGAATTAAAATCCATTGTGGAACAAGGGGTACAGATAGTGAGTAGACGGTCCCCAACTCTGGGCCGGAAATTGTCCCCGAGTTTATTTAGGGGGCAAACAACACCTTCAGGAACATGGTTAGAGTGCAAGGGTTTCTACAGATGTGGAGGCAGGAGATGCAACATCTGTAGATTGGTGCATCAGGGCGAGGAGTTTGAATCCACAACTACCGGCGAGAGGTTCAGAATTAAAACATTCATGAATTGCAACACAAAAAATCTAGTTTATGCAATCACATGTGCAGAATGCAGGGTACAATATATAGGATGTACCACGAGACCTTTTAAGAAAAGGATGGCGGAACACTTGGCAACACATCGGGGAGATTTCTCCAAGTTATCTAATGTAGGCCGACATATTTTGAGTGCTCATGCTGGAGATTCCTCATGCATGACTTGCATGGGTATAGAGAAAGTGTCCATGGGCCCTAGGGGGGGTAATTTACAACAGAAGATTTTGCAGAGGGAGGTGTATTGGATATTCAAACTACAGACCCGCATCCCTTCGGGATTGAACTCCAGGTGGGATGTGGACCTCTTTTTAGCATAACCCCCCACCTGTTGGGCCCATTGTGTGGGTATTAGGGACATTCTATGACCTCTCCTGATACACTCTCCCTTTGTAAAAAGGACAGTTTCCCCTCCTTTTAGGTACATGTCATGATAGGAGAGAAACCAATTTGCCTGATCTGAGACCTGATGAATGTTTTGGCTCAAGATTTCTATTCTGGCTTGTTGGTCTCCTCCCTTGTTTCCCTATCAGGTTATGTTTCTCTTTTAGGATATGTTTCCCCTTCAGGATATGTTTCCCCTTCAGGATATGTTCCCCTTTAGGGTATTTCTCTCTTTACATTATATAGTCATAATTAGTGCAGATATGGGTCCTTTCCATAAATGGTCATGTATTGTAGTACAAACAGTCTAGCTGGTTCAGTTTCCTTTTTTCCCCCCTTTTTTTCTATATCCTTTATTTATTAAAATAGGATATTGATAACAACATGGGGACATTATATATAAGAAGATCAAGATTAAGACAATAGCAATTATAATTATTCTGTAGGGACTGACATTTGTATTTTTATCTGTTACACTGTATTTGTGGTGCACAATTTATACAGAAATGCTGCTGGACCGCGAGATTTGTTATTTGTTATCTGATATTGGAGATTGGATATATGTTGAGTTATTTACCGCTGGCTTCATTTGCCTCGTCGAACGGGACTTCCGCCCTTCTCGCAGCGCATGGAGAGTCAGTTTGCCCTCTCTCTGACGCGCGTGACGTGGCCTGCCACCAGCCTATCTGCGCAGGCCACGTCATGGGCCTCATGATGATTGGACGTCTGGCCCCTGCTCGCTGTGGATGGGAGCGGAAGTTCTGTATGGCGGAGAAAAAGCGCGAGCGCACTCATCTAATTGTAAGTGTTTTGAGTTCTATTGTAAAAGCAGGTGTTTGACATTACTATTTCCTGATCAGCCCTAATTGATAATAATATGTGTCTATATATTGGGATGTCTTGCATTTATTAAACTGTCATGAATAAGGGCGCTGAGCCCGAAACGCGTCGACGCCACCGCAGATTTTATGCCTATTTTGTAATGATGCTACCTCAAGGAGCATTTTAAGCAACTCTTATTAAATTGGACGTTTTATTTCAACACGGAGGCTGGCCGGTTCATTGATTTCGTTACTACAAATGTGGAGGTGAGCGCTCCTTTCCGTGCTGCCGAGCCGGTGTTGAGGGGGAATTTGCATCTAAAGCTGGCACAGACTTTTTATTATTTGATAGGATGTGTTGGGCATACCTAGAAGCTTCTCTCCGCGCCTTTGGTCTGGGTCCCAATATGGTCACCAAGAAAATTTCCTTGTATCAGAACTAGAATTCTAGCTTGATAATTAACCACTTGATCTCAGCCTCATTCAACATTCACAATGAGACACATCAAGGTGCCCCCTATCCCCTCTTTTGTTTAACCCTTTAAGTGCCAGCCTACCTAGAGTTATTCTTAGTGTACATTCCATCCCGTTCCAAAAGATATCCTTACACAGGGGTTATTCATCTTCAGATGTCACGTGACTGCAGAGCAGAAAAAGTGGCCCCTCCCAGCCTATATATACCGAGGCACCTCCCACAGAACCCCAGATTTTCTCTGCAGTCTCGGACTGCCAGGACGAGAAAGTGGCTCTCTCTTTTCAGACAGGTGAGCGGGGGTCTTTGACCTTATGGACCTGTTGAGCTATTCCCCACCCGATTCTGTTTGTTTTACTGCCTCCCAGCCTCGGCTGTAGCGTTCGGGTGATGGTAGACAGCATCATATTTAGGTGTCAAGGAGCTAGGCTAGGCAACTCCCCCGCGAAAGGGTAGACGGTTTAGACCATGGGGAGCCTTATGGGATGCCCTGCCGCATTTGTGCCTGTCATTCCCTTCCCTCTATAGTGGTTCCCAGACCGCTCCCTTCGTTCTTCTGTGTCTCTCAGGGAAAGGGGGGGGGTGCTCATTGTATCTGAGGTATCCTGTATTGTGTGGCACATTTAATTCTAGGCTCTGGCTTATGGTTGCACTGGTTTTCTTTTTTGTTACTTCGCGCTGCTGTACACCTCTTGGCTTGAGGCAGCGACATTTACCTCAGAAGCATCGGAGCAGCCATTGGCTGTCCTGCTCACGTGGGCGCGTCTTTTCACGCTCTTCGGAGGGTGGTGGGCGGGGTGACGCATTTTGCGTCACTCCCCCGCGGCACGCCCCTCGAGCTATATGTCCGGGCGCCATCTTGTCTCGGCGGTGCGGTGAGGCAGGCGTTCCGTGTGCGATCTGTAAGTGCCCTCGCAGGCAATTTTTTATGTTTTACTATATTATGCTGGTGCTTACGGGATCTTTTTCTGTCTTTTAGGCCTATAGAATCAGTGGTTTCTCCCGGCCTTTACATTCATTAAAGGGATATTGTTTAATATTTAAAATCCTCCCACTTCCCTTGCGGTGCATTGGGGGCATCCCGGGTTTGCTTCGGCATTATTCCCATTTGGCCTTGCAAGCCACAATAATCACCATATGGAGGCTTCTCAAGACATTGAGGCCGGGGTTCCTTCGGGACAAGGCCGGTTCTGTACTGATTGTGGGGTTTCCCCTGTACCTGGCGGCTTCAAGGTCTGTCTTTCCTGCGCCCAGCAGACTGTTGCGTGGTTGTCTGGGATGCCCCTGCTGAGGGCCTCTTCCCTTGTGACCTTGCCTACTCCCGCTCTCTCACATTCGGCTCAGGTGGTGACACATTCTTCTGGGGATGCCCAACCTGATTTTGCTTCTAGATTGGCCGATTTGGAGAGTCGGATGGGTGGTTACGAGCCGTGCAAGGCTTTTGGCAAGACACGGCATTTGATTGATAATTCCTATGTTTGCCCCATGACTTCTGAAGCGCTGGAAGACATTTTTGGTTATTCCCCGGAGGGGGAATTATTTTCTGAGTCTGAATCTGAGGATCAGAATAGGTCTTTTGATGAGCCAAGGTCTGGGTCCAGGCCTTGGGATGCAGCTGATACTGACAGGCTTCTTGCCCATTTGTTTGAGGTGCTTGAAATATCTCCCCCTGTTGCTCCCCCACAGCAACAGGGAGAGTTATTTTGTGCTGCTAAACCACGCTGGGAATTCCCGGCTCATTTTAATAATCTCATTTTACATGAATGGGAAAAACCCAGTAGGCTTCCAGGTGCACCTAAAAGCTGGGACAAGAGGTATCCCTTTCCCATGGATACCGCTAAATTATGGTGTACCCCACCTGAGGTCGAGGCACCAATTACCACCTCTACCACCTTAAAAGATGTGGAAGACTGACGCATTGATCAGCTGGCTACACATGGTTTTGCCTATGCGGGGACTGCGCTGCGTCCGGTGTGTGCATCTGCTATTACTACTGTGGCTATCAGAAGATTGATCAGGAGTGCCTTAGAAGGTGGTTCTGCGGCTTTGGGCAGAGATGTTTTTAACTGGCTTATGTATTGTGAGGAATTTACTTCTTATGTCCTTGCTGCCCTAGAGGATGCCATTAGAATGTCTGCCAGAACCTCTGCCCTGCTGGTTGCCTTACGACACTCTGTTTGGCTGCGCCAATGGATGGCTGATATTGCTGCTAAGAAGGCTCTTACCAGGGCCCCTTTTAAAGGTCTACGCCTTTTTGGAGAACGTCTGGATCTGTTTGCCAAGGAAGGTAAGCTGCCTCAGCGCAAGAAGCCACTCAGGCCCTTTCAGGGGTCCAGGGTTGCTCTTTCCCCCTTTTATTTCCCCAGAAGAGGAAGGGGAACTCCACCCATGGGAGGCCATGGTGAGTCCTGGGGCAGAGGCAGAGGACGTGGTAGACCCGGTCCTTCATGGGGTGCTAAGCATATATATACATAAAGGGACGCCCCCACCCATCCGGGTGGGGGGATGGCTTCGTTTTTTTGCTCACATCTGGAGACGTCTTGTCTCAGACCGGTGGATTCAGGAGGTAGCATCCTCCGGTTACAAGATAGAGTTTATAGCCTGGCCGCCCCCAAGATTCACATATTCACGGATGGCTCAGGACCCTCTGTCAGCTCAGTATCTGTGCTCCAAAATCTACTGGAATTGGGGGGTCATTTGCCCGGTCCCTCCGTGGGAAAGGGGCAGGGGCTATTATTCCAATCTTTTCACTGTTCCAAAAAAGGATGGATCAGTCAGGCCTATCCTGGATTTAAAGCTCCTCAACAAATTTGTCAGATTCAGGCACTTTCGCATGGAGACTCTGCGTTCTGCCATAAATTCCCTTCGTCCAGGGGACTTCCTGGCCTCTATAGACATCAAAGATGCTTACCTTCATGTGCCCATTTTTGCAGGCCATCAAAAATTTTTCAGGTTCGCAGTGGAAGACCAGCATTACCAGTTTGTGGCTTTGCCATTCGGTCTTACCTCGGCTCCCAGGGTGTTCACCAAGGGGCTGGCAGGAGTTATGGCTCTGTTGAGATCTCCGGGTATTCGCATTCTTCCTTATCCGGACGACATTCTTGTAGTTTCCCAAACTTTGCAACTAGCAGAGTTGGATGTTCAGAAGGTGGTATCCACTCTGGAAATGTTTGGTTGGGTGATCTTCCCAAATCTTCCCTGTCTCCTTCCAGAGTACAGCTTTTTCTGGGCATGACTCTGGATACCTCTCAGGTCAAGGTCTTTCTCCTTCAGCTGAAGATAGAGGGTCTTCAGGCACAGCTCCTTCTGTCTTGCTCTCATCCGTCCATCAGACAGGCAATGCAGTTGGTGGGTCTGATGGTGTCCAGCTTCTCTTGTCAGTATGGCACCCTGGGTCCCTGGATCAGGTATTTGTTCTGCCACCTCTGGTCAGGAGGTCTCTGTCATGGTGGCTGGACTCAATGAATCTGCTAGTGGGCAGATCCTTTCTGACTCCCTGCTGGGAGGTGGTCACCACGGATGCCAGCCTGACAGGTTTTTGGAGGTCCCTGAAATTCCAGGGGCAGTGGGGTTCTCAGGAGGCCCATGCTCCAATCAACATTCTGGAACTGAGGGCAGTGAGGTTAGTGCTTTACCAGCTGACCATGCACCTTCGGGGTCTGGCGGTTCAGATCCGCTCAGACAACAAGACAGTGGTTGCTTACATCAATCATCAGAGAGCAACCAGGAGCAAGAGGGCTCTCAAGGAAGTATCCCTGATTCTGTCCTGGGCAGAGGATTATGTTCCCTGCATATCAGCGGTGTACATTCCAGGAGTGGAGAATCTGGAAGCAGACTCTCTGAGCAGGGGGGCCTCTCGCATGGGCGAGTGGTCCCTCAGCAACAGGGTGTTTCACTCTCTGTGTCTCCGTTGGGGCCAGCCGGATGTGGATCTCTTTGCATCACGCCACAATCACAAGCTTCCAACCTTTGTATCCCTGTCACAGGATCCACTGGCCCTGGCAGTGGATGCTCTGGCAATGTCCTGGGAGAGCTTTCAGCTCCTTTATGTTTTTCCTCCGTTTCCTCTGCTGGGCAAGGTGTTGTGCAAAATAGCCCACGAGGGAGTGCCAGCCTTTCTGGTGGCCCCGTGTTGGCCAAGAAGAATTTGGTTCGCAGATATCGTACAGTTGGCAGTAGATCAGTTCGTCCTGCCCCTGGTGCCAGACCTGCTCACTCAGGGGCGGCTCCGTCACCCCAATTTACAAACGCTGGCTTTGACGGCCTGGCTGCTGAAACCTCCATCTTGATGGAAAAGGGATTGCCGGCCTCTGTAGTTAATACCATGATCATAGCTAGGAAGAAGTCTTCCTCTACCATTTACTACAGGGTTTGGCGTGCTTACATTGACTGGTGTGAGTCTAGGTCACTTCCATGTCGAGTGTTCTCTATTCCCAGGATATTGGAATTCTTACAAAATGGTTTGGACATGGGTTTTCAGCTTAGTACTCTGAAAGGTCATGTTTCTACTCTGGCTGTTTTCTTCCAGAGATCTTTTGCTCAGCATCATCTGGTTAAGACTTTCTTTCAAGGTGTTACTCATTTGCGTCCTCCGTGCAAGCCCATGTTACCTATTTGGGATTTGAACCTGGTTTTGTCTGCCATGCAAGGGTCTCCCTTTGAACCCTTGCAGGAGGCGGCTTTGTCCACTCTCACTGTCAAGGTAGCTTTTTTTGTGGCTATTACCTCAGTCAGGCGTGTTTCTGAATTGGCTGCGCTTTCCATAAAGCCTCCTTATTTTGAAAGACACCAGGACAAGGTGGTGTTTCGCTTTAAAACTGACTTTCTGCCTAAGGTTGTGTCTGCTTTTCATCTCAATCAGGACATTAGGCTCGATTCAGAGAGACAAAAAAAGACTTTCGTTTTTGTGCCGATTTCGTATTATTTTCAAATTTTCCCGCTCTCGTATGAGTGTGCGAGCGATTCTATGCATGCATTGAAAACCTTCTGTAAAGTTTCCGTCCGTTCGTATGCCAGAGTACGAGTACGAGGATGTCATTTTCCATCGTGACTTTTCTGTTTCATTTTCTCAGGTTACAACGTAGCCTTTCGTTTTTGCCCTTTTCCCATCGTATCCTCCCACGAATCCTTTACGTTTCCCGATAGATTATGTTTCCCTTTTACAAAAAATAATCGTCCAGACGGAAATCCTTACGATCTTGCGCCTGCGCACTACAAACTTAAATCATTAAAGTGCTCGCCTACATATTTGACACCCTCACTTGCTCGCCTACATATTTGACACCCTCACTTCTACTACAATGTTTAGCTAAACCACTTAGCACTATCCTCCATCTTCCCTTTTGGACCCTTAAAGTTCACCCCAACCACTTAGCACTATCCTCCATCTTCCCTTTTGGACCCTTAAAGTTCACCCCAACCACTTAGCACTATCCTCCATCTTCCCTTTTGGACCCTTAAAGCTCACCCCAACCACTTAGCACTAACCTCCATCTTCCCTTTTGGACCCTTAAAGCTCCCCCCAACCACTTAGCACTATCCTCCATCTTCCTTTTTGGACCCTTAAAGCTCCCCCCAACCACTTAGCACTATCCTCCATCTTCCCTTTTGGACCCTTAAAGCTCACCCCAACCACTTAGCACTAACCTCCATCTTCCCTTTTGGACCCTTAAAGCTCACCCCAACCACTTAGCACTATCCTCCATCTTCCCTTTTGGACCCTTAAAGCTCACCCCAACCAATTAGCTCTATCCTCCATCTTCCCTTTTGGACCCTTAAAGCTCACCCCAACCACTTAGCACTATCCTCCATCTTCCCTTTTGGACCCTTAAAGCTCCCCCCAACCACTTAGCACTATCCTCCATCTTCCCTTTTGGACCCTTAAAGCTCCCCCCAACCACTTAGCACTATCCTCCATCTTCCCTTTTGGACCCTTAAAGCTCACCCCAACCACTTAGCACTATCCTCCATCTTCCCTTTTGGACCCTTAAAGCTCACCCCAACCAATTAGCTCTATCCTCCATCTTCCCTTTTGGACCCTTAAAGCTCACCCCAACCACTTAGCACTATCCTCCATCTTCCCTTTTGGACCCTTAAAGCTCCCCCCAACCACTTAGCACTATCCTCCATCTTCCCTTTTGGACCCTTAAAGCTCACCCCAACCACTTAGCACTATCCTCCATCTTCCCTTTTGGACCCTTAAAGCTCACCCCAACCACTTAGCACTATCCTCCATCTTCCCTTTTGGACCCTTAAAGCTCACCCAAACCAATTAGCACTATCCTCCATCTTCCATTTTGGACCCTTAAAGCTCACCCAAACCACTTTGCGGTTAGGTTCTTCTTCCATTTTAGGCCCCTAAAACTTACCCAAACCCCTTCGCGGTTAGGTTCTTCTTCCATTTTAGGCCCCTAAAACTTACCCAAACCACTTCGCGGTTAGGTTCTTCTTCCATTTTAGGCCACTAAAACTTACCCAAACCACTTCCTGGTCATCTGAATCTTCATCTCTAAATATTTTTTTGACCCTTCGTTTGGTGTTAATGTATTTGTGTTAAAAAATGACACTGAAACTTTAAAATGTGTAAAAATGACAAATATTTAAAACCATTTACATAAATAAAAACAGTGACAGGACCCAGAACACTATTCTTCTGTTAGGTGCTGCATATCGGCCACCAACTCAAGGACCCTTCGATTTTGGCAATGATCTCCAGGGCGATGGTGCGCTTCTCAAAAGAGTTGGGCAGGTAGTCGTACCTGCGCTCCAGCATGGTCTACAAAACACAAAAAAAGCAAGGTTTGAGTTAAAACAGCAAACAAATATCTGTTAACAATCGATCATTTGACTAAATGACATTAACAGACACATTTGTAGCCTAATCCAATCCTTGAAGCTAGCCTCAGTGTTGGTTCGCACGTGTGGGCCCTCACTTCGGTTTGGCACGGAGTTTGATACACTTTTTAAAACAACCGTTTCTTCATGCGCTTCCTTAAGGGCTAGGCATGCATTTAGATGGCAAATCAAAGCCAGTAAAAGACACTTACAAGCATGATGATCTCTTCTTGTTGGCGGGTGAAGATTGTGGGCGCCATCTTGCCTCTTGTCTGCAGCAGATAAGTAATGCCCCTGCGGTTTCCGGGTTTCGCACGGCTGGATGAACGGCCGTACGCACGCGTACGCGAACGCGTAAACGTCAGACCCCGGCATTAGTATTTAAAGGGTCCTGGAGCCACAGCTCATTCTCTTTCAGAGTCTCATCATTATGCCACCCGAAAAATCCGCCGCTAAGGACAAAGCAGCCAAGGAAGCCAGCAGGAAAAAGGCAGAGAAGTGTGAGGAGGCTTCAGCAGGCCCCACCACTCGCTCAAAAAGGCGAAGCAGCTGGGAACCCGCAGTGGGCAGGCGAAGGCGACCACAAAGGCACCCACAAGCACAAAAACCAAGGAGCCAGCGCCAAAGAAGAAGGCCCAGCCTAGCAAGCACACAGGTACGGCCCCTAAAAAGCACACCAATAGGGTGAGAAGCCCCAGCCCCCAAAGGTCACCATCACCCCACACACGTGGTAAAAGCTCTCATGCAAAGAGGCCAAGACACCGGCCCGAAGCCCCAGCAGCCAGAGCTCAACATCACCCCACCCACGTGAGAAAAGCTCACAGGCCAAGACACCGGGCCCGAAGCCCCAGCAGCCACAGTTCACCATCACCCCACCCACGTGGGAAAACCTCACATGCTAAGAGGCCAAGACACCGGGCCCGAAGCCCCAGCAGCCACAGGTTACCATCACCCCACCCACGTGCATCAACCTCCCAGGGCCATGAAAGTGTGAAGGGGCCACAGAGGCACAGGCCAAGAAGCCCAACGTCATCCACCACACCCTCTCCTCCTCGGCCACATTTGGCACCGGCACAGGTGGAAAGGCAGGCTGAATATGCCACAGCTACGCCTGCTAGTTCAGTGGCCACCCAGCCAAGAACCCCAAGTCCATATCCAAGTCCAGTCCAATCAGAAGCCAGCCACCTGTCCTACATTTCTCCCCAACACAGCCAGCCCAGAATGTCCCCCCATTTGCCGCCAACCACTGATGAGCCAGAACGTCAAGCAACAGGGCGCACATTGCGCCGAGGTCACTTGAGTGGCAGGTTTGGTGAGGCCCAAACTCTGGCATTGGCTAATAGCCTCACCTTGTATTATGATGAGCTATATGGGCGCAGATCCAAAGCTACAAGCAAGCAGCACAAAGCCGAGATTTTGGAGGAGCTCACCAGACAGGTCAATGCAGCGGGGGAAGAGCTCAAAGATGTGGAGCAGATGCAAAGGAAAATATCGGACCTAAAGTATGCAGCACGGAAGAAAGAAAATAAATTAATTACAGGTACATATATACTTTGTGGATTTGGCTTCGTCTTGTATTGGAAACATTTATCTAAATGTGTGCAACTCTCTTTTTCAGCTTACAAACTGGCGGCGTATTCCCCACCAAACTGCAATTTACCCGAGCTGAGGAGATGGTGCTGGGCCTGCTACATCCTGTGGCCTTAGAGGGACACTCAGCCCGACAGGACACGGACATCCCTACTATTCCTGCCGGTTAGTAATGTTACTGTGTATGTGAAATGTGATCTACGTGTAAAATTACGCACAAACCCATATATTAACACATGCCCCTAGGGTGTGCCTTGTAGTGGAGGTAACAATTTAAACAGGGTGTGTTATATGTGGCGACCCATTATTTGCTTTTTTACTTCCTCATAGATTATTTTGGAGAGTCTTGAGGAACACTATTGAGATTAGCAAAGGACTGGCTGTTATGTATTTAGAGACAATTACATACAACACTTCCATCTTTATCTGTAGCCAATTTGGGTTTGAGCTGTGCTTTGCTCAGAAAGACTTGATGTGGGGTGCTTGAACGTTTGACCTAGAAAGAATGACAAGCAGCCTAATCTAATGGCAAATGCTATTTGCTAGCTGAGTGCGGTCCCATAATGGTCTTTAAGTGATGTGTGAATCCTCAGAACAGCCAGTACATGCATGTTTATTTTGGTTAAGGAGACCAATGTGTATGTACTTGTTGACTAATACATCTAACAGATAATGACATTCATAGTCAAGTTTAACTTGGTCCGTTGGAGGAGTTGCCATTCATGCATGGGCCCGTGTTTTAGGGAACCATATGTGTTACTACACATCACCAATGCCTAGTTGTGTGTTAACATGCCTTCTTTTCCCCAATGCAGCCCAGCATCATCCCTCAGCTAGTGGGGAATCCTCTGCCAGTTTTACCATGCCGTCTACTTCCGTGCTGCCTCGGACCCAGGATCCGATATATACGGTAAGTGTCTTTTTATGATGTTGCTTCTGCATGTGCCTTGGCATGTTTCTTTTTGCGGAATTACATATGTATTCCCTAAACTGAACCTTTTTTTTTTTTACATGTCCCAACAGACCCAC
The DNA here is from genome assembly GCA_027917425.1 of Gastrophryne carolinensis. Classification (NCBI taxonomy): domain Eukaryota; kingdom Metazoa; phylum Chordata; class Amphibia; order Anura; family Microhylidae; genus Gastrophryne; species Gastrophryne carolinensis. The sequence goes on from CM051239.1 coordinate 321,887,242, forward strand.
ACACTGATGGAGGAAATCCAGAAGCTGGAGGAAGATGGAGCCTTCATTGAACCTTCAGAACAGCTCCCCCTGGGACAGAATCTGCAACTGTCCCAACATGTTTCTACACCAAATGCTCAGCAGCAGAGTGAAGCAGGCTGCATGCTGCCAGCCCACCGTGGGCTTTAACATGAAATGTCTTGTTTGTCATTTTTTAGGTGTATTCTCAATATTTTTGGGTGAAATATGTGCAAAAAATTTTAAAAAATCTATTTTTTACAAATTGTAGTGTTTTTTTGTAATAAAAAATGTAGGTTCGTCAAAATCTTATTGCGTGTGAAATCCCAATTTCTCCCGGTTACAGTGGTTCCACATATGTATTGGTAGACACCCTTTCCTGCCCAGGAGACTCCCCCAAACTAAAACAGCCCTTTAGGAGATTTTCAGATAAAATACAACTATGCTATGCGCTATGCGCACCTTGCACTTTTTCTATAAAAACAACCCTTTACATTTGAAATACCCCCAACAAACTATATATTCTGTGGAAGTACACACCTCAAGCTTTCTAGGCGTACCAGGCTTGTTGATGTGGCCACAGTTTTCTGGAAGTAATCCCTCAATGTATTCTTTGCCATGCAAGGGTCTCCCTTTGAACCCTTGCAGGAGGCAGCTTTGTCCACTCTCACTGTCAAGGTAGCTTTTTTTGGTGGCTATTACCTCAGTCAGGAGTGTTTCTGAATTGGCTGCGCTTTCCATAAAGCCTCCTTATTTTGAAAGACACCAGGACAAGGTGGTGTTTCACTTTAAAACTGACTTTCTGCCTAAGGTTGTGTCTGCTTTTCATCTCAATCAGGACATTGTATTGCCTTCTTTGTGCCCTAACCCTAGTAGCCCCAAGGAAAGGGTGTTACACTCTTTTGATGTTGTTAGGGCTGTGAAATTCTATTTGGTGGCTACTGAACCCTTCAGGAAGACTGATGCTTTCTTTGTGGTTCCGTCTGGTCTTAAGAAGGGCCAGGCTCCTGCTAAATCCACTATCAGCAAGTGGATCCGTCAGGCCATGATTCAGGCCTATTCTGCTAAGGGAAAGAAACCTCCTTTCCGTCTTACTGCTCATTCTACTCCCGGGGGGGGGGGGGGGTTTTGGGAATTTTAAGGGTTAAAAAAAAAATGACATGGGGGTCCCCCCTACCCAAAGTAACCAGCCCAGGACCAGCTATGCAGGGCTTGTAGGAACAGAGCTCAGGGGCCAGCTTTGGGGACCCCTGGCCCTGCAGGCTACAAGCCGGCATAGCCTTTGGCCACTTGCCAGCCCCCAGCCTTGTGAACTGGTATAGTCGTCTCATGGACCCCTTACCAGTTCACAAGGGGTTAAATGTAAAAATAAAGGCACTGACACAGAGAAAAAAATGACATTTATTATTTTCTTTTTCTTACTCACCTCCGATCCTGAGTCCCTCGCTGCTGTCCCGCGCCGTTGACAGCTGGCGATGACAGATCCTGGTAGTGATCGGAGCAGGGTGGGTGAGGGGCAGAAGATCGGAGCCTTATCACCTCTCACTCGCTTTGCACCGCTACTACCGGCATTTTTCAGAGCCGGGTGCGGGTGAGAGACTACGAGGAGCGGGATGACATTTTTTTTGTTTTACAGTCGCAAGTGTCTGCGGGGGAAGCAGGGGGGGCAATTTCGGGCCCCCTCCTGAAGCCGGGAGATCCCGGGGGAGGGATCGGATACGCCTCGGAGGAAGAGGAGACCCCCAGCTTTCCACACATACCAGAGGTGAGTTTTTTTTTCCTATTTTTACAGTAGCAGGGGGAAATGCCAAGTACGTAGTTTCTAGATTAGGATGGGGGAGCATGAAATAAAGCTCTTAGCATATGCCAATTACATGATTCTAACGCTCTCCAGTACTGAGACTTCATTACCCAAAGCTCTTAAAATCATTACAGGATTTAGCAAACTTCAAAATAAATCAAGATAAAAAACAAATTCTACCCTTTAACATATCAGGGGAGATGCTTTGTAAATTGCTTTGTCAATTTCTCTGGGTGGACAATTACCTGGGAGTTACATTGACTAAAAATCCACTAGACCTATATAAAGCAAATGTTCTCCCCTTAATTGTCACAATAAAAGAAAAAATAGCTAATTATTCTAGATGTGGGCTTAATCTTAAATTGGTAAGATCAATTATGTTAAAATTATGGTTCTTCCACTTTTTTAGCCTTTTTAGTACAAAGTCTAACAATTGAGGTGCCATCAGACGGAATATAGATAAAATCCTACAAGAATTCTATTGGCATGGAAAAAAACATTGAATATCTCATAAGCATATTTGGACACTTGAGGATAGAGGCCTAGATGCCCCAAACCTTAAAGAATATTATATGGCACTTTCTAGTTGCCTAAGGCCCTTTGAAAGGGGGCTTCTGCCACTGGGAAGTTGACTGCAGATCTTCTTGGAGTGATGCTTGCCTCTGTTCCTGTGTGACTTCATGGCTTGACTTTTGGCTTTGGATTACAACCCTACTCTGGCTCTGACCTCCTGGCTTTGGACATCGACCTCTCTCTGGCTCTCGACTCCTGGTTTGGATGACTACCTGTTTTGGCTATTTGAACTTTGGCACTGGATTACAGCTTTCCCTGGCTCTGGACTCTCTGGCTTCCCTGCATCAGCTCCTCGAAAACCCGGACTGGACTTTTCCCATATTTGGGCTCACTGGCCATTGGCAACAGTAGTGAGATCCCGACTTTTCTGCAGCACAGTCCTACTCTCTTTGCGGAAGGCTCCAGTGAAAACCAGATCTGTCAGCAGACTCCCCACACTGAAACCAGTGCGTGGTGTAGCACTAATTACTCCCCGCTGTCTCCCCTCAGTACCAGCTTAATATTGCCTTCCAGATATTTCTCCATTCCTGCCTGGTGTTCCTAATTCTGCATAATTTGCACACCTGACACTCTGGTCCTCCCCTCTGCTGAGTTTCCCCAGTCTCCACTCTCTGGGGAGGTCGCAGACGGTATTGCTGGCAACACCGGCCTGGTCCCCAGCAAGGTACATGACAGTGTACATAAATTCTACTTATCCAACAGCAATTTAACATATGTCATTTTTTTGGTCCCCAACATGTTTTGCTTATTCGCTTCCTGTTAATTGGGTGAAGGATGGGGGTCAGAGGAATCACAGCACTTGTAGTCCATCCACCATGTCCATCTCAATCCCACCACCGCCCGCATCTTCCAACCCCGGAAGTCCCATCCTCCCTGCAGGAAACGCTGTAGCGTTCCAAAACCCAAGAAGTGAGGCTAAACCGAACAGAGGAACAGACTGCCCTTTGCGCCGCACTCCAAAGTGGGGTGCAACAGGCGCCATCTCCCAGAAGCAGTCGGTCAAAATACATCACTTTCCTGGACAGAGCTTAATTGCTCCATACCTGGGTGGAGTACCACTGGCCTTCTCCCAACAGCGCCACCACAGGACATGCACCGCCACCACACCCAAAGCACAGCACATTAAACATCCCCCATTGACTTGGGGGATGTCTTTCAGACCAGCACCCAGGGTTCCTAGTTATATATTTGGGAAAACTCCCTCCATCTCGGTGAGGTTAGAACCCCTGTTCTGGTAGATCACAGAAACCCTGAAGGGATTATATAAAAAAATACAATACGTAAAAATTATTCTTATTAATTATGTTTACTTTGATATAACATATATTATCCTTATTTTAAAGTTTCTTATGCCTATATCTCTGTCTGCTATTTGTCTTCTCAAATTTATAACTCTTTTCTATTACCTTACAAACTATAACTGATTTAATCAAATCTCCACCCTTTCAGGGGAAAAGACCATTCACAGCCTTAATCCTTGTTCAGATTTCCCTCTGAATTTACATCCTATTAAAAAAAAAAAGGAAAGAAAAGGGAAAAAAAGACAAAAAACATCAAATAAAAAGTTTTATTTTATTTATATACATTATATTTTCTCAGAGTATTAATCACCAAAAACTAATGCATACTTCCAATTCTTATACCAGTAAGAACATTTTTGTTTTTTTTTTAATATTCATTAGGTCTGGTTTCAGCTATTTAGTTATCCTAAAAATGCAACAAAGCTTATTCATTAAGCCCAGGAGATCGGTGAGCTTTTAAGTGGTGTATTTACCTCTGTTCTTCTTGTAATATAATCTATTCTAATATAATCTATTCTAAGTATGTCACACACCCCGCTTCCAATATTCATGGCATGTGGGTTATAACCAGTAGAGGGCGAACTTCTGCAGAGATGACAAGAAAAAAGAACCCCCTCCCGGTCCATAAATACCTGGGACCTCCCACACATTCCCCAGTAATCGTCTCTGCAAGACGGCGAGCAAGTCAGAAGATGGCTGTCTCCTTACTTACAGTCAGGCCGGGGTCACACCCGGCAATTTTTTGGCCCTATTTCTCTCTAAGTACCTATGCCTCCCAGCCTCGGCTGTAGGTCCGGATGAGAGTAGGTAACACCCTAGGGGTGTTCAGTAGGAGCTATGCTCACCCGTGAGACCCCATTCAAAGGGGTAGGCGGTTACCAGGTTCGGGATCCTGGTTTGGGATGCCCTGTCCGTGTCCCTGACGCCTCGCTATGTGGCTGGGATTCCCTTCCCCATCCGTTGCCCTCTGTCCCTGGATTATGGGGGGGCGTCTATACCCTTTATTCTCATCCTTATTAATATTTGTGTTTTTACTGGCATGTGAGTGTGTGTGTGTGTGGTTAAACTGTATGGCGCCTCTTGGGAGGTAGGAAGTTTTTTGTCCGGGCAGGCCCCGCTACTTTGCCGGGGCTCGGCCATTCTTTCTTCTCCTCACGGAGGGGAGGGGGCAGGGCCGCAAGCTCAATGTGGTTCTGCAGCCCACCCCCTTCTCATGGCGCCGGTGGAGGTCCCCAGCCTATTGCTGGGAACCGCGGTTCTCGTGTACAGAAGGGGGCGGGGCCAAGCGCGGTGCGCAATCCGTGCCGGCCCGCCCCCTTCTCTATCTTCCTGATGCTTATGCTGGAGGCTGCCCTTCTACCTCGTCGCCATTTTGCTGATTGCGTGAGTGCCCTGCGGGGCACCCCTTTCTTCCTTTATCTATGGCGTTTTTCTGTCTACACATGTCACTTTTGCATGCTTGTTCTTATAATAAGCTTTATTACTGTGTTTTGTATGGTTGTGTAACCTTCAAGCTTCTTACTTATGGCCCCCTATTGTTGTGTCTTTCAGGAGGATCGCCCTTGTTTTAGTTAAAAAGGGGGTTCTCCCGGTCATTAGGTTCCCTCACTCTAAATGTGGGGTCCTCTTTCAAATCCTCCCACTAACGGACTTTTAAGGGGCATCCCGGGTAGCTTATTAGTGTAATTCCCACTGGTCATTGCGACTACCATATAATCACCATATGGAGGCTTCCCAGGATACCAGGCTTGGGCTCCCTTCGGGGCAATCCCGGCAGTGTGTGGGTTGTGGGGTATCCCTTACGGGGGATAATGTACTGATTTGCATACCATGTGCTCAGCAGGCCATAACGCGGCAGTCGGGATCCCAGGCATCTGGGTTCGTGCCTCCGGCCTCATCTCCTACCCCACCCCGCCTTATCCACACCCCAAATGACACTGTCATTGGCGGGAGTCGCAATCTGATGTGTGTGCTAGATTGGCCAACATCGAGAAATTGATTTCTAGCTCTGCGGCCAGAAAGGCCACAGCTAAGAGAAGACATCTGTCTCCGGTCGCGCCGGTTCTGGATTTTGATGACTATGATACCCTTGACTGGTCTGATTATTCCCCGCTTGAGGAGGGGGAATTGTTTGCTGAATCTGATGATTATGCTGATACGGGGCAGGCGCAGGGGGATTCCGTTGATACCCCCAGGGTCCTGGCCCATTTATTTGAGGTGCTGGATATTTCTCCTCCAGTGGAATCTCCTCCGCTGAAGGGGGAATTCTTTGGGACTTCTAAGCCTCGCTTGGAGTTTCCAAATCAGAATAATTTTGAAAGCATGATTCTTAAGGAATGGGAGAGACCTAGCCGGCTCCCCGGTGTTCCTCAGGGATGGGATAGCAAGTATCCCTTTCCGGTGGACGCGGTGAAGCGCTGGTCGTCCACTCCTGAGGTCGATGCGCCCGTTCTGGGATTGTCCAACACCTCTGTTGTACATTCTCCAGACGCCACCACTCGTCTGGTGAGGACAAGCGCCTTGACCAAATGGCCTGCCATGCCTACGCTAGTGTGGGTTCAGCCTTGCGGCCTGTTTGTGCGTCTGCGCTCATGGCTGTGGCTACCAGGTCTGTGGTTTTGGACCTTTTGAGTGGTTCCCAGCTTAACCCGGCCAGTGATGAATTCGCAACTTTTTTCCAGGTTTGGGCTTGGGAGGTCACAGACAAATGGATCTTGGAAGTGGTCTCTTCCGGGTACAAACTGGAGTTCGAGTACTGGCCTCCTCACAGATTCCTCAGGTCTCAGGTGCCCTTAGATCCCCGGGCTGCGCAGGGGCTCCTGTTGGCAGTACAAAATCTTCTGGACATGGATGTCATATGCCCGGTGCGTTTCTCGGAGAGAGGCCCGGGCTATTAGTCCAACCTCTTCACGGTGCCCAAAAAGGATGAATACATAAGACCCATTCTGTATTTGAAGCTTCTCAACAGGTTAATTCGAACCAAGAAGTTCCGCATGGAGACTTTGTGCTCAGCCATCCTTTCTCTTTGTCAGGGGGACTTCATGACGTCCATAGACATCAAGGATGCTTACCTTCATGTACCTATCTTCCCAGCACACCGGAGATTTCTCAGGTTTGTGGTGGGAGATCAGCATTTTCTGTTTGTTGCCCTCCCTTTTGGGCTGACCTCGGCACCAAGGGTGTTCACCAAGGTGCTGGCGGGCATAATGGCCCTCCAGCGCCCAGGGCATTCGCATTGTGCAGTATCTGGACGACATCCTCATTATGGCATCCTCTCTCAGACAGGTGGAGCTAGACACCAGGACGGTGGTGACGACGCTGGAGAGGTTTGGCTGGGTGATCAACCATCCCAAGTCTTCTCTATCCCCGTCAAGGGGGATTTCGTTTCTGGGCATGAATCTGGATACCGTTCAGACCAGGGTGTTCCTACCTCAGTCGAAGGTGCAGATGGTTCAAGATCTGATACGTCTTCTCCTGTCCAACCCTCGCCCGTCTATCCGTCTAGGAATGAGAATGGTGGGTTTAATGGTGGCTTCCTTCGAGGCAGTTCCCTTTGCTCAGTTCCACATGAGTTCGCTTCAGCTCCATTTACTGTTGGCTTGGGACAGATGTCCGCAGTCATTGGATCAGTCATTTCTGATGTCTCCCCTGGTTCGGCAGTCTCTTCAGTGGTGGCTGGAACCAAGGAATCTTCTGAGGGGCAGGTCTTTTCTGACCCCTTGTTGGGAGACGGTCACCACGGATGCCAGCCTGTCGGGTTGGGGGGGTTTCTGGAAGGAACATCAGTTCCAGGGGCTGTGGGGTCCTCGGGAGGCCCACACCCCCATTAATGTCTTGGAGCTGAGAGCTATTTGGTTGGTGCTGTCACGCTTGAAGCATCACTCACCTCCAGGGTCTACCGGTTCAGGTTCAATCAGACAATCGGACTGCGGTCGCTTATATCAATCACCAAGGAGGGACTCGCAGCAGGTGTGCCCTCAGGGAAGTTTCTCTGATTCTTGCATGGTCGGAGAGCTATGTTCCATGCATTTCAGCGGTGTACATTCCAGGTGTGGAGAACACGGAGGCGGACTCCCTGAGCAGGGGATTCTCTCGCCGAGGGGAATGGTCTCTCGACCACAAGGTATTCTGGTCCCTTTGTCACAAGTGGGGGATTCCGGAGGTGGATCTCTTTGCCTCACGTCACAATCACAAGCTTTCTGCATTTGTGACTCTGTCTCAGGATCCTCTGGCCCTGGCAGCGGACGCCATGTCTCTTGCCTGGAGGGATCTGGGGTTCCTGTACCTGTTTCCCCCCTTCTCCATGGTGGGCAAGGTGGTGCGCAAGCTGGCTCAAGAGGGTGCGCCAGCAATTCTGGTGGCCCCAAGGGGGCCAAGACAGGTTTGGTTCACAGACGTCGTACGGCTGGCGGTAGATCAGTACAGGTTGCCCCTGTTTCCGGATCTGATCACTCAAGTTCTACTTTGTTACCCCAATTTACAAACGCTGGCTTTAATGGCGTGGCTGATGAAACTTCCATCTTAAAAGAAGAAGGTTTGTCTGATGCTGTGCTTCAGACACTTGTTAGGGCTAGGAAGAGATCTTCCTCTAACATCTACTACAGGACTTGGAGGTCCTATATTGATTGGTGTGAGGCTAGGGCCTTGCCTTGCAGGGTGTTTTCGATCCCTAGGATTTTGGATTTTCTTCAACACGGTCTGGACCTGGGATTCCAGCTTAGTACCTTGAAAGGGCAGGTCTATGCCCTGGCGGTCTCCTTTCAAAGGTCCTTTGCTCTTCGTTCCTTGGTTAAAACTTTTTTCCAGGGCATCACTCATGTGCAGCCCCCTCGAAAGCCTTTGTTGCCTGTTTGGGATTTGAATTTGGTTCTGTCGGCCTTCCAGGGGCCTCTTTTTGAGCCGGTGCAGGATGTTGCACTTTCTGTGCTCACTCAAAGGGTTGCCTTTTTGGTGGCTATTATCTCTGTTCGGGGTGTCTCTGAGTTGGCGGCTCTGTCTATTCAGGCCCCTTACTTTGAGAGACACCAGGACAGGGTGGTATTTCACTTTAAGCCAGATTTCCTTCCTAAGGTGGTTTTTGCCTTCCACCTCAATCAGGTTGTAGTTCTCCCTTCCTTGTGTCCTAAGCCTAGCAATGACAAGGAGAGGGTTTTGCACTCTTTGGATGTGGTTCGTTGTGTGAAGTACTGTTTGGTGGCTACTTCTCCCTTTCGTAAGACGGATGCCTTGTTCATGGTGCCCTCCAGGCCCAGGAAAGGTTTGGCACCCGCCAAGTCTACCATTAGTAAATGGATATGCCTGGCCATTGTTGGGGCCTATGCTGCCAAGGGGAAGGTTCCTCCTTTTCAGATCACTGCTCATTCTTCTCGTGCTGTTGGGGCTTCTTGGGCTTTTCAGCACCAGGCTTCCGTTGAACAAGTTTGTAAGGCTGCTACTTGGTCTTCCGTTCATACTTTTATAAGGTTGATGTGCGGGCCTCAGCGGATGCTGTTTTTGGCCGCAAAGTTCTGCAAGTGGCAGTGGTTTAAATTTGTGCATTTTTGCCGTATCGGGATCCCCACCCTTGATGGACACTGCTATTGGATGTCCCACATGTCATGAATATTGGAAGCGGGGTGTGTGACATACTTAGAATAATACCATTTTGTGATTACTCACCTGTAAAATGGGTATTATAAGTATGTCACACACCCCGCTTCATCCCGCCCTTTTGTATTCTGGATCCTTTATATGGTGAACCTTTTATTGTTAAGTTTGTTATAATTGGCTCTTCCTGGTCCCCTTACTGCTGTCCTATACTGGGGAATGTGTGGGAGGTCCCAGGTATTTATGGACCGGGAGGGGCTTCTTTTTTCCTGTCATCTCTGCAGAAGTTCGCCCTCTACTGGTTATAACCCACATGTCATGAATATTGGAAGCGGGGTGTGTGACATACTTATAATACCTATTTTACAGGTGAGTAATCACAAAATGGTATTTTTCAATGCCCCCCCCCCCCCCCGGCCTGTGTGTAAATCCTTGTCAGCACCTGAAATTTGCCCTTCTTCCTATTACACTTCTCACATCTCATCCCATGCCTGCCCAGCGGAGTCTTTACGTTGGGTTTGGAGATATCATAAAGGTGCTCATACACCTGTTGATTTAACATTCTGTTGGTCTTCCCAACATAAAAGGCGCCACATGGCAAGTTAATAGGTAGATTACATACAATGTCTTACAATTTGCAAAGTTTTGCCATGGAATTGTTTTTCCATTGTGTAATCTGATGTTTTTTTCTGGTTCTATAGACTTTCAATGCCTGCAGGACTGGCACTGAAAGGTACTGATTGTTTTAAAACATTAAATTCTTGGATCTAATGACTCCTCACTATTTTGTTCTTAATAGATTGTGCTTTACTATACACAATCCTTGGTTTCTGTCCTATGAGTTTATTTAGTCTCCTTTGAATACATGAATGTGGTAAATAGATAAGTCCGTCATCCCTTTCCCACATCTGTTTCACCCACACTCCCAGATGCAGCTTCGTGTACAAGGGGGCACAAGTTGTCCCAATCGCGGCCAAACTGATCCAGATGCATCCTGATGGCCCTCAGTCTGAGATGATACGGTATACTTTGAGCGGAGGACCGATTAGAATCAAATGTATACAGTATAAAAAAATAACCATGAGCATCTGATCTGCATACTTACCAATGCTAGAATCAGGACAAATAGAATGGATGAACTTGACCTGATAATACCAGAGGAACAATATGACATAGTGGGGGTAACTGAGACATGGCTGGATGAAAGTTATAACTGGACAGTAATCCTACAGGACTACTGTGTATTTAGGAAGAATCGTAAAAAAAACCCAAGGGGGTGAGGTTTGCTTATTTGTAATATCCTGTCTCCAGCCCCCCTTTCTACTATGGGAAGATATATGTGAAGCGAACATATGGAATCTGTATAGGTAGAAATACATGGATGGCAAAACTAAACTAAAATGCTGATCAAGGTTTTTTACAAGACAAATTCCAAATATAACAGATTCCACAGAAAATAAAGCCACTAATGTAAATGAGGTAGTTCTTATGGAGGACTTTAACTACCCAGATATACAGTAGATTGGTAAGCCAAAACCCAGGGGTGTAGCTTTAGAGGGTGTGACCACACCAGGGCCCAGGAGGTCAGAGGGGGCATCATTGTTGCTCCTCCAATTAGGAGGTTATTTATTAGATTTGTCCTTACTTGCCATCATTTTTTCCCTTGGATTTCCCCCCTCTATTCAAATGCTGGGTATAAGTAGTGATCATAGCATATCTATGTTCATGGGGGTAATTATTGACAATTAAATATGAACGACAGATATGTATAGGGAGGTGCCATTATTCATACAGAGATCTCCTGAATCAGCTGTCTTATTGCTCAGATTAAGGCTACTTATAACATCCGTAGCGAATGTCTGTTAACCGCTGAATTCGAAGTTGTGTGATAATGTGATTTCACTGGCTATCATTTTAAACTCCTTTAACCATAAGTGCATGTTTGGCGTTTTTTTCCATTTTAGTGGGATGCATCTCTTGACCTTTGAAATGATTATGCTCCTCAGACTAAGTTCGGCAGTAGGGGGCTTATACAGATCGAGTGGACAGCCAATGATATTGTTTTCAATGTTGAGATCAAGGTGGTGATTGGCCACGAATAACATTCGAATAGCATTTCAAGTTCCATGTGGACAGTGCCACCATAAGTGTAGTACAGTGGAAGGTTTATTTCCACACCACCAACACAGTATAGTAATATAGTATAGTATAGTAATAGGCTGTGTTCATGTAGTATAGTATCCCAGTCACTTGCTTTGAAATCGACCAACCACGTCCTATGGAAGGATAAATTAAACATATATCAACTCCCCTTAGTGTCCTGGTAACGCAGATCGGATAAAATTAAAGATTTTGGCTTTAAAGTAAAAATTGGGGAACAATCTTTTGGCTCATATCTTCCTTCTTGGCTCTTATCTTCCTTCAATAGGCTGTACTTTCTCCCAGCATGAGAAACCAATGGCATACCTGGGAAAAATGAAAATCACTATAACAAATATACCAAGCAGCATTGATGGCAGAAAATATTCAAATGGCAATATACCTGGGTGGTGGCGCAAAATAGATTGAGTTGCTTTGGGGGGTTTTGGTCTGCTTTAAGTCGAATATTGAAATCAAATACCAATTTAAATCTTATCTTAGATAGGCAAAGTGCTATGTTGATAATTTTGTAAAATCTAGCTAATATGATTGAAGCAGGCTGGGCGGAGGAGTATAGTTAACCATAATTGGATGTGTAGTATAGAGTGGGCGACTGATGTATCTTCATTTTTGTATATAGCTAGTTGTTTGTGCCCTTTCCAAGAAATTAAGCTAGCGATTATTGAGTACACTCCCCCCCCCCCCCCCCCCCAGTCAAGCTCCCCTTCATTATTGAAGAGCTAAGAGCTAATGTAACCAAATTGTTAGGGTTGTTAGTAATAAATGTCATCATATATGGGAAGACTGATAGCATCTTGTTTTTAGAGAGATCCAAAAAGTTTTTAACACTGCCCTTTTTATGGGATGGTTTGTTTCTGTTTTGTTTTTTTGAATGAGCCAGTTCCGCAGGTGGATGATTGTTGGGATATTTGTTAGCTCTATTTGTACTCACATGTCATCTGTGGATTTCATCCACTTAAAGGCACGTACCATTATGATAGCCTGAAGGTATGCTCATAGCATCTAATAAAGACTTTCAGAGTTGACTTGCAGAATGACTGGGGTGTACATAGTTCCAAATAAGGTGGTTCAAAGGTTTCTCAACTGTTTTAAAAAAGAAGACTGGTAGCATCAGGAGATGTTGTATTATAAAGATTTAACTAGGAAGGATGCTATAATAAACAGGGCAAGTTAGTTTAATAGATCTGACTATTTGTTGAGTTTCTCAGTGATTTGCTGGAAGAGGGGGAAAACATTGCATTGATAAAAGTCTTTAAGTGCCTGTAGGTTGTTGATCCCCTAGTATCTAATGCATTTATGCTTCCAAGTTATCAAATACCTAGATGCAAGCAATGCCTTTTTCATAGGGTTAATAATGCTAATGCTTGGGATTTGATTATGTTTATTTTGAAATTAGAGAACGTACCAAATTCCTCAACGCATTGCAGATATTTTAGAACAGAATGTTGTGGACTAGATTATATTATTATTACATCATATGCATAAGCTAAGGATTTAATTTCGATGTTGTTTATAACTATGCCTGAGATTTCTTGTGTTTGCACAATATAGGCAAGTAATGTTTCCAATTGGAGGTTGCAGATCAGAAGAGAGATAACAGACATCCCTGTCTGGTACCTTTGCTAATTTAGTTTTATAGTTTTGGAATTATTATGACAGCTGATTGGTTATAATAAAGAGCCATTGCGCAACCAATAGAGGCTGGGGCCAAATCGAAAAGCCACCATTGTCTCTAGTGGGATATCCAAGGAAAGGCAATCAAATGTTTTCTCCACGTCAACCACAATTTGGATGTATGGTGTAATAATTCTGTACTTGGCTAGTAATGCTGATAACTGTGGCAACATTTTGAGCGTTATTCTTCCCAGGAATGAATTCAGCCTGGAACAGGGAGATAAGTAGGATGATAGTTTCAGTTAACTGGTTGGCTAGTGTTTTGGGATATATTTAGGTCACAACTGATAAGTGTAATTCATCTATCATTTGTGCATTGTAATGGATCTTTCCCTGGTTTGAATATAAGTATTATATTCTTAGTATACAGTACGTCCTTTTCCAGATAAGAATCATTACACTTGGGTATTACTCCGCCAGATGGCACTGGACTGCAGAGACCGCGAAATTGGCTTCTCCCGGGCCCCTCAAATAACCGGGACCTCCCACAAATCCCCAGAATTTCTCTGCAGTCTGGACTGCGAAGGACAAGAAGATGGCTCTCTCTTCTCGCAGGTGAGCGGGGCTATTAGCCTGCGGCCCTGTAGGACTATTCCCACCCGTTCCATTATCAATGTGCCTCCCAGCCTTGGCTGCGCTGGTCCGGGTGATGGTAGGCAGGTGCTTAGGAGTGCTGCTCCACCGCAATCCCCCACCAAAGGGTAGGCGGTATAGGCATATGCTGAGCCTCTATGGGATGCCCCTCCCACACTATTGCCCCTTGCCCCTGTCTATCGGCGAGCCCTTTGCTATGTGGTCGCTGCCCTCCCTCGCTCTCTCCCTTGTAGCTTTTGGGGGGGGGGGGGTGTATGCGTTGGTGCTTCACTTGGCTATGTGCTTTTTGTTTTTGTCAGTCTCCGCACTGGTTGTGATTTGAAAATGCTGCTGCGTGCGCTTCCAATGCGTTCCGCTGCGGCATTACCTCAGGCGCTGATGCGCCTTCATTGGCCGCTTGTCACGTGTGCTGCTTCGCGCTCTTCGGGGGGGGGGCGGGACCCGCGGTTGGCGTGGTCCGCGTCACGGTCTCCGCGGCTCGCCCCTCGAGGTATACTGGGCGCCATTTTTCTCTGGTTTCGTCTGCTGCGTGGCTGGCATCTACCTACCGCGGTCCGTGAGTGCCCTCGCGGGTGGCTTTATTTACCCTATGTCATTATTCATGTCGCTTATGGGGTCCTCTTCGCTTATGTCTTTCAGGCGGGTCGAACTCTATTGGTTTCTCCCGGCCCTACTCCCTCTATTTAGTTATTAAACTTGTGAGACCTAGTGTACTAATTACTCCCACTTCCCTAGCGGGCTATTGGGGCATCCCGGGTTGCTTTTATAGCGTGAATCCCTATCGGCCTATTGTGCCGCTATAATCACCATATGGAGGTGTCTCAGGATAATGTGCTCGGGGTTCCGGCTGTGTGTAGCTTGTGGGGTGTCCCCTACTAGTGCTGACAATGTGCGGGTCTGTATAACTTGTGCCCAGCAGGTGCTTGCGCTGTAGCCTGGTTTACCAGCGGCTGGGCCTGCGCCACGTATGGCCTCACCTACTCCCCCAAGCTTGAATTTGACTGAGAATACCAGTGGGGATTCTCAGCCTGATGTGTCTGCTAGACTGGCTAGTGTTGAGAAGTTGCTTGCTAATATCATGGCGCGTAAGGCCTCTGCTAAAAAGCGGCACTTGACGCCTGATGTTATTCTTTTCCCTATGGAGGCAGAGGAGTTTTTGGAACTGTCTGGTTATACCCCCTTGGAAGAAGGGTAGTTGTTTTCTGACTCTGAGTCATCTGATGAGTGGCCCAGGGGTCATGATGATTCTGGCTCTGACCCCTGGGCCCCAGATGATACTGATAGGCTGTTGGCTCAGATTTTTGAGGTACTGTCTATCTCTCCCCCGGTTGCGGCCCCAGGCAGCAGGGGGAATTGTTTCATACTGCTAAGCCCCGTTTAGAGTTTCCTGAGCAAGCCCATTTTAATAATCTCATGCTCAAGGAATTGGAGCATCCCAGCAGGCTCCCCGGAGTCCCTAAGAGTTGGGATAAGAGGTATCCCTTTCCTGCTGAGGTGGTGAGGCTGGTCATCCCCTCCTGAGGTGGATGCCCCGGTCCTAGGGTTATCTAACACCTCTGTCATGCATTCCCCTGACTCTACTACGCTGCGGGATAGTGAGGACCGGCGTATTGATCAGCTGGCGTCCCATGCCTTTGCCTGTGTGGGGACGGCGCTGCCCCCCGTCTGTGCCTCTGCCATTACAGTGGTGGCCATTAGGACTCTGCTTAGAAGTGTCCTGGATGGTGCTCCTGACGATGTGTCTAGCGAGGAGTTTAATGCACTCTCTCGTTGTGAGGTTTTTGTGACTTATGTCCTCTCTGCCCTGGATGATACCATAAGGATGCGTGGCAGAGCCTCTGCCCTAGTGGTGGCTATACGCCGCTCAGTTTGGCTGCGCCAGTGGGCATCTAACTCCGCTGCCAAGAAGGCAGTCTCGGGCCTTTCGGGGCCAAGGCTCCTTCTCTTCCCCCTACCGTGGATCCAGACAGGGGAGGGGGGTCTCCTTTCCTGGGGCCCGAGTAGATTTCTGGAGTAGGGGCAGAGGACGTGGACGCCCTGGCTCATCCTGGGCCTCCAAGCCTAAGTCTTCTCCCAAGCCTCCTCAGGCATGAAGGGGCACCCTCACCCATCCGGGGGGGGCGGCTTCAGCATTTTGCTCACGTCTGGAGGCTTCATGTCTCAGACCGGTGGATTCAGAGGGTAGTGTCCTCCGGTTACAAGATAGAGTTTGCTGCCTGGCCGCCCCCAAGATTCATCAGATCCCGGGTGTCTCAGGACCCTATGTCAGCTCAGGCTCTAGTTCTGGCAGTGCAAAGCCTTCTGGAGCTGAGGGTCATCTGTCAGGTCCCCTTACGAGAAAGGGGCAAGGGTTTCTATTCCAACCTTTTCACTGTGCCCAAAAGAGATGGGTCAGTCAGGCCCATCCTGGACTTGAAGATCCTCAACAAATTTGTCAGGTGCAGGCACTTTCGCATGGAAACTTTGCGCTCTGCCATCAGTTCCCTGCGTCCAGGGGACTTCATGACCTCTGTGGACATCAAGGATGCTTACCTTCATATTCCTGTTTTTCCAGGTCATAAAAGATTACTCAGGTTCGCACTGGAGGATCAGCACTACCAATTTGTGGCATTGCCCTTCGGTCTCACTTCAGCTCCCAGAGTGTTCACCAATGTGCTGGCAGGAGTGATGTCTCGGCTCAGGTCTCAGGGCATTCGCGTGCGGCCCTATTTGGACGACATTCTCATCACTTCTCAGTCCCTCCAACAGGCAGAGCTGGATACTCAGCTAGTAGTGTCCACTCTGGAGTCATTTGGCTGAGTGATCAACCATCCCAAGTCTTCCCTGTCTCTCTCCTTGGTGACATTCTTCCTGGGAATGAATCTGGATACAGTTCAGGCAAGGATTTTTCTTCCTCAACAGAAGGTGGACAGTCTGCTAGCCCAGGTTCAGTTCCTGCTATCTTGCCCTCATCCCTCCATCAGGCAGGGAATGCAGCTGGTGGGCCTGATGGTGTCGTGCTTCGAGGCGGTCCCTTATGCCCAGTTTCACATGAGGCCTCTGCTACTCCACCTCTTGTCAGTATGGGACAAGGATCCTGCGTCCATGGACCGGGTCCTTGTTCTGTCCCCCCTATTCAGGCAGTCCCTCTCGTGGTGGCTGGACTCCAGGAACCTGTTGGTGGACAGATCCTTTCTGGCCCCCTGCTGGGAGACTGTCACCACGGATGCCAGTCTGACAGGTTGGGGGGGGCTTCTGGAAGTCCCTGCAGTTCCAAGGGCGGTGGGGCTCTCAGGAGGCCCACACACCTATCAACATTCTGGAACTGAAGCAATCAGGTTGGTTCTGGCTCACTTGACCCAACACCTTCGGAGCCGGCCTGTTCAGGTACGCTCGGACAACCAGGCGGCGGTTGCCTACATCAATCATCAGGGAGGGACCCGGAGCAAGGGGGCCCTCAAGGAAGTGTCTCTGATCCTGGCCTGGGCGGAGGACAATGTTCCCTGCATATCAGCTGTGTACACTCCAGGGGTGGAGAATCTGCAGGCAGACTCTCTGAGCAGGGGCACCTCTCGCCTGGGAGAATGGTCCCTCTGCGACAGGGTGTTTCAATCTCTGTGTCACCGTTGGGGCCAACCAGATGTGGATCTGTTTGCGTCCCGTCACAATCACAAGCTCCCGGCCTTTGTCCCCCTGTCCCAGGATCCTTTGACCTTGGGCAGGGTTCTGCGCAAGATAGCTCACGAGGGGGTGCCAGCAATCCTGGTGGGAAAGGGGCTGTCTGCCTCTGTTGTTGATACCATGATTAAGGCTAGGAAGAAGTCTTCTTCTTCTATTTACTATAGGGTTTGGCGTGCCTACATTGACTGGTGTGAGTCTAGGTCTCTCCCCTGTCGCGTGTTCTCTATTCCCAGGATCCTGGAGTTCCTACAGCATGGGTTGAAGCTGGGACTTCAGCTCAGTACTCTGAAGGGCCATGTCTCTGCCCTGGCTGTTTTCTTCCAGAGGTCCTTTGCCCAGCATTCTCTGATCAGGACTTTTTTCCAGGGGGTTTCTCATGTGCGTCCCCCACGTAAGCCTATGTTGCCTGTTTGGGATTTGAACTTGGTCTTGTCTGCCTTGCAGGGTGCTCCTTTTGAACCTGTGCAGGAGGCTGCCCTGGCCATTCTTACTCTCAAGGTTGTCTTTTTGGTGGCTATCAATCCTGTTAGGTGTGTTTCTGAGTTGGCGGCGCTTTCCATCCAGCCCCCCTACTTTGAGAGACACCAGGAAAAGGTGGTTTTTCGCTTCAAGACAGATTTTCTGCCTAAGGTCATGTCTGCCTTTCATCTGAATCAGGACATTGTTCTTCCTTCCTTGTGCCCTAATCCTAGTAGAGCTATGGAGAGGATTTTGCATTCCTTGGATGTGGTTAGGTGTCTGAAGTACTATCTGGTGGCTACTGCACCTTTCAGAAAAACTGATGCTCTTTTTGTGGTCCCTTATGGTCCTAGGAAGGGTTTGGCTCCTGCTAAATCTACTATCAGCAAATGGATCCATCAGGCTGTAATTAAGGCCTACTCTGCTAAGGGGAAGAATCCTCCCTTCTGCCTTACTGCTCATTCCACTCGTGCTATTGGTGTCTCTTGGGCTTTTCAGCACCTGGCTTCTGTTGAACAAGTTTGCAAGGCCGCTACTTGGTCTTCTGTTCAAACCTTTTCAAAGTTTTACAAGGTTGATGTTAGGGCCTCAGCTGATGCTGCTTTTGACTGAAAGGTTCTGTAGGTGGCAGTGGTCTGACCTGTCTGTTGTTACCTTTGGGTATCCCACCCTACTTTATGGACACTGCTATTGGATGTCCCAAGTGTAATGATTCTTATCTGGAGCAGGACGTACTGTATACTAAGAATAATACAATTCTGTGATTACCCACCTGTAGAATTACACTGTGAGAAGACCGCACTAATTAAGCTGTATAAGAGTGTGCAACACTAAGGGTTGGTATCGCCACTAGGCCTGAAGTACAAAAGAAAATAGGGATCCCACACTCCCCAAAGAAAGCCAACCCCCAATAATTTCAGTGGCACCACTATATATATAATCAAAAATATACAATTTTTATTCTTACTAATATCAATTAATTACAAAAAAGACACTTTAAAACCAATCTAAAAAACACAAACACAATATGGACCAAAGGGGGGGGGGGGGGGGGGGGAAGGGAAAATGAAGAAAAAAATCTTACAGATGGAATGTGCAATGCTGCTTGGTCAAAATGCTGATCCACAATAATTACAAATATATCTGTGTCAAAAAATGTCTGCGACTGGACTGGCACACTATAACATTTACAATTTTTTATCTTTTACAGTTATTTATTCTATCACCATAGTTTGAACAATCTTATTATCAATAGATTATGTGCTTATCAAATGTAGTTATAATCAAATAATACCCCAAAATTACCTATCCTATATAATACCACCTTTAATGCTACTAGCATTTAGTGAATAAAGTGCTGTGTGCAATCTACAAAATTTCTAACTAAACTATCTACACTATACCAAACTATGTATCCCAAGGCTAAACAAGACCACTCGATCAAAAGGACCAGCCAGATGAGAGACAAACAGACACACAACACATAACAATCACTCTCAAATCCACAGCTCGCCAGCAGCACATCCCTTCAAGCCCCCTCTCCGCCCACCTCAACGCCGATGCGTTGCGTGACGTCACCGCATCACTTCTTCAGGGCGTATGAGTGTGAATTGTTATTATGAGTATACAGTACGTCCTTCTCCACCCCACCCTTGGTTTTGCATTATCCTAGGATCCCCTGTATGGTGATTGTTATCCTTGTTATGGTTACTTGTTGGTTCTGTTATCATTCTCCCGGCTTCTCGTTAACTGCTTTTCAATGCTGGGGATTTGTGGGAGGTCCCGGGTATTTGAGGGGCCAGGAGGAGCCAATTTCGCAGTCTCTGCAGTCCAGCGCCATCTGGCGGAGTAATACCCAAGTGTAATGATTCTTATCTGGAGCAGGACATACTGTATACTCATAATAACAATTCTACAGGTGAGTAATCACAGCATTGTATTTTTTGCCTCATTACTGAATGGAGAGAAGGGATTGTTACTGTTGCTGTTATAAATATTTATAGGTTTTTCAAAAATTTTCCAGGTTTCAGTTGTTCAATGGCTGGCTATATTGACCTCTCTCATATTAAATGGTGCATCTCTCTTCTCTCTCGTCTTGTATCTTTGTCTAGAGTAGGGATTTTTATCTTGTTTAGGTAACTTGGACTATCTTGAAAGTTGCAACAGTCAAAGTCATAGCTCTTACTCTTACTTGCAATTTTACTTACTCTTAAAAATTGCAAAATTCTTCTTTGATTTCCTCCATGGAATGAAATATAATTCCATTTGTTTTTGTTTTTAGTATATTAGATATGTGTGCCATTAATCTAAAAAATAGTTATACTTATATTTTGCCCTCATCTCTGTTGTTTTATCTAGCCATATCCTGTTTAATTTCCACTCCATTCTCTGCCCGACTCCCCACTTGAATGTTAAGAAGACTGGTGAATGATCTGAAGCTGTTCTTACCCCGATTGTGCAGTCCACAACCCTTAAGGGAAAGTCTTGCTGTTGCAGGAAAAAATAGTCCAATCTTGAATATGATTTATGCACGTGGTTAAAGCATGTAGTCGGTTTTGTTAATATGCAAAGTTCTCCAAATATTGTTTAACCCTTTAAGTGCCAGCTACATGAGTCTCACATAGCTGCCTCTCCAACCTTTAAGTTCCAGCTGCATGAGACTCACGTAGCTGACCTCCACTATTGATCCGGCTGGGTCCTTTCTTCACCCGGGAGGCTTCTAATTCCCCCCCCCCCCGGGCTCTTCTGGGTTCAGGAGATGTCCCAAAACACCCCCCTCCCCACGCGCTTATGCCGCTGCTGACACTTAATGCTAACAATTAAACAAAAGAAAATGACATTTACTCACATGCACCCGCAATCCCTCCAGCCAGGTCTTCACTTTACTCGGGTAGGGGGGGGGGGTCTCCAATCCCCCTGCACTCTTTAATCTTCAGGAGAGGCCTGAAACAGGACAGAAGCCAGACTGCTCGGCATGGGACACTGATGGGGATGGACCAGAGGTACCAGAGGTAAGTATAAAAAAATAATTGCTGTGTGTAGTGTGTTTATTTTACAACCTGGGGCAATTGGGTGACTTGCCATTAACCCCCGGCCCCCCGTTACCTGCCTCCCCAAAGCCCAGTGGGGGCAGAAGAGCCCATGGCTCATAATAGCTATGTGGGCTTGCAGCCTTCAGGGCCGAGGGCCACTGAGGCTGGCCTTTGAGCTCTGGTCTACCAGCCCTGGATATCTCTGTACCACCAGTTCTAGTTGTCCTTCATTGTAAGGTCTGTTTTTTTTATTGTAAAAATTTGACATATTTACAATGCCAAAAATGTTAATCCACTGTCATTCAATGTAATATGACAGTAAAACCTGGAACCCTCCAAAGTGAGAATAACATTTTATGGGCTCTGAATACTTGAATTAGAAGCAAAGATTCCAATTGCTATTGATGGCATTGTGTCAATTTAGTGTGACCCAGGTGCTCATGGAGCCGGTCAGTTCAATCGAATTCCGGTGAAAGCCACGCACATGGCAGAGCAGCTCATGGTGAGTATTTGTTGTTATAGAACAGACATTCTTCTACAGTATGACATCCTTTGTTGTTTCTTTCCACTAAGGCCCCTTCCCCACAACTTTATTTTATCCCGTGACTGAAGAAAAACAAATAAAATATGTGACCCAGGTGAGAAAACAAAAACATATGGCAGAGGTCCAGCTATTGTTATTTTTGGCAGCCAGTGAAGAAGATCAGACACTTTACAGGGCACTGTCATATGGACTTCCAAAGGTGCCAAACATGCATAGGTCAGTTAAAAAGGAACAGAGCCTGATTTACTAAATCTGTGCTGACATACATCACATTCCCCTCGATTCAAAGAGCAAAAGTTAATTGATTTCGTATCTAGAATCGTAAGTTTGGGTGGGTGTTAGTCATTTTTTCCTGTTTTTTTGGCCATTTACGACTCGCACGAGCCTACGTACGAATGCGTATATGCTCTTACGATCAGCGGAAGTTCGTTCCTAAATTTTAGGATCAAAACGTAAAACTTAGGATCAAAACGTAAAACTTAGGATCAAAACGTAAAACTTAGGTTAATTGGATGTGTTTAGGTGTGATTCAGAGAAACCTCTAAACGCGTTTTAAAAGAAAGCCACAGCCGACACCTTTTAGCAGCCGGATTGCTGTTCGTGAACAGGTTTTTTGGCTAAGTGGAGGAGTCTGCGCGTCTTGTGCTCCAATGAACTGCATGTATCAGCATGGGCGAGGCCATAAATTGTATTGCAATGCATACCTGATTCATGTATGCCTTATAAAAGCATTGTAATGTGGACCTTAATTAGTCCTTTGCATGTAAACCTTTATTTGGCAATATATTTGCGTTAATTAAAGAAACTTATGTCCTTTGTTATTTAATTTAAAATTGAGGTACTAGAATAATATTTTTAGATTGCATTTATTGGTGTAGTTGTTTACCTTTGCTTTGTTTAATTATTTAAGCACATCTTTGGTCAGATGCATCACACTTACTGAGGAGAGGAGAGCGGGATAAAGTGCAGGATGTGGGTTACTGCTGTATTTTGCACAGACACAGTAGAGCTGGGGGCACGGAAAGGTCAGAAATCAAAGAATCCAGAGCAACACAGTCACAAGGCCCTTTCTGTTTGCAGGCTGCCCGATAATACCTGAGCCGCCATCTTGGCTGTTTCTAGGCTCATAACATGCAGAAGTTTCTTGGTGTTTTTTAATATTTGAGAGCAATCTGTATGTAGAGGGTGTGGGTAACCACACTAAAAATTTAAAGTTGTACCATTTGAAGCATAAATATTAAAATTAAATCCACAAGTAAAAAATGCAAGTTAACTAAAAATTAAACAAAGTAAGATTTACTTATGCAAATGCATTCATTAATGGTTGGTTACTACAAAATGAATGAAATAAAGAAAAATAAAAGACCAAATATTTAGAATGCACTTTAATGAGGTAAGTTTGTAGTGCGGAGCCGCAAGATCAGAAGGATTTACGTCCAGACAAAAAAGGAAAAAGGGCAAAACCAATGTTGCAACCTGAGAAATGAAACGGAAAATTCAGGATGGAAACTGACATAGGTCTGATTCCCGAACTGCCATACGAACGGACGTATATTTTAGGATAGAAACGTATTTGCTTATTGAATCACTCGCAAGTTCATACGAACGCACGAGCGGACGTGAAAAATAGGATGATCGTGAGCCAAATCCAAGCTGTTACATGTTTCTTTGAATCAACCCAATTGACCCAGCCGTGCAAGCACACACAACAGACAGAACCAGTATTAACAAAAGTATTGTGCTATTGCCCCTTGGCATGAAGCTCAAGAGGGACATTGGTGCGTCAGCCAGCTAGTCTCCCTTTAGCTGACATATGGATCCTCTATCCTTTATAGAACCTATCTGGTTCCTGTCTTGTGATGTCTGGTTGCGAAACATGGAACAACAGTGTAAGAACAGAAGAATAATTCCATGCCAAGGGAAATACCAAGACCTTAAGGAATTTCTCTTCACTCTAACACAATAATAGATCTGCATTTTTTTACCAAAATGAATTTTCAAGTTAAAGTAGCTTTTGAAAAAAAACATTTTATGGTCATAGGTACAAAACAGCAAATTATGGGCATGTGTTGGCCCCAGCACCACTAATAGAAAAATGTGCTTAGATGCTGAGATATTCTATGGTAACCTAAATCACACATCTCCATCTTCCTCTGCTTCAAGGATCAGGAAACAGTCTGCTCAAATATTTCTCTCTTGGCACATCAAGTTGTAAGCAGGAGGCACTCAGAGGACAGTTTCTATTATTGGACAGCAGTGATGGTTTGAACATGGTCTAGGTCAGGGATTCCTAGTCCTGTTCTACGAACTACCACTCCAATTTTCCAGCTCTAGTACCACCGGGTGGTATTCATGGGTTGTCAGCAACTTAAAATGTTGTTAAATATACACAAAACAGACATTTAAAGTACACAAACCACACAAACATGCCCACATCATATTGGATGAAAGGAATTGAACTGGAATGGATTAATCACATATGATGGGTGTAAAGGAATTACCATTTACAGACACTGATTGAAGCATAGGCTGACAGAGGGTGCTTGGTAATAGGATGGGAAGTCCTCAAAACTGAAACTGAGGGTGACAGGAACACAGAAGATAACAGAGACTGGAAACCAGGAACTAAGTGCAGGAACTAGGAAATGCTGGAACGTCCAAGAGTATCCAAGGTGTGCAGGGTCTGTGGTCTAAAGCAATACTGAGGCGAGGTCAGCATCAGCCCAATATATTAGGTTGCTGTTTAGCCACTGCTGTGACTCATTAAACCAGGCCATACAGACTACAAGAACCATCTATTGGTGGTTGCTAAGATACCAACACAACACAGTGAAGATGTCAGATAGCACCACCAGCAGGTGACTGGGCAGTGCTTCATGCCTAAGCTAAACATTCATGACAACTGTAAAGGCTATCCACATTTCTCTGGAGAACGTTGATTTCGGTGCTGGGCTTTCACCAGGAAGAAGTGTGCTCACCATTTGGAATGTGTGTTTAAGCTATTTCGATTTTGTTAATTATCATCACTGTCTGAGTATAATGTGAACACATGTTTAAGCTATAAGTGTTCACCTATCAATACCTCTATATTCTACAAGTAACATCTACTTTTTTCACATGACTCTAACATACATATACATATGGAGTTAAACACTCCTATACAATACACAAAACAGTGCTGAAGAAGTAACTAACACCACATTTGGATTCTGATTGTATATGTGTCTAAATTGTCACTCTCAAATACTTTCATCACTTTTCCATTTCTATTTTTATACTTGTCTAAATAGTGTTTTGACTGCACCCAACTGTGCAGCACCTTGCATACATGATATTAGTAAAAACATGTCCTCTGCTTGTGGCAACTCAAGTACCACTTTGCACTGGCAATAAGCTTTATTTGTAGTAAAAAATGTCTATACTCTATTCCTTGAATTATGAATGAAAAATAACTAAAAATACATACATAAATCACTAGTGATATCCAGGAAAGATGGCTATGCACAACAACAACAACAACAAGCTCCTCTGATTCATTACCCCCATACCTGCAGGACTGCAGCTTCGGACCGTGCATTCTACATTGTCACATCTACCCTCTGTTAGGTCCTAATACAACTGATTTATTTACATTTGTATCTTTCTCATTTATAGAGTGCTGTAACACACTGCACACACAGAAACCAGCCACTGCTGAGGGAAGTCATGCTACCTAATTACATTAAATATATATATATATTTTTTTCCATACTAACAAAAATAAATAATGCCAAGTTGAGTTTAAATGATTGTTACTGGAAGAATATGGAAAATTCCCCTGTAGACTACTTGCTGTCCTGCACTTCAGCGTTGTTTCCTGTCTCCCAGAGCAGAGGTTGTGCAGGCACCTGGAATGGGAGACAGCTGAAATAGCAGGAGAAGGACGAGAAAGCTGCACTGTTAGAAGAAGCTCTGGGCATGAATTTCCGGCGGCAGCAAGAGACGGTGGGACCTGACATCCTTCTTTCTGTTGCCACCGTCTAGTCCTCTGTTTCAGCAAGGGCCCAACGGAAGGACCCTAAAGTGGTGGCTGCAGCAAGCACTGGAATGGAGACCCATGACAACGACGGGGATCCAGTAGCGGGGGACCAGCAGCCATAGACTTGGAGGTGATGTTGAGTATGGCCCCTCCACAGCACTGCAACACAGTGCAGGTTAAAAACAATAAATGCTCTACCTGCAGTGCCCATAGATGGGCTGTGCTGTGGTTGAGCTGCAGGCAAAATGCTTTGCACAGAAGTGGAAGAGGCTATTTATTTTCATGGCCTCTGTTTTCTTCCAGTTTGTAACACATTTGGAGTATTTTCTTTATTGCATGGCACAGCCCGCTTCGGTATTCATAACAGTTGGGTTATTCCGCCACAAGGTGGTACAGTGGTACTGCAGAAAAGCTGTGGCTTGTCCCGGCTCCCTATAAAAACAGGCGAGAGTTCTCCAGTGTTCTCTCTGCAGTGGACTGTGAAGTTAGCAGATGGCACTCTCTCTTGCGCAGGTGAGCAGGGCAACCAAGCCTGCGGCCCTGCAAGTGTATTTCCATCCGTTTCTGGACCCTCACTGCCTCCCAGCCTTTGCTGACAGATCGGGTGAAGGTAGAAGAGCACTAGGGTCAAGTGCTCCTGGAGCGCTGCTCCAAGCCGCAGACCCTGTAACACAAAGGGTAGTCGGCCATAGGCTTTATGGTGAGCCTAGTAGGGATGCAGAGTTTCTGTCCTAGCTTCTGAGGGGGTAAGTAGTTTGAGGACTGTGTCCTCTCTTTTTCCCTTGGGTCCCCCCCCTCCCTCCCGGACCATGGCTGCTCGCCGCTGCTTCTCTCTCTCTCTCCCTCTCTCTCTCTTCCCCCCCCTCTAACTTGGTTGGGGGGGGAAAGGGGGAGGTGGCGGCGAGTAGTCATATCTGTGGTGTTTTTACGTTTTTTGGTGTGTTTTCTGGTGTTTTTAGCAGCCGCGACGCTTTGTACTGCGTTCAGCGGCTGTGGGCGCTAACCTGAGGTGATTTCGCTTTGTCATGGCACCGCCCGGGTCACGTGAGCGCAGTTTTTCATGCTCTTTGGAGGGGGCGGGGCTGGGTGATGATGCGTATCGCGTCATTCACCTCGCTGCCCGCCCCTCGAGGTACCTCTGCCGGCGCCATTTTGGACGAGCTGCGCGTCTGGATTTCTCTCTTCCTGGCTGCAGTGCTGCTTCCTCCGGCGGGTCGCCTTATCCAGCGGTCTGTGCCAGTCTGACCCCGCGGTGTCTTTGGTCCGTAAGTCCCCCTTGGGGTTATATTTTATTGAATCGGGGTGTATTTGCTGCGGGATGCTCATGTGTGTTATTACTTATGTCTTTCAGGCGGGATACCATTGGGTTGTGGTTTCTCCCGGCTCCACTCCTTCCTCCCCCTCATTCCCCCTTTATTAACTTCTGGGGGCGTCCCGTGGGAGGGCATCCCGGGTGGCTTCTGTCTTAAGCCTGTACCCACTGCTGGCCTACTGCGCCTGTGCTAATCACCATATGGAGACTTCTAGGGATAGCGCGCTTGGGGGCCCTTCGGGGCAAGCACGGCTGTGTTCCATGTGTGGGGTATCCCCTGTGAGTAACAGTGTCACGGTGTGCGTGCCGTGCGCTGAAAGTGTCCTTGCTGGTTTGCCTGCTTCGCTTCCCAGCTCTGCGCCTCCCTCGGCTTCACTTACTCCCCCGCGCCTCCAATTGGGCCCCAGTGAGGGGAATGTTGCCAGGGAGTCACATTCTGATTTGGCTCTGCGGGTAGCTAACATTGAAAAGCAGCTTGCCAGGAATGCTCCTAGGAAGGCCTCTGGCAAGAAGAGACACCTGGACCCCAGGCCTGCTCACCTTACTGAAATGTATGTGGGGATTGATGAGCTTGGTGACTGTCACCACCTTGAGATGGGGGAGCTCTCCCAGGACACTGACTCCTCTGGGAGCAAGCAGGAGGGTTGCGATAGTGACCCTGGGTCTGCGTCCGGAGAGGAATCATGGTACCCTGAGGACACTGATAATCTGCTGTCACATATTTTTGAAATTTTGCACATTGCTCCCCCTTAGGTAGCTAAAAGAAAGCAGGGGGAGCTTTTTCGCCCTGGTAAACAGCGTCTAGAGATCCCTGAGCAGGAACATTTTACCACCTTGGTGCTTAAAGAATGGGAACATCCTAACAAGTTGCATGCGGTGCCCAAGGGTTTGGATAAAAGGTATCCCTTTCCCGTTGATCTTGTTAAGAGGTGGTCGTTTCCCCCTGAAGTGGGCGCTCCCATGCTAGGCTTCGGTAATGCCTTCCCCTGACACTACCACCCTGAGGGACGGAGAGGACCAGCGCATGGATCAAGTGGCCTGCCATGCTTTTACCTCTCATTGATGGCACAACAGCTGGTAGTGTGGGGGAGGAATATAGGACTCTCTTACTTTGCACTGATTTTGTGGCCTTTATCCTTACTGCTATGGATGATGCTGTGCGGCTGTGTGGAAGGACCTCTGCGCTCTTGGTGGCTATGCGCCGCTCTGTCTGGTTGCGCCAGTGGTCAGCTGACGCTGCGGCTAAGAAAGCTCTCACTGGCCTCCCCTTCGTGGGGCTGCGGCTGTTTGGAGTCTTGATGTTCTAGCCAAGGATGGAAGGCTGCCTCAGTGTAGGAGGCAGTCTCGGCCCTTTCGGGGGTCCTCTGCCCCCTCCCTTCCTTTCGCATTCCCAGAGGGGGCCGTGGCTCCCTCCTCTCCAGTGCTCGCAGAGATTCTTGGGGCCGTGGCAGAACCCGTGGTCGTCCCGGTCTCTCCTGTAATCCTAAGTCCAAACTCTCTCCCAAGCCCCCTCAGGCATGAAGGGGCACCCTCACCCATCCGGATGGGGGGGCGGCTTCGGCTCTTTGCTTACCGGTGGATTCAGCAGGTAGTGTCCTCCGGTTACAAGATAGAGTTTGCAGCCTGCCCCCCCCCCCATGATTCATCAGATCCCGGATTGTCTTTAAACCCCCTGTCCGCTCAGGGATTGCTTCTGGCTGTTCATTGCCTGTTAGATTCCGGAGTCATTTGTTTGGTGCCTCATCAAGAAAGAGGTCAGGGATACTATTCCAATCTTTTCACGGTCCCCAAAAAGGACGGCTCGCCCATTCTGGATCTGAAGGGCCTCAACAAATTTGTCAGATTCAAGCATTTTCGCATGGAGACTTCATGACCACTGTGGACATCAAGGATGCTTATCTTCATGTACCTATCTTCCCAGGTCATCAGAGATTTCTAAGGTTCGAGCTGCAGGGTCAGCATTACCAGTTTGTGGCTCTACCCTTCGGTGGCACCTCGGGTGTTCACCAAGGTGCTGGCGGGAGTGATGGCTCTGCTAAGGAACCAGGGCATCCGCACCATTCCTTACCTGGACGACATCCTGATTGTGGCCGAGTCTTTTCCTCAGGCCGAGCGGGACACAAATGGTGACATACACTCTGGAGTCTTTCAGCTGGGTGATCAGCTATCCCAAGTCTTCTCTGTCCCCGTCGTTGGTGTGGACCTTTCTGGGCATGACGCTGGATACCTCTCAGGTCAAGGTGTTCTTTCCTCAGCAGAAAGTGGAAGGTCTTCAGATGCAGGCTCAGGCTCTGCTGTTGTGTCCTCATCCCTCCATCCGTCAGGGGATGCAGTTGGTGGGCCTGATGGTGTCCTGCTTTGCGGCAGTTCCCTTTGCTCAGTTTCACATGAGACCTCTCCAGTTGCACCTCTTGTCAGTTTGGGATCGGGACCCTGTGTCCCTGGATTAGGAATTTGTTCTGTCTCCCCTGCCAGACAGTCTCTCTCGTGGTGGCTGGACTCAGGGAACCTTCTGGGGGGCAGGTCCTTCCTGCCCCCGTGCTGGGAAACGGTCACCACGGATGCCAGTCTGACCGGCTGGGGAGGCTTCTGGAAGTCCCTGAGGTTCCAGGGTCGGTGGGGCCCACAAGAGGCCCATGCTTCCATCAACTTCCTGGAACTGAGGGCGATCAGGTTGGTTCTTTCTCGCCTATCCACTCACCTTCGGGGTTGGGCTGTTCCGATTCACTCAGACAACCAGACGGCGGTTGCCTACATCAACCATCAGGGAGGGACTCGGAGCAAGCGAGCCTTCAAGGAAGTGTCCCTGATTCTGTCTTGGGCGGAACAGCATGTTCCCTGCATATCAGCGGTCTACATCTCAGGGGTGGAGAACCAGGCGGCGAGGGAGAAGTCTCATCTGGGAGAGTGGTCTCTCAACAACCAGGTGTTTCTCTCCCTCTGTCACCACTGGGGTCAGCCGGACGTGGACCTGTTTGCGTCCCATCACAATCATGAACTTCCCAGATTTGTCTCTCTGTCTCAGGATCCTCTGGCCTTCACCACGGATGCCTTGGCAATACCTTGGACGGAGTTTCAGCTTCTTTATGTGTTCCCTCCGTTTCCTCTCCTGGGCAGGGTCAAGGGCAAGATAGCCCAGGAGCGGGTACCAGCCATACTAGTGGCCCCTTGTTGGCCAAGAAGAGTTTGGTTCGCAGATGTCGTGTGGTTGGCAGTAGACCGGCACGTCTTTCCCAAGGATCCAGATCTTCCCACCCAG
Source organism: Gastrophryne carolinensis (assembly GCA_027917425.1). Taxonomy (NCBI): domain Eukaryota; kingdom Metazoa; phylum Chordata; class Amphibia; order Anura; family Microhylidae; genus Gastrophryne; species Gastrophryne carolinensis. The sequence continues at coordinate 321,917,212 of CM051239.1, forward strand.
GGGCAGCTACGCCATCCCAATTTACAAACTCTGGCTTTAACAGCTTGGCTGCTGAAACCTCCATATTGATGGAAAAGGGGTTGCCTGCTTCTGTTGCTCATACCATGATTCGGGCTAGGAAGAAGTCCTCATCCTTTATTTATTACAGGGTCTGGCATGCTTACATTGCCTGGTGTGAGTCCAAGTCTCTTCCCTGTCGGGTGTTTTCTATTCCCAGGATTCTGGAATTCTTGCAACATGGTTTGGATCAGGGCCTTCAACTTAGTACCCTAAAAGGCCATGTTTCAGCTCTGGCAATTTTTTTCCAAAGTTCTTTTGCCAATCACCGGTTGGTTAAAACCTTTTTTCAGGGTTTCTCATGTGCGTCCACCCCGTAAGCCTTTGCTACCAGTCTGGGATTTGAATCTGGTGTTGTCTGCCCTGCAAGGGCCTCCCTTTGAGCCTATCCGTGATGCTACCTTATCTATTCTGACCCTTAAGGTAGCCTTTCTGGTGGCTATCACTTCTGTAAGGCAAGTTTCTGAACTAGCGACACTTTCCATCAAACCTCCTTATTTTGAGAGGATCAGGATAAGGTGGTGTTTCGGCTCAAGCCGGACTTTCTGCCAAAGGTTGCGTCTGCTTTTCATCTTAATCAGGACATTGTCTTGCCTTCATTGTGTCCTAATCCTGCTAATTCCAAGGAACGAACTCTGCATTCTCTGGATGTGGTCAGGGCTCTGAAGTTTTATTTGGTCGCCACTGAGACTTTCAGAAAGTCTGATGCTCTTTTTGTTCTCACTTCTGGACCTAGAAAGGGTTTGCCTCCGGCTAAATCCACTATCAGCAAGTGGATCCGTCAGGCGGTGGTTCAAGCCTATTCTGCTAAGGGAAGGGAACCTCCCTTTAGGATTGCTGCTCATTCTACTCGTGCTATTGGTGCCTCTTGGGCTTTTCAGCACCAAGCTTCTGTTGAACAAGTTTGCAAGGCCGCTACTTGGTCTTCTGTTCCTACTTTTTCTAAGTTTTACAAGGTTGATGTTAAGGCCTCAGCGGATGCTGCTTTTGGCCGCAAGGTGCTTCAGGCGGTAGTGACTTGAACTATTGGCCATTACTCTTTGGGGATCCCACCCTACTCTGAACACTGCTTTTGGATGTCCCAGCTGTTATGAATACCGAAGCGTGCCGTGCCATGCCATGCAATAAAGAAAAACGCAATTCTGTGAGTACTCACCTGTAGAATTGTTTTAGTTCTTGCATGGCACAGCCCGCTTCGCCCCACCCTTGTTATCGTTGTTCTTGGTTGCCTCTTTATGGTGATTGTTCCAAGTCAATTGGGGTCTTTTACCTTTTTCACATTTTTTACTTATTCTCTCCCGGCTTCTTGTGTCACTGCTTGTGTACGCTGGGGAACTCTATGGTTAAGCCCGTATTTATAGGGAGCCGGGACAAGCCACAGCTTTTCTGTAGTACCACTGCGCCACCTTGTGGTGGAATAACCCAACTGTTATGAATATCGAAGCTGGCCGTGCCATGCAAGAACAAAAACAATTCTACAGGTGAGTATTCACAGAATTGCTTTTTCTTGACGCAACTGTGACGCAAACACAAAGGTCTCAGAGTGGCCTTACAGATTAAAGCGGTCCTTCACTCTGAATAAAAGTCTATCTTATATGTTTCCCACACCCTGTACATACAGATTGTCCACATTAAAAATCATCCTACCTGCATCTACCGCATGTTATAAGTCTTTAAACATCCAAGATGGCGGCTCATGGAACATCAGGCAGCCTGCAAACAGGAAGTGCCTTCTGACGGTGCTGCTCTGCATTCTGGGACTGCTGAACCCAGTTCTGCTCTGTCTGAGCAAAGCACAGCTATAACCTGCCCCCCTGTACTTTATCCCACTCTCCTCTCGTCAGTAAGTGTGATGCTTCTGAGTCAAGATGGCGGCGCCCGTATCCTAAAGTCCTGAACAGAGTTGCAGCCCAGTGGGGGAAAGAATTAATAAGTAAATGACTAAAAACTTTAAATATATTAATTTTAGATGCTGGGGAATCCTTTTTTAAGGGTTTGGGCTTGTCAATAAATCATGGTGAAGGTCCGGTTTAAGTAGTAAAGCAAAGGCTTGCTGGCATATGCAGTGGTGACGTCTTGTCCTAGCTGTATCTTTTACATGCAAAAGTAACACAGGGCAAGGTGGCTGGACAAAGCCTGCTCCCCAATGTATGATACCTGTTGTGCATGCTCCCTGCCAGTGCACAATGCAGTCCATTAGACAAGTCTTTCTCTATTAAATAGATCCTAAAAACTATAAATATCATAGGATCAAAACAAACCTGAAAATTGCCTGAAATATACCCACTCTGGTCCTACCTGAAGATTCCAGGCTTGCACAAGCTGAGAGCACCAAGGGACAGAGTAGCTATAGGAACACTTTTTTGTGTGGTCATGGAGAAATTAAAAACTTTGGAGCCCTGTTACGGCTTCTACTCTATGTTGCTGGAAATGAAGGTGAGGCATGTGACAGACATAAGGTCAGCTGCTTGCTGGTGAATTATTGCCATTGGGTATAGAGTCTCTTTATTGTTATTCTCCACTGCCTTACTGCCAGTCTCCACTGCCATCGATTGTTCTCTGCTGCATTACCATTGGTCACCACTACAGTCCTCACTGCTGGTCTCCGCCGCCGCCTCTGTTCTCCACCTACTCTTTGTCATGTTCTCCTCTACTTCTGCCATCATCCTTAGCTGACTTTTGGCTGAGTCGTCTTCTTCCCCTGCTACCACCACAGCCTCTGGGTCCTTGGTCACCAGGGATACCTCCTTAGCTGCTGTCTCTAGCCTCCTCTGCCTCCCCACTGCTTCCTGGTCATTACCAGCAACATCTGGGTCCTTGCTGGGCCCACTCTGGGTCAATACCACTGCTGAGTTATTTTGCACCAATGCTGGGTGGCAATATGGACCCTTCGGTGGCCTTTGGAGCTGATGACCTTTGCAATGCTGGTACAATCCATAGCAATTACAAGTCATCCCTTCCCATGCCGTGCCAAGGGTTCATGTGACCAACAATGGTCAGTCCGATTTGCTGGACTGGCAATCATGCGTTTTTGATACACTCCTCCACCTGGGAAAGCATTAGTTTCACATATATTATGTTCTCTTTAGATAGTATATTTCACTTTATGGCACATAATAGATTCCGTGATAGAACAGGCAAGGCCAATTGTTAGGCCATTGTATCAGGCTATGTCTTAAACTGATTTCAGTTTTTAAATTGAAATTGAAGCCTGAAATGCAATTAAAGCTGTATCACCATTGGCGGTTTGCAATATAAACTAGGAGGGCTAGTACACACACATGCCTGGAGCAGAAAGGAATACAATGTAGCTGGCTCCTGCTATTTTCCAAAGAAAGAGAAAAAGCCTTCAAAACTAATACTTGGCAACAACACATTTTTGAAATAAGTCTATTCATCTCCTTAAAATTGATAACATATAAGCACAGTAATAGTTTATGAAAAAAATAAATATTAGCAAATTAATAACCAAAATATTATTAAAATTGAAAATTATTTAAAAAATTGAGATGAGAGCATATTATATGTAAATATATTAAAAATAAGTAAAAATAAAAGTAAAGGACTACAGATAATTAATATTTATTTTAAATAATTTTATAAATTTATTTGTATATACAACATTTTAGTTATTTAATGATTTGATGTATTAAGGAGATAGGAGTAAATGAATATAATGAATTTTATCTGGCATGTTCACGTATAAGGTGTCTGAAGTTGGTGCCATGAGTAACATGAGTCTCATGATTGTAATAAGTGTATTAACATTACAGATGGTTCTGAGGAAGTCGGATGTTTATGATGAAACACTTCAACTTAATATAAATTTGATACATATCTGAAACCTGTAAAGACAGTATTCATTTGTGATAATAGGCTCGATTCAGAGGCACATTCGTCTGGACTTCCGTAGCTGTCTGTGAAAGTTTTTGTGTGTGTTTGTCATTTTTTTGTTTTTTTTCGTCCATTTTTCATTTGTACGAATGTTCGGGAAAATGCATATATGCGCTTTCGATGAACAAAAGCAAATTGGATCATTTGCATTAGTTCGGATCATTTTCCCAACAAAATCTGATATTTTTCGTTCGTTCAGATAACTTACGTTGTTGGGTTGGGCTTGCGTCTGATTCAGAGAGCTGATTGCCGAGGGACCACCACCCTATTAAACAGTTTCTTTTGCGATCCATTACAGGACCTTTGAGGCCTCGGATTGCTATTGTTGAACATGTTTTGCGGCTATGTGGAGGAGTCTACGTGCCTTTAGCACCAAGGCATTGCGTGTATCAGCATGGGCGAGGCCATAAATTGTATAGCAATGCATACCTGAATGAATACATTTCATCTATGCCTTATAGAAGCATTTTAATGCTGACCTTATGATCTGTTCTGGGGGAGAGGATGGCTAAAAGGTTAGAGGAGTGTTTAAACTAAGCACTGGGGGGGAGGGTAAAAGCTATTACAAAGGGGAAGTTAGGAAAGAAAGTGACAGTGGGTGTAGACATGAAACTGGGGGTGGAGAGGGGGGAGGGGTTAGCACATCTAGCAGGAATAAGGGCGATATACAAAATTATCAAACTTGTCATAAGCATTTGAAATGCATGCTTACAAATGCTAGAAGCTTGACTAATAAAATGGATGAACTAGAACTGATAATAACAGAAGAACAATATGATATAGTGGGGGTAACAGAGACCTGGCTGGATGAAAGCTATGACTGGGCAGTAAATTTACAGGGATACTGTGTGTTTAGGAGGGACCATAACAAACGCAAAGGGGTGGAGTCTGCTTAATTGTAAAATCCTCTCTACAGCCTGCTCTGTGGGAGGATATATGTGAGGGGAATGACCATGTGGAGTCTGTATGGGTAGAAATACATGGGGAAACAAAAATAAAATACTGATGGGGGTTTGCTATAAACCTCCAGATATATCCGAATCCATAGAAAATATGATGCTAAGGCAAATAGATATAGCCGCTAAACTAAATGAGGTAGTGATTATGGGGGACTTTAACTACCCAGATATAGACTGGGATGCTGAAACATGTGTTTCGCATAAAAGTAATAGTTTTTTATCTAACACAAAAGATGGCTACCTTTCCCAACAAGTACAAGCTCCAACAAGGGGGAAAGCCATATTGGACCTAATACTAACCAATGTACCAGACAACGTAATAAAGGTACAGGTTGGGGGACACCTTGAAAGCAGTGATCATAATATCATTAATTTCCAATTAGCAGTCACTAGGGTGCCTTATCAAGGAGTCACAAAAACGCGGGACTTCAAAAAGGCAAAGTTTGACCAACTTAGAGATGCCCTACACTGCATTGACTGGGAAAATGTCCTTAAAAACAAAAGCATGGACCCTAAATTGGATACTTTCAAAGGAATACTTAATTTTCATTGTGACAGATATATACCTTACAGGAATAAAACTATTAGACACACATGTAAACCCATGTGGCTAAATAAAAAGGTTAAGGGGGCAATAAACAACAAAAAAAAGGCATTTAAACGTTTAAAGCAGGGACAGCAGAAGCGTTAAAAAACTACAAAGAAGAAAATAAACAATGTAAACAACAGATAAGGGCAGCTAAGCTGGAGACAGAAAGACTGGTCGCGAAGGAGAGTAAAACTAACCCCAAATTATTCTTTAGCTACATAAACCGTAAAAGGTACAAACCTGAGGGTGTGGGCCTCCTTAAAAGCAAGGAGGGGACCCCTATAGAGGGAAATGAGGAGAAAGCTAATTTGCTTAACAAATTCTTTGCTTCTATATTCACAAAAGAATTTGACATGCCGAGTGAAATGCAGGGGAATAACCGAAACCCTCCATTAAATGTCACTGGTCTAACCAAGGAAGAAGTCCAGCATGGTCTCAAGCAGATAAAAATCGATAAATCTCCGGGACCAGATGACATACATCCTCGTGTTTTAAGGGAGTTATGTACAGTAATAGACAAGCCGTTATTTCTAATATTTGTGGATTCCATAACTACAGGGTCTGTTCCGAGGGATTGGCGCTTGGCAAATGTGGTGCAAATATTCAAAAAGGGATCTAGGGGGGAACCGGGGAACTACAGACCGGTAAGCTTAACATCTGTGGTGGGCAAGCGGTTTGAAGGTTTCTTAAGGGATACTATCCTGGAGCACCTTGGGGAAAATTACCTTATTACTCCATATCAGCATGGATTTATGAGGAATCGCTCCTGCCAGACAAACCTAATCAGCTTTTATGAGGAGGAAAGTTCAAGATTGGATCAGGGGAAGTCATTGGATATCATATATCTTGACTTTTCTAAAGCATTTGATACTGTGCCACATAAAATGCTGGTACAAAAGATGAGAATGCTTGGACTGGAGGAAAACATGTGCAGATGGGTGGGAAATTGGCTTAATGATCGGAAGCAGAGGGTGGTTATCAATGGTACACACTCAGATTGGGTCACTGTTACTAGTGGAGTACCACAAGGGTCAGTTCTGGGACCAATTCTCTTCAATATATATATAAATGACATTGGGTATGGATTAAACAATAAAGTCTCAATCTTTGCAGATGATACTAAGCTGAGTAAAGTAATTAAAACAAAAGAGGACAGCAGGCAGCTACAAATAGATTTAGATAAATTGGAAGCATGGGCAGTTAAATGGCAAATGAAGTTTAACACAGATAAATGTAAGGTTATGCACATGGGAAGGAGAAATCTGTGTCATGATTACACATTAAATAAAGAAACACTTGGTAAAACAACAATGGAAAAGGACCTAGGGGTTTTAGTTGACAATAAGCTCAACTGTATCAATGCCAGGCAGCTGCTGCCAAAGCAAATAGGATCATGGGGTGCATCAGGAGGGGCATAGGTGCTCATGACCAGAGCATCATTTTACCCCTGTACAAGTCACTGGTCAGACCCCATATGGAATACTGTGTGCAGTTCTGGGCACCTGTGCTTAAGAAGGACATATCAGAACTGGAGCGTGTTCAAAGAAGGGCAACACAGTTAATAAAAGGAGTGCGGGGGCTAGAGTACCCTGAAAGATTGTCCAAAATACCCCGGAGTGTAACCATAACCCGAGGGCATCCACTAAGGTTAGAGGAAAGGTGCTTTCTCCACCGACATAGGAGGGGATTCTTCTCTGTAAGAGCAGTGAGACTATGGAACTCGCTGCCAGAGGAGGTAGTAATGATGGATACAGTAAAAACGTTCAAAAGTGGCCTTGATGCCTTCCTGGCATGTAATAACATTTCCAGCTATGGCTACTAGACCACTGGAAGGAGTTAAACAGGCTGAACTGGATGGACTAAAGTCTTTATTCAGCCTTACATGCTATGTTACTATGTTAATTAGTCCTTAGCATGTAAACCTTTATTTTCCCACACATCCATATAATTGCTATATTTTTTTAGACTTATGTCCTTTGTGAATTATATTTGGATTGTTGAACTTGAATATTAATTTGTTGTAGGAGTTATTGTTTTAGTTTGTTCCCTTTGCTTTGTATAATTATTTTATATTTGGTTGCAGGAACCGCAAGATGTGCCACTCACACAACATACAAGCAGTGTTTGGTCATTCTATGCGATTCCTCAGTTTTCTTGCAGGGCATCCAGGGTCCCATGATGCTTATATATTGCAGAGCTCTGGTTTATTTTGTCAGTTTGAGTCCTGGGTAAGTTTGCTCACATTCCATCAATCCATTTTCACTGTATGGCAATGAATATAGTTGATGACTTATGTCTTAACCTATGGCTGTTTTTAGCCCTTGATGACATGTTAAACAATATTGTAGCTTAGAATGTGTATTTTATGTGAGTATTTTTCAATTCTTTCATGGGATTATGGTTATCCACTCCTGTCCTTGCTCCTGATGCCTGTTCTTTGCCTGCAGAATGCGGGCCAGAAGTTCTCTAATCGGGCCCTATGCAAAACCCGGGCTGTGGTGGCGAGGGCCTTCGGCTTTTGAAGTCCAAATTTAGGTGTTTGGACCATACGGGGGGGGGGGGGGAGCACTGCAGTATGACCCCAACAAGGTTATACCAATAATTTAATTTACGTTTTTTAACAGGGACCACACGTGCCAGAGTGGCACAACTGAGTGTCAGGGTCCTTCAGTTGGTGGGCGAGATGCAGGAGCTGCGCGACTCGTTGGGGACCACAGATGAAGAATAATGTTCTGTGGCTTGCCATTGCTATGTATTTTGTTTTTTTATAGTTGTAAAAATTTTAAATTTTCAAAATATTTTAATATTTTATATTTTATGATGGAAAAAAAAAATAAAAGTTTCAGTGTCATTTCATTTACAAAATACATTAACACAAAACTAATGGGCCCAGAAATATTTAAAGATGAATATTCACATGACCGAGACGTGATTTGGGTAAGTTTTAGGGACCTAAAATGGAAGAAGAACCTAACCGCGAAGTGGTTTGGGTGAGCTTTAAGGGTCCAAAAGGGAAGAGGGAGGATAGTGCTAAGTGGTTGGGGTGAGCTTTAAGGTTCCCCGAAAGGAAGAGGGAGGATAGTTCTAAGTGATTTAGCTAAACATTGTAGTAGAATTGAGGGTGGCAAATATGTAGGCAAGCACGTTAATGAGTTAAGTGTGTAGTGCGCAGGCGCTAGATCGTAACGTTTTTTGTCTGGACAATTATTTATTGAAAAAGGGAAACAGAATCTATCGGGAAACGTAAAGGATTCGTGGGAGGAGAAAAATGAAAATGAAATGGAAAAGTCACGCTGGAAAATGACATCCTCGTACTCTGCCGTACGAACGGACGGAAACTTTACTGAAGGTTAGCAATGCATGCATAGAATCGCTCGCACACTCATACGAGAGTGGGAAAATTAAAAAAAAAAAAAACAGATCGGCACAAAAACGAAAGTCTTTTTTTGTCTCTCTGAATCGAGCCTATTGTGTAGGAAGCACCTTGGACACTTTTGATTGTATTTGCTTATAAATTCCTTGTGCAGATATGATTATGTAAATTATTTTTTATATCATATTAAGCAGGAAATCCAAGGTTAAGGTAATACCATTTATTGGCTAACTCAGTAAGATTGAAAATGCAAGCTTTCGAAGCGGTTCAAGATTCTTCTTCAGGCATAATACAGATCTTTACCTTAGACACAGATTTATACAGAAAGCTACAAAGGAGATGTTTTTTACACTGACACACATGAAAAATAGCAAAGTCATAAAATCGTACGCTGTCGGATAAGAATCAGGTGGATTATAACAATTAATGGTGGGCTGATAAGAATGAGACGGGGAGAGTGTGTGGAATTCTTATTGCTCTCACACCAGGCCATACAGTCTGCTTAATATCAGACCTTGTGATGAGTCCAGTCTATTCAATCCATGTCATAATGACACATAAAATTATTGTCCCCGTTTAGACCACAGTTCATCGATTTAAAGATTTGGATGCATTTACTCTCCCACTCCAACAATTGTCACTTCTTTGTAGTTTTTCTGTATAAATGTGTGTCTAAGTTACAGACCTGTATTATGCCTGAAGAAGAAGCTTGAACCGTTTTGAAAGCTTTCATTTGGAATCTTATTGAGTTAGCCAATAAATGGTATTACCTTAACCTTGGATTTCCTGCTTACATCGATGGCTAACACGGTACAACAACTTACTATATTATATTAATAAATGTAAGGAAATATTTTTAAATAATGGAGTGGAGGTACATCCCCCTCCATTCACTCCCATTTCCCTTCCCTTTTGGTGGTTTTCCTTCAAACATAGGCACACCCTCTCTTGAACTAATGGGAATGACCTTTAGATGTTGAGAGACACTCCAGAAAAATATTTGTGATGAAGCCGGAAATATCAAGGTTTACAGTTTTACCTTTTGATTTATCTTCTGAAGCAAGCAGACGTGGTCCTTGCTGGGAGCGAGTGGGCTTTTTGGGAGGAGGATGGGTGGGGGAGTTGAGGTTAGCTGGGCTTGATTGGTAGCTCTGAGAGCGCCATTCAAGCCATCAATAGAGAGGGGGGCATGGTCTGTACTAGCTGCTTGAGCTAGTATTGGTGGCCCACATCGTCAGGGGGGTGCTGGAGGGGCAGATGAGGAAGTATATTTTCTTGATTTACAGCACAGAGCTGAAAGGAGACACAACGTTGGAGGAATGTTTGGCATGGGAAGCTGCTGTTTATGTTCTTTAGCATTTTGCATGAAAAGTCCCTTTAATGTAACACTGATCAAATTGTAGATTTCAGTGTGCAACTGTATGTTTTGGGGGCAATTTTTATATAGGATAGGTGTTATTAGTTAGTGTAGATAACAAGATCTAAGACAGGTAATCTCTAGTGACATATCTATGTATTACATTTACTTTTGAATGCATTTGTATGTGTGAGTGATGTCATCTCAAATATTATGTTTTGTGATGTTATGTAAAATACAGAGGGGGATATGTTTGAGCTGTACAGTACTGAATGTATTTTGTCTAACAGCCAGCCTCACTGCCAGGGTTCATGAGTTAGTACCACATTTTCTGGTATTTCTAGTGGACATCCATTGCAAATCAGGAAGCCCTGGGGGTGGGGGGTTGGAAGCCAGAGTGGTCCGAAGGGCTGCTTTGGGTAAAGGTTCACTTTGAATTTTCCTAGGAGGTAAAATGTTTCATTTTAAGCTGCACTAATGATATTAACATAGCTACTAATAAAATCTGGAACATTTTAGAGATGATGGATGATGTGCTCGGATTGACCACACAAAGTCATGAGAAGGATTACATTTATTTCTGTAAATGAAGTGTTATTGTATATTCTGCAAAAGTTTGGTTGGGTGTACATGATGGACAAGTGGCTGGACATACACTTACAGGAAATATCTAGTAACCTAAATTCCTATTTTAACTGACTTTCCAGTGACTTCTATTTATAAAACAGTTCACTGCTGGTGTCCTTTATGGGGAAAAGTGTCTTCCTGGCTATATCTTTTTTTTTTTTTTTTTTTTTTTACCATCGGACCTGGTCATGTGACTGCCACGAGACAAGTGATGTTTATGTTACCGTGAACTCAAGAAAATATTTTACATATTGAAGGGAGGACTGGAGATTGTGTATGTCAGAGATTGCTTTTCCAGGTTTTCTAATATTTTTCTAATATTTTTGTTGCATGCGGTAAAATAAAGGCATGACTTAAAGTGGACCAAAACCCAGCGCAATTGGCTGTAAGATTCCCGGGCCGTTTTTCTCCCCCCCGGGGCATCCAAAATCGGGATGCCCAGCTGTGTGAAACCCCCAGGTAGCCCCATTCAATGACCTTGCTTCCCGGTCCAAAGGCGCATGTGCAAGCCACGGCTGCTTCCCCCCTATCCCTCTAGCAGGGCGCATGCCCGCGCCAGGCATTTGTGAATGGCCGGCACAGGCGCGCTGTTAGAGGGAAGCAGGGGATGCTCGGAGCCTCTGGCCATAGATGAAGGCTTAGATGACGTGACATCAGCGACTGAGCGTGCTGATTGGACGATAGCCTGCACAAGCAGACCAGGAAGAGTTTAGTTGCACATGGCGATCTGGGGGGTTTCACATAGCGGGGAAAGTAGTTACTTTTTTTAATATGGTGCATTTTGGTGCATCTTGTACCATATACCCATATGGCTAGATGTACCTCTGTTGAGAATTGGTAAACCTACAGTATGGTCTAAGCTTGCAAGGCCAGGACTATCTCCTATTGTATCTATTATTGAGAATATTCATTGTGAACTCTGTAAAAACCTTGTTATTGTAGGTACTGTATCTTCCTACCCTGTCTGTGATCAATACTGTGCTATGGAAGATGATGGCACTTTATAACTAATAATAATAATAATAATATGGTGAGATAAACATGGAGGCTACTATTGGGACCATGCTATTTATTTTATGAAGTTGGTTTAAATTTGAGTGTACTTTTGGGTGTGAACTGAGACTTACACCTCAGTGAGCTTTTTTACTTTAACACACATAAAAGTGCAATAACACATGTTTCTCCCTGCACCTACATTTTTCTAATGAGGTAAGGATCATTTTTGGAAAGTTTGGAAACAGTACCCTTAGAGGGTTATACTTAGATTGGACTTCCGCTTTAAAGTAAAAAAAAGCTTCAATTCACACCCAAAATTTGCTTAACAAGATAAATAGCATTAAAGTGTTTTGTGCCGCTTTAAATTTGTAAATAACAACAACCTATGGGCTATGCAGAAAAGAATGCATTTTGGGGTGTTATTTGTAAATTAAATATCCCAATCTTATGAAGGTAACTAATTAGGAACTTTAACCAACATTTTTTGGGGCATTTTCTTGTGTGTTAAAATTATAAAGCTTACATGGGGTGGAATTGCAAGCATCGTGCCCTCACAAGCACTGCTTACAAGTCTTTTGTAGTGGCGTGATTGCGCTGCAAGTGCCCAAAGCATATATGAAAGCTCCAGTACAATAGCAACAAAGGGGTGCACCACCTATCTAAATCCACCTGTGCGCACTCAGAATTCAAGCCTAAAAATTGAAGTGGATGTGCCACAAAGCACACCTTCCTCCCAAAGAGGAGCACCAACACATCGTAAAAATGTAAATATATTCTTTATTAATACATCAGAAATAAAGCTAAAAAACATATGACACAAGACATTTAAAAACTACTGCACTAACCGCTGGAGTCTCCAAATGGTCAAAACATATATATATATATATATATATATATAATGCCCATAAGGGATCTCAAATGAAAAACCACCATGGGCAAGAATAAACCCTCAATCGCTCACCACCCTGAATATTTTTGTACGTATTCTAAAGAATGTGCAAAACACTTACATGATACTATATTGTTAAGGTATAATATATTATAAAGTCCTCATGTGCTGAATGTCCCCTGAAAAAACAGCACAAGGGACAATACCGCAAGCTGCAATCATAAATCTAATTCATACAAAATCTGATATAAAGTGCTCCTATATTCAAAAATATATGTATATAACACAAGCTAAAATAAAATAATCCAATATTCAAAAAATATATATTATCACAATTCATACATAAACCAATAATATATGTACAACATAAATGACATCTAAACCATATATTGCACAGAAATCCCACCCAAAAGGAAACACCAGCAATGAAATACAAGTGAATGAATGAAAACAAAATAAATATAAAGTGCATGTGCCAGCAGCATTATCAAAGAAATACCGCACAGATCTCAGGGAAGCCCATAGGGAAAAGACACCAGAGGTAGTGGCAAGTTAAACACCCGCGCACGCGGCTCCCATGCCGCTTCACAGGGTGAAAGCTCCCATAGATTACTATGGGCAGTGTTTCAAAGACCAAAAAGCATGAACGTCCTGCAATCATGCTGTTGTAAAACCAGCCACAGTAGTTTCCCAGCCCTCTCCTCAAGGCCCACCAATAGGTCATGTTTTGCAGACACCCCCACAGATGCATAGGTGAAATAATTAGTGCTCAGACAGAGCTATCTAGGAGAGGGTATGGGACCACTGTTTAAAGGGTTCCAGTTCTTTAAAAGACTTACACTAGTAAACTTGCTGGAAGGTTATCTGACTTGTGAAGTATCTATTTCCCCAGCAGACTGAGTTTTGGCCTTTGCTGAAGAATAGTAAGAGGTGTCTACTGAAATTAAAAACTTGGATTGGTCAAAAGAAGTACTGTAGATAATTTAAACTAGCTTGGTCAAATATCGGGGTCTCTAACAAAAACATGTGCTAAATAGAAAAGTGTTCCCCCAACCCCTTTCTCAAGCCCCACCAACAGGTCATGTTGTGTGGATCTCTACATGGATGTCTCCATAGCTCTGCCTGAGCAGTAATTATTCACCTGTGTATAAGATAGGCTACCCCCTCTTCCCCCCCCGCCCACTTGAATAGACGGACAGGGCCACACACAAATTTGCTCCATTTACAGAGTGAGAAATACAGTTCTTCAGCTTAAAATCATAATTTTAAAAGGTTATTTGATATCCCTGCCTCAGCCATTTTGTGGGCTTTGGAGAACGATGTTTGGTATTTATTATCGTTACACTGCAGTGACATATAAAGATTATATTTCTTTTTTACACTCTTTTCTAACTGGTCAGTTAACATTCACTGGATATTGTACATTTTATTAACTTGGTGAAATGTAACGAGAACAAAGGAGTACTTATTAAATTAAACATAGAGCATTGCCAAATATGCCTCCCTTGGGTTAAATGAAGTATTCAACATATCTGTACTATATAGCCATTAATCTGCACTGCAGATTTGTCTGTTTTTTAACTCCTTCTTTGCATCTTTTTTTCTTTGTTGCCTCCCAGGTGTTCCTATTTCCAATGTACAGTATCAGTCTTTCTTTCTCTAACAGTCTAGGAGCAAGGACAGAACAGAATACTGCTGCTGGGAATGTGTGAGCTCCCTCAACCTTACACATGTTGCGGGTACGTGCTGAGGAGTGGAACAATGCGGCCAGCAGTGCACTCTCCATTAAGCTTTGTATGCCTCCCTGAGAAAAAAAGCATATCAGTGATTGGCCAGCGGCCTGCGCATCCGCTATGGGAACAATGGCAAGGTGAGTTTATGGGCACTCTAGGGGGAAACACAGCAGGGCTTCTGAAATCAAGCAGGAGGTAGAAATCCCCATATTGTAAAAAATCCCAGGTTTTGTTCCTCTTTAATGTCCCTTTCACATCTATTTATTAGCTTTGCTTTAGAGTTGCAATATTCCCCCCAAAGTAAAAGGGAACCTACATCCATGCACTCCACATCCATACACTGCACATGTGCTGGAATCATGGTGTGAAAAACGTCTACTCTGGAGACATATGCAACACAAAACTCTGGGTTGATGGTTTAAAGTTAAATAGTTCTCTGAGTAAAAGCTCTCTGTAATTGTTATTGCTGTTACTGTGTGTAAGCACTCTAAAGCAGGTAATGACAATGAATGTCATGGGGTCAGATTTATTTTATTTAATGGCCTTGATTCATCAAAAGTTGAAAAAAAATCTCATGATAGTAAAAAAAATAATTTCATGAGAAAAAAAAGCCTGAGAATTTCACTATTGATGAATCACCAGAAATGAAGGCAATGAAAGTCAACAGCGTAAAAAGGAGTACAAAGTTCTCTACTTTTCTCAGGAGTAAAAAAGTGCCATTAACTTTCATTGTCTTCCTAACTAGTGACATTATCAGGCTTTTTCTTATAAAAAGAATTTTTTAATACCGTGAGAATTTTTTTCAACTCTTGATGAATCGAGGCCAATATGTTTAAGATCAATCTGAAATTAAGGGCCTGATTTAAAAAGTGTCTGCGTCATTTTGTGGCATCTAAAATTGATGACTTGACCACTTAAGTCGCTCTATGCCTAATTTAAGACATGCGCAACAGTTAGTCGGACACCTTATACAGACACATTTATAACTCCTGCACTTTGCACAGCAGTGGAGCACAGTTGTACAAGCTACACCAGTCATAAGTAGCCCTGAATCCTAAGATACCATAGAGCACAATGGCAGGAAAATTATTTACGTGTTTTATAACGAAGAATTATTGAAAAGAAAAGCCAAATGCCTAACGTGAAGAATGTAAACTCATGACTTACTGTAACTGTCGCCAACTGCTATTCTTTTACAATTAGTCAAAAATCACTTTTTCCTCTTGTTTTCCACGCCAATGCAAACCTCAATACCTAAAAATGATATCAAACATAATAAAAAGTTTGTTACATCACCCCACAACAGTGTTTCATATAACTTACAGCAACCAGCGCCTTTAAGATTCACGGCCAACCTACGCCGCATGTTAAAAACTAACAAACATGACAGAGTGCTCATTGGTGCAGTTAAATCTAATGAAAAAGAACAAAAGGAACACAAACATGCACTGACATAGGCTCGGAGAACCTAATGCGCTAATGCAAGCCGACTATTTAAGACGTTGTGCAGCGCCATTCCATGCTCGCTTAAAAAAATGTCAGTAGTGGATGCTAATGTCAGTAAAATGGCACAGAACGGTGCAGTTTATAAATTGGGATCCCTGTGTCAAGTTCTCATGTACATTAATGAAGAAACGCAGCGAATATATACAATTAGATATAATTACATTAACATCTTGTTTTGATTGGTATCTGTTACAGATCATCAAAATGTGTAAATGAAGTCTTGGCATAGATAGGCTGGGTTTCAGAAGCCAGGCATTTGTTAGGAAACCATGATTGCCTGTGGGAGGAAATAATTGTAAGAATGATATGGGAAAATTACAAGCTTGCTCTAAAATCCAGAGGGCTAAAAATACTGTGTCATCACTTAGAACTGTGAGACTTCAAAAAAACTGACAGATCCTGGGCTGAGCTTTAAAGTGGACCAACACCCAGGATTTTGACTATCCTGGGTTTTGGTCCACTTCGGGGGGGCACCCCGATCAGGGGTGCCCCGCTGTGTGAAACCCCCCAGAAAGCCCCGAAAACTCACCCCGCTCCCATGTGACTTGCTCGGCCAATCACCGTCGACGGACAAGCGAGAGGCAGCGACGGACAAGCAGAGCGCATCCGCCGCCGCCACCCGCATGTCCCTCTTACAGGGAGCGCACCCGCGCCGGCCATTCACAAACGGCCAGAGTGGGAGCGCGCCCTGCTAGAGGGACGTGCGGGAGGCGGCGGCGGATGCGCATGCACCGCTGGAACGTGGAAAGGTAGGATTGTGGGCTTCCTGGGGGGTTTCACCCCGCGGGACATCCCGATTTCGGATGCCCCGCGGGGAGTGATCTGAATCTTATAGATTCCCGGGCCGATCCCCCCTGGGTGTTGGTCCGCTTTAAATCCATGTATTTGCTGATTATATTTTATGTTTGTTGAAGATGTCTCTGGGCCTTTACAATTAATAAAATTAATTAAGAAAATGATCTATAGAACACATTACATCGACTGCATTTTATGAGCCTTTAAACATTCGAGATGGCGGCCCATGGAGTTTCAGGCTGCTTGCAAACAGGAAGTGTCTTCTGACTCTGCCGCTCTGTATTCTGGGATCGCTGACCTTTTCCTGACCCTAGCTCTGCTCTGTCTGTGCAAAGCACAGCTATAACCCAGCCCCCCTGCACTTTTGACCCCTCTCCTCAGTAAGTGATGCTACTGAGCCAAGATGGCTGAACAGAGCTGCAGGCCAGTTGGGAAAAGAATATAAAGTAAGTGATTAAAAACATTAAATATATTAATTTTAGATGCTGGGGAATCATTTTTTAAGGGTTTGGGCTTTTCATTAAATGACGCTGAAGGTAGCTAGAATTCTTGGTTGCTCTTAACTGTTACCTAGCAAATCCACCCATACAAAATATGCTGCTCACTGACATACTGCCAAAGTGCTGTTTACCTCATTTAAAAACAGAAGCAATAGTATAATGTGTATCGTGTGTGTATTCACACAGTAACATAAGCAAGCATTTAAAAAATTGCTCGTTTGGCAATTAAAGTGAAAGTCTTTAGATTGTTTGGGATGCCCTGCAGCGTAAAAGTAAAATGATATTATTTCCGGGATACAACTCTCTTCTTTTTTTAGAGAAGAAACACTCTTACTTTCACTTTCATTGTGTACCTTGGGGATGCCGAGTTAGGTGAAAATTTACACCCGGTAGACAATGAAAGTGAATGGCAATTTTCTCTCCTAAAAAAAGATGTGAGTTTTCTTACCAGGTTCTGAATCAACCCCATGGGCTCATGCTAATTATACATTTTTATTATTATTATAAGCTTTCATTATGCCTTGCGGTATGAATTGCACCATGCATCTCGAAGAGCTTACACACAAGTACAATAAAAAATGTTTGTTATAGTTTCCCCCAGAAATCACCTGTGATGAAGCTTTTTGCCAGGTGAGGTACATACTTTTCTAATGACTCATGAGGTAAGAATATTTTCTAAGGAATTTTGAAATCACATGCGCTATGGGGTATGCAGGAAAAATAGATATCCTTACCTCACTGGAAAAGTAATGTACCTCATGGTAAAAATGCCTCATCGCAGGTACAGTACGAGCACATTTTTCACCCCATAAGATGCTGGGACACCCCCCCCCCCTTTTTTGGGGAAATGTAAAAAAAAAAAATAAACTCAAATAACTGATGCTTCCGCACTGCAGGCTTGGCTGCCACAGCCCCTGCGGGGCCAGGAGATCCAGGAGCGGTGGACAGGCAGGGAATGTGATCCCTGTCTGCTGTCACTGCTGCAACTGTTTCTTGTACCAGCAGGTGAGCATGACCTGCAGCAGCACTCATCATAGATTTCGCCCATCCCACTTCACAGACCCAACTGTTTGTGCTTGGCGTGCAGAAGCAGTGATGGAGGCAGTGGGGACATCAGTTTCCCTGCCCGCCCGGGGATGGGGGTATGCTACACAGCCTATGGGAAATGGAATGAAGGGTTTGTGACACTGTCTATGAGGAATGGGAGGAGGGAATGTCATACTGCCTATGGGGAATGGGAGAGGGTATGCCACACAGCCTGTAAGGACTGAGATAAGGAATGCCACGCTGTCTATGGGGAATGGGATAGGGGTATACCAAGATGCCTATGGGGATATGCCACACTGCCTATGGGGAATGGGAGGGGGGCATGCCACTCTGCCTATAGGGAATGGGATGGGGCCATGCCACACTGCCTATGGGGAATGAGATGGGGTCATGCCACTCTGCCTATAGGGAATGGGATGGGGGTGTGCCACACTGCCTATGGGGAATGAGAGGGGGTCATGCCACTCTGCCTATAGGGAATGGGATGGGGGTGTGCCACACTGCCTATGGGAAATGGGAAGGGGGGAGAGCCACACTGTTTATAATTGATAATAGAAAGTGGGAAAATGCCAAATTGCCTGTAATTGGGGGATTCTGCACCTTGCCTATTATTTGGTTCTTGGGTAGACTGTGTTTTAGCACAGCATTTGGTTCAGAATTTTTTTTTTCTCGTTTTTCTCCTCCAAATCCTAGGTGCGTTTTACAGGGCGAAAAAATATGCCAATTTTGTGGAGATCAAAGACACCCAAAGCCCACCATGCTTTACCAAATAATTAGCATGGCACTCACTCGGTTTTTATCTGATTCTGTAACGCTGCCGTATTAGGTTATTATTATTTTTTATTTATATAGCGCCATCTTTTTCTGTAGCACTGTACAAGGTATAATTACAGACAAGATAAAACATAAAACTGTACAGGGATCATTATAAAGTAGATGGTACAAAGTTCAAACCAAATGTAATTACAAGAGACTTAAAGAGAGAGAGAATTAAAAGAGAACCCTGCCCTTGGAAGCTTACAGTCTAAAGGATCGGTGGTAGAGACAAAAAAGGGCAGGGACACCAGTATTACAAGCCAGCCACTTCCAGTTTGGTTCAGCAGTGTTTTGGGGGACCCCTGAGAGGTGGGACCCCATGCCATTATTTGGATTGCGTGGTGGCAAATCACCCTGCTTTGACCCTCTGTCTGAGCACGTATTACCTCACCTGTGCATTTGTGTGGAGATCACAATTGCCGGTTTTGCTGAGGTAGTGAGGGAAAGGTAAGCAAAACTGGGTTTGCAGTGATATGCCTTTGGAATTCAATTAGGATGGGTAGGGCAGGGTATGGATTCCAGTACCGAGGACATAGGTGGCCAACGGGTCAGACACAAACCTACCTTATTTTTCTTGAAAAACTCTGTGGGTGTCCTTGTGTTCTCAGCAGCCAGCCATGTAGTCACAATGCATGATCTAGAAGTCAGTTGGATCCATAGATGTCTACAGTTAAGCGTTGTATAGATAGGGTGCTGCTTTATGGAAGCTGGTCAGCTGTACTCTGGATAAGAACTGAAATAAAGTCATCAGCGACAGCTTATTAAAGATATGAATATAAAGATATGCAAAATCATAAACTGATCTCCGCTGATAGTATAGTCGTTAAATACATATGAACATTTACTTCTGATTTATGTTCTGCTACAGAAATGACAATGTTTTTTAACGGAAATTTTTGGCAGCCAGGTGGTGGTGGTAATTCAGCAAAAACACTGCAAATGAAAGTAAGACACACAGAAAACAACAAGTCTTTCTCAATAACAATTCGTAAGCTGCATACTTAATAAAATGAAAATACCATTTAGGCCTTATGGGGATTCAGAAGACGAAGGATATTACACAGCTTGTTTGTTTTTTTATATTAGGACATTTTCCAGCATGATCCAGCTGGACGGATATGAGCCAAACAATGAACATTTTACACTGTTTGTAAGGTATGTTGTCGTTTCCAAAAACGTTATAAGTATATTACATCAGTGGTTGCTATCCAAGCTACCTACCAGGGGTGCATTTTTATCAGGTTATTGGTATAGCCAAAATCTTGGACTTTCTCCAAGGTCACAAATGTATTTTCTGCTGGATGAGAATATTGCACTCCTTATTCGGGAAATTATGTAATAAATATTTCCCTGCCTTAAAACCATTGTTCTAGTTTGATTATATATTTGATTATGGTAATACATTTCCTTTTATGCCTCCATACTCTAAATGATATAGCAGGTTTGTCATTTAAGAAGATTTTAACAATCCTTTTAACAATCCTTTTTTGACCAGTGCTTTAAAGCCTCGTTAAAGTTGCAATCGGCAGCTGCGCTGCGTCAGGCGCAGAAGAGGCTGAGAAGTAGTGAGTATCCGCCCACCCGATTTCATATTTTAAAGGTGACGATTCGCATCGGGAAAGGGCCCAGGTTGCGCTGTCTTGCTGCTAGATAGTACATCTGAACTATGGACATTTTTGACATTTTTGACCATAGATTTGCTTTAATAATGAAGTCACAATTGCATGTGGCTAGTACATTTGAGACAATACTATGGGCCTCATTTACAATGCCCTCTGATTTCTGCTCTTTTTCAGCTCTCTGCTAAATAATTGACAACTGGCATAAGCCAATGGAATTGCATATTAATGGGCAATGTACTGTAAGCTAATGACCCCTGCCTCCAGCTTACTCTACTCTCTGGCACCACAAAAATAGTATTTACCGCCCGACTGAGGCGAAGCTGGGCCCCCCCCCCCCCCACAGGGCCGGGCGTCTCTCCCCCGCTCTCAGGGTTCTCGGTCCCAGGTTGGGCGGACGGCTGGGAGGTGGTGGGGCAGACGCTCTACCCTTAGTTCTGTTTCTCCTTTGGTTTGGGCTCGCTCCTATTTCGCCTGCGTGGGGAAACTTCCTTTCCGGCGAGTGAAGCATCTGGGTGGCACGTAGCCGGGAGGGGATCTGGGCTTAGTCTCCCTCTAACCAAATGGTCTCAGTATGGAGTATAAATGTAGTTAATGATTATCCTCTAATGTCTGAATGTTGTATTATACCTTACTGTTTCGATGTCTGTATAAATGTCCCCTACCCCCCCCCCCGGCCTCCCTCCCCTCCTTTTTGCCTTTTGTATCCCCTTCCTCCCCCATCCTCATCTGTTCTAATGTTTTATAACTGAAAATCAATAAAATTTGATTACACTAAAAATAGTATTTACCTGCAGGGCCGGATTAAGAGCATCCCGGGCCTGGTGCTGTAGATTTTGACGGGCCTATTTATCGAAGTATATAAAATGAAAACGCAACACAAAGCAATTTTGTTTAAGACAAAGTGCATTTGTCACATGTCTAATGTACATTAAATTACCAGGATAGCTGAAAGTTTGTTCTTTAGCTAAAAAAAAGAAGAATCAACTCGTTTTTGGGGGGGCCCAGAATGTCAAAGAGGTGTAGAGGGTTCGCTATGCCCCCAGACTGTAACACCTATCCGATGTGACGTCACACCCGCAGCTTTTTTGGTTAACACACAGGGCTTGCTACAGGGCTGAAACAAGAGAAGTGTTAATTTAAAAAAAAAATGACATAGGGTCCCCCCTCCCAGGGTGGGGGGGGGGGCTCATTTATTTTTGGGAATTTTAAGGGTTAAAAACCCTTAAAATCCCCCAAAAAAGTGACGTAGGGTCCCCCTTACCCAGCATTACCGACGCGGACCAGCTATGGGGGCTTGTAGAACAGGGTGCAGGGGCCAGCGTTGGTGGCCCCTGGCCCTGCAGGCTACTAGCCCACATAGCCACTAAGTGGCCCGGGCCCTTCTGCCCCCCCTGGCCATTGGGGAGGCAGATAATGGGGGGCTGGGGGTTTTGGCAAGTCACCCGCTAGCCGCAGGTGATTGCCAGCCCCAGAG
This sequence comes from Gastrophryne carolinensis, assembly GCA_027917425.1. Classification (NCBI taxonomy): domain Eukaryota; kingdom Metazoa; phylum Chordata; class Amphibia; order Anura; family Microhylidae; genus Gastrophryne; species Gastrophryne carolinensis. The sequence goes on from CM051239.1 coordinate 321,939,446, forward strand.
CCTTGTGGACTGGTATAAGGGGTCTCATGGACCCCTTACCAGTTCACAAAGGGTTAAGTAAAAAAAAAAAAAGACACACACGTTCTATATTTATTCTTTTTTTTTACTTATACTTACCTCTGATCCCGTGTCCCGTGCTGCTGCAGATGACAGTTGTCGGTAGTGATCGGAGCAGGGAGGGTGGGAGGCAGGGAGATCAGAGCCTCCCTGCTTCCCACCCTCCCTGCTCCGATCGCTACCGACAAGTGACAGATCAGAGCCGGGTGTGACACTGTGAGGAGCGGGGTGATGTCATCCCGCTTCTCCCACAAGTGGGCAGGGCTAGGGGCGGGGCCATCACCAGCCGAGGAGGATGGTGAGGGCCTGTTTCTGGGTCCTCACTAGCAGTGTGGAAAGCCCAGGGGGGGATCGGAGCCCCCCCTGGTGAAGAGAAGACCCGGGGAGAGCGATCACGCTGCGAGGTGAGTACCGACATTTACACCTTTTTTTTTTTCTTGCAGATTTCGGCGGCGGAAGCAGGGGGGGGCCTATTCTGGGCTACCTCCTGAAGATCAGAGGCCCGGGGGAGGAAATCCAACAGGTGATGCTTGTAGAGAATCGCTGGCACTTTCACACGAGGGGTCAGGTAAGTCTGTATGTTTTTTACTTCTTTTTTATGGGGCTCTAAAATCAGCTACGTGAGTCTTACATAGCTGGCATTTAACGGTTGGAGAGGCAGCTACGTGAGATTCACGTAGCTGGCACTAGATTAAGGGCCTGCGGTGGACTGCGGGCCCTTTTCCAGGCCCGGGCCTTAGGACAACGTCCGATTGGACCTGCCTGTCAGTCCGCCCCTGCGGCCGCCCTTTTCCTTTGTATAGCGGGCACCGGGCAGCCTATGCTGGTCGCGTTTGCAGGCTGCTGACCCTGTTTTAACGTAGGGGCCTGGAGCGGCAGCTCCATCCGCCCCTACGTTAATCCGGGCCTGTTTACCTGGATTAAACATATTCTGGGAGACCCCTGTTGGACCCTCTATACGCTGATATGATTTTTTTCTTTGTGTATTTTTCTTCCTTCTATTTTTTGCTTAGCGGGGGACATATTATTTCAGATTTGTACTCTTTAATAACACTATGTTTGCACTTTTTATGTTTAAATATATAAAAAATCAGTGATGTTAGTATAGTGTAGATAGTAAGATTGCACTTTGGGGATCTTGTGGAAGTCTGCATGGGTTTAACCCAGCTTTCATTTATTTTAACAGTATGTTTAAGTGTCTGTGATGGTATTCAAAGAAATGTGTTATTTACGGATTATTCGAATCATTTAGAATAATTTATCTGCGACGGGTATGCACCTTGACTAAGGGTATAGTGTAGATGTGGTTATGGCCCAGGGATGAAGTGTGGATCGCTGGTCAGGTGAGTGTACCAGGCTATCCCCAGGAATAAACACAGCAGGGCATCTCAATTTGGGATGACATTGTATTTCTCTGTTTTGTTTCGGAAAAAAAAGTTAAAAATACAATAAAGATATATTGCAAAATGTATGTAACACAGTCTATATATACACAGCTCAGTGAGGCACATCAATAAGTGCAAAAACTTTTCACCAAGGTGCTTCTTTAAATCTTTAAATCCAGTGCAATGTTTCCATCAACCATTTAAATAAAATAATGTACCAGATTTTCAAAAAGAGATAGCTCATCAATATCCAGATCAATTTGGCTCCACTTGAATCACTTATTGCTCCAATACTTTAAAGACCACAGGTTCCATACAATTGTGGCTGAACATTGCTGTGGCGTACCCATTGATATAAATAGCAGCGGGCAGCCAGGCCAGCACATTGTCCTTCTGGCTTGTTGGGGGAGGCAGGTGCGGACCTGAAACCTCATCATTCTTGATAATATGCCAATGTTCAGCCACAACTGTATGGAACCCATGGTCTTTAAAGTATTGGAGCAATAAGTGATTAAATTGGAGTTCAATGCTCATAGCGAGAGGATTAATTTGTTTAATGTAAATATTGTTCTGTATTTGCGCGGTCTTGGGAAATTTTATATTTCTTGTTTGTTAATAAAGATATATTGTGCAAAAAAGTTGAGGACCACCGATCTAGCTTTTCATGGACACATACAGTAAATCCCTGTGACACCAGCCATCCTCCTCATTACATCCAAAACTAGAAAAGGATCTTTTTGAACACCTCATTTATAGATTAAGCTTGTGCACTTGTATTTTACCAAAATAAGAATGTCACTTAAGTATAACCTATATTCCTTCTTCAGGCCTGTGATGATTGATAACCTTTTTTTCATGTAGCAGAGGAGATCCTGGCAAGACACAGGTGGTTTAAAGCATTTGACGTGGACTCAAACTGTTACTGAACACCTGCTTTCCATGCTGCACCTTACATTCACTGCAGAGCGATTTTAGCACATAACAAGCAGACGCTTTAAAGAGCTCAGATTTTCTGCAGAATAAACGCCCTCTTTCAGGGTTTGTTTCCCTTGGCTTTGAGCGTAATGTTATGCAGTCATGAGTCTTAAAAAATAGCTTGCCTTGGAAAATTGGCATCATGGACCTGACATTTGTAAATCAAAGCTGGGGCTGGTAAAATGTTGTCCTGGACAAGTATACAAATGAATGCTGAGCTCCACATGCTAAACGTGTATGCCACGCAAAGGATATTCCATTAACACTGGTCATTTCAGACAGACTTGAGATCTAAATAAACCGTCTTTGTAATATGTAATAAACTAAAAAAAAATAACTTATGTAAAAGTTAGGTGCATGTTTTACACCTAAACATAATTTAGTCATGGCATTCCAGTTCTTTTGGATTATTTATTTTGAACTATTTATATAACTTTGAATGTCTGGCCAGCTGGATGTGCCTTGTCCTAATGCCACCCATGGCATAGACTTGCGTAACATTATGCTAATGAAATAAAAACACATTAAGCGCTATAGGTGGGCCAAGAAGACATCATCTAACCAAAGTTATTCTGGCAAAATGTATATATTTAAAGTAGAAGAACCTAAACCTACCTGCAACATCACAGCCAAGTAAGGAGACCGCTTCCCAGAAGTTAATTCAGGACTTTCCACTTAAATAGGAGCTAGACTTTCTACAGGTAGCCCAATAAGAGGGGGAGAATCAACCTCCAAGGTGCTGCTGCTGAACTTGACTGCGAGTAAGTAAAGGTTAGCTTTAATGTTTCAACAGCATTGTCAGTGGAAATACAAAGCCACAGGACTTCTATTGAAGGTCTAAGCTTCAGCTCAACATACAAGATCTGTGACAGCAAGGGCTTGATTTACCATAGCCACAGTGGCAAAGACCTAACCCAGTCCGATCGATCCTACATCACAGCTTTCCTACTGTGTACTTCTGATTGTACATATGTGCAGCCTGGACAGTCAGACTTGGTTTTTATTATATTTTATGATATTCCCTATGGAACAACTTGAACTAAGCCTCACTCCACATTGCACTTTCTATCTATACCAGTGGCCTCCTACCTTACCATGAAAGGCCACATTTATCATTTAGAGAAGGTCAGGAGCCACATTTGACATAAATATATAAAAGAAGCCAAATAATCTAAAACAACTGGAATTAGTTCCAAATAACAACACAGGAAAATACTCAAAAACATCAAACTTGACAGCTTAGAGTGCATGAAATTCCGCCTGAACATTATAAGTAGCCACAGCCCTTAAAGATGTTAATGGCAGAATAGAAACCTAGACACGGCTGGGAGCAGTGGTGGACTGGTGCCAAAAATCAGCCTGGGATTTTACTATCCCCTGGCCGACCTGAGACATCATTGCTGTGCCCCCCCAACCATGATGCCGGGCTATAGCATTGGGGGCTCGGGTTCCTTGGCTTGTGGGTACAGTGGGGTTGGGTACAGAGGGCTGAGTGGGAGACTAAAGGAGGCAGTCATTTAATGTGGGTGTTAAGAGCAGCAGCACAACCGGCCCCAAAGCAGTGCGGTTCCCGGGACTCTCTATTGCCAATCCACCCCTGGCTGGGAGGCTGGTAAACCAAGTGCAGCATTGGAAAGTGCACAGTTTTCCACCTGTCTGACATTATTCCCATGCTTACCTACTAGCCTAACAGCGTGCTAGATCTCTGCCAGTTATCTGGTCTGGCAACAGAAAAGTCGCACAGTAGGGGGTCTGTGAGCCAAGCTGACAGCCTGTGCCAAGCACTATTGTTTGCTAAGCATAGCCGATACTGGACAGTGGCATATTCCCGGCAGAAGGTGTCATCATGCTACCTACCTGAACATTAAAATCTGCAATTCCTCCAGTTTCTGTTGGCTTCCATTGGTTTCCACCACTTTACCCTCATAGAACAGCCACAATAGAGACAACAGTGGTGGCCACCACTGTAAACAATATACAGGTCCTTCTCAAAAAATTAGCATATAGTGCTAAAGTTCATTATTTTCCATAATGTAATTATAAAAATTAAACTTTCATATATTTGAGATTCATTGCACACCAACCGAAATTTTTCAGGTCTTTTTTTGTTTTAATACTGATGATGTTGCCATACAGCTCATGAAAACCCCAAAATCCTATCTCAAAAAATTAGCATATTTCATCCGATCAATAAAAGAAAAGTGTTTTTAATAAAAAAAAAGTCAACCTTCAAATAATTATGTTCAGTTATGCACTCAATACTTGGTTGGGAATCCTTTTGCAGAAATGACGGCTTCAATGCGGCGTGGCATGGAGTCAATCAGCCTGTGGCACTGCTGAGGTGTTATGGAGGCCCATGGTGCTTCGATAGCGGCCTTAAGCTCATCCAGAGTGTTGGGTTTGCGTCTCTCAACTTTCTCTTCACAATATTCCACAGATTCTCTATGGGGTTCAGGTCAGGAGACTTGGCAGGCCAATTGAGCACAGTAATACCATGGTCAGTAAACCATTTACCAGTGGTTTTGGCACTGTGAGCAGGTGCCAGGTCGTGCTGAAAAATGAAAACTTCATCTCCATAAAGCTTTTCAGCCGATGGAAGCATGAAGTGCTCCAAAATCTCCTGATAGCTAGCTGCATTGACCCTGCCCTTTATAAAACACCAGCAGCTTACATGGCACCCCAGACCATCACTGACTGTGGGTACTTGACACTGGACTTCAGGCATTTCGGCATTTCCTTCTTCCCAGTCTTCCTCCAGACTCTGGCACCTTGATTTCCGAATGACATGCAAAATTTGCTTTGATCAGAAAAAAGTACTTGGGACCACCCAGGTCAGAAGCTTCTGCCGCTGTTTCTGGTTCAAAAGTGGCTTGACCTGGGGAATGCGGCACCTATAGCCCATTTCCTGCACACGCCTGTGCACGGTGGCTCTGGATGTTTCTACTCCAGACTCAGTCCACTGCTTCTGCAGGTCCCCCAAGGTCTGGAATCGGTCCTTCTCCACAATCTTCCTCAGGGTCTGGTCACCTCTTGTCGTTGTGCAGCGTTTTCTGCCACATTTTTTCCTTCCCACAGACTTCCCATTGAGATGCCTTGATACAGTACTCTGGGAACAGCCTATTTGTTCAGAAATTTCTTTCTGGGTCTTACCCTCTTGCTTGAGGTTGTCAATGATGGCCTTCTGGACAGCAGTCAGGTTGGCAGTCTTACCCATGATGGCGGTTTGGAGTAATGAACCAGGCTGGGCTTTTTTAAAAGCCTCAGGAATCTTTTGCAGGTGTTTAGAGTTAATTAGTTGATTCAGATGATTAGATTAATAGCTCGTTTAGAGAACCTTTTCATGATATGCTAATTTTTTCAGATAGGATTTGGGGATTTTCATGAGCTGTATGGCAAAATCATCAGTATTAAAACAAAAAAAGACCTGAAAAATTTCAGTTGGTGTGCAATGAATCTCAAATATATGAAAGTTTAATTTTTATCATTTCATTATGGAAAATAATGAACTTTAGCACTATATGCTAATTTTTTGAGAAGGACCTGTAAATGTCTAAAGCAGCAGAAAGTGGCAGCCATCATAATTCAGGCCCATAAACTAAATACTTTTCAGGAAAGGCTAAGGTTTGTTGTACAAAACACTGCAATCCGTTTTTTTAATAAAAAGACAGCTGGTGGTAGCCCTGATTATTATCTACCTTGTAGCAGAAACGGCCCCTTCTCTGCAGCCATTCCCAAGCTGCAGCTACAGCCCCCTCCATCCCTCTGGTGCATTGCTGATTAATTCTTTACCACCACCAATTCAGTTAGGTATAGGCTATATTTTTTGTGGCTCTGGCATGAGCCAGTTAGGAGGAAATATTTAATGTTTTGTGAATTCATTTGGTAGATCTCTCATTTTCTGACCACAGGAATGTAACATGAGTAACCCCACATTTTGTGCTGGTAAACATCCTTTCATACCATTGACACCCCTAGATTTTTTTTAAATAATATATGGAGAGTAAACAGAAAGTAGTAGATTTGTGTTTACAATGTGCCGGGGAGGCCGATTCATTAATAGCGCCAGGTAGCGACAGATGAGCGCCAGTAGCGTGATTTTCACAGCGCCAGCTAGTATTCGCTGTGCTTGGCCGGGGTTTGCTTGTTGACAGCGACTCAGTCGGTGTGCGGTAATGTTGAATACGGGGTTAGGGGTCGCTGTTTCACAGGTTCCGCTTGTATGGGTGCGCCTGACAGCGAATGGCCAGAGCGAACGGCTTGCTGCAGATTCATTAAAAAATCACGCTCAAAAATTTCTCGCGCTGTGAATTCATTGTTTAAACCCCAGAGCGCTGGCGGTGATGTGTGTAAAGTAGTTTTTAACCCCCAAACAACCTTTTTTTTATATGTAAAAATTATACAAGTTTTTCTAAACATTTTGTAATATGAATACATTAATATCAGACCTGTAATATCAATTCTGCACATTGCAGAATTGCAGAAGTGGTCACAGAATTTTTGACATTAAAAAAAAAAAAAAAACAGTAATAGCAATTAATTATGATTATTTAAAGATTGCTCCATTGAAATGCATTGGACCACGCCAGGGAGCGCCGGGTCATACCTGTCGCTGTGATGGGATTAGCAGCGGCGCTGTTCGTTGCAGTCGGCTACATGATGAATCCCGCGCTAGCTGACGCTGTCGCCGACGCTAGCCTCATGTAGTGTGATAAATGCGTCATTGTGACCGCCGCCGGGTGTACTTGATTCGGTAGCCGCCGATAGCTGGCGGTACCTGGCGCTCGTCAGACACTACCTGGCGCTAGCCCTTGATAAATAAGGGCCCTAAATTGCAATAATATTCGGCATTACTGATATATAGATACGATTTGATCTGTGTTCTTGGACAAATGGGCACTTTTTAATATAAAGTTCTTTTTTTGCCAACAACACATTTTTCTGTTTACTTTGTTAAATATATGAATATACATACGGTTTGAAAGCAGATAGGTGTCGTTGCTGGTCTTAGACTTTACATTTCCTGTCTCCTACCTCCCTAATGCTAGAAACACTATAAAATTACATTTTCAGCTGCCCATACAAGACACTGGCAGCAAGGGCTGGATTTACCATTAGTCACAGCGGGCGGCATTGTTAGACCTAATCCAGACCACTGCATCCTAGTTACATTAAGTACGTCACAGATTCCTTTGAGTATGTCTGGCTGTACATTTCTGCAAAGTGATGAGTGAGACTTTGTCCTGTCTTTCTATAATCCAGGTGGCTTAGGCACTTAGAACCCTACCAATAGGATGCCAGCTGGGGGAGAGGGGAGGGGCTAGGACCACTGCTATATATGGCTGCAGAGAAAGAACAATCAGAGGTTTAAAGAATTATAGCAAGTTCGGGCAAGGTTTGAGCTATGATTGTTCTTGTTGTTCCATGACAATTCAGGAGACACAGGCAGTTGATGGCTACACTCCCCAACTTCCCGTCATTATTTAATTCACAGCAGCCCCTTTCTGTCTTTCAGTTTGTACTGGGAGGAGGGGGTAAGGGAAGCTCTTCATAAAAAATACAATATCAGTGTTCTAGTATATGCTAAGTTTGGTCAGCCAGAACCTCCTGTGCACTTCAAGTGATCCCAATCTCCCAGTTAACTGACACATTTCATGGAGGAGCTTTAAAAAAAGAAAGAGTGAAAAATGACAAGACAGAAAATAATACTCTAAAAGGTTAAAGGTTGTTGTCACATATACTATACATACATTCACAATCAGACAACAAAAACAACAGATGTAGAGGATGTTGGGTAAAAAGAGAAGGGTAAATGGAACAAAGATGGAGAGAATTTAATGAAAAGAGATATAGAAAAAGCAGGTGAGGAAATCCTGAAAACAGAGGGAGACAAAGGTTGAGTAAAAAATCGAGAAAAATTCACAGGGCACAAAAAATGAAAATATAAAAATGCAGAAAGGGGAGAAGACCGAAGTAAGATGGAAAAGAGATAGAGAGGAGAAAGAAAGGAAAAGAGAGAAATTTTGGTGAGAATTGGTGAAATCAGATCTAGAGGGAGGAAAGGTGACAAAGGGCAAATACATATAAAAGAAGATATGGAGGGGATATTGAAAGGTGGAAAGGAGAAAATGGATAGAGGAAGAGGAGGAGAGAAAGTGGAAACAAAGGTGAGATAGAGAATGTGGAGGAAAAATGTGGAGGAGGGGGTGGAGAGAACACATAAAAGAAAATAATACCTGGCAGAAGTCGCTGCGGCGACGAAACACGTTGATTGTTTGGAGGTTTTACATAGGATTGGATTTTTATAATTTGAAGCCTGCTTGGATCTGGAGGTCGGCGGTGAGAATTGCTGAGTACCTGAGATGTTTCAAATGTTTTTTTACTGTTGTTGCTTGTGAGTGCATTTTTATTAAATAGATTGTTTTTATGGTGAGACGTATTGCACTATTATTTGTCTCTTTGCTGCTTTGCATGGCTCTTGCTATAAACATATGCCTTTTGAGCTGGACAACTTTGGAATCCTTGACTTGAAGACTGTTGGATACAAGCAGTTATCTAGAGACCTGAGTGTGGAGTCAATGCGATTGATTTGATCTAGCTCTGGTAAGAGTTTTGACGCTCTATTTGGTGTGCGATTGGTTTGGTGGTGGAGTATGCGCATTGGATCAACACGCTTTTGCCATTGAAAACTAATTTCCAGCTCTGTGCTTTATTACACTATTTTTTGGGACTAAGTTGGAAGGACTTTATGCACATTGAGCTTTAATTTTATCTTGTTAGCGCGGTATTTACATTGTATTTTTTGTGAATACCAAGAAAGGGAAAGCGTAGAACAAGGAAGAGAAAAAAAGGCAATGACTGACATCAAGTGGGCAAATTATGGAGGCAATGCACAAAAAAGAGCGAGATATGGAGAAAATATGTGGAAGAGAGATCAGTTGAGCCAGCTGACAGCTTCAAACTCTAAAGGGGTGCCTGAATGGTGTCTCTTGGTGCTCCCTCACAGAGATATTTGGATGGCACCCTTTGTGACCCACAGCTTGTACACCCCAATGGCCAACCATGAAGAAAAGTGACAGGAGGGGTTGGTAGGGAAACAGAAATGGGGTACAGGATGGCAACCCATCCAGTCATAAAGTAAGAATAGCCTATTTGAGGTTGTGCGCAGTTCCCAGACTCTCTCTATGGGCCAACTTATTCTTGAAAGTCCTAGCTATTGATTTGTGGAATGCATTCATCAGAGGGGATTAATACTAGAGGCTACCACTATGAAGATGTAGCAAACAGCAGTGCTCTGACTGTAGAGTTTAGGTGCACTTTAGGCAGTTTACTAAAAGAAAAAAAAAGTGTTCATTTTGATTATTAGTTTATTGGCCATGCTCCACCGCACTGAAATAACTTATCACTGCAAGCTTTGTATATAGTGCCACTCCAGTACTCCAGTCTGGCAGGCAATCCCTTTTAGGGAACAGTCAGGCTCCCAGTTAGTTACATAAAACATATTAAATAGCCTGTGAGGGACAACAGCCATGGCCAATGCAAATCTTTTTCTAATGCACTTTGGAGACCCTTCTGTGAGAAATCAGTTGACAGAAATGTCCAATGTTTCTCACAAGTAAATGAAGTCTGTTTCTTTTGTCAAATTGACACAAACTGTGTTATTGTGGCAGGAGGGAGCTCAACATGGAGAAGATGAATGTGGTGCTTCATCAGGAGCCGGTCAGCATCTTTTTGAAACTGACAGATCACCTCTGCTGCAGGTCAGGATTGCAACATGTTTATTGTCCTCCACCACTTGCCCTGCAAAGGGGGCCTCCACCAACCTTCGGGTTATGATCTGGTCCAGGAGGCTTTTCAGTCTTTGGCCTGACCGGCCAGCAACAAAGCTATTGGTGGCAGTTGGGGCGCGCCTGGGCAGCCAAAGCCACCACAGGGCAGGACAGAGCGTCTAGAGCAGCAACGCGGCTGTCAGCAACGCAACAGTGATGGGAGCGTGCAGAGCTGTCACTGCACATCAGCCACCAAGCACAGCCACTGGCAGCTCAATGCTGGAACTGTTTTCTGCTGGGCGACTACACAACGCCCTCCCAGAATGGCAAAGCAGGAGTTCCTGAGTTACTTGTTAAGTTACTTGGCTGGACTATTATTTTAAAGGAAAAAAATACTGTATCTGCGGCTTCCCCCAGATTTTTTTGCCCAGGGGCCTCCACCACACTTAATTCAGCACTGATGCCGGGTCCTAGCTTAAAGTCATCGACTACCCAAAGAAAAAAAACAAAAGGGTGCTCTCCTTTTGTTCAGTAAAGCTGATCGATCCCGGCGATCCGCTACTCACCTGTTCGCTGGATTCAAGCCCTCGCCACATCCTGTGCTGTCCAGGGCCCGAATATTGGGTCAGGATTAATGGCGTGTCAGACTCACGACTTGCCTTCAGTCACAGGAGAATGCAAAGTGCTGGCAAATTAAAGATGCAGCCCCTGACAGGCTGTAAGGGGAAGTAAAAAGTAGGCTAATTTAAACTTTTGTCTGGAATGTCTCTTTAAAGTGGACCAACACCCTGAGGTGATCGGCCCGGGAATCTATAAGATTCCCGGGCCGATCACCTCACACACCGCGGGACATCCGAGATCGGGATGTCCCGCGGGGTGTAAAACCCCCGAAAAACCTTACCTCTCCAGCCGCTGCTTCCGCCGCCGCCGCCTCACTCGCGCTCCTCTAGACGCGCGCGCGCCCGCGCCGGCCTTCTCTGAATGGCCGGCACGGCCGCGCACACGTCAAGAGTGACGCCCGGGAGGCGCCGACGGGCAAGCTGCTTGTACGTCGCTGTCAATCAGCTTGTCCGTCGGCGCCGATTGGACGGCGCGGCCACGTGGGAGCGGGGAGAGGTGAGTTTTGGGGGCTTTCTGGGGGGTTTCACACAGCGGGGCACCCCCGATCGGGGTGCCCCGGGGAAGTGGACCAATACCCAGGATAGTCAAAATCCTGGGTGTTGGTCCACTTTAAGCTTCTGCGCCACCTATGAAAAAGGTGCAAGCTGTAAATAAGTCTCTATCTGGCATACATTTTGGCGCTAACTGTTGTGCACGGTAAAAAAACCATTCGCACTTTTTAATGGCGCTTCATAAATCAGACTCCCATTGTAACAGGCCAGTAGCAGCCATGGTCTGTCTGTTCTGGGTCACATTTGCTGGGTGTTGAGATATCCTCATTCTCAGAATTCTTTTTTGCAGAACCCTCCAAAGTTCTGTGATGTATTTACAAGGCCAGATGTTGTGCATAAGGTATTCGGTCATTCTCTATTCTCGGTTACACCCATTGTGCTGGCTATAGAGAGCTGAGCACATGACCTATCTCTGAGCTGAATGCGACTCAACTATACTAAATAAAAATGATAAAGGGTGTATTAGACTTTTCAACTCTAACTCTGCAAAAAAACAAGCTGCCCTGAGCTTTAAAGTGGACCAAAACCCAGGATTTTGACTATCCTGGGTTTTGGTCTTTGCCCCTTGGGCACCCAGGTCAGGGGTGCTCCACTGTGGGAAACCCCCCAGGTTTACCCAATCTCACTTACCCATTTGTCAGGAAAAACACAGAAAGCAGAGCAGCATAGTCAGATGACACTTCCTGTCTGCAGGCAGCCTGAGACTCCATGGGCCACCATCTTGGATTTTTAAAGGCTCAGAAAAGTCAGTAGATGCAGGTAGGATGATTTTTAATGTGGGCAATCTGTGTGTACAGGCCGGGGAGAACATACAAGATAGGCTCTTATTCAGGGTGAAGGTTCGGTTTAAGCATATTTATACAGATTTTTAATACTGAACTATTTTGAAATACAGCTCCTTTAAAGTACAGTACTTAATTTTCTTTTTCCCATATGTAATGTCAGAGGCACTCTTTTTGGCTTTGTTGGTCCCTGATGAAGGGGCGTCGAAACTTTGAACACAAGGACCTATGAACAAACACCGGCACAACTTTATTTATGGAATTTATTTATTTGATTTACATTTTCATAATATAAGCAATTTGAAAAAGGAGTGCTGGCTTTCTTGCTAATTTTAGTCTTCCAGACCTTCTTTTATCTTTGTCCAAATTCTATTCTATGGGGATGGTCAGCTTTAAAAGTCTCGGTAAAGTCTCAGTAAAGGCTAAGAAAAAAATAGCACTTGTCCTGTGGGTTGGAATGCGCTCATTTTGGAACTATCTGTTTCAAAGCCAATAATGTACCTCTCTGATCAGGCTCCTGCATACATTTGAGTGGCCACTGCTGGAAGCATATTAGGGATTGATGGTCACATGCTGCGTCCCCTGCTGATCAACTAGGAAGCCTGCTCCCTGGTGACTGGTGGTGGCTGCAAAAGCCATTTGGGATGTTAGGAGACCCACTAAAGGCAACCCATGACCCAGGGTTACAAAGAGTCAGCATGGAGGATGTGGTCACAGTAGAGGAGGAGACCAGCAGCAGCGGGGATGTGCAGCATCATTGGCAGACAGTTGCATGCAGCAGAGACTGGCAGGCGATGGAGCACTGGAGGAGTTGAGAACAGAGCTGCAATGTGAACACAGTGCCTTACATATGCTTTACCCATGCTTCCCATAGACTTCTATGGACTTTGCTGCATTTGCGTTTTGGCGCACTGCAATAGCGTTTGCAGTCAAAATGCTGTTTGCCGTGTGCAAACGCACCATAGTGCATAGATGGAAACTGTCCCGTTCAAGAAAATATGCAGCACTTTCCATGCATTGTGACTGTATTGGAACTCAGCGCAGCAATGCAGGACAAGCAGATATATTATTTATTTTGGGCTGCCTGTAATCTTTATCTTGTACTGTGCCATGGAAGATAATTATAATAATAATGCAGTATGACAATCCTATGATAATTCTGTATCTGAATCAAGAGACAAGAATTTGACTCTTCCCACTTTCTTTTACCCTTCTTCCTTATTCTTACCTACTATAACAATTTTGCTGGACTATAATTGCATGTTTCGTTTAGAAAAAGGTTTTGGGTAACAAACATAGCGGGTTTGCACTGCACCACTTGACCACCCCATATGGTTATCAGCGATCAACGGGGTGTGGGCGGGCGTATGTCATGCCTCATAAACAGTAGTGGACTGGGGCCTAAAATAAGGCCAGGATTACTGCTCTGGCCAACCCATTGCCAGTCCACAAGCTGCTGAGTCCTGGCCCCAATGTGCTTTCCAACACGTAAATTTTTCAGCTGAGGCTATAACATTGCAAGGACAGATCATGGACTATGGACACTGTTAAAGCATTGGTTCTGAAGCTTTAATGTTGTAGGGGCAGATACAGTGCAAGAGTTTATAGTATTGTTGGGTCAGAACTGGTGTCTTGAGCTGTGGTGTCTTGGCTGGCAGGTATGGTGGGGCTGAGTATAGTGAGAGGATCTGGGGGCACAAAGTGCGGTGGGGAGCATTAGAAGAGGAACACATTCCAACACAGGTTCTGCATGAGGTGGGCTGCCTGCTGCAGCAGAGTCATCCCCAAAGCAGTGCGGCCCACCAGGTTCTCCCTTTACTTTCTATTGCCAGTCCACCACCCTGTTCACCAGGCACACAACAGACCCTACTGGTCACCAGCAGAGTGGTGAACATGCCTTCAGTAGCCGCCACAGATGGATGGAAGAAGTATTTTGCAGGAGGATAGGCATTCTAAATCATGATGCCCAGGGAGTAAGCACTAAAGTGTGAATGGGGGGTAAGATTTATTGTCGCATATATACCATTTTCAAATGTGACCATTGTTTTCTATGCCAGTCTCTCATCTATCAGCTAATGAGCACTACAGTTTACTCAAAGGCCCAGTTTTATCTTGTTTCCACGCTCTGCGGCCCTGCCACTATAGCATGAAATGGGGGTTAATACCGAATGAAAGTGTCCCTCCCGCAGGTACAATATCCTGTCAGCTGGAACGGCCACAGCGGACACTACCATAAGTGTGTTTTGTGTTCGCTAATAATTCAGTTAGGGTGGCCTGAAGATTGGATATCCTGTCTTACACACATCTTACCAGGACTGGTAGCTGCCGAACATGGAAGTGATATAAATGGGAAATAGGCTTTAAACCAAATTATCTAAAGATATTTCTTTCCTGCGACTATCAGGGAACATCAAGCTAGAGGTTAATTATCCTGTGAAAGTTTAGTGCAAGCCGGGACATTTTACAAAACAGAAAAAAAAACCACCCTGGCCAGGCTTTCAGCCCTGAAGCAGGTAAAAGTATGTTTTTCATTTGGCCACTAATGCAAAGCAGGTATCCCCTGGGATCCCTATATGGTAACTCTATCCTGGTCTTTCCCTGGTCCTCCCTCCAAATTCTTCCCATTTCCTCTCAGATTAGGGATGCAAGAAGAGGAATGCCATGTTACATCCTCCATCCTCTCTGGCTCTTTCCCTCCTCACTGCTGGACAAACATCCCCTCAGCCTCCTGGAGTGACACCCATAAACTTCAAAGGGGAGGAGATGGGGAGTGGCGGAGTTCGCAGACACATATGTACAAAAAGCACATGGTTATAGAATACATTTGCAGTCACAAGACAATCTTTCTCGCTGGCTTGCCTGAACTCTTATTGGGAATGTTCATTTTATAAGGCAGAAGTGTCAGTCCTGCCCGAGCAAGAAAGTTTGGAGCAGCATCAGCAGCCATCGTGTGAGAAGGAGGGAGTTGTGGGCTCTGGAGTCTGCCAGAGAGTTCCTGCTATCTTTCTCTTGGTTTCTGTGAAATTAGGCTGAAGGCAGAGACCCTCATAAGGGAACCCTCTACCCCTGCTATAGATGACCGCTGCCAGCATGGACATATAGCATCTCCCAGCATCACCAGGCTACAGACAACTGCCAAGGGCCTCTGAGAATCTGCTTGTGGCGTTTAGCACTCTGCCAACATGAAAGGTAAGAGCCCAACCCGTACTAGTTTTTGTTTGATATGTTTTCTGTATTATTTTAATACTTTATATCATTCTGCATCATTTTACACAACAACATTTATTCAGGATTATGCAGATGAACTGACAATCTAAGGGTCTTATGACACTTTTACAAGCACACACACATTTAGGTCATGTAGTCAGACAGCAGCAGTGTTGCTGGACTGGGGGAGGGAACTTGTGATGTGACACAGACATGGAAAGAAGAAACCTCAAGCTCAGGACCATCATACTGCAATGCAATGGTTAGCAATTGACTATAACTTAGAGAGCTCTCTCAAAATAAACAGCCAGTTACAAATCTAATTAAGGGGATAATTTACTAACATTATTAACATGGGTTCAGAGAGATGTGCAGGCAAAACCTTTACACTGATAAGAGAAATACTGCAGAAAGGGCATCCCATTATTAAGTATGCACACATATAAATATATAAACACATTATTATTATTATTACATTACTGAGATGTAAAGCAACACTGTGGTTAGCTTATAGCTGACAAGCTGACAGCTAAACTGTGGACCACAAGATTCTTATATAGCAGATCCAAAGCATAAAAAACACTCCCCAAGGGCATCCCAATGTGAGATTTCTCTCTACTAAGGCCAATAGGATGTCTGAAATGGGTATATTACTCACCCAGTCCATGCTGCTATGCCACACTCATGTCCCTTGTGACTGCCAGTGACCAATTGGATTTGCTGGGCAAGTTCGGGTAGCACCATGCTCAACTTGTGCACACGCACCTGGCAAACCTGAGATGTCACCGGCAAAGATGGCCAGTATTAAAACCTGATTATGGATTGTTAATCTTTACCTTAGCCCCCCTGTCTTGGACATGGCTGCAGAGGCCTTGCATTACCAGGTAGTAGAGAAAGCAAGAAGGGCCCATTCATACTATTAGGATACTATTCTCAGAATGAAGCAGCAACAGCAGAGGGTGATTGATGTGGGACAGCACTGGATCCAGGTAAGTATCTCAATAGTAATCTTTCAGTCTATGAGACAATATACCTGTCAGATTGGAAAGCCATTAAAGTGGAACACCACTGGGGATTTTCACTCTCCATGGCATTATTTCTCTGCGGCAGGGCATCCTAATTTTGGATACCCTGCTTTATGGATACCCATGAATTGCAGCATATACTCACCTTTCCAGAAATCCCACAACGTATGTGTAGGCATGCAACCAGTGAGCGCCTCTACAGAGCAGGGGACCCTAACTTTTTTTTTTTTTTTTTTTTACTGTTTTCTTAAAGTGGACCAACACCCAAGATTTTGACTATCCCAGGATAGTGCTCGGGGGTGCTCCGCTATGTGAAACCCCCCAGATTGCCCGATTCAACTCACCTCACCCCGCTCCTACGGCGCATGCGCAGCCGCTCGTCCAGTCAGCGCGCTCGGAGCGGCTGAGATATGTGCGTCAAAGCGGCATCAAACCACAGCGGCTCCGAGCACACTGGCGGCCGCATCTCGCGCTTCCCTCTAACAGGGAAAAGCACGAGAGGCGGCCTCGGCCCACGCATGCGCCGTTGGACCGGGATTCAGGTAAGGTTTGCGGGCTTCCTGGGGGGTTTCACACAGTGGGGCATCCCAATTTTGGATGCCCCGCCGGGAGGAATTGGATCGGCCCGGGAATCTTATAGAATCCCTGGCCGAGCCTGCTGGGTATTGGTTCACTTTAATATCTCAAGTACCACCAGGGTGGTACATTTGGGTTGTCAGCCAAGTACATGAAACACAATGAAACCCATCAAAATGAATAATTAAATCACATGAATAATATTTAATCATCATCTGAAGCAATTTGAAAGCAAATCAGGTTTGGGTAAAATATAGATGGCAGCAGATTAGTTTGGGGTACAAACCAGTCTACAGCCTCACCACATACCACCCCAGTGGTTTACCTACCACTAGTTGGGAAACACAGATCTAGTCTAGACCATCTTTTTTCTTTAGGTCTGCTTTTGATTTATTTGTTCAGCAAGGCAGCATTACTTTAGAAATCGGTGGTACAGCAGGTTATATTCAATGCTGGCTTGAGCAGGGGAACCTAGGTGGTTCAGTATGGGGTAAGGCTGCAGACTGACCTGTATCCTAACCTAATCTGCTGCCAACTATACTTCACCCAATCCTGATTTGAAGCGATGTAAGCTATTTGTGTAAATGTTTGTGCATATTATGCACCTGGAATGGTTGTTTTCTGCACTCCCAGGAGGCACGTTACATGATTAGAGAATTGAAAGGTGGTACTTGATGAAAAAAAGGATAGGAACCCCTAGAGATGAGCTGTCTGCTTTAAAAGTACTAGATCATGTGATCACATTCTAAAAGTGAGCAACCTTCACTCAATGTGGTCTGTTCTGTGTGTGCCAAAGTGTGTCTTACTTTGTAGATCTTGGTGTACAGTTGCCAATAGCAACAGATTGAAGGTAGTGAAAACTGCTTCCATAAAACACACATTTTCTAATAAAATACTAGATCAGCTCAGCACCTTGAGGGCATCATTTTGGCAAAAAAATTACACTTTCAAAAATGCCATCAAAAGTATTCTTACCCTTTAACGAACCCACTAATGCCCTTATTCATCAAGCGATAGCGCCAGGTAGTGTCTGACGAGCGCCAGGTAGCGGCAGGTAACGGCGACTACCGACTCAAGTACGCCCGGCGGCGGTCACAATGACGCATTTATCAAGCAAAATGAGGCTAGCGCCGGCGAGAGCGACGGCTAGCGCGGCATTCATCATGAAGCCGCCTGGACCGAACAGCGCCGCTGCAAATTCCCTCACAGCGCCAGGTATGAGCTGTCGCTCCCTGGCGATGTCCAATGCATTTCAATGGAGCAATCTATAATTAATCATAATTAATCATAATTAATTGGTAGTTTTTTTTTAATGCCAAAAATTCGGAGACCACTTCTGCAATGTTAGGATTTATTTTTAAGTTAAAAAAAATTAAAAAAAAAATTGTGCAGAATTGATCTAACAGGTCTGAGATTAATGTATTCATATTACAAAATGAGTCTAAAAACATGTATAATGTTACATTCAAAAAATATGGTTGTTTAGGGGTTAAAAACTAGTTAATACCCATCGCCGCCAGCGCTCTGGGGTTTAAACAAGGAATGGACAGCGACAGCACATTCGGAGCGTGATTTGTTAATGAATATGAAGCTAGCCGTTCGCTCTGGCCATTCGTTGTCAGGCGCTCACATACAACGCTGAACCTGTGAAACAGCGACCCCCCAGCCCGTATTCAACATTACCGCACACCGACTGAGTCGCTGTCATCAAGCTAACGCCGGCCAAGCACAGCGAATACTGGCTGGCGCTGAAAAAATCACGCTACAGTCGCTCATCTGGCGCTACCTGGCGCTATTAATGAATCGGCCTCTTAGTCTTTGGCTTTCCGAAACGTCACTCTTTAGAAATAACCTGAATTTGAAAGCTGAGTGCAGGGCTGCGCACAAATGGAGAATAAATAATTTCCATAGTTCATGTTTTTTTTTAAAGCAAGCCTAGTGACCTGTTTAACCACTTGTCACCCTGTTATGAGCAGTATGAGCTAGTGAGGAGGGTCACTCGCCCCTGGCATTGTACGGAGGGGCTTTGTGTTCTCTACGCTCAGCCCTTCACCGTCCCTTTTTCGTGATGTGTTTTCCTGTAGACATCTGGAAGTGGTTACGTGCCAGTGGAGGCAGGGCTGCCTTGTGAAATATATTTGGCATCCATCTATCCAGGATCCACTGACTGGAAAATATTTGTCTTTTTTTTCTTCTTAGAACATGTTTGAGAAGAAGTAGAGGTTACATGTTTACAACATGCTGGTCCAATTAAACCTGGGAGCTGCAGAGCACCCAACCCAGAACAGTTTCCCTGTAGATGAAGGGGACTTAGAGGACATTACAGGAGATTGGGAAGCTTTGCAGAGTTAGTCAAAGCAAGCAAGCAGAGCTGTGTAGTAAATAAAGTAGGATACCGCTTTCATTGCAGCTTTCTGAGTCCCGAGGATATAAAGCTCTTTTATGGGGCTGCATCTGCAAAATAATATATTCCAGATTTTGGACAATAAAGACTTCTGACAGCAACTGGACAGCAATGTTTTAGCAGGGCTATTAACGTAAGTGTGCACTACGAATTCATCTCTAAAGAAATCAATTTATAGGATTGGCTGTATTATTATGTATTTAGTCAAATGCAGTACTAAATGTAACAGGGCACTGGTGCAGACATAAACTGATTAAGAAAAATGTCTGTGCTAGTAAGAAAGTTTAATTTAGTTTTCCTAGCTTTGTTTTTCATTGTAATCTTAGCTATTGCTCCTCCTAGTGGGATAAATCAGACTACAGCTGAACATCTTTGTGGTACAGTGTGGCCTGGATTCATTCCCCGGGGGTTTAACCAGGAGAGGCTCACACAACAAATATATGTAAGAATTGAAACATTTTAAGGCAGGATCTAATTGTACACATAAGTATGCTACAGCTACAGAAATCAGCCAGTGGGGAAGCACAAACTATCAAAAGGGTAGTATAAGGATAATAAGCGTGATTCGAAAGATAAAACCCACAGGACCCCCATAATGAGTAGGGAAGGAGTAGAAGAGGGGACTGGCCTCAATGTAATGAATCTTTCAAATTTTAAGTTGAATGAACACCATTTATCTGTGTTATCAAGGGGTCTTTCTTTCTCCCCCTGCGCGGGTGGGGATGAATTTACTTTATTTAAGGACACAGCACTTTTTCTGAGAAAAGTCCTGTACAGGACAATGTATGAAAGGAATAAGCCTGAAGTGATGGTTCATGGTAGCCCGCCGGCGCAGCAGGAGCAGAGTGACCCTTTGGTTTTTTAATCTGACACTGATTTAGGGGAGGTTAACCCAGTGATGACCATGATGGGGCCAGAAGAGATACCTGATTTAATACCAGACCTGAGTAAATTGCATACTCGCTCAAAAAACTTCCCGCCTCTCAGTTTAAACAAATATGTGGCCCTGTTCCTGCAGCTAGTCCAGCGGGATCTAGCAAAAGAGGAGTGGGCCCCTGTGGTGGGACAAGATAATCTCACAAAATTGGAGCGTGTGGCTCTGAGGGATTTAGAACACATTCGACCTAGTGACAAGGGAGGCAATGTAGTCCTGATGAATGAGGACTATTATGTCAAGGAAATTGAGATGCAGTTGGGCCATACCGATACGTATCGGAAAGTAGAGGGCAATCCTTTCCCTATGATAGTTTGACAAATTGGACTGGGCAAAAGAAGAAAAGATACTCACCCCTAAAGTCTTTGATTTTATGAAAGTGACCGGTTATAATATACCTGTGATGTATACGATTCCGAAGGTCCATAAGTCCCCCTCCACGCCACCGGGAAGGTCCATCGTGTCAGGGAACGGAGGCCCCTTAGAGGGCGTGGCCAGATTTATAGACGAGAATTTGAAACCCTTGGTTAGGGGTTGCCCTCATTTGTGTTGGACAGCAGCGATCTTCTAAAAAAACTCACCAATGTTAAGGTGGACGAAGAACATTTGTTGGCCAGCATTGATGCTGAGAGTTTGTACACTTCGATCCCTCACACGGTGGGCCTCCAGGCAATCAGGGACAGGTCTGCTCCTAGGCCCCAACCTGTCCGCCTTATTCCACAATTCAGCTCTCATTGGGAGAAATTTTGAAATATCCTGCAGACACACTGGCACGTCTTGATGTTGGACCCAGCAGTTGCAAGGAGTGTGGGCCCTAGACCGCTGCTGACAGCCAGAAGGGCAAAAAATATCCGGGACTGCCAGGTGCACAGTGAGTATAAACCGACTTTAGGGGGAGGAGTGAAAAATATCAACAAATTGAATGGGTCATACAAGTGTGGACATTGCCGCATCTGTAAATTTATGATCAAGGCGACAACAGTTCTGGGACCAAAGAGTAAAACTCCAATACCCATAAAAGGATTCATCAATTGCTCGACTACATTTGTTGTCTACTTACTTATTTGTCCATGTGACAAAAAATACGTGGGGAAAACAAAAAGAGAATTAAGGTGAACATGTCCGAGATATTATCAAGAAGAATGAAAAGAGCCCAGTAGCGGAACACTTTAAAACTCACCATCATAGTGAACCAAAAGGCCTTCAAGCATGCGGTATCTATAGACTGCAGATGGAAGGGAGAAGAGGTTTCCATGACTTAAGGCTGTTGCAACAGGAGGCACGGCTTATTTTCGAATTGGGTACTATGACCCCATTGGGCCTTAACACCGATATGGGCCTCAATGCCTTTCTGTGAAAGCAGATTGGTCCCTCCTCTCTCTCTTTCCATATGATGTCATATAATGGCTGATAGAAAACTGTGCAGTGTATAGATATCCCCTTAGGGTGTGGGTGTGTATATATATATCCCTTTAAGAATCCCCGCAAAAAATGCCTGTGACATGATGACTGAAGAAACTATGTGGAATAGGGATATTCCCTCTTTGTGTACATATATTTCCTCTTTAGAATAAATCTCCTGAAAAGGTCTATAGGATGATCAATGGAAACAATGCAGTATGTAGATATTGCTTTTGGCTTTTTGATATACATCTTTTTAAAATCCCCTTAGAATGGCCTGGTATACTAATGAAGAAACAACTGTGCAGTATACAGATGTTCCTCCTTGTATATATCCCTTTAGGAATCTCCTCAAAAAGGCCTGCTATAGGTTGGCAAAAACGTTTATGTAAAAACCTCTGTAACAATCTTTGTAAAAACCCCCTTGGAATGGTCTGGTATATGATGATGAAATAATCATGTAGTGTATTGATATTCCTGTACATACCTCTTAAGAAAAATTCCCTCAAAAGGTTTGCTGTAGGGTGGCAAAAAAGTGTGTAGCATATAGAGACCTCCGTGTATATACCCCATGTGTAGCATATAGGGATTTCTGTGTACATACCCCTTTTAAAGTGGTTCCTTTTACAACTGTAGTATAACGCCTATATTTGCTACACTTCCCCCTACATCAGTGGCTTTGGTATGTTGTGAGGATGGAAGTATATGTCTTGGAGGTATGGATGGTGATGGTCTGCTGAATGGAAAGAAAGCAAGGCGTAAGTGACAAGAACATGTAATAAAAACAAGTAATACGCATGAATGTAACGTGCAAGTTAAAATGATGCATGACGAAGCATGTGATTACACTGTCTCAATGTCTGCACCAAAGTGTTAGCAGGGGTCCCCCCTAAGAAACACACCAGATTTCGCTGGTAAATGATACCATTAATAATGACACTTGGATAAATAGAATAGCGAGCCTTCGCTCCCATGGAGGGAGTGGTGTCACGATTTGTATAACAACCAATCGGTGAATGTGCTGTGACGAGGAAGGATGCGTTCATCTGTGGATTGTGGACAAAAGGAGAAGGCGGAGCTACATATATTTATACTTAAGCAAATGCGGCCGCCCCCCACCCTGATGAAGCCCCGGTGGGATGGGGCGAAACGATCGCGGGTGACGTGCTGCCTGGCCACGCCCCCTCCGGCTCGTCTCCTACTGCAGCCTGTGCTTGAGAACTTACAGCTCCGTATGTGAAGATCCCGAAGTGAGGAGGCACGTTGTGTTGGCCCAGGACGGAAACTGCTTACATCTGCCACAGACTGGGAGAGGTATATAGCGGTCGAGTAGCGGTGCAGCGCGGTATATGTGGGCGTTATACAGTCAAGCCGCTCACACGATTACCTATTGTGAATTTATTGCTCTATTAACCCTGTTGGTGATGTAGCCCGCTCTTCACAGGCCCTGTGACGGCACCCGCTGCTTCAAATTTGCACTGGAACTTAGTTCTCAGTCTAAGAGAAGACTTAGGCCCTTATTTATGAAGGAATAGCGACTGGTGAGCGACCGGTAATGACGGGCACCGCCATGAGAACGCCGGCTCCCCACCACAATCACACATTTATCAAACCGATCCTGCTTAGCGACTGAGATAACGCCAGATAGCGACTCATTCATCATTATTCCAGCCTCAGCCCACAGCGCCAGCGTCCGACCTTGAACAGCGACAGGTATGACCTCTCGCTACCTGGCGCTCTCCAATGCATTTCAATGGAACAATCTTTAAATATTCATAACTAATTGTTATTAATGTTTTTTTTTTTTTTTTTTTTTTTTTAAATGTGAAAAATTCTGTGACCACTTCTGCCATGTTAGATAATTTTTTTAAGGTAAAAAAAAAAAAAAAAATTGTGCAGAATTGATATTACAGGTCTGATATTATTGTATTCATATTACTAAATTCTTTAAAATTTTTTTTTTTTTTTTGGTTTCCAAAAATATGGTGGTTTGGGGGTTAAAAAACTACTTTTAACCCATCGCCGCCAGCGCTCTGGGGTTTAAACATGCATTTCACAGAACGAGAATTTTTTGAGCGTGATTTTTTGATGAATATGGTGGGAGCCGGTCGCTCTGACCAGTCGCTATCATGCGCACCCATACATCGCGGAACCTGTCAAATAGCGACTCGTCACCCCGTATTCAACATTACTGCACACCGACTCAGTCGCTATCAACAACCGAACAATGGCCAAGCACAGCGACTACTAGCGGGCGCTGTGAAAATACTGCTACAGTCGCTCAACTGTCGCTACATGTCGCTATTAATGAATCGGCCTCCCCGTTTAGTCTCCGTTTGAATGCTGGCCAGCAGGTGTGATTGGGAGAGGTGCGGAGGGGAGCGTGGTGACCTGGTGTGTCTGAGAGGCCCCTGTGTCTTTTAATTATGGCTTGAGCCGTTTTTATATTTTTTGTGACTATGTTATTGCGTGCCATTTATATTACCCTAATAAATTTTCTAGTCTTTTGGCAATTTGGCCACTTTGTCCTTGGTGCCTGCCTCACAATTGACCAGTGGGGTCTGTGTAATTGTAGTATAAGAATAATAAGGATTCATATTAAAGTGGAACTAAAATGAAACATCAAAGAAGAGCTAAAAAGCGAGATATTGATTGTTTCTTCTGCCCATTTGAAACAGGCTACTGGTGTTTTATCTGGTGAAGGGCTTTGAATATTGTGATATGAAGACGGAGAAAAGTTGTTCAAGTTTGAAATTTAAAAAAAAAAATTCTTTATAAGATAAAGTCTAGTGTAAAACTTTTTAATAAATATTTCCTACGTTGAATTATGTGTATACAATTATAGGGGAATATGACCATATGCTCCATTCAGTTGTTTATTGTATATATTTATCGGGGTAGTTTAAGGATGTCTAGATCATCAAAAGAATGTGTCTTAATGGGAATTACATTTTGGCTGCTTTAAGCCAAACAGTACAGGTAGTACACCATCATTCATCATTTGTATCATTTTCTGGACTTCAGACAACCAAGTGTGATTTTAACCATTTTAGATCAAGTAGGGGTGGTGTGGGAGAGGGGGGAATCCTCAATGGTAATGCCCCCATGCAGCCATCCAAGATAATCTCACCTGCTCCTTGTTATTTCGGTAAAATTTGGCCATGTGATTGGCTGTTGTTATGTGGTCCACGCTGCTTTTAGTTAGATGCCTATAGAGTCCAGACTACGTAATCCCCAGGGGGGTTGATTTTACCGCTTGAATGAGGAGAAGATAAGAAAATCTCTGGCTGGAGGCTGTGTATGCGTGAGGAAGCAGAACAAATCAGGATACCCTTGCACAGTTATGAACTATGCTTTAAATGGGTGTTGGATTGCTTTAAATCTCCAATAGTAAAGCAATGCCTCCCATTAGACTTAAAGAGGAAGTAAAGTCACAAACAACTCCATCCCCGCAGCATAGGGACATTCCAATTCAGGATGCCCCGCTGAGTTTTCCCTTGTCACAAACCTGGGACAGGGCACCCCTGTACTTACCGTTTCCACATTCCATTGGTAAATATACAGATGTTTTTGATTCGACTAACTAAATGCTTAAACTGCACAAACCCCCTTCCTAGGGATTCTCATTTGTCAGGTGTTCCCAATCTTGAGCACCTTATATAAAACCCAGACAGTTTGCCAGCCTCCCTATGCTCTGCCCACCCTGCACCTAAATCTTTGGCTGTTTCACACACAGAACATCCCAAATCAGGATGCCAGGGTAAGGGGGGAATTGTTTGCCCGTGGGTTCTTTTGACGATTGTCCTATAGATGCTATGGCTCTGGGTACAGTGGGCTTTGGTCTGCCAATGGCAGTAAAAAAAAACGTAATTTTAAAAAAGGTAAAAGAAAAACACTAGCCCCCTTCCCCAATTTCCCGGTTAAAGCGGACCTTCACCCTGAATAAGAGTCTATCTTATATGTTTCCCCCACCCACAGATTGCTCACATTATCCTACCTGCATCTACTGCTTGTTTTGAGCCTTTAAACATCCAAGATGGCGGCTCATGGAGTATCAGGCAGCCTGCAAACAGGAAGTGTCTTCTGACTGTGCTGCTCTGCATTCTGGGATTGCTGTCCTTTCCCTGACCCCAGCTCTGCTCTGTCTATGCAAAGCTCAGCTATAACCCCGCCCCTGTACTTTATCCCATTCTCCTCTCCTCAGTATACAATGCTTTTGAGGCAAGATGGCGGCGCCCATAACTTGGAGTCCAGAACAGAGTTGCAGCCCGGTGGGGGAAAGAATAATAAATAAGGGACTAAAAACTTAAAATATATTAATTTTAGATGCTGGGGAATAGTTTTTTAATGATTTGAGCTTTTCATTAAATCATGCTGAAGGTCCGGTTTAACAGTTAACTCAAGTAACAAGTACCCCTGTTGGTGGTCAAGTGTTGCAGAGTGTGAGTGCTGGTGTAGAGGAGTCATAATCCAGATAGACATTAGTGGTATAACAGGAACTTGCTTTACTGGAACATAAATGCAGTGTCACCTTACATGGTGGCTAAAACACAGACAAAAAGAAGGAAGTACCAGTCATAGAGATTACAACTTGATATACAGGAAATAACAACACAGCAGTAAAATACATAGAAACTCTATAGCTGAGCATTGGTCACACAGCGCCATCTAGTGTCATAATCTGTCATAGCTGTAAACTGCAGTAAATCTAGCGAAAGGCAATAATCACATTCAAAGGTAAGCTGAACTATTATATCTCCAACACTTCTGCCCTTCCTTCTATCTAGCCCATGGATTTTAGTCAGAAAAAGTAGATTCCTCAGGAACCCTTTCATTTTCAGTTGGTCACAGTTTCATTTAAATGAGAATCTATGCGTGTAATCAAGATAAATAAGTGCTGACTAGCACAAAATATGATGTTTCTATGCTAGGAGCACATGTCTCATATCCCTTTAACAACCGTTGCATTTCTGTGAAACCTCTAGGTAAATACCTCCTGAATATAGCTTTGCTATAGCTTTTTGACATGCCTCATATTTCTGCATTTATGTCCCACACAGATATCAGCAATATGTTATGACCTTAGTTTTTGTTTTTAATACAACTATACTTTACTTCAGGTTTTATAAGTCAATTAAATCTAGCAATAGATGTGAGAGGTCAGTAAAGTTAAACCAGACCAACAAAAAATAGATAAAGGAAAACGAACAACCCAGATATGAGATACAAAAAATAATACAGTGATTTAATAGGTGAGTACCCAATACATAAGGTAATATACATCCACACAACCTTGTGTCTATATACAATAGAGTGAATAAGTCTCACAATTGACCGCTAGGTGGCGCTTGGTTAAGATGCAGTACTCAATGGTCATGTATACATAGGCAAGACGTAAGTCTGTATAAATCAGTATGACTTCAGCAGGTATAATGAAGCATGTACAGCTTAGAGGAGAATATATATACATCTGGAACCCGTACTACTAACACAGGCATTTCATATAAAAAAACAGGGAAAGTAGAAAAAAACAAGCATCGCCAGGTGGAAGTAACCCCTCAACGTTTCGGCTGTTTAGGCCTTTTTCAAGAAGGGAGTGCTCCCTTCTTGAAAAAGGCCTACACCTATTAAATCACTGTACTATTTTTTGCATCTCATATCTGGGTTGTTCATTTTCCTTTATCCATTTTTTGTGGTTATTGACTAACTGTGTGGTAGAACACAGTCTGGGAAGACAGAACGCCATTCCTATATTTTGCTCAAATCTCTCTCCAGATCATAGTGTTTGGTGTACTTACCATAACCATAAGAAAATTTTTGGTTAAACCAGACCAACACCCTCACAAGAAACAGTGGTCATATGCATTCCTTCCCAGGACAACTCAGATTGCTGCACATAAAAATGGGAAAGGAAGCTCCAAAATGTCTGCTACCTGGAGAAAATCTGCCAGGTGGTGTTTATTTATTTATAACCCCCTGTCCTGCCTCAGCACCAGGGTTATAAGTGTAGTTCTGCTTTTAGAAGTATTCTCTTGGGCTCAATTGGTTTCCTGTTGGTTAAAAAGATATTATGGATTGCAAGGTATGTTTTAACTGTGGAGGTATTTTATAGATTGAGGAGGTATTTAGATTAATTAGATCACAGGTATCAAATGAGCAATAGGCCCAGGCCTGTTGCTTGTTTGACACCTGTGATCTAATTGCGTATCTCAAGACGCACAGGTGGAGTAATTAGTGCTTATATAGGGCTATAGAGACATCCACAAAACATGACCTGCTACTGCCCCCTCAGTAGTGAGTTTGACTTCCCTGAACTAGATGATCAGAGTATTTCTTGTGGAGAGCTAGCAGGGAGATCAGCCTAGGTGCCAAGGCCTTGGTGTTTTCTACAGATGGGTCAGGAGTACTGTTAGTGGGGCCGGCTATATGTCAGGTCCTCCATGCCCCAGTCTGGGCTCAGTCATAGACTGGGGGCACTGCTTGCTAAAGAAGAGACACAGCATAGCACATAACAATGTGGCAAAACAATTAGCCAGCTCACCAGTTTAGTGTGCGCACGGACAGGGGAGATCCTGACCACAGACTCCTCCAATGTGAACAATCCAAGCCAAAAGTACAGTCCAGCGTATCCATAAAATATAGCTTTTAATCTGATTCCCATAAAACAGCTTGTATTCAAAGACGTGAAGATGGGCCGAGCCCCGAAAACAGCAACAAATTGTGACGCGTTTCAGGCCCGGGTGGGCCCTTAGTCATACAATCTTGTGGAGCGAGCAGGTTCTACTTAAATAGGGAATTATTAAGTGAATACACTTACCTCCCGCCCGAGAAACACCTGGTGTCCTGCGCCGTACAGCGTTCCGGAAGAAAGAACCAGCATGTCATTTCTCTCATTGGAGGAGCGGCAGCCAATAGAATGCCACAAGCCGGTCAGCGTCAAATGACGCCCCAGGTACGTGTAGTGGAAACGTACTATGCGTAGGACACCGACCCAGCCGCTCTCAACGCCACCATAAGGAGCGCCGGCTGGACCGTAGCCACTACGCAAACTACGTAGCCTTAGCGCAAACATCACAGGGCATTAAAGTTAAGCTTCACACTGGAGAACCCTACGTAGATAGCGCAGGTCATTAAAGCTAAAAGCCCCTTTTACAGCGGTGTTCGTCTCCACACATAACAAAGTGATAACAGGTGGGCAAAGCCATACCTCTGTAATTAAAACTATTTTATAGGGAAACCGCCCACACCGCTGCCTCCGGAGGGAAACTTATATGGCCAGGATATACCAAAATTGCAAATACTATTTAAAAGGCAAATACAACGAAAATAAATAATGCAGGGCACTATATAGGGATGTCAATGGAAAACCTCCAGACGCCACAATTTCACACAATCTATGCAATTTATAAACTTATGAGCCTGTCCCCTTAAAGTTTACCAAAACCCATATCCCCATATCTCCGCCTCCTTCTATTGACAATAGCGATCACCATAAAATACTACTGATGAAGAGGCCGGGTAAGGAAAACCCAGCTATGGGTCAGAAACCATAGTTACTGCTTGCCTACAGTGAAGGTAAACCTAACCCTAAGGTGGACCTAAATATGTGTGAAACTCAACCATATATTTAAATTCTGATTATATCTAATTAAATTCTGATTGTGTCTAACTGAATGACCGCCTGGCCCTATACTCCAATCTATTGCCCTAAGCCAGGCAGTATAGCCCAAGAAGGTGTAAAAGGGGCAACAGGAGGGAAATTTTATTGGCTAAAAAGAAGGCAAAACCTCCCCTTGTCTGCTCGCTCCACAAAATTACAGTGCTTAAAATAAATTAAAACAATTTTCTCAATGAGAAGTTAATTAAGAGCACTAACTGTCTCCCTGATACATTGAAATTTAGGTTAAATACCAAATGAATAGATTAAATAACCACAATTGCAGGAATTAATCTGTAAAGAGAGAAAGGTCCATTCTGTCATTAAGTCCCTCAGGGGTACGTGTTGCCAATCTTAGGATCCATCTCACTTCGGCACGCAGTAATTTTCTATGGAGGTCTCCTCCCCTGATATTATTCTGTATTTTCTCTAGCACTGCTACGGTCAGAGTAGAAGAATTCCCTTCATGACATTTTTGACAATGCCTTGCAACATTTGATTTTGGTAACATTCCTTTACACTGGTATATATGCTCCAGAAATCTTGACTTTAATTTCCGTGTGGTACATCCCACATACTGGAGCTTGCACCACTGACAGGTCACCAGGTAGACCACCATCCTCGAATTGCAGTTGTAAAAGCCAGAGCTTGTATAGCTTTTCCCCGTGGACAATGATTCAAACCCTTTGGATTTGCACATGAATTTACAGCATGCACAGCGTGGTTGGCCACATGCATATGATCCCTTACATTCCAACCACGTGGGCGACTTCGTTTCTTCTTTCCGTAATAATGATGGTGAAAGTCTACTGGCTATAGTTGGAGCCCGTTTCGCTACCACCCGTACTCCACACTGTTCTATTATTGGCTGTAAGTCCGGATCATATTTCAGAATAGCCAAATTTGAGTTGACGATTTTTTTGATTAAATTAAATTGTTTGCAGAATTTTGTGACCATAGTCAGGGGTCTGGGCCTATGTGGGCCTTCAT
Organism: Gastrophryne carolinensis; assembly: GCA_027917425.1. Taxonomy (NCBI): domain Eukaryota; kingdom Metazoa; phylum Chordata; class Amphibia; order Anura; family Microhylidae; genus Gastrophryne; species Gastrophryne carolinensis. Next base: position 321,969,777 of record CM051239.1, read on the forward strand.
TCCTCTTAGGATTGAAGAGCAATCCTTCCCTTTGTAGGGACATCGCCTTCTCTTTGGCCTGATCGATGATATTATGACTGTAACCTCTTTGTAACAGCCGTGACTGTATTAGATCGAACTCTTTTTCTTTTGATTCAACTGTGCTGCAATTCCTGACAGCTCGCAAAAATTCCCCATAGGGGATTGCTCTTTTAGTGTGCTGTGGGTGGCAGCTTGTAGCATGTAATGTCGAGTTACCCGAAGTTGCTTTCCTAAATGTTCTCGTATCAATGTTTTTGCCCATCTTCACGTCTTTGAATACAAGCTGTTTTATGGGAATCAGATTAAAAGCTATATTTTATGGATACGCTGGACTGTACTTTTGGCTTGGACATAACAATGTGGGACAGCAGCAGCACCATAGGATGGATGAGAAGGGGGTAGAATTTTTTTCTTTCCTGCACTGAGAGCTTTTTCGCCTACAAACTGCCCTGGATCCGACAGACTAAAGAAAAAAATGTTGAGCTGACGGTGATTTTTTGGTGGTTAATTGGGTCAGTGATGTAGAGAGCCAAAACCTTTAACAGAGTAGTAGTCGGCTCCCCTATTTGTAATTAATCACACTGCACAACATGATTATACAGTACCCATGCCTAGCGGACACCCTCTCCCCTCGCACTCACTACATATATACACGGTATGTCACTATAAGAAAGACCTAAGCCCTAATTTACAGGAGAGATGATTGACACAAAGGAAACAGCAATAACAGAAATGATCCTTCAAGACAAGTCAAGATACACCCCCTGTTTTTTCGATTTAACTAATATGTTAATAATTTTATTTAGTAAAATGTTGGTGGACTGGCCTATTCTTATAACATTTCATACAGGTATGTTTTACAGACCTAAACCGGACCTTCAGCATGATTTAATGAAAAGCCCAAACCCTTAAAAAACGATTCCTCTGCATCTATAATTAAAATATTTTAAGTTTTTAGTCTCTCACTTACTATTCTTTCCCCCACTGGGCTGCGTCTCTGTTTAGGACTCTAGAATATGGGTGCCGCCATCTTGACTCAGAAGCATCACATACTGAGGAGAGGAGAGCTGGATAAAGTACAGGGGTGCGGGTTATAGCTGTGGTGAGCTGGGGTCAGGGAAAGGACAGCAATCCCAGAATGCAGAGCGACACAGTCAGAAGACACTTCCTGTTTGCAGGCTGCCTGATACTCCATGAGCCGCCATCTTGGATGTTTAAAGGCTCATAACATGCAGTAGATGCAGGTAGGATGATTTTTAATGTGAGCAATCCGTATGTACAGGGTGTGGGAAACATATAATATATGCTCTTATTTAGGGTGAAGGTGCGGTTTAAGTCTAATTTATTTAGGCTTGTAACACTGGTATATGACCATGAAATGGTTTAATGCTTTATCCTGTAGATATGTGTAGATTGTGCAGTAAAAGTGGGTTTAACCTCTGAAATGCTAGAGAAGAGCACCCATTTCAAAATTAAAATATATTGTCATATGGTGAAAAATATCCTATAGCATTTTGTTTGTAGAAGACAAACCACATTGTTATCAAAGCAAGCCCAGTTTGGATAGTGTTACACTGTATATACATCGCTATGGCTCACACCACATTGATACTTGAGTACTTCCTATGCACTTGCCAAAACAGCTCTCAGCAGAGTCATAACCAAGGTATCTTTCCAGACCTCAACTCAAGTGAACTAAAGGTGACTAAACACATTTCAGACCCAGTTAACCTGCAAATCGCTGGCTTGAGTCACTTTTGGCAACATTCCGATGTAAAGTTTTAGTCTTTTTTTACAGAGGTATTTTTGAGGTGAAAAGTTTCTGCTTTCCTTTGTAAAATAACAAAAAATGTTCTTCCTAAAATATCAAATATGTAACTTCTGAACAACCAGAAATACTTGGTGTATGCAGCTACCTGATATGTGTTTTTCTTTCATGATTGAACGGGAGTTCAGCTATTAGGGTTAGTGGAATGAAGGAATGAGACTTTCTGCACATATGTCAGATTTCCAACAAGTTGTCTATCTGATTTTCTAGAATACCTAGACATATCTTCTTAGAAAAGTAAAGACTGTATATGGTGGATATGGGGGTTATTCTGGTGGCTTCATATAAATGAAGCAGATGGTAGGCCAGGCCAGGTTGAATTTTTAGAGAACGATTGTTTGATTACTTCTTTGCCTGGATGCTCCATCTGATAATGAGTGTTATCTAGCAGTATATAGGTAGGCTAGATGCAAAAAAGTTAAAAGAGAAAGTCTACATGTTTGGGGACCTGTGCCATCAGCTGTGGAGATTGCTGGCCCCTCCAAACTACCCATGTAGGGTTGTATTGGTCACTCATTGGTCACTTAGTCAATTTCATTGAATGCAATCGTTCAAAACAAGCCAGCCTCCTCTACTCAGACTACCTAACAATGGCAGCACCCCATCTTTCAATTTTTGGAATTTTTTGGTGGATACGTTTTAGGGCTTAACACTATCTACCTCTCTTCTCTTCCTCTTCTCTAGTTCTGTAGCCCATCATGTGAACTCCCAGGTTGCAGTAATAGATGCTAAAGAGGAGATATTTAATAAGCTTGGCTTCAAGGACCTAACAATCAGGATTTTTCAAGAAGAAAAAAATGTATTACATGACTGGACTGGATATTTTCCTTGGGTTTGGTGCTGTAAAACATATTGGTCTTAAAGTGGACCAAAACCCAAGATTTTGACTATGCCTGGTTTTGGTCCTTGCCCCCAGGGCACCCCGATCCAGGGTGCTCTGCTGTCTGAAACCCCCCAGATCGCCCAGTCTAACTCACCTTTCCCTAAGGCACATGCAGGGCCTCAGCCTGCCCAGATCCGCTCACGTAAATTCATCTAGGCTCATCTAAGGCTCCACACCAGCCGAGCCTAGCTGAGCGGAGCCGAGCATGACAGCACCCACATCCTCGCTACCCTCTAACAGGGAGCGTGCCTGTGCCGCCAATTCACAAATGCCTGGTGTGGGCGCGGGCTCGCACCCTGCTAAACGTATAGCAGACGGCGGCCGCTGCTCGCTCATGCACCTTGGATCAGATTAGAAGGTGAGTTTACCAGGCGACCTGGGGGGTTTCCCACATCGGGAGATTCTAAATCTGCATGCCCCAGGGGGAGAGAATGAAGCGGTCCTGTGTTAGCATACCTTACTGGGCCACCTTGTGCAGATGGAACTGTGGGGGCAGAAGGCTTCTCTGTTGCAGTGAATGTAGCTTTGCCCTCCAATCACTGACGGCAGGCAGAGGGGTGGGACAAACAGGTGTATGGCTTCCCAAAGCATCAATGTGCAATCTGTTGGACTTGTTCTCCAATATGTCTTACAGTGCTGGACCCAGAGGCTCTTTCCTGCATAACACATTAGGCACCAGACTCTTTTAGGTAAATAGAACAAGTGGGACCATATAGGGAAACAATATAAAGGGGTGAAGAAAGTGGTGACTGCTACATAAAGCAAGTGCTAAGAATTTTTTCCACAGTGCAGGGCCTTGATTTGCAGTAATATAATAATTACTGTATGTAAATTAAATCTATTCGGCCTAATGGCTTCATGAGTAGCTTGACCTCTTTTAAGTAGTCAAGGAGATTCTAAGAAGCCACATTCCAATAAATCAGAAAATAATTCACTATAACAGTTGAAACAAATAGGCTGAAGAAAATGGAACTGGGGGAATATTGTGCAATTACTTTGTGATTTACAGTTCACGTGTGAAGCCAAAACTCTGGGAAATATCTTTCCTAGTATTGTCAATATAACCTCCTTTATTACATCCTATTAAGGACCACACAAATAGGAAACAGAGGAAACTGTCCCTAGATAAGCAATAAAAGCTACATCATCAGTTGCTAATCAATAGATAATTGTAGTCACATTGCTAATTGAACTTGTTTCTTGGAACAGCCATGTTTTGAATTGATACACTGAAAAACAACTGGAACAAAGGCTTAAAGTGATCCAACACTAATTTTTAACAAAATAGATGTTGGTTGCCACTGTACTAAGCTTGGGGGCATCCTAATTGCTGCAAAGTTTGTTTTCCCTTACTTGCCCTATCTTCCCTTGGCTAAACTAAGCCCTGCTACTGGCAATGGGCGTGCACATGGTTTGGACTCCTTTTGGCCTTCTGAATCATGGAGGTGGACTCCAGATCATGTGACAACCAGCAGCAATCACAGGACATGGTTTCGTCAAAAGAGCGTGATGAAGGTTACGGAAAACTGGCTTTACATCTGGGGGGCAGGGGGCGGGCAAAGGCAATCTGGATGCCCCTGCACTTAGTACAGTTATAAACGGGTGTTGAATCACTTCAAACATTTAAAGTGGACCAAAACCCAAATTCCTGAATTCCTCCCCACATGAGTATTACCTTTTGTCAATTTTTAGTGGTCATGCTTCACTCTAATCCTAGATAATGGCATTTGTTTTTGCTGTAAAGCTCCGCCTCCTCCATTCACTGCCATTGTTGTGTGTGGCCACACCTATGCAATGACTGATTTCCTGCCATCTCACAGAGAAGACCAGCAAGAACATTAGTGTTCCAGGATGATTCAAAAAGCGAAAATATTAATTTCTAGTTCTACAGTATCACCAGCGGCTTTGACCAAATGTTATTCACAAGTTCTGTGGGTTTTGGTCCACTTTAAGGGGCAATCATGGCCTAGTGGTTAAAGTGGACCAAAACCCACCCTGGAGTCTATGAAACTTCAGGGCAGACATACTCCCTTTCCCTGGGGCATCCTGAACTTGGTTTCCCCACTGTGTAAAACCCCCCAGGTTGCCCGAGATTCTTACCTTTCCCCAATGCTGGGCCAGCACCAGCATCACGCGTATCCCTGCTTTAGATACATTATATGTCACACACTACACAAAAAATAACACCATAGCAGACAGACTATCATCAACTTCGCAATCAAGGTAGGTTTAAATTGGGTTGGTGATTCTGAGGAAATAGCTCTGGCTTTGGATAAATTGATCTCTACATAGTTGGTTCATCAGTAAGATAGCAGAAAATGTAGAAGCCGATAAGATGATGACTTCCATGTGCCGAAAACTGCACTAGACATTCTTTTGCATCTGTAATAAAACGATGAACAGAAACAGTACTCTGGCTCAACCAGGAGGTTACCAGCTCAGCTGTTTAAAGTGGAAGATATGTTAGGAAAATAAACGTGCTGCCAGTGATGTCCTACTTTAAAAGCATTAGTTGCATGGCTGTCATACTGCTCCTTTACAATCTCTAAGTCATGGCCAAGGTAGCGAAGGCAGGAAAAGTCAGAAGAATTGATCTGCACAACTGCAGGTAAAGGAGCCAAATGAGAGCCTACTAAAAAGCACTGCAAGGGCAGCCTCAGGGCTGCTTCTGCATTTACAGTCCTTGTACCTTCAACGTCCCTCTGAAATGTATTTTAATGTAAGAAATTATGCAATTGCCCCCCCCCCCCCACACCTTCAATTCCATGAGACAGTGTTGTGCTCTATGGGGCTCTGTGTTCATAAAGGTAAAACAACATTTCTGATTTAATATACGGTGTATGTTTTAAAGGGGTTTTCCAGGCTAAGTGTAAAAACTTATTACAGTTTGCTAACCTGAAATGCATAAGATCCCGATTCTGAATAGGATGTAGTCCCTTTCCTGTAGCCCAGACCTAGGATTTTATTTGTTCATGACCACCTTTTATTTAGCATTGAGTCGTGGGCCTCTTGCATCAAACACATTGATGCTTTTGTGTGCTAATTCCTGTTTTGCTTGTCTGTGTTGTCCCTGCTTCTTTGTATAAGTCCACCTTTCAGTGCTAAATAAAGGTGGTCATGAAAAAAATGAAACCCTGGGGCTGGCCTACAGAAAAAGGACTGCAATACAACAAACAACTTTATACAGCAGCTTACCAGGATACATTTTCTACATTAGGTAAGCAAACAATGATTTGTTTGTATTCATAGCCTAGACAATCCATTGAAGGTGATCCATGTATTACTGTTCTGACGAAAAACATGTTGATACACATTAATTTGAATTTCTGACCTGCCCAGGGGCGTAAAATGAGAGGTGCAGGAGGTTCAACCACACTGTCGCCCAGAAGGTCAGGGGGTCCTATCATTGTTGCTCCTTCGCCTTATTTATATTTGTGGTCACTTGGAATAATTTAGAAAAAATGAGCAGATTATTTCTGTTTTAGTCATTAGTTGTCTAGCTGCATCCAACTAAGTTAAAAGACAGAAAAAAAGTTTACTGTATGAGCCATGAAAGGGCCCCATTTGATGTTTACACCAGGGCCCCGTCACATTTAGTTACGACAGTGGACCTTTCCTTACTTTAAGCATAGCTAAATAATTTCCAGATTTAGGATAACCCTCCTGTTGAAACTAGCAAGACCAAACTTGGACAGAATTACTTTTAGATCCAGGCTCCTGGGTACCTCACAAGCCTCATGTCTCACTGTTGACAGCCAATGGGGTTTATTGGGCTCATGTTCACAACTCGCACATACCTACCCAGCAAATCTTATTGTTCACAGGCAGAAAAAGGGACTTGTGGGTTACTGCATCCCAGAACATAGTAAAGTCAGTATCGGTGCCCAATAATAGACTCAGGGGTATATGTGGCAGTATAGACAAAACTAAAGTCTTTTCTGACTATATGTCTGCTTTCACTAAACCAGAGCTCTCAGTTTTCCCTGTTGTAACATAATATTTTGGCCAAGGTAGCGAAGACAGGAAAAGGCATTTGGCATTTGCGCATCACCCCCAGCAGCCCAAGAGCTGGCAGCCTTATACTTACCACTTCCATGTCGCCAGCTGCCCATGTGACCAGCAGCTGCCTAATGGTTCATCCACCGCATTTACACATTATAGTGCACCCATTGGCACTGCAATGCTGATTGTATCATGTGGAATAGGGAAGTATGGGGCTGCTGGGTCTTGCGTTGCCAGGTAGGGATGCACAACAGGGCATCCCAAATGGGCTGCCACATCGGGGGGACCACCAGTCAGTTAGGGCTTTGAGGTTTCCTGCTAATAAGTCTAAGATTATTACTAGCCTTTCCCACACAGCAATACAACCACTGTCTAGCATCAGGCTCCACTCCAACCAGAGTCCTAATACAGAAAACACTGTTGCTATGCTGACTAATATCCAGCTTGGAGCCCGTCACAAATCATTCCCCTATTACCATAATTATGAGTCACAAATGCTTTCTCTTTATTGACATCCCCCAAGGAATGAGTGTAACAAAAAAGTGACATCACTCGATTTTTCTTTCAAATACAAATAAAATAACATATCAAATTTCCCATGTGTTGTATTTGAGGGCTTTGAGCTGAGTTACATATATGGCCAAGCTTGTTGCCTACAGCCTGGTGGTTTTGAAATAAGGAAATACATCTTTTGGGTTCTGGATGGTCTTAATTCCATTTGTCTGTTTAGAATCACTTGATGTTGTTTAAACTTAGTGCTGTCCGGTTTAAATAATATTTCATGACAACTGCACAACTATCTTCACTGGGTCGAGTCAGAGCCTAGGAGAGAAAACTGCAATTGTCTACCAGGTGTAAATTTGAATCAGCCCCAAGATAGACAATGAAAGTGAATGGCAATTTTCTCTCCTAAAAAGAAGTGAGTTTTCTCTCCAGGCTCTGAATTGACCCCCACATCTATGGTAAAGGGTCAGAAACATGGTTGTTACAATTAACTAATGTGTTAGATCCGTGTATAGCACACCAGAATATTCTTTCAAACAATTGCTCCTTTTATTAGATCTTTTTTGTGATTAAACAACATTTCGAATATGCAATATCCGCTAGGACCAGATACAATGGATCAAAATATCATTTATTTATTATATAAAAAGCTTTGTAGAAAAAGTTGCACCAAGATGTTGGCTAGATAAGTTAATAGGCGGACAAAGAATTCATATTTTGTTTCTATTGTTTATTTAGTCATTGATCAAATGTTGTTTTCTGTTATCGGAACTAATAACAATGGGGTCCAAGATTTCGAATTCTTCGCCACACTATTCAAAAGTACTGTACAGCTGCTCAATGAACTTGTAATGATGGGACCATTGATTGTATGCACGATGGACACCTTACCCATAATCCCCCATTTTTATTACAATTAGTATGGTAAGCAAACAGTTTATAAAGCCCAAACCAAAATGTTTACATTCCATTTGGATAGAGTACCGAAGACCCAAAGGCATTTCCTTTTAGCAAAGTCTAACCCAAGTAGCCCTTACAATGCTATGCTACCAAAAGACAAGAAATAATTTTAACTGAAGATCCATGATCCATCATCAAAACCAAACAGGGTTGGTCAGCCCAAAATATGAGGTTTCTATGCCAGTGATTACCTCCTGAAATCTTGTGGTTTCTCTGTTACACAAACTTCCTATTAAGTCTCCACAATGGGGTCTGAGATAGCATAAAGATAATTAAATTAGCCGTTCCTATTTCCAGCTATATCCAAAACTAAAAAAAAGTTTTTTGCTAGGGATTTTATGCATGGTCTGTTTTGGAAGAAATCCCTGATGTCTTATGATGGCCAACAGGAAGGTCTAGTTCTCTCCAAGGTCACGATGGACTGTTTTTATATTTATGCTGAACAGCAGTGTCAACTCTGAATTGCTCGGTTCCTGTGTTCCTGGAGGAGCCAGCAAGACAAGAGGTTAGCTAGGGTAGACCTATCAGAGCTAAGGTAGAAGAATTAGATATCTTGAATCAAGCAGAGGGTCCAAAACTTGCTTTGTAAATTGGCACTAAGCATGTTTTATGTACTATGACAATATGAGAACTTGAATGTCAGTAAAACAAGCAGAACCAGATGTATAGAACTAGACTGTTGAACTGGATCTTAACTAAGCTTTCGACACCTCCACCACTGCTGATTCTGAATAACATATGTGTGTGGGAGTGAAATAGTATCCCCGGCTAAGCCTGGGCCAAGCTGAAAGTAAAGCAGAATTTTAAAGTTTAATTTGGAAGAAGACAAGAAGTTTGCGGAATAAGTTTTTACATCGTGTTGGCAGGAGATAAGTGTTGGGTGAGGCAAAGTAGTTGAACGCTAGCAACAATTTGGAAATGCTGCATCTGGAAGAGTAATTATTATGACTGCATTAAATATCAGTGTGGTAAAAGATATAGATACATTTATGGTTTAGGGACCAAACTTAAGCCTGTGCCCAACGTACAGGTTTCAGTAACAACTGCTCCAACCCACAGCTCACTATCCAAGACATCAAAGTGTGATTGCTCCTTTGCAAAAGCTCAGGCATTTTTGGTTAAAGTCTGCTTTAAAGTAGACCTCCAGTCAAGTAATCCAAGCTTAGTAAATTGCTCCAACTAAAGTCCCCCTCTGGCAATCAGTGAGGTAAGCTATTTGAGAGGGCCCCATGCAGATGATGTGCTCCTGAACCAGCATAGGAGTGGTCATTTTGTTACACACCTGACAGCCCTTCTACTGAAAACCCAGTCCCGCACTCAAAATTGCCTCAAATATTTGTGCATTCATCCGTTATTTCTAGTCAGAAGTAGAAATCGATCAGCTGTAATGGAAATCCATCAAATAACTTAGCAGAATGTCTAGCCGGGGATCCCCAATCACTTTTTTGGCTGCCCTTGTTAATAAGTGTTGGAGGCCCCAGGGCAGCAGCCCTGGTTTCCTCCTTTTCCCCCGCACAAGACAGCAAGCTTTCCACATTTAGTAAAAAAGCCCCATGTCCAGATATTTTTGTCAAGTCATAGGTCTGGCAAAACAACCAGCCAACCTGAAGTGATCAACTGCCGGAAGGGGGCAAGCGGGAAGGTAAGGCGAGTATGCTTTACCAGCATTTAACAAGCAGTTGTGCATTGATGATTTTAGCAATGCAATTAGAATCTGTTAGAAGGTCAGCAGTGGCCACTACCATTTTAGCACCAGTACTTCCCGCACATTTAGCAGGACAGGAGAGTTGACTAAAAATAAAGAAGATAAGTAGTTTTGCTGTCATATGACCTTGTTACCCATGTCTGCCTAATTAGTCATGACTGTTTATTGTATGAAATCAGCTAGTCAGCATACAACTTTACACAATGTCTATGTCACGCCATTAGGCAGGTTTATGTTTCTTGATTTTCCAGTGAAATAAACCGAGCATACATGTGTTTATTTGAATATTTCCCTTATTTCCATACAAATGTCTTCAAGGTTGAGAATTGTGTATGCGATCTCCCTGTTAGAGAAAAATCTCTTTATTCCTGTAAATCTGAGTACAGTCATTTTTTTTTCAAAGGAATTTATTTATTTATTTTATTTTTTTTACAGACGACTTTGCTGAAGAAGATGAGGTGCAGTCGTTTGGCTACAAGAGATTTGGTAGGTTGACTGTTTTTAAGATTGTCTTTAGATAACTAAAGTAAAATAAACCAAGATTATGTAAGTTTTATGTGAAGTTACTTTTATGGGTTGAGGGGAATGGTAGTCACATTCACACTTGCCACTGCCATGTCAGGCCATATCAGCATAAGTATGGAAAAACATTTGACTTATTACCTTTTCTACAGTAACTGTGTACAGGACTCACAAATGTAATTAATACTTATAAGATGAAATACATTCAACAGTAAACAACGCTACATATTTAAAGGGAATATACTATATCACACTTGCAGATCCATCTTTTAAAGACACAGTTCCTTTCCTGTTAAAACCAATGGACAGGCTAATAGCCATTACTTAGAAATCATCCTGATCTTAAACCAAACCTAAAGTAAAAAAAATGTTTAGGTCTGTTTAAATCCTCGAACCCAAGACAGGAATCCTGAAATTGTCCAACAACACTTAAAGATTTGCATATCTGGCATTGTGGCAACCCTATCTGCATATCCCCTTTGCTTCTCAGGACCAGTTTGTTTTTTTAGGCAGGCATGCACCTATGCCCAGCAAAGCCCTTGGCCACCGATGGTCATGTGCGGCGCAAGAGCAGTGCAGGAGCATAGACCAAGAACTAGGGCTTCCTAGTAATCTTTAATCAGAGGTACATCCCGAATCAGGTTGCCCCTAGGTGGTGGAGGTTAAAAGGGATCTAAAATTTTTTATGACTCTTGATCCACTTTAATTAGTATCACCTTGCACTTATGTACTGTACTTCACACAGGGAGTCTTCCTACTTCTTTCTTGGGACATGCTAGGTACCTAACAGAGGGACACAGTAGATGGTACTGCCATCTGCAGGATTGGATGGGTCTAAAGAGCTCACACCTAGAGAAACTTTCAGGCTGTGCTGCACATATAATGGTTTAGTGATGTTATTACATCATGGTGTTGCTGCAGAATGGGCATGGGGTTGTTTGCCTCCTGTACAGAAGCTTCCTATTGCTGCACACCCTGCATGGGTCCATTTTTGGGTCCCAAAGTTTGGGTCCCCATTGCTTTCAGTGGAGACCAGGTTCAGGTTCGGGTCATGTTCAGATACCAAATCGAACGTTTGTTAATTACAGTTTACCATACCTCTATATTATTATTAATATCAGATTCATTTTTGCTGGTTTATTTGTGGCTCAGCAGGTAGGCAGATGCTGCAATTTAGGGTCTTTGTGTGACACTGTGCCTTAAAATTATTTTTAATGGTAGAATAGCTGGTATCATTATATCAGGATCACTAGCAGTGCATATGACAGAACACTGATAAAAAGAAACAAAGAAATCATGAGGTTGCTTGAAAGAGTTTTGCGCTAAAGCAGTACTGGGGAGGAGGTGGTGTTTTTGGTAGAAACTTTTTAGCAAACTACAACTCCCGTATAGTGAATTCAATAATGTGTAAAGAAGTTCTCCAGTTTAATAAATAACTCCTATGAGTATGGACCAGACAATAACCCCAAGGCAGAAAAGCCTTGAATAACATTCACATAAAATCCAAATATATATTTACAATAATTTGTATATCCTGCCTCCTGTATAACCCTGAATGACTTCCTCTGTTACATGATAAAGAGTGTCTTACATCTGGCCTGTAACAACTGTATATAAAACATTTGCTTTTCATCTTTGCTATTCATGCTTTAGGACATTAGGATTTACTGCAAATATCCTAATAAACTTATGCCGGTATGTATATATTTATGGAGCTTGTAAGGCCTGGGGAGACTCCATGAAAAAGCTTCCTAGCATAGTCATTTAAAAAAATAACTAAATACCACTGCGGAAAGCATCTTCTCTGAACATTGTTTCCCCGCATGTTGCCCTCAATATGAATTCCTACATTTAAGATTAGAATCCTCTTGGGACCTCAGATTTAGCTTCACATTTTCAGTTGCACATTGTAAAATAGGTTGCTCCTAGTATTTTTTTTCACCTTCAGCAAATGGCCTAGCAGACTTAAAATACATAAGTACTAGTTTAAAACAAACAATCCAAGCTAGGTGTAAAATGAAAGAAAAACCGTCTTAGCTCTGCCAGCCTGATGTGAGTTTAGTTGCTGGATTATTATATCCTGTTGTTAAGCTATGGCTACAAATGTCTCTACGACCTCTATGAGCACAGTTAGAATGTTACATTAAATGTTACATTAAAGTATACAAAAAGGATTAGCCAGTTTTCTTTACAAGGAACTAAAAGAAACAGACAAGCAGAAGAATGAGCTAGCCCCCCCCCCCCCCCCGCTGCAGAAACACCCAATTTGCAATTTGATTATTTACATCCTGAACAATCTGACCCACAGTCAAGTGTAAAATGTATCTAAAGTACATTGCAACTTGCATGTCCTTTTCTCCACCAGCAGCCACACAGGTTGCAAGAGAGGCACATACGCCCTAATGTGGGGAGTAATTCAGCCCTGCTAAGAACTTCCTGGTGACTATTAAGCGGAGGGACAACCCAGATTGGAATGTCTTCTGGGGGAGGTTAAAGGGCCTCTTTTTTGCCCCTGCCCTGTGAGCCATCTCAAGGCACCACATGGCAAATTGCTTGACATGGAAGATTAGGAAATAATCAAAACTAAGTACAGGTCAGAGAGAGAAAAGGTTGAAGAAGGGGAAAATGAAAGCTGCAATTGGAACCTACAACAGAGGGGGAGGGGCAGATGTCATATGACCTAGCAGCTAACCTATGGCTACAAGGGGGGTTCACCTGTCTGAGAGGGAGCAGGGTCATATATACAATGGAGGCAAGAGAGACAGCTGCTACTGCGCTGTCTTACAGTATGTGGGACAATGTGCAAACCTCCAGTGGGCTACAGACAGGTGTAACACTGCATACCGACCAACACCTATTAAGGCTGGGAGCGGTGGGGGGGATCCGCCAGCTTGTTTTTCCTCTATTCTCAATAGAGAACTGGGCACAGTGTCTGCCGCAAAAGATGACAGTACTTTTTATCCCCTGGCTACCAGCAAGCTGGAAATGTGAGTGAGGGCATAATTACATAATACTGAGAGCTAGGATATATGTGTGTGTAGTATTAAATACTATTGGTTTGTGGGGGTTGTGTAATTGATGCTGAGGGCTGGCACTATAAATTTTGCTATGGGCTCCGTGAAAGCTCTGCACGCCTCTGAGGGGAGAGAACTATTTTCAGGGGAGAACAATGGTAGGGAAGAACGCACAGCAATAGTAAGTTCAGATTGAATCTGTTCTGTTGGCTGTTCCTGGTAAATGTTACAATAGAGAGAAACATCCCATGGATGAAACAGGTAACTTTGACTTCTACGCTGAGGATGAACATGAGATGTATGTTAACTATAACCGACAGGAAATTAATTAATTTCATCATTATGTTATATTATGCAGCAAAACATTTTTTTGTCTTAGAATGAGAAAGTAAGTGAAAAACATACAAAGTGCTGATCCTGCTAAACCGCACAGCCAGGGAATATTTGATCTGGCTTTCTCTTCAGAAGTACAGGCAGCTGGAAACATTTGTTGGTCAGTTTTTTGCATAATGTACTCTAATGAAATATCTTCCTCAAAGTTCAGAGTCGGAGTTTACCGTTCCCTGGCTGTGTGTATACAAAAGCATTTTAATGCCGAGGATGCTACATGAAAACGCCAGCCATCCATAAACAAGAGCAGAGCTGTCTTTGTGAATAGATTCCATTTTGCGCGGTATTTTAGTACTGCTACAACAATACAGGCTTGTTATTGTATTTGGCCACTTTCCTGAGGCTTGAGGTGGGTCAGTTCATGTGTTTTCTTCTTCCTTGAGTTTGTGGTTAAAGAACTAGAGAAGTACACAGATGTTCCTTCCTATAAAGCTCATGAAAAAAACAAGTCTGTCTTGAAGTTTGCATGAACTGGGCCAAGAGAGTGTAGAGAGTGTGTGGGTATTCCTACAAGAGTATAGCCTTCACATCATATCATGTCTCAAACCCATCAGGCATGTTTTCTGCTGGATGATATATTCTCTCACCGCTATAGCCAGCTTAAACCACAGGATGTTGGCACCAAGAAAACTAGGGAAATGTTAACATAACATAAAACCAACATACTCATGTTATATCAGTAACACAGCATCCACATTCTCTAGCTCATTAGAACAGTTTTGTAGTTTTGTGCATTTGTGCATGAAACGTGGTATTTTTCAATGTTGTTTTCGGCCCTTCATGGACCACCCATAGTCCCAGTTTTTTTCTGGTAGAAAGGAATGTAGCTATGGAATTTTATAATACCTGGGCCTGAGAAGAGCATTTGCACCTCGGGTCAGTGCCCAAGCCAGAAAATTGGGCCAGTCAGGCCTCAAAGCTGCTGTTAGGGCGAGCGCTGCACGCCCATCTAGCAGCACTTCACTTACCTCCATGGCTGCATCCAGCCGTCATCCATTTTGCAGCACTTCCCTCATGGCTGTTCCCAGCTGTCTCCCTTCCCCCAATGCTTCCTTCTCGCATGCTCAGGTGCGCGCACGTCTCCGTCCACTAGAGGGCGAGCGCACTGGATTCCTGAGATTTAAAGGGCCTGTACAGCACTGATTGGTGCTTGGTCATCCAAGCCTGCATCCACTTCTCCAATTTAAAGAGGCACTTGCTTCCTTCAGTGCCGGATCTTGGTCTCTCCATGCTTGTTGAAAGTCAGACATTCTTGGATTGCTCACCCGTGTACCGACCTCTGCCTGTCCCCGACTCTGAACCTTTGCTGCCCGCCCCGACCTCGGCTACTCACCTTTACCATGAACCTGTGCTGCCAGCCCCGATCTCTGCCTGTACTTACTACGCCTTTTGCCTGCCACTTGTGTACCTCGCTGAACCTCGGCTGACTGTGGGACTGGACCGCTGTTGGGGGGTAGCGTCCTGGGGGTCACTCGCTGCACAAGACCAACCTGCCTTGCAGTGGGCTCTGGTGAATACCGGTGGCCCCTTAGACTCCGCTCCCCTGACACGGTACCCGCCATCGGTCCCACAGTTAAAGCAGATCCACACCCGAGTCCGCTCCACCCGGGCCGTGACAGCTGCCTTGCTTACAAAGTATTTACCTCAGAGCAGCAGCCAGGTCGGCCAACGGGAGTGTGGGCTAGTGTTTGTGGGTGGTGAATGCAGCCAAACTCTTACTCCAGTTTCTTTATTACAGGCTAACCCCAAGATGTAGTTCCAAAGCTCAACTAAGCTTCCTTAACAGTATTTCCATAATAACAGTAATTATATTTCACAGTACAGCAGCTCTCACTTGCCTAGTACAGTCTGATAGAGATGACAGACACACAAGTACGCTGGCCTTAAACCAGACCTTCACCATGATTTATTGAAAACCCCAAACCCTTAAAAGATGATTCCCCAAGTTTTTAGTCACTTACTTATTATCCTTTCCCCCACTGGGCTGCAACTCTGTTCAGGACTTTAGGATATGGGCGCCGCCATCTTGACTCAGAAACATCACACTTACTGAGGAGAGGAGAGTGGGACAAAGTACAAGGGGGCGAGTTATAGCTGTCCTTTGCTCAGGCAGAGTAGAGCTGGGGTCCGGAGAAGGTCAGCAATCCCAGAATGCAGAGCAGCACAGTCAAAAGGCACTTCCTGTTTGCAGGCTGCCATCTTGGATGTGTAAAGGCTCATAATATGCAAAAGATGCAGGTAGGATGATTTTTAATGTGAGCAATCTGTATGTACAGGGTGTGGGAAACATATAAGATAGGCTCTTATTTAGAGTGAAGGACCGCTTTAAGCTTTCTTCACAGGTTTTATGAAGCCGCCTCCTGACCTACCTCCCACCTCTGATTTTTCCAAATGCTTCTGGCTGCTCATTCATTCTACCACCTACACGCTGCTTTTTTCTTTCTACTACAGTGACCACTCTTTCCCTCCTAGCGGCCTATTTATAACATCTATTTTCTCTCCTACATACAATAAAGCATAAATATTGTATGTCTGGTCGATCTCTCACATGTCAAGTATATGTGCAGGTCAATAACCTTCGAGTTCTAACACTAGCTTAAAGGGAACGTCTGCTTCCATGGACTTTCCCATAGACTTGCAGATCAGGTAGTAGGGGGACCAGACTTTCTGCTTACCTAACCTAGTGGAGAATCTCTGATCTTCAGGTCTGTAGGTACACGGAAAGTGGACTTTCCCTTTCACTAATTAATAACTTCTGTTCTTAACCTCTGTTTAAATGGTTGACTAGTTGAATATGTTAACACCTCTGGGTCTAGGGGCCTCTCCATTTTAATACCTTTATGCAGATTTTAACTGACCCACCTGTCACTTTGGATGGAATTCAGTAGGTCCTCGGCTTTTGTCAGTGTGTTCACCTGAGGATAACTCTGGAGCCAAAATGTAAACGGGTTTTCTCTGCATGACTGGAGAATTTTACTAACATTTTGATAGCGCACCTCAACCCCAACCACCTCAACACACAATCAACCCTCCCCCCCAGATCTATTTATCTTTACTGGGTTTAAGGTGGGGGAGCAAAACCAATACATGAGTGATTCTCAACTTGTTCAAAACTGATTTCATGTAGCACATTGCTGGCCAATAAACGCCCCTGTCCCATTTCTTCTAATATTGCTTTGTTGAAAATAATAGGCCCCAAGCATGTTAAGACTGCATTCAGTCTTGTATACTCATGGGAGAAACATGGAGGCTCATATTACTCTATGATGAATGCGTTAATTGCCCAGTTGACATACAACTCCATATATCAGCCACTGGCCTGAAAAATCATGTGGACATGGTTAAAACGAAAAGCTCCTTAGCTGTCCATCAGGGGCAATTGATGTGGAGCAGCAGCATATCATTGAGGCAACTGACTTTTTTCAGGGGAAGAAACAAAAATGAACTAAATGCTACAGATTCTCTTAAAGACTTATATGGCATCATTACCAGTCTGGATCTGTAGCTGTAGCTACTTATGGTAGTTATTGGTGGAAAGTACAGATACTTTCTTTCATGTCCACAGCAAAGAAAATATGTGTATGTTATATTTTTGCATTAGGAAACAAGATAATGCATCATTACAATATTTGCAGGGATGACTGTATGTCGCCATGTGCAGGATTTAAACATATAAAAAATACTGTATCTGGGGCCTCCACCAGATTTGTTCCCAGGGGCCTCTACCACACTTGATCTGGCCCTGCATTTACCCTTAGACAAGGGGAAAACATTTGAGGGAATTTAGAAAAAAGAGAGAGGCCAAGGGGACACAGAGAGAAGCAAAATGAAGGGAATGTGGCAAAAAGGGAGAGGTTAAGAACTAGAAAAAGAGATAGATGGAACCAGGAGCAGACTGGCCATAGGGAGACCCAGGACAATGCCCGGTGGGCTGCACTGCTTTGGGGACAGCTACTGCTTTTAACACCCTCATTCAATCCCTGCCCCCTTAGTCTCCCTCTCAGCCCCCTGTACCCAGCCCCAGTATCATGGTTGTGGGGCCACAGAAAGGATGCCTTGTGCCGGCCAGGGGCTGGTAAAATCAAGGGCTGGTTTTTGGCCCTGCCTGCCACTGAATGGAACATGAAGAAGAGAGGGAAAAGGAAAGCAGGGAGGGATTAAATGGAAGGAAGACTGAAAAGACGGAGACTAGAAAATGTGGAAAAGAAATAGAGAGAGAGAGAAGGGGGATGTGGACAATACAGACAGAAAGTGTGATGGTAAAAAGGAAGATGAAGAGAACATAAAAAGCAAGTGGGGTAGATTGGTGCATCCATGGCCGACACAAACAGTGGCTCAGTCTGGAGCAGAGCTTCCTGGAGTATCCAATTAAAGGAGCCTCTGATTGGCAACAGACCGGAATATACAGGCAAGGCAGCATCCCACCATAGGCCCGACGCTGCAGATTTGTAACACTGCGTTGCAATGCAAAGGGATCTCGCCTTCCCCCTCCCCCATGTATCCAATCCTAGGGAACCCGAATTTCATGCCATGGAGTAGAGGACAAACAGCTGCAGCCTAGGCCAGAGCAAACGTGTATAGGGCAGGCCACTTTAGGACACAGGACGGATGGGCCCCCCTGGTGGAACTGGGGCAAAGATTAGGGCTCCCTGAGTGGTCCCCATGGCAATGCATGCAGATAGGACATTTTCTGGCATCCCTGCAGGAGTTTAGAGATGTTAGGTGGGAACTCACAGCCTTTGAAAAACTGTGTCAAAGTAGTGAAGTAGAGAGGCACACCCTCTCAAGAATATATAAGTTGCTAATAGATCCCCCCAGACGCTGAAGACCCCTCTTATCTAGAGAAATGGGAAAGGGATCTCAATGAGACATGGACACCCAAGCAACGCCAGAAAATCATGGCGCTATCACATAAAACGTCAGTTTGCACCAGGTATCAGGAATGTTGATACAAGTTACTTACCAGGTGGTACAGGGTCCCTGCGGTTCTGAACAAATGGTCCCCAGAGACTCCCGCGGAGTGCTGGAGATGTGGCGAAAGGAGGGGAGACTTGTTGCACGTGTTCTGGTCCTGCCCCAAATTGAAGGAATTCTGGAATAGGGTGAGACTGGTGGTGGAAAGAGTCTCAGGTTCAGAGATCCCAGATGACCCCGTCCTATGTCTCCTCCACAAGTCAGAGGTCCCGTTAAAAAGATACCGCAATTCGATAACATGTCACCTGTTGAATGCGGCCAAAGCCTGCATCCCCCAGATGTGGAGGAGCAAGGACCCCCCAGACATACCTACATGGTTTCGGCTTGTGAATTATGAGGTTCGAGAGCCTTATGGCCTCCCGGGATGACACACACGAGAAGTTTGCTATGACATGGTGTGGCTGGATGGTCTTTTCTGAGTCCATGGAGGGGAAGAGCCTTCTTGGTCTGACCTAGGCGCTATATTCCCCTACCCCTCCCCCCCTCCTAGTTGTCCTTCCCCACTTTCAAGTTCCACAGCGCGTTATGTGTCACTTGTACGCGCTTGATGTCCACAGCTATAGGTTCTCCCGACAGCCCAGAAAGTGTCATAGCAAATGGTCCTAGAGCTGGCATGAGTGCTGACACCAGAAAGGACATACATTAGATGGTACAAACCGGGTCAGAGACAAACTCGCTGGTAAGGGAGACTCTTTATTATTAATATGTACAAAATGTCAAGTGCACTGGTCGAGCCATTTCTGTATCATTACATTGCTGTGATGTTATGTGCTTAACTTTCATTGTTTGTTTTGTTTGTTTTGACAAGAAAATCTTTCAATAAATAAAGAATTTATAAAAAGCGAGGGAGGAGATGCATAAAAGAGGAAGATGGAGAAAATGTAAAAAAGAGAGAGAAAGTGTGGAAAAGAGCTGGAGATAGAGGGGATAGGGCAAAGAGGAAGATGGGGGCATGTTGAAAACAAAAAAAGAGCAAAAATTGAAAGGAGAGGGAGGGGATGAGCAAATGAGGGAGAAGATGAAGGAAAATTGAAAAAGATAAGAAGGGGATACAGAAACAACAGGAAATGGAGAGGTTGTGTAAAAGAGTTGAAATATAGGAAAGGGGGATACAGAAGATAAAACGGAAGGATCATGCAATAAAATGATGAAGTCCGAGAAAGGGAGTAGCAAGAAGAAAAAAAAAAAGGAAAATGCTGACGATGGAGAAAGAGAGTAATAGAGGCATTGTGCAAAAGAGAGTAAGAGTGAGATAAAAGAAATGTGGAGAGGAGAGACATGCTGAGCCAGCTGAAAGCTTTCTCTTTGTAGAATTAGAATACGGTCCCTGATGCCCTCCATGACAGTGGTTGGCATACTGCCCTGTGCTATTACACGACACCTCAAATTGTGCATTGTAACAAACAAAACCTCTTGCACCTCAATTTGACATCAACCTTTAGTAGCCCAATTCAGTTCCGGTAATGGTGCCCCTAATAGCTCTTGCACTCCAGACTGTGTATTTAATATTTTTTATTGATTTTGCACACATATATAGCACTGACATATATGCTTTACAGGTTAATAGAAACACACAAGGATACAAATGACACCATAGTTTTTTTGTTTAATTTCTATCTCCTGATGTTCATAGAAGTAATTTTTTGCTCGGCAGAACATCTTTCAAGCAGATCATGGTTACTAGGATCCCGCTCAAAACACAGCACTATCACTTTGTCCTCGTCTGTTCCTATTTAACGCTGGTTGTGATGATATGAGGAACATATGTGCCCTGCATTCCTGCTGGACTGTTTGCTTCTTTAATAAGATTATAGTTGTGATGTTTACCCAGAACAGTTTTCTGTTTGATATTGCAGTAATGGCCACAGCAGATGTTTCTGTCAGCTAGGTGGGGTGTTGCTGGTATTGCTGTCCTTGTTCTTTCATGACCACCCATGGGCAAAGTCTATGCACATCTGTGACTTATTACAGACATTCCGATGGTGGCATTCAGGATGGTACTAAATGAAGGAAAGAATGTCACCCCACAACACACAATAGCTTTATGCAACTATTAGCAGTCACAACTTTGTATTGGAAAACTTTAGTTTAGTATTGTGTAATTGATCTAAGCAATAATGTGTTGTGCTGGGTTAGTCATGGAAAGTAGTAGAAGGAGAAGAATTATGGGGACAGTCCAGTCTAAATAACTATTGGTTTATGGGATTGACTTCTATTGAGAGGAGAAGGGAGAAGGGAGCTTTGTCTCATACATCTCAATAGAAGACACTGGGGTGGCACTCTGCAGTAATCCCATCATGGGTGCTCCCATGAACCACAAGAGTTATTTAGACTGTCTCTTTAAGGTGAAACCTTTTAAGGCTAACTGAGTATATTTAAATCAGAAGTCCAGCCACCGGTCCAGGAATAATTGGGAGCTAGCTTACCTGAGATCCATAGTACTGTATATGGGAGGAAAAAGATTGATCGAGCTATGGATCTCTCCCCATGTTACGCATAGCAAATATGGCAGCTGCTCAACCAATTTATAATAGCCCTGGGTGGTTATAAATTGGTTAAGCAGTTGCCATATTTTTCATTTAAAATGCAGCTTGCTACATTTTCAGACCACACAGAAGAAGTGAACCATTGTCTATAATGAGGGTAATGCTAATTATTTGGTGAAGACAGTTCAACTTGCACAGTTGGGGGTGTATTAAAACTTATATTCAATTGAGTTATTTATACAGGTAATTTACGCCATGTTTCCAATTAGGAACAGATCATTTTTTGAATGTTTGCAAGCAACAGCACCCTATGGAGTATTCTAAAGAATTAACCGATTGTTTCTGCATACATCATAGAGCAAAAAGTAAAATATCTTTACTTCACTGGACCTTATATATAAAAATGTCCTATTGCAGGTACAGGTGATTTTTTGGGAAATAGCTCACCCAGATGTAAGCTTCAATTCACTCGCAAAATTGCACCAAAAGTTAAACTTGCTTCACCAAATAATTAGGATGACCCCCCAATGGGTAACTATTTGTTCATTGCTGCTTCACCTCTATCATGAACTCATTCATTGGTAATTGTAGTTTAAAAAAGCCATAAATTCCATTGCTCTGCTTTTATATCCAAATTTAGATAATTAACAACATAAAAAGAAACATCTTTTTTCTTTAAAGCAGCAACAAATATTTTAGATGGCAGTTCATGTGCATGAATGTTATTCCTTATTATTGTCCAGATAGAATTATGCTGTGATATCCGTTGCCAAAGAACATATTTGCAGGCGCATGTTAATGTTGCGTCTGTTTCCTATTGACAAACATGTGTTTGGATGATCATAAAATGGGTATTAATTGTGTGACAATAGCAATCAAAACAGCACAAGATAAAAGCATAACATAGATAACCATCATTCAATGTAAATTTCCCACCATCTGATGTCCTGCCAGGTCTTTATTGAATTTTAGACCCTAGCAGAAGGCACCTTCCAAAACCTTCAAGGCACGGACTTCCCCACTGCAGAAATCCCAGAAATTCCTTATATCAGTCCACCTCAAAATGTTTTCTTTATCTTTAAAAGCCTGGCACATCTAAATGGACAAGAAACTGAGAGCAAGGCAGGGTTGTCAAGTCAGTCCATATAAAATAAACCTCTGCTTAGAATGAGAGTTACAGCCTGCAGTGTATGCACTACTGAGTAGGCCCTGATTGAACATAGCAGACACTTTTAATTTTTATAATACATCATAACTATTATGACATATGTAATATGAATTACACGCATTCTACAGTAGAAAATGTATGTATAAATGGTAAGATTTGATAAAGAACCTGACAAATCTTACCTTCCAGGATGTTGATTTAGGCTAAGCTGCTGTGTCAGATAAGTTTTGTTGCTGAATTATCATCTCCTGTTTTAAGACTATGCTTGACATTTTGTTTTTAGCCTATGTGAGATGCAACCAGAATATTCCATCTCCAATGGCACTGGCAGTGTATTTTGCAATAAGCTCAGAGATAGTGTGGAACACACAATAGAATATGCCCCATACAGTTAGATGCACCACCTCTCGAGGTAAGAAAGAGGTTATGCAAAACGTTGAGGGCTATTATTCAACAAAAAGAGATTTATTCAGAAACACAATAGCATGAATGAGCTGCATGGAAGGTAAGACAACAATCCACTTTTATTGGCCCCGGACAATCCCTCTAAATAAAAAGTTGATTTGCTGGTGGCCCGCACATGCACCATATGATCACCAAAAAGGTGGGTTTGCGGGCAATATGGGGGATTTCACACAGGTGGGCATGCCAAATCGTTGTGATGAATAGTGAAACTGCTGGGTTTTGTTCCTCATCAAAATCATATTATAGCCAATGTTGGTCCCTGCACACCTAGCTTATAGTATGTATGTGTACTATTTTATGTATTACATCTTTTCTTTTGAGTGCCCCTCTCTAGGTTATCCCATTAGGTGGACAAATCTAGGCCTTAGTGCAGCATGGAGTTCTGAATATGTGTCCTGCTTTTAGCCACTAGTGATAACACTAGCCAAGATCAGGAATAAAGACTAAGGAGATAAAATAGAATTTTTTGACATGCACTATCTTTTTCTGTCTTAAAATGTAGCATTGCTGAGGGACATCCAGGTGGTCTTTACTAAATTTGACACATGCAGAGATTTTTGTTGGAAGAGCAGTGCATTCTCCATGACAGCCTGGCTCGATCTGGATTTTGTTTCATGTTATGTCATGAGCACAGATGTTACAAAGTGCAAGAGATACATGCAGAGCCTAAGCTATCATCCTAGGGTTCTTTGATATCTCTTTGAGGATTTCACAGGCTGACCTTTCCCTGGTCTCTATAGGACACCCACTCTGAGAGTAGAGCTTTTTATAGAAGACAGACAGCTCTGGTGCATCTAAAGCCTTAACAGGGTAATAAGCCACCTTAGGGAGATACCCATGCTTAAAGATCGTCAAAGCTCGACCCTAGAGTTCAAAAAATTCTAGGGCTGGATGATTCCCTATTATAGGGGCATCCTGATTTTAGATGTCTCACATTGTGAAACCTCCCAAGGTTCCTGTATACTTGCCTAGGTCCAGGATCTGGCTGTGTAAGCTCTTCTCTGGCCCATCATTCCCAATGTCTGCTGGCAGTGGCATGCGGAATGGACAGAGGGGGATGCCTTGGGTTCTGAGACTAAACAGAGTGCGGCTAAACTTAGCCACAACACCCAGTGGCATCTCTGCTACTTCCATGCTGCATGGCCCTGTTGGCAGACACTTGAAACTTCCAGGTGCAGCACATTTTCAGAGTTTGAGGTCCTGCACATACACTTTTCCAATTACATATAGAATCTGATCACTCTAATTTCTAGGCCTAGGGAAATTCTCTCACACTTTTCTTATTAATTGGGGGGGGGGGGTTCTTAAGGGAAGGGCTTGTACTTCTTCTCCATCCTGCATGGCACCGCAAGCAGACATTCGGCACCTGCTGGATCAGAACCAAGCATTTTGTGAAAGTGCTCCAGAGTCAAGGTGAGTAAACGGGGACTCTGGAGCACTTTCACACTGTGATGTATCCACAACTCGGCAGGGATTTGCTCACACTCTGCTTATTTACTATGGGGGTTTGGGGGACATCTGACAGAGGGTTAAATTGTGCAATAGTAGCTCATAGGGGCCAGCAGGTTTTAATGTCTCCCACATCCCCTGGTATCAAAAGCCTGGAGTTGCAATCCTGTGTTTTGGCTGTCCGAAGTCAGAGGGATAAGTGAGCTGGCCCCGGTACAGACAATAAATGAGGATGCTTAGCTCAAAGTAACCCTTTTATGTCAAATTCAGCCCTTAGGAAGCCAAATGGACTACATATAAGCATGGAGACAGTCAATACAAATGGCTCTTTCTTTCCGGATGGGAGGCCATGCAAGCACAGATTAGGTGGTGGAGCAACAATTTCAGGGCCTCATGGATGCTGATGCAGTCACTAGCTCTGCACCCACTGTAGTTACACCCAAGGTGTATAGCTGTGTACAAGCATAATGGATGGGCTCGGTCTAGCCTTGTACACAGGATACACCCACCTCCAGGCCTGAAGCATTGTTGGACCAAGTGACATTAAGTAGAGGAGCTTCATGCCTTCTGGCAAGCCTGATTAGAAGTCAGTTGAGAGGATCCATGAAAGCGAACATTCGCTACACTGCTGGTTTCAATGAAACCACATTTTCATGTGTTTTGTGGTATTTTACATGTCGTAATATTTCTTTTTATTTTAATGTGATGAAATGTTTTTTAAATACACAAGGAAATTTCAACATACAGATGGAAACTGATACTGATTTCATAAAATGCTAAAGAACTTTAGTGTGCCAACTTCAAGTTGTGTTTTAGCTCAAGGTTTTGAATAGGGCTTAAATATCTCTTTATTCAGAATCCATTTTTTGTCATAAAGAACACAGTGCTACAACTCAGTGAACACTGTGTAGAAGATCAGCCAAATTCAAAAATGACAGCTAAGTTCTACTTTATAACACAATGTGGGTGCAGAGGCTGGAACGTACTGTATATGTCGGCACCCCAGTTTTCACTCCTGTAAAAGCCCCAATTTCATGGCCAATTTTATTGATAGCCATGAAACCAGTCCTCTAATTCCTGTCTACACCTTGTTTCCCATATGCACAAGATCATTACCATGTGTGGAAGCCGTATTTAAAGCGCAGGCAGCCATATTTATGGCAATCTGATGTTAATATATTGGATGAGACCTGAATGTGACCCGACCTATGGAGCTTTAATGAAGTGTAAAGCCGTTTAACACGTGCCATGTAGTATGCGGGATGCTGAAGGATTCCTCGTTAGCCTGGTATGTGTCCTTACGCACCAATGAACTTGCAGCTGAGAATACATACACTGGCCAAACAGTCATTAGGTGAGCTTGGTAGCAACCATGCAGCCAATCAGTTGGTCAAAAGATGTTGCTACACCTAATTTTGTTAGTAAAAAGATCTGACTTACACCCAATTTTATTTTTGAGGCCTGTTTTAGATGAAAAAGATCACTTAACCAATGTTTTACCTGAATAGGTTTTACTTAGGTAATACATATAATGAAAGAGCTGATTTCTAACAGTGGAACTTATTAAAAACTAAACTAAACTAAGAGTATAAATAGTTTTTAATGAATTTACAAAAGTAGTGGAATATATCATGGCCAGCGCCAGCACTGGACATACTTGGGCAAGTGGGGACTTTATTGTTTTTCTATTCCTGGTGGCCTAGGAATACCCTTGTCAGCAAGTTTGGATTGTAATACTACAATTAAAAGTTATGTTTTACTTACCGTAGGAGTAGCTGGATCCACTACTGCTGTTGTTCATTGGGTAAATGCCAGGGCCTTTGGCATCTTCAGGGGCCCCACATGTGTGTAGCTGCTCATGGCTCTTCTCAGTACCAGAGGACAATCAGTGACTATGAAAAAGGTGAAATTGTTAGTGATTGGTGGTAGCTCAGAAGATGGTGATTGGCAGTGATGGTGGATTCTTCAGAGGCAGCAGAGAATGCAGTGAGAACTGAACGATTATTAGCTGCAGCAGAGAAAGCAGTTAGAACTAATTGCAGCAGTGGAGAAGGCGCCAAGGCCCAGAGGACAAATGCTTTAGTGGAGAAGCCAGTGGGGACTGGAGCATGTTTACCAACAGAGGATGACCCGTCAGTGGCAACAGAGCAAATAGATGACATGATATAACATGTGATGCGACTCTCTTGCCCAAGCACCCACCTAAGCCTGGAGCTGGCCTTGCCATGTACAGTATGTAAAATATAATACCAATACTATGTATACATGAGATATTTTATACATCCCTTTAGAAAATGTATATTCAGCTTGCACCACTAGGTCTGTGCCATCCCCGCAGAAGGCCAACCACTAATTTTCTATGCCAGTAAGTTACAGAGACTTATTGCCTTGACCCGGCCACAAATAAGTTGCGCTTAGCATGCTGCAGCCTTGAAATAATGCGCTTAGCATGCTACAGCCTTGAAAGCTTCGCTACTTCACTTGGAGAGCCTCTTTTCTTTAACACAATTTGTAAACATGTAGAAATTCTTCTGAAATTGGCTGTTGCAATGAAAAGCTTTCCAAGTCAAGTGAGGGGAGGACGCACTTAGTTGAGAAAAGCTACAGGTAGGGATTGCCAGTAAAACTCATCTTTCCGGCATTCCCACAGCACAGGCACAGGCAGGCTGCCAATCAGCGCACTCGGATTCATTCAGCCTTTATGAATCTCTGAATGGAGTGAGCGCGCCACCACTCTCCTCTAGGCGGCGGGGGTGCCCAAGCTGGTTATTCATAAAAGCCTGGTGCAGGTACATGCCTTGCTAAAGATATAGCAGGAGGCACATGTGCCATGAGATCTAGGTGCGTTAATGTGGTTAATGATCGCGGGGGTTTCACACAGGGAATAATAGGAGGGGGAACTGGCTGTCCTTGGAGTCTTTCAGACTCCGAGATGGCATTTGATTTACTTTGCGCTGGAAACACAGTCAAATATGATTATTGGCTTGCCCTGTGCAGCAGCAGCAGCCCACAGAAAAAAAACCCTCCAGCCAGATATCAGACAGCCCGAGATGACCAGTTCCTGGCTCTCTTGCTAACTGGCACCACGTGACCAATCACATTTACCAGGATGGCTTCCACATCACTGTTCGACCCTCCAAGTGAGTGGTTAATGAAGAGCAGGATCTTTTTTGCAAGACCAAGTTGAAAACATTCTTCTGAAACGTATTAGAGAGAGAGCAGAGAAGCTCTCCACCCTGCAAATGTTAAGTTAAGGGTTTTGCATTGACGGTGGGTCATCTTTCAAAATATAGATTGAGTCCCTTTTTAGATTATTATATATATATATTTTTGTGTTATCTCTGTATATCTCTGATATAATAAAGAGTGAATAAAGCAAAAAATGAACCTCTGCCCTAGTTGACAGAAGCTATTGTCGCTCTTGAAGTATGAAGTTGTGCACATAACATATTTTATTTTGCGGAAATGAAGACTGATTGCTAATTGACGCTGATTTATGTCACAATATTCTGCCCTCCATGAGACTTTGTTTCTTTTGCTGTAAATCTGAAAGAGCCTGTGAGCGATGAGGAGTTGAAGTATGAGTGTTCACCGGGTCGAACATAAGTTTCCCTTGGGATCAGAGTAATGTGAGGTTGCCATATTATTCAAAACCACCAGAGACGGTTAATGATTTACTTCCAGCTTAAAATGTGAAGTAGATGTTGAAATCATAAGTAAATCACACATATTGGACCTGAGGGAATGATTCATTCATAAAAAAACTGTTATTTATTACATCACAGCACTTGTTTTTACTACTGCAGAACCTTTAAAGGGATACAGAAGGCAAAGGCAATTGTTAGACCATTGTGTCGGGCTATGTTTGGCACTGTCCTAAACTGTTTTCATTTTTAAAATTGATAAAGAAATGGCAGAGATATCAAGGTTTACAGTTTCACCCCATTATTTATCTTTTAAAATATTTGGGCATGGGCCTTGACTCTGTGATGCCACATAATAATCAGCATTATGAGCAGGGTCTGTAAGACAGGCATTCTCATCACCCTGAATTCCAGGGGTGAGCCGCTACTCATTGCTTTATTTCTACCTTTTTGGAGCACCTGCGTTCTGACAGGATTGGGGAGGGCAGCCATGATGAGGTGAGCTACTGAATGACAGTTTATGCGTTTATGCACTTTGACTAGACAGTCCCTTTAAACCTGTATTGCTAATCTGGGCCAGATAATATATAAACCGCTACCAAATTAAAAATAAAGATATTTGGTTATATTAAATGATTAGGAAATACGATTATTCCAACTGAATTAATGTTTCACATATTAGATGTTGAATTAACCAATTAGGCAATAAATAAACTCATTAAAGCGGATGAAAACCCATATTTTTAACTAGCATCCCCTGAATTGCTCCCCCCATGACTAACAACTTTTGCCAATTTTTAGTGCTACTGCTTCACTCAAATCCCAGATAATGCCCCTTGTTTTAGCTGTAAAGCTCCACCTCCTCCTGCACACAACAGTGGCAATGATGTAATTGCCACACCTATGCAATGACTGATCACCTGAAATCTTACAGAGAGCGACAGCAAAAAACACAGTGTTCCAAGGACGAATCAAAAAACGAAATGATCCATTTCTAGTTTTACACCATAAGAAGGGAATATTGGCAGGGGCTATGGCCAAATGTATTTCACAAGTTCAGTGGGTTTTGGTCCACTTTAAACAATATACATATATTAGATGGAATTAATTAATGACAATTTAGCAACACTCTACACACACCGATTGGCAGGGAGACCTCTTTGGGGGAGTACCCTTCTCCAAAAATGGCCTTGGGCAACTTGTGCGTCTAACTCTGTCCTCCACAGCTATTTGCATCGAGGGCTCTAGCATTCACTCAAAGTGTTACGAATAAAACTGCAACAATGTTTATAGATACAACTTTAGTAAGAAAGCCAGTGTTATACAAAACAAGCTCCACAAAATAAACAACTATCATTAATTCTTTCTCGCAGTAATGTGTTGTACTGTGTTAGCCATAGCGAATGGTAGGAAAGAGAAGAAATATGGCAATACTTTTGATATTATGTTTGATAATATCTAGTTCTTCTCATCAGATATTATATTATACAAAGAACAGAAATAACAACAGACTTGTATTCATAAAACAAAAAACACAAATCAAAATATTCTAAAAAAAACCCTTTAAGGTCATTGTATACCTGGGCCTATCCAACCTGGTTGTCCATTCTGTGGGCACAGGAGGGAACAAACCTGACATAAATGATCATCATAGCGGTTCCAAACTGGTCTCCTCCCCTGGTGAACTGCAACTGGATGACAGCAGATGGTTGCCCCCTCTATAATATTTAAATGTATTCAGATCTGGCGATCAGGTAAAAGATGCATCACTGGACTAGGGCAATCATAGTCAGGGGGTTTAAGATGAGTATAGGGGTTTTTGGGCTGGACAGTCATGTTAAAAGGACTTCCCAGGCTAAGTGGTAAATTACGCCTTTTTTCTGTTTGCCCCATTTTGGTTATCTGCCATTTCTGACTGCCACAGGAATTTGGGCATTCTCTAAATGTACACACTACAAATCGAGATGTCGCTAGGGACTCTTCTTAGACATTTGGTTTACGTAATTAATTTTCCTGGTTTATTTCTTCCTAGGATTTCTCCCTCACACACAGAAAAGTATTATTTCAATACGTTTAGGTTTGAGTTGTATACTCTATCACGTTTCATGTTAGTCTGGATGCTAAGATGATCTCTTTGTACATGAAAGTGTTGTTGTTTTCTTTATGGCAAACACAACTTTCATTCTACTTCCAGACATTTCATTTTGCATCCCTTCCTCTGCCCACATCTGAAAGCTGCACGCCGTGCATACAGACGCAGAAATATTTTAAGACGTCTGCATTTTGAAACTCAGCAGTATCCCACGAGTGTATTAAATCTGCAGTGTGCTGATCTGTTTCCTGGCTTTGTTATGTTTTCTCCTCTGTAACTGAATATCCCTCATGAGCACCAGTGGATGGTAGTTATCTTGACTACAGCTGTGTCAGCAGGCCAGTGGCTCTTGGCTTCAACTTCCTGCCCTTGCCTCCACACAGTAAGACTTTAGAGCACCCCCACTGGGGGGTTTGTTAATTTGCCAGGTTTGATCTCTCTTGAGTTAGCTCTGGGATCACTCGACACATTCCACATTTAAAAACACTTCATTTATTGGGTTGAAATCTTGTTGAAGGCAATTAGATTGGAGAGGGCTCGGAAATAACCACAAGCATGGCAACCTGAAAATCATTTTAAACTACAAGTAGATCACATTACTGTAATCAGCGCCAGATCGAGGAACCGGAGCGCTTGTGAAACAGCATATTATCCCATTTTCCCCACTCTTGTACTTCTCCCACCACCACCACCCATCTTTCAAAAACAGCCCACACACATTATTTAGAGAGGAATTAATTCCATACCAAATTTCTATTGAGATGATTATTATTTTAAACTAGAGAAATGGATCTCTAGTAACATGCTCGTGCCTTGAAAGGTGTCACTTTTTTATATAAATATTACATTAGCAGAAATGTATTTACATGTATTCAATTTGGAATTAAAAAGCTCTTAAACCAGCACATTTCTACTGTGCCCCTCTTCCAAAAACAGCCCACATTACTCTTTTGAGTAAAACCATTTCCACAGCAAATACAATTTTGAAAGGATTGGTTTAGAGATTCCTGGTATGGCAAGACCTGCTAAGGTGTCAAGTCACCATCTTTATTCAAATTTCAGACTAACTGAGCATTATGTATTATAGAAGCATAGAACTCTTGAACCCACACATATTTTCCACTCTCGTATTACCCCACGCAATCAAATCCAAAAAGATCCTACACAAACACACCACCCAGAGTGGAACTATTTACATTTATAAATAGACACTTTTAGGCACAACTTTTAGGAACCAATTGCACAAACTGCAACCCAAAACTTTATTTAAATGCCCAGCTGATGGCTCTGGTGCCAGGGGAAGATGAAAAATAAACAAAAACATGGGTACTGGAAAAATGGCGGGTGCCCACAGAGAGGGCTGTAAGTGCCGCTTCTGGCATGGGTGCCATAGAATCGCCACTACTGCACTAGGGTGTAATCCAATGGCAATGGCCTCTAGCAGCCTCTATGCCCTTTTTTACAGGTCTAGTGTCCTTCTGGGGCTGCTGGGGTCACAGCGACACAGCAACCCATTTACACACCCATGCCAGGCAAGAACATTAACCAGTTACCCACCAACAGTTAGTTGTCATCCCCTTACCATTTAAACTGGGGCCCCTTTCAAACGCATGGAACCAGAAAAAACTCTCCCCATTACAAATTTTTTTTTTATACAAAATAATAGCTAAAATAATCATAATCCGCAACTTGTGTAGTGCCCTTCTCAGGAAATAAATAAAAGCTTTTTTTCTGTGGCCGTGACATCACTTCTCAGGCAGGATGGCAGAGATGAAGGAGGGGGAGTGGGCTGTACCCCTCTGAAGAACAAGAGCAGGAGGAGGAAGCTACCATCTGAGGGGGCACTGACATCTCCCAAGGAAGATACTGCACACCACTTGCACATTTTTGGTGATGGGTATGATTCTTTTTTGTTTTTACTGTCACATAGTTGTGAACTGGTAAGGACTCCCATGGATGGTTCATTGGGTAGGGGAGCTTGCCGATACACCAGATACACCAGATACACTGGGCACAGAGGCGCAGAAGA
The DNA here is from genome assembly GCA_027917425.1 of Gastrophryne carolinensis. Lineage (NCBI taxonomy): Eukaryota > Metazoa > Chordata > Amphibia > Anura > Microhylidae > Gastrophryne > Gastrophryne carolinensis. The sequence continues at coordinate 322,001,913 of CM051239.1, forward strand.
GAATGGTGTTAAAGCTGTATCAGACCTGTATCAAAGAACATAGGGGCCGGTATGCTTCCATAGCTAGAGGACAACTGTTTGTCCTGTAAGCCCTGGGCATACCAGCCCCTATGCCTGGTGTACTCGGCTAGTAGCTCTAGGGGGAGGCCCTTAGATATAAACAAAAAACAATAACAAAGGGGAAAATCTGCCAAATAGATAGCTTTATGTTCCCCTACATAGATTATAATGGTGTTTTAGCTCCTGATACCTTTGGTCAATGGGCCATTAGGGCTGTAATTCTCATCACCAGGTTTGAGACCTCAGTGCACAGGTATTTATTAGAATTAGAAGAGGCTCTCCAAAGCTTAATGACCTACCCCCTCTAATTTTCCAGGTACAGGGAGGGTCCCACGTAACACTCATTACGTAACACTCAAATTTAGCTTTCCAATTACAATTTAGTTAAAATGTAATTATTGTTTTATTCAAAAATCAGAATTTGCTTGGTAGTGAGCGTCCAGATTGCGTGTAACAAGCTACTTTGCCTCTGCAGACTGCACCTAATAAAAAGAAGCATGTTTTTCTACAAGATAACCTAAAATAGCATATGCAGTAAAGGAGGCTCCACGTACAGCCAGAGGGTTAATCCCTATAAATATTTTTAAAGGTTATAAATTACATAGCTTACATCCTTTCCAACATTCAGGAACTGTTTGCCAAAAGATTTCCAGTAAGTTAAAAGTGGATGTAACCCAAAGTAGTCTTTGAATTATGAAGTATGTGTGCTGTTCATACATGGCAACATGGTGAAGTCGTTAAACAGCCAAAAATGCTGCGGTGCTGCGTACTTCCCTCCACAGTTGTTCTCATCTGGGAGCAAAATGTTGCTTACACCCACATGCAGCTTGAATCATTACGTTTGCTTAATTCTGCATTACAGTCAACTATTATGTGTTTAATATTATATTTTCTATATTTTTTTCTCTTATAACACACCCTTATCTTGCCAAGACTGCCAGACTATTTAAAGGGGACATCTCACGCCATGCAAACACCCAGGGGGAGGGGGGTCCTTGCCTATGTATATGAGGTCCCAGATTTAGTGCACATTTATGAAGCATTATTTGATCTTTGAATGGTTATTCTAATTTAAATTATTTTTCTCAAATTCTTTCATCCTCAGTTACTCTCTTCACTTACTGGCGTCTGCTGCTCTGATGACCGGAAGCAAAAATGACTGACGGTCTGCTTACAACCCAATTTGGGAAAGCAAAATTCAGGGGAAAAAAACTTAATAGATCCATGCGCCCATGCCACCAGAGTCTCCCTTGTGAACTTCCACAGCCGATGGAATTCATTAGGCCAGTGTAGGCCTGGTCTGGTGAAATCTATTAGCTGATAGCAGAGCAGGGATAGCAATTGTGGTACAGCAGTGTTGACCAAGCACAGCTGATAACAGGGGTAGGGGTATGTAGTTTACCAGATTTAGGTCTCCTTTTAACTATTATTTGGGTGGCGGGTGACTAGAGGTCCACTTTAAAGTGAATCAGTGAATCTATAACCAGGAAGAACTCAGAATGGGTATTAAAGGCATTTAAAAAAAAGATTAAAATTTATGGGGATGGGGCCTCGAATTCAGTTAAATCAGAACTACTTTGCATAAGGAGGTTTAAATATGTGTTGTTTTTGCAAAAGGAAAGTATTTGTGATAAAGATAACAATAGAAACAGACCATTTGTACAAATGTGTTAAGGCTACAGATATGTCCTTCCTCATCTCTCCCCCATGGCTAGATATGCTGCGAGATACATTTGTGTGATATTCTGTCACAAGATATTATATAGTCTTTTGTAAATCTATGGGAGGGCACCCAGTGATTGTATGTGAAGTATTTCAGGGATTAAGTTACAGTATTATTACTCTGGCCTCGATTCAATAAAGGTAGAAAAAAATTCTCATGGTAGTAAAAAATTCAATTCATGAGAAAAAAAGCCTGAGAATTTCACCGTAGCTGAATCACCAGAAAAAATGAAATGAAAGTCAGTGTAAACAGTTCTCTACTTTTCCTTAGTAGTAAAAAGTACCATTGACTTTTTACTACCATGAGAATTTTTTTCTACCTTTATTGAATCGAGGCCTCTGTGTCCAACTGATATCATGAGAAGTGTTTCATTAAAGGGACTGACCACCACAAATATAAAAAACAAAAGGGTACTCACCTTTTATCCCTGGAGCTGATCGGTCCTACTACAATGGAGTGGAGTTTGTGGTAGACCCATTGTGACTGATGGTGGAGGGCCACAAGTCTTAAGCGAAAGTGCCTGGCTAGATGATAACCTTCACGACAATCTGGAGGTGTCAATCAAAGCTTCAGAGAGCAGTCTGGGTGGTAGGCTCATCTAATCATGAAGATAAAGCAAATGCCTAGTTAAGCTTAATGATAGGGGCCCTTTGTTTTATAAGATTCAGACGCATGATTGGTTGGCTAGAAGCTGCCAGGGACAGAGGGGTTTATTCATCAAGGGATAGCAGTTAGCGCCTCGTTGCGACAGGTAGCAAACGGTGAACGCCGGGCACTGTACGCAATACCACATTTATCAAAGCGATTCCAGTGAGCGACTCTAACAGCGCCATGTAGTGTCCGATTCATCATCACATCGCTTCCAGAGCGCCTGGTTTCACCTGTCGCTACCTGTCGCTCTCCCATACATTTCAATGGACGTTACTTTTCTTCTCTTTAAACAGGGTTTTCTTTTTTTTTTTTTTATGAAATCATTGTGTGACCTCTCCTGGCCTATTAAAAGTCATTTTTGAAAACTTTTTTTTTTTTTTAATATTGTTATGCAGAATTGTCATTACAGGTCTGGTATTAAAGTGGTAATGTCACAATGTTATAACAATATAATTCCATATGTTTTCGCTTTGTTACTAGTGGATATGTGTTCAAAAATGTACAATAATCACACAGCTTCTGGCGCTCTGGGCTACAGCAACCCAATTTTGAGCGCCAGCGCTGTGCGAGGCGTTTTTTTTTTTATGAATATGGTTTGAGTCGCTCACACTGACCAGTCGCTACTGTTCGCTGTCATATAGTGCGGTACTGGTGTTATAGCGACTCACACATCAAATTCATCAATGCCGGAAATGTTACTAAAGGGACTGAGGCGCTGTGTAATAGTGACTCGCGGCCGATCAGAGTGACCACTAGCGGCCGTTCTTAGCGCCGCTGTACAGCCGCTCATCTGCCGTTACCTGGCATTAGTAATGAATCAGCCTGAGAATGTGTCTTTGTTACAGTTGTATGGTTGTTAGGCCCTTATTTATCAAGGGATAGCGCCAGGTAGTGTCTCACTAGCGCCAGGTAGCGCCAGCTATCGGCGGCTACCAACTCCAGAACGCCAGGCTGCGAACACAATCACGCATTTATCACGCTAAATGAGGCTAGCGCCGGCGACAGCGTCAGCTAGCGCGGGATTCATCATGTTGCAGACTTCAGCGAACAGCGCTGCTGCTAATCCCATCACAGCGCCAGGTATGACCTCTCGCTACCTGGCGCTCTCCAATGCATTTCAATGGAGAAATCTTTAAATATTCATAATTAATTGATATTCATGTTTTTTATTTTTTTTTAAATGTCAAAAATTCTGTGACCACTTCTGCAATGTTAGTTTTTTTTTTTAAGGTAATAAAATTAAAAAAATAAAAATTTGTGCAGAATTGATATTACAGGTCTGATATTAATGTATTCATATAACAAAATGTTTATAAAAACATGTTTATATGGTTGTTTGGGGGTTAAAAAACTACTTTTAACCCATCGCCGCCAGCACTCTGGCTTTTAAACATGCATTTCACAGCGCGAGAATTTTTTGAGCGTGATTTGTTAATGAATATGCTGGGAGCCGTTCGCTATGGCCATTCGCTGTCATGCGCTCCCGTACAGCGCGGACCCAGTCAAACAGCGACTCCTAACCCCGTATTCAACATTACCGCACATCGACTGAGTCGCTGTCAACAGCCGAACAACGGCCAAGCACAGCGAATACTAGCGGGCGCTGTGAAAATCACGCTACTGTCGCTCATCTGTCGCTACCTGGCGCTATTAATAAATCGGCCTCCCCATTGATACCAAGCACCAACTATGGAATTGCAGGAAGAGCCCTATTATTGGAGTGGAGTCTGAATGAATGTGCTGCGGTAATTACCCATTCAGTTCTGTAGTAGAGATGAGCGCAAATTTGGCATGTGAAATTACCAGACCACAAACATTTCGAAATATTCTCAACTGCGTGTAATCTCTTTTTCTAGCAACAACTGATATGCACAGTCTTGGAGGCTCACTTGCTAAGAGCACCCTGCCTTACCTTTGTAAGGGCAATGGTTTGGTATTATTTGTTGGTTTATTGAGTGGCCCAGTTTATGAATATGATTCCTGGATGCTAAGATTATATGGGATCCTATTTTGTTTCCTGGTGACATTATACGTTAAATTCATTCCCCAATACACACACAAACCGCAAATAGGACACTACTCTCAAACCATTTCTATTCTAAAACATTAGATAGATTAGCAGTGGTGTAACTAAGTGTGATGGGGCCCTGGTGCAAACATTAAATTGGGCCCTTTTAAGGCTCATACAGTAAACTTTTTTTTATTGGTTAACTCAAGTGGATGCAGCTAGGCAACTAAAGACTAAACCAGTCGAGACAAATGGGGCTTCTTTTCTCGAAATGATGGCAAGTTAGCACAAATAAGATAAATAAGGTGGAGGAGCAACAATGATGGGGCCCCCCTGACCTTCGGTGCGGTCACACACCCTGCATCCCCTATACTTACGTCCCTGTAGATTAGCTTTTTACAGCTCTATACAGTAGACGGTATACAAATTCTTGCACAGATGCAGGATAGAATATGAATATGATAGAATATGAAAAAAAAGATAGCATTTGTTTCCTTAAAGTGGACCAAAACCCGCTGTTGGTCTGCCCCCTGGTTCATCCTGATTTGGGATGTCCTGCTGTGTGACACTTCGACAGTCGACCGCTATACATCTCGCCAACGCTCCCACATACAGTTCGCGGCTCTCCTCCAATCAACTTCTTTGGTGTGGCTGATGGGCTAATAGGGGCCTAGCTGCACTTGCAATCAGTGAACGGCACTCCACGCCAGCCATTGAGTTATGGTGGACCATGGTCTCGTTAGCGAGGTAAGAAAATTGGCGATAGGCAGAGTTTCACATAGCTAGACATCCTAAATTGGGATGCCTCAGGAGTGGATATCTAACTGGAACTAGCATCTTATAGACGCTAGGTCCAGATTTGGTCCACTTTCCAAAATACTTTCCAGGATTGCAGCAGGTTGAAAGGGATGAGATGGGATGGGGCTTCTAGGACAATGATGGAGCAGCAGTATAACATTATAAAATGGGGATCAATTCATTTCCAGGTGCAAGAAAAAAAAATGCATTCTAGTGCCCTTATTCATCAAGCGATAGCGCCAGGTAGTGTCTGACGAGCGCCAGGTCCCGCCAGCTAACGGCGGCTACCGACTCAAGTACGCCCGGCGTCGGCCACAATGACGCATTTATCAAGCTAAATGAGGCTAGCGCCGGCGAGAGCTACGGCTAGCGCGGGATTCATCATGTAGCCGACTGCAACGAACAGCGCCGCTGCTAATCCCATCACAGCGCCAGGTATGACCTGTCGCTCCCTGGCGATGTTCAATGCATTTCAATGGAGCAATCTTTAATTAATCGGGAATTACTTGCTATTAATGTTTTTTTTTTTTTTTTATGTCAAAAATTCTGTGACCACTTCTGCAATGTTAGGATTTTTTTTTAAGGTAAAAAAAAAAAAAAAAATTATTTTGTGCAGAATTGATATTACAGGTCTGATATTAATGTATTCATATTACAAAATGTTTATAAAAACTTGTATAATTTTACAATCAAAAAATATGGTTGTTTGGGGGTTAAAAACTATTTTACACCCATCGCCGCCAGCGCTCTGGGGTTTAAACAAGGAATTCACAGCGCGAAAAAATTCGGAGCATGATTTGTTAATGAATCTGCAGCAAGCCGTTCGCTCTGTCCATTCGTTGTCAGGCGCACCCATACAACGCTGAACCTGTGAAACAGCGACCCCTAAGCCCGTATTCAACATTACCGCACACCGACTGAGTCGCTGTCAACAAGAAAACCCCGGCCAAGCACAGCGAATACTAGCTGGCGCTGTGAAAATCACGCTACTGGCGCTCATCTGTCGCTACCTGGCGCTATTAATGAATCTGCCTCTAAGTAGAGATGAGCGAACTTCTTGAAAGTTCGATTCGGGCGATTCGCCGAATTTCCCCAAGAAATTCGGGTTCGCCCGAATCGAACTTTCACGAATTGCTCATCTGAAGGAAGCCGGCCCGCTGACAGCGCAGCCGGCCTGCCCGCTCCCACCATGCCGGCATTTTTTTAAAAAGCAAACACTTACCTGCATGGTCGGAGCGTGGAGGCCGGCGCCGCTCTCAGGCGCCCTCTGATGACGCGTCCTCTGATGACAGCTGAGAGCGGCGCCGGCCTCCACGCTCCGACCATGCCGGCATTTTTTTTTTTTATTTCAGGGAAAATTCGATCGGCACGAACCAAAAAAAATTCTGGTTCGTGCCGAATCGAATTTTCCCTGAAATTTGGAGCGAATTCCGGTTCGTCCGAACCGGTGCGCTCATCCCTAATTCTAGGTAGAAAATTAAATAGAAGTAAGAGGCTGTTCACTGTTCCTGAATCACCAGCTAAGAAAACAATGGAAGTCAATGGCACTTTTTTACTCCTAAGAAAAGTAGAGAACTGTTTACTCCTTTCTACACTGTAGTAAAAGCTGCCATTGACTTTCATTGTCTTTTTATCTAGTGATTCAGTAACAGTGACATTCTCAGGCTTTTTTCTCATAAATTGAATCTTTTACTACCATGCGATTTTTTTTCTACCTTTATTGAATCAAGGCCATGGAATTAAATTGTTATTACATTGTGACATTTTAACACTTTAATACCAGACCTGTAATGACAATTCTGCATAAAAATATAAAAAATCAAAAAATGACTTTTTCTAGGCCAGGAGAGGTGACACAATTATTTGATAAACAAAAAAAAATTTAAAGAAAATCCTGTTTAATCAGAAGAAAAGGAACGCCATTGAAATGTATGTGAGAGCGACAGGTAGCAACAGGTAATACCAGGCGCCGGCGGTATATGCTGAGCCATCTGTGATGATGAATCGGTCACTACGTCACGCTGTAAAAGTCGCTCACCGGAATTGCTTTGATAAATGTGGTATTGCCTACAGCGCCCAGCGGTCACCATTCGCTACCTGTCGCTGCCAGTCGCTACCTGGCGCTATGGCTTGATGAATAACCCCCTAAGTTTTATTTTAGCAGCAGGTGTAAAAAGTGCACTACGCTGTTTTTGGAGCAAAAAGTGCACTTATATTTCCTACCTAAAATGCACTTTTTTACTCCACCTATAGCAAACTATTTCTCTTGTATGATTTAAAGTGGACCAACACCCAGGATTTTGATTATCCTGGGTTTTGGTCCACTTCGGGGGGGGCACCCCGCTGTGTGAAACCCCCCAGAAAGCCCCAAAAACTCACTTCAGCACGCTCCCACGTGACCGCGCCGTCCAATCCCCGCCGACGGACAAGCGACCAGCGACGGACAAGACAGCGCGTCCGCCGCCGCCTCCCGCACGTCACTCTTACAGGGCCCGCGCCGGCCATTCACAAACGGCCGGGGCGCACGCGCGCACGTCTAGAGGGTAAGGTTTTTTTGAGGTTTTGGGGGGGTTTCACCCCACGGGACATCCCCATCTCGGATGTCCCGCGGTGAGGGAGGTGATCGGCCTGGGAATCTTATAGATTCCCGGGCCGATCAGCCCGGGGTGTTGGTCCACTTTAACAAACATAAACTGCATGGGACGTTTACATCAGCATTGGGGAGTTTTCAATTTGAGCATACATCATTGTTGCATGCAGATGCTGGACCAGGGTCTGTGTTACTTGCTTACTGTATTACTACAGCCCTTATTCCAGCAGAGAAATGAATAGGTATCCTGCTGGAAGCACAGGGCTGCAGTGGCCTAAATATATACCTAAGCATCTTCAGTCAGAAAACAAGGAAAGGCTTGAACACAACAGATAAGGGGTGATTTAACATGCATATGCAGCTGCAAGCCAGAGACACATGACCACAGGTCTTCTCTGTGCAAACCCACCCCGTCTGCTGTGTGGCCTTTCTGGAAAATCCCCAGGATACTTGTAAAGCATTTATAGTAAAAGCATAATGTGTTTTCCTCATTTTAGATTTAGGGGGTTATTTAAGAAACACTAACGCCACGTAGTACCACGAAGCGTCAGGTGAACGCCGGGCGTAGTATGTGAAAACCATATATGTGAAAGTCAATCTGGTGAGCACCTCTAATAGCGTCATGTAGAGTCACATGTATCACTAGCGGTGGCTCAGTGTAAAGCGCGGTTCAGCAGCGCCATATAGCACCTGTCGCTCAGCAGCGTTTTCCCATACATTTCAATGGTGTTTTTTTTGCTTGTGTATAAATAGCATTTTAATTATCAAATTTTAGGATCAAATGATTGTGTGACCTCTCCTGCCCAGCAACCAAACACTTATATTTTTTTAGGCAGAATTGTATGTGCAGCTCTGCCATTGCAGTGTCATTGTTACAGTGTTAAAACAATGTCATTCCATATGTTTTCACTCTGGTGCTGGTGTATATGTGTTGAGAAACAGACTTTTTTCATATAGCGTACGGCGCTCGACACTAGAGCACTGGCACTGATATTGCGTTTAATTTTCTTAAATATAGGCTTCAGCGCCGAACGTCGGACGCACTTAACTGGCGCTACCTATCATTCGCTGCAGTGTTGTCATATGTGGTGTTGTTTTGGGCGGCTTTTCCTCAGGGCACTACATATGCATTGATTGAGGCAGTGCGCTGTAGAAGCCAGACACCCGCTTGCAGCATCTACTAACGAACGCTCTAAACACCGCTACATAGACGCTCAAATGGCAATATGTGACTCTAGTCTTAAATTAGCCTCTTAGGGTTTTATTCATCAAGGGATAGCACCAGGTAGTGCCTTGTAAGTAACAGGTAGCGGCAAGTAGCGGCAGGTGAACGCCGGATGCGGGCACGCAATACCACATTTATGAAGGCAATTTTGGTGAGCACCTCTTACAGCAACAGGTAGTGACCGATTCATCTTCACAGATGGCTCAGCGGATCCCGGCGGCGCTCTGGCTTTCAGAGCGCCTGGTATTACCTGTCGCTACCTGCCGTTCTCCCATACATTTCAATGGACGTTACTTTTCTTCTCTTTAAACAGGGTTTTCATTTAGTAATTTTTTTAGTTTTGTATCAAGTCATTGTGTGACCTCTCCTGGCCTATTTAAATACATTTTTGAAAACTTTTTTGATTTTTTATTTTATGCAGAATTGTCATTACATGTCTGGTATTAAAGTGTTAATGTCACAATGTAATAACAATGTAATTCCATATGTTTTCGCTTTGTTACTTGTGGATATGTGATCAAAAACGGACTTTAATCACACAGCGCCTGGCGCTCTGGGCTACAGCGACACAATTTGTACTGATGTTATAGTGACTCACACATCAAATTCATCAATGCCGGCAATGTTACCAATAGTGACTGAGGCGCTCTGTAATAGGGACTCACGGGCGATCAGCGTGACCACTAGCGGTCGCTCTTAGCGACACTCATCTGCCATTACCTGGCGCTAGTAATGAATCAGCCTGTCAGTATTGAATTGAACGTAAAGTAGTGGTGGAGGTCAAATGTCAATTATTTGGTGAAACAAATGTTACTTGTAACTTTAGGTGTGCTTTTGGGTGTAAATTGCGTGCACATTGTTACAGATGAGATACATTATTTTACCAATGGGGTAAGGATATTTTTGAAGTTGGAAACAACAGCAACTTTTGAGCTTTGCAGAAATATAGCTGATGATTTTTCTGGCACTCATATAAAAATCAATCCAACGCTGATCTGACGAGTCATTCAAACTGAAAATGCCCTTAATGCCAAGCGAGGCTTTGTAGGCAAAAAATGGGCCACCGCATCATTTGCATTTTAGTTGTGAACAGTCTTATTATTAGCCGGAGAAGATGAAGGTGTACCAAGATGGTTGCTGCCATGTAGAACACGGCTTAAAAAGACTTTTCTGTAGCACTAGGAAAAGTTATATGTGTGGAAATTCTGGAGCACTAGAGTTGCAAAATATATTTATACAGCCGGGAGAGATTGGATGCTTTAAAGCTTGTCAGTTGTGACATAACCAAAAGCATTTCAGTTATGCTGCATCCCATAAAACTCCATAGCATGTTTTTGCTGTCATGAAATGTGATGGTGATCTCCATGAAGATTGTTTCCAGATTTGAAATGAACAATATATTCCGGGGGTGATGAAAGAAACAGAAAGTCTGAAAAAGTAGCAGATTTTCTGCTGAAATCCTAAAACAAAAGTTTTTAAAAATGTTATTGTATGCTAAGTTTATATGTTCCCTAAAGCAAAGGGTTTATTGACTCAACAAACCATAAAGAGCATTTCCTAGAAACAAAATGTATTTACATGACGCATACAGACCAACAGGCTGATTCATCATTAGCGGCAGGTAGCGACAGATGAGCATCTGTAACAGGCATTTTCAGAGCGCCCGCTAGAAGTCGCAGTGCTCGGCCATGGGTCGCTACTTTATAGCGACTCAGTCGCTGTTCAGTAATGTTGAATACATTGTGAGGAGTCGCTATTTGACCAGTACAGCGCTGTATGGGAGCGCACGTTAGCGACTGCTCATAGCGACCGACTCACACCATATTCAGCAAAAAAACAGCTGCAAAAATCACTGGCGCTGAAAAATTGTTGTTTGAAGCCCAGAGCGCCGGAGGCTGTGTGATTACAGGCTGTTTTTGAACATGTATCCAACAGTAACAAAGCGAAAACATATGGAATTACATTGTAACAACATTGTAACATGAACACTTTAATGTCAGACCTGTAATGTCATTTTGGAGGAAATATTTAAAAAATGAAAAAATATGAAAAAACTGCTTTTTCAATGCCAGAAGAGGTCAAAGAATTATTTGTGATTTTTTGGAAAAAATAAAAATAAAAAAAACCCGTTTAAAGAGAAGAAATGGATTGTCCATTGAAATGTATGGGAGAGCGTCAGGTAGCGAGAGGTCATACCTGGCGCTGTGCAAGGCTGAACGCTGGCGCTGTTCGCTGAGGCTGTAAAAATGATGAATCAGACGCTACATGGCGCTATTCCAGTCGCTCAACAGATTCTGCTTGATAAATGTGTAATTGCGTGCCGTGTCCGGCGTTCACCAGTCGCTATCAGTCGCTACCTCTCATTAACCAGGCGCTACCTGACGCTATCCCTTTTTAAATAAGGGCCCAAGAATAACAAGATTGACCCATGATTTTTAGCAGTGGGCGGAGCCATGCAAATCTTCATTTTGTGTCTCATGGGCTATTTCCTAATCTCACAGATACATGGATAATGCTAATAATGTTCTTGTATCCTAAAAAGGATTGACCATTCATACCAGCCATCCCAAGCTGTCTCTTTGCTGTGGTCACTAAATGGAAGGGGCATTTCTACTTCCTCTTCCTCTGCCTTCAGTGCCCCCCCGATCCTGACCACAATTACAATCCTTAGGGTCTTGTCAAGGTGACACCCCCTAAGTGATGGGCTAAAAAGGAGCCCTCCACACTGTCAATCTCTGCTCACTCCAATTCAATGCACACAGTGTGCTTGCCTGACACTCCGATTACAACATGAGAAACATGCAATATCCAGTAGCTTTGTTTTCAAAAAGGAACATTGCCATGTGTATCTTTATTTCTGAGTGTGCCTGGACAATGACTTTAAATAGGGGGTTTGGTTTCATTAAGCTCGCTATATTTAACCTACCATGGGTCTCTACCAAGTGTCGTGTAACTATGTTTTGAGGAAATATATATTTTGAAAATATAAAAGCTTTTTTAGTGTATCCAGGAAAATGCAGCTTTATAATTATAATAACTTTTTCCTCTGTCGATTTAGAGAGACTGGGCAAAATAATAACCAACACTTTTCTCACACAACAGCTTCCCAACAATGTGCATGTGCCCATCTATTCTTCTTAGGGTCATCCACAGAAAACTGGTGGACAGGGCTTTCCCTCAATACCATCACTGTAACAGGTGGGCCATGCCAAGCAAGACAGTTATTTACCCACCAAGTAAGGGATCATACACCTCACTCCGAGTCAAAACCTTCATAGGGGATGATTATCTTTTTGAGTTATTTATTCATACAATTGGACATCGGGTTGCTTATGGCCTTATTCAAAGCGGTCCTTCACTCTAAATAAGAGTCTATCTTATATGTTTCCCACACCCTGTACATACAGATTGCTCACATTAAAAAATCATCCTACCTGCATCTACTGCATGTTATGAGCCTTTACACATCCAAGATGGCGGTTCATGGAATATCAGGCAGCCTGCAAACAGGAGGGGCCTTCTGACTGTGCTGCTCTGCATTCTGGGATTGCTGACCTTTTCCTGACCCCAGCTCTACTCTGTCTGAGCAAAGCACAGCTATAACCCACCCCCTGTACTTTATCCCGCTCTCCTATCCTCAGTAAGTGTGATGCTTCTGAGTCAAGATGGCGGCGCCCATATCCTAAAGTCCCGAACAGAGTTGCAGCCCAGTGGGGGAAAGAATGATAAGTAAGTGACTAAAAACTTAAAATATATTAATTTTAGATGCTGGAGAATTGTTTTTTAAGGGTTTGGGCTTTTCAATAAATCATGGTGAAGGTCCGGTTTAAGAAGTGTGCCGTTTAGCGCCTTTGTGCTGGAATAGCACCAGTTTGAGTGCTGGCATCTCTTTCTTTTTTTATGCCTGTTTTTCGTTTGTTAAATCACACACTGAGTGCCAGTGAGGCAAAATTATTGGCGCTGAGTGGAAATAACAGACGCTGGTGCTTGATAAATCAGGCTCCCCATTGTATTGACTTGGTAAATGCGTGAACCCGGCAGATATGTGTCGGATCGCGGCAAATCCTTTTTTAAACTATCCTCTTAATGTATTCCTCATATTTAACTCCTTTAGAAATTTGGTGAAATCCCCCCCCCCCCCAAAAAAAAAATAAACGTGACACTAGTATTTAACTTTTCCCCAGTCCTGAGCATCACTGACATTGATCCTCATTTAAATAATATCTACAGATTATGGGGTCGATTCAGAGCCAAGTGAGAATTCTCGCTTCTTTCTTGGGAAAGAAAACTGCCAAACTGCTCGGAATCAGCCCCAAAGTAGACAATGATAGTCAATGGCAGTTTTCTCTGCTAAAAAAGGAGTGTGAATTCTCGCCTGGCTCTGAATCTGCCCCATTGTGTTGCATTGTACCTTAGATATTATTACATACATACAGTTTGCTAAATCTTTTATATAAGCCTCTCTCTTTTTAAAAAAAAATAACCCAAAAAAACGAAGAGAAAAAAAAAATGAAATATCAGTAGTAATTAGTCTGTTGTTTCAACTGCGAACAGGTTATTGAAAATTAATTTGTTTATGATGGATTATGGTCCATAAAATGAAATTTCCCTTGATCAGTTTCTTTATGAACTTCTTTCTGAAGGGTGTTGCGATTCTTCACTGATATCTGAAACACAAAATTTGTCTGCCCATGCATTAGTAAAAGATCCCAAACTAGTTGTTTAATTTTAAGATGCTCATGATCAATTGTTTAATGCAGCTACATGACCACCTTTCAGGCTTTGTAATTCTGCTTATAGTTTATGAATATGATCTTTTAATGTATCACATTCTCTTTCCACTTTGATATATTCTACCTTCAGATGGTCATAATTCTGCTTTATTTGGGAAAAGGGGATCCATGTTTTGGATTAAATTTTATGATTTTGGTATAGTTTATGATAATGGGATCAAGCAACTCTGTGCTGGCAGTTTGAACTGCCATCTTGTTTCACAAAGACATTTGCACTTTATGGTTTAAAGGGTGTAGCAACATCAATTTTTAAACACTCATTCAGTTTTCTCCACTAGAAATCAGCTCTTAACAAGATATCATTCAAATTATTAGGGTTTGGTGACAGAATAGTGTCTTTGATGGAACCTTCCAAGGCTTCCATTAGCAAAGTTCAGTGCATTTGTCCTCCAGGTTTAAATGCTAGAATCCAGCATTTTCCAGTGTGCTGCATCTCCTTCCAAGCCAAAGATAGTTTAATCATGGAATGTCAAACTGCACTTAATAAATGTAAATGCAAGCCAAAGATAGTTTCATCATGGAACGTCAAACTGCACTTAATAAATGTAAATGCGACATGTTGGAAAACCCCATTTCCAGTGCTGCAGATTTAAAGTTGTATGCACTATTTTCGGAAGTGGATTTATTAGGAAAATCAAAACGGTGTGACCAGTTGGCCTGGATCACTTTCCAGACTGCTACATTATTCTCCCACATGTCCAGCTGCCGGTGCAATGTGGGGGATCTTCTGTTGCTGCTCCCTAACTTCTTCATTACCTCAGTGCAGAGCTGTAGCTAGCTTCTTTTGCGCCCGAGGCAAGGCCAGAGAATCGCGCCCCCCCCCCCCCCGCAAAAAAAAAAAAAACCAAAAATATATATATATAATCTTTTCTTTTTGTTTTGTTTCTTGTTTACTGGATTATTTTGAGAGACATTAAAGCGGACCAACACCCGGGCCGATTTGATCCCTCCCCGCGGGGCATCCGAAATTGGGATGTCCCGTGGGGTGAAACCCCCCAGGAAGCCCACAATCCTACCTTCTCCCCGTTCCACCGCCTCCCGTGCGTCCCTCTAGCAGGGACGCACAAAAGGCCAGCGCGGGTGCCCTCCCTGTAAGAGGGACGCGCGGGAGGCGGCGGCGGACGCGCTCTGCTTGTCCGTCGTTGCCTCTCGCTTGTCCGTCGGCGGGGATTGGCTGCAGCGGTCACGTGGGAGAGGTGAGTTTTCGGGGCTTTCTGGGGGGTTTCACACAGAGGGGCACCCCCGATCGGAAAGTACCCTCACACCAAAACTAAGCAACAATGGGTGATAAAGATTTATGAAGTCAGGGGTTTACTTATCTAAAACAAATAAATAAAGTAATAAATAAAATAATAATAAATAATACAATAATAAATACAACTGAAACGTGTCCCAGTCATTTCCAAAACCAGGCTGCCTCTAGGAATGCCCCTCCCACCTTCGCAAACAGTAACAGTGACGCAGGCACGCACACTCCATCCACTTCAATAAAAGAGCACGCCAGTCACCAGTTTGACATACCCCCTCCATTGCATTGAATATAGCTGGGCATGCACACTAACGCACTCTGTTGGTAACAAGGCCACAAAAAACAGCAAGGGCTAGCAGCGAGACCAAAAAATGTTGAGGCACGCCCTCACCACAGGAGCTGCTGCAGGGAGAAAAAAACTTTTATTGTTCTGATGCAGGCTAACTGGGTGGCCTAGTCCGACCCTGTGTTCAGCCTGCTGGGCCTGTCATACTGTGCTGGCACTTTATGCCAGGGGCATGTGAGGGCTGCCCCCTTGCGGGCCCTGTTGCAGTCATATAAGGGAGGATACAGAAGGAGAAGAGCTTACAATCTATTATGGTATACGGGAGGATACAGAAGGAGAAGAGCTTACAATCTATTAGGGTATACGGGAGGATACAGAAGGAGAAGAGCTTACAATCTATTAGGGTATACGGGAGGATACAGAAGGAGAAGAGCTTACAATCTATTAGGGTATACGGAAGGATACAGAAGGAGAAGAGCTTACACTCTATTAGGGTATAAGGGAGGATACAGAAGGAGAAGAGCTTACAATCTATTAGGGTATAAGGGAGGATACAGAAGGGGAAGAGCTTACAATCTATTAGGGTATAAGGGAGGATACAGAAGGGGAAGAGCTTACAATCTATTAGGGTATAAGGGAGGATACAGAAGGAGAAGATCTTACAATCTATTAGGGTATAAGGGAGGATACAGAAGGGGAAGAGCTTACAATCTATTAGGGTATAAGGGAGGATACAGAAGGAGAAGAGCTTACAATCTATTAGGGTATAAGGGAGGATACGGAAGGGGAAGAGCTTACACTCGATTAGGGTATAAGGGAGGATACAGAAGGGGAAGAGCTTACAATCTATTAGGGTATAAGGGACAATACAGAAGAAGAAGATCTTACAATCTATTAGGGTATAAGGGAGGACACAGAAGGAAAAGAGATTACAATCTATTAGGGTATAAGGGAGGATACAGAAGGAGAAGAGCTTACAATCTATTAGGGTATACGGGAGGATACAGAAGGAGAAGAGCTTACAATCTATTAGGGTATAGGGGGGCGGGTTGACAGGAGGGTTGGTTGGTGGGTATTTAGATGTGCGAGTGGGCAGGTAGGTAGGAAGGTGGGTGAGTGACTGCCACCTCCACTCCAGAATCTGCTGATTCTGCCTACACACCACTCCAGACTGCTGCTGGTTCAGGGTCTGGGTAGGTAGGTGAGTGGCAGGTATATAGATAGGTGGGTGGGTTATTATGCTACTCTTCCCCAACTCCAGCCATCAATCACACTTTCTCTCCATTGTCCTCCTGTCACTATCTATCTCCACAGTAATCATTCACATCATCCTCTCCCTCGCGCTGGCCGGCCACCATGCCTGGAAGCGGAAGTGCTGGCTTCTGCTGTGCTCTGGGCTGGCCTCCGCGGTGGGGGAAACAAGAGCAGTGTTTTTTGTTCCGTCCTGTGAGATTTGCATAAAACAAACCAAGGCTTGCACAGGCGGCCCCCACCACTGCCGATCACTTCATTGCTGGCCTGCCACCGTCGGATCAAAGACAATAACCCCCTCTGAAGGGAAAGTGGTGGAGGCCAATGTTCCCTCTAAGCCTCAGCTGCTGCTGTGCGGAGTAACAAGAGAGCTGGGAAATGCCCCACCTAAGGTGGCTGCTGGCCAATCTCCAACGATCAACGCGCCCCTCTACTGTAGAGTGATGGTGGAGTGGCCCCACATCATGGAGACTGCACCTAGCGTCATACAAGAAAGCGACGATGGCGCAGGCACAAGATCAGCAGACATGACCTGACATGTGCCCCTCCTGCGCCCCCAGCTACGCCCCTGGATCAGCTAGGGGGCAAAGGTGAGTATACTTTTATTTTTTTAAATAAGGTGGCCACTTTTTCATTAGGCTGTTTATGTATAAATATACACTGACACCAACAAATTAACATAAGATAATCTGTCCACAAAACTTATATAAATACAAGCATCTCCTCACCACTATGCTTGACTGGGATTTTTTTTTTGCTGGTACCAACAGTTGTACTGGTTCCACCTGGAACAGTGCAGGACTAGGGAAGGAGAACCCAGTGTTCAGGCCCAGATTAAGGACATTCATGGTATGGAGCAGTTCTTTCTTGGGGGCCCCCATCATCACACCCTCCGTCACAAGCCCCCTATGCCCCCAACTGTCTTAGCTCACAACCAAAGACAAAAACAACAAAAAAGAGATTATGGTGGCATAAAGGAAATAATGGGGTGATATAGAGCCAGAGGGGAGAAAAAGGGGGAATAAAGAGTTATGAAGAAGAGAAAGAGGAAATATAGAAATAGGTTAGAATAGGGGGATATGGAGAGATGGGAAGTAAGGGGGGGGGGGGTATGATGAGAAGAAAAAGAGAAAGGGAGGATAAGGAGAGGAGAGAAAGGGGGATATGGAGAAACTTAGGAAAGAAAGGGGGAATATGAGGAGACAGAGGAGAGAAAGGCGGATATGGGGAGAAGGAGGAGAGAAAGGGGGGCTATGGAGATATACAGGAGAGAAAAGGGAATATGGAGAGACTAGGCAGAGAAAGGAAACATGGAGAGAAGGAAGACAGAGAGGGAATATGGAGAGAAGGAGTAGAGATAGAGGGAATATGGAGAGGAGGAGATATAGAGGGAATATGGAGAGAAAGGTGAATACAGGGGGAATGAGGAGAGAAGGGGGGAATATTGAGAGTAGGAGAGAAAGTGGGAAAGTGAGAGAAGGGGGAGAGAAAGGGGGGACATGGAGAAAAGGAGGAGACACAGGAGAAAATGGAGAGAAGGAGAGAAAGACAGAATATGGAAAGGGGGATATGAGAAGATGGGAGAGAAACAGGGAATACGGAGATATGTAGGAGAGCAAGGGGGAATGTGGAAAAAAGTAGGAGACAAAGAGGGAATATGGAAAAAAGGGGTAGAGAAAGAGGGGATATGGAGAGAAGGATGAGAGAAAGAGGGAATTTGAATAGAAAGAGGAGAGAAAGGTGGAATGGGGAGAAGAAGCAGAGAATGGGGGGATATTGAGATATACAGGAGAGAAAGGGGGATATGAGGAGAAGGGGGAGAGAAAGGGGAAATATGGAAATAAGGAGGATTAAATGTAAATGGGGGGTGACATACATCCACCAGAGACCAGTTTACAGGGTGTGGTGGTGGGGGGGGGTTATACATAGTGCAAGTAAGATATAAATACATAGCACTTTACTATCAAAGTCGACACTACAAAGAAACTAAAAAACAACCCCCCCCCCCCCTAATATGAGTGGATAAGCTGTGCTCTTCTTCTGCAGAGCAACAACACCCAGCATTAGCCACTGATCCCATCATTGAAAAATATCACCAAAATCACCACAAAGCCTCCATTTAACCAAAAAAATGATCAGATCCCCAAATTGATTATTAAAGGAACAGTCCGGTTTTGGGGACCATTTCCTCAGACCTCAGATCAGCTAGTGCCAGTGGGCACACAGCAACCCACTTATTTCATTGCTGTACCTGTGTCTCTTATCAGTCTTCTGCAGCCTTGGTTGGTAAAACCGGGAGTTACGCTTCCTGGTTCCAGCTGTCGGGTTGGCATGGCCTGTGTACAGCCCAGTTTCCAATATATACAGCCTTCCAATAATAGGCTGGTAAACTCTAGAGCTGGCGCAGGAGCGGTGCCAAGGATTATGGGTTGCTTTGTACCCACACTCGCTAGCTTGCCTGAGGTCTGTGGATATTTCCATTCAAGACCACCAACCATGTTATTGGTCCCCTGGCAAAATCGAGCATTGTTATTAGCCGCCACAGTCACTGGCTTCTTTTGGGTATCTGGCCATCAGCAACCAGATGAATATGAGGGCCAATCGTATTTCTCGATTTCATGAGGAACTGAGGCGAAAGAAAAGATTTTGAGGGTTCACTGGGGTTAATGTGCAGGGGGCACTGGCAAGAGATGCCCCTGCCCTAGGAACCACGCCCATTTTGTAAAAATGTTTAAGTAACCCTCAGGCACCAGAGGTGTGCTCCCCTGCCCAGACATTCAGATAGGCCACAGAGCACAGGACCTCCAGTGTCACTGTGCCAACACTTTGTCCAAACAGAGCTGTATATCAAGCCTTATACATGGCATACAGTGCTGATTGGAAGTGACTGCACATGCACCATGGGACTAGGTGAAAGGTCCATTTTTAGGGCACCCCAGGGGGTGAAGCATGCCATAATGCAGCTTACAGTCCTGCACTTATACTTATCTAGTAAATGGTCTCCAAGATGGGGGACTGGATATCAGAGCACACACCTACTAACTGCTAAAATGTGTGCTGCAGCTTCCTGTCCACCTTCTCAGAGACCAAGCCTGGACTAGAGAGGGGTATATACAAGTGTAGTTTGGCTGAGATAATCAACCATTTGCCATAACCTTCTTCAGGCAGAGCCCATCACCCCTCTCCTCCATGTTGCTGCATGTGGCTCAGCAGCCAGTGACCCTGGGAGGGGGGGGGTGCCAGAAGGAAGGCCCTTATCTGTCTTGGCAGTGCCAGAGTGGCCACAGCAATTCTCCCTTCTCTAAAAACCCAGCACTGGTTTCGATCAGACCAACAACAAGACCCAGCCAACTGCTCACCTGTTAGAGGAGATCCAGGGAAGCTCCTGGCAGATGGTGCTGTGAGAGAGCAGCCATGTCTCACCCATGTCTTACAGGAGCGCTGGGGCAGGTCGCTATTCCTACACAAGGATCTGGATTCCCTGCACTTCCTATGCTGGCCACAGAGGAGAAGTTAGAGCAGCAGCAGGAAATACAGCAGCGACCCCTGCTGGCCGGAGGAGCGAGCTGTAGTACATTTACTATAATGACTTCCGACCTTTAGAATTGATCAGCTCCTCTCAGCAGCGGCTGCTCAGGCGCGCACCTTAAAGGGAACACTGGAGCCCCTTGCGCCCCTCCTTTAATCCAGCCCTGGCTGCGCCCGAGGCCAGTGCCTCATTCGCCTCATGGCTGCTACGGCTCTGCCTCAGTGCATTTCTCCTCCCGGTTTAAATGCTAGAATCCAGCATTTTCAATACTGTTTCTATAACTCATAAAGAGATTCATACAGTATGACATTTGCTTAATTTTCCCACATAGAGAAGTGGTTCCTTTAATATATTCCATGCTCTAAGAGGTTGCACACATGTAGGTTTGATCCTTGCCCATAGACCATTTCCAACAACCCTTAGCAACAATCTTTCAGCCTATAATAATTGATAGCATTTTGAAAGCTGTAGAACCATTTTAAAAATACAAATGAGGTACCAAGCCAAACTCAGTAACTAAAGAGTCCGGTTCAGGTGTTTTAAGATTGCCTGTAACTATCTGTATATCTGTGCCATTACCATTCAAAACAGTGGTAACTTGTGTAGCTGGCACTGGTTTAAATACTACATTAGAGGGCTTATTATACAGGTGTAGGGCTGTTTTTTTTGGGGGGGGGGATGGTTATCTCCACACTCAAGACAGACTATTGGGTTGATTCAAAGAAACATGTAACAGCTTGGATTTGGCTCACGATCATCCTATTTTTTACGTCCGCTCGTGCGTTCGTATGAACTTGCGAGTGATTCAATAAGCAAATACGTTTCTATCCTAAAAGATACGTCCGTTCGTATGATATCTCCCGAACTTGCCTCAGTCAGTTGCCAATCGTAAAAATCACGTTCATGTGCTCACCTGTTGCGGCGGCAGCCTGTTTTTTCGGCTGCTTCCATCGTCCAGCTCTTCCAATTACTTGCGTTTGCCTCTGGTTTTCATTGGTTTTTGGCCTCTTAGATTCGTGCGTTCGTATGTTTATAAGATCTTGCGCATGCGCACCCTCAACCAGAAACTTACATAAACCCCGTAGCGGCTGCATCCAACTTCATTTCTCGGTCCCTCAAACTTACCGAAACCCTTTAGCGCTTGCATCCAACTTCATTTCTCGGTCCCTCAAACTTACCTAAACCCCTTAGCGCTTGCATCCAACTTCATTTCTCGGTCCCTCAAACTTACCTAAACCCTTTAGCGCTTGCATCCAACTTCATTTCTCGGTCCCTCAAACTTACCTAAACCCTTTAGCGCTTGCATCCAACTTCATTTCTCGGTCCCTCAAACTTACCGAAACCCTTTAGCGCTTGCATCCAACTTCATTTCTCGGTCCCTCAAACTTACCTAAACCCCTTAGCGCTTGCATCCAACTTCATTTCTCGGTCCCTCAAACTTACCTAAACCCTTTAGCGCTTGCATCCAACTTCATTTCTCGGTCCCTCAAACTTACCTAAACCCTTTAGCGCTTGCATCCAACTTCATTTCTCGGTCCCTCAAACTTACCTAAACCCTTTAGCGCTTGCATCCAACTTCATTTCTCGGTCCCTCAAACTTACCTAAACCCCTTAGCGCTTGCATCCAACTTCATTTCTCGGTCCCTCAAACTTACCTAAACCCTTTAGCGCTTGCATCCAACTTCATTTCTCGGTCCCTCAAACTTACCTAAACCCTTTAGCGCTTGCATCCAACTTCATTTCTCGGTCCCTCAAACTTACCTAAACCCTTTAGCGCTTGCATCCAACTTCATTTCTCGGTCCCTCAAACTTACCGAAACCCTTTAGCGCTTGCATCCAACTTCATTTCTCGGTCCCTCAAACTTACCTAAACCCTTTAGCGCTTGCATCCAACTTCATTTCTCGGTCCCTCAAACTTACCTAAACCCTTTAGCGCTTGCATCCAACTTCATTTCTCGGTCCCTCAAACTTACCTAAACCCTTTAGCGCTTGCATCCAACTTCATTTCTCGGTCCCTCAAACTTACCTAAACCCTTTAGCGCTTGCATCCAACTTCATTTCTCGGTCCCTCAAACTTACCTAAACCCTTTAGCGCTTGCATCCAACTTCATTTCTCGGTCCCTCAAACTTACCTAAACCCTTTAGCGCTTGCATCCAACTTCATTTCTCGGTCCCTCAAACTTACCTAAACCCTTTAGCGCTTGCATCCAACTTCATTTCTCGGTCCCTCAAACTTACCTAAACCCTTTAGCGCTTGCATCCAACTTCATTTCTCGGTCCCTCAAACTTACCTAAACCCTTTAGCGCTTGCATCCAACTTCATTTCTCGGTCCCTCAAACTTACCGAAACCCCGTAGCGGCTGCATCCCACTTCATTTCTCGGTCCATAAAACGTAAGAAAATCACATAATTTACATATGTCTATATGTTTCTAAGTGTGTTGTTTCTGGTTTGTGTAATTTTTTGGGTGTGTGCATATTAGAAAAGACACATTTAGGAAGGCTTAAAATATAATTTATTTTAAATATTTTCTTTGTTTTGTTTTTAAGAATTGTAAAAATTTTTTTTTTTTGGTTGGGTTTTTTTTTGGCAACCTTTTTTTTTTTTTTTTCTCGGAAAAACACCTAGAAATATTTCCGATTTTTTCAACAGTAAAACAAATTTTTTTTTTTTTTTAGTGTTTTTTTTTAAAAAACATCTTTTTTGGTTTTTAACCAAAACTATACAACACTTTTTAAAATTTTAAAAATTTTAAAAACAAGTTTAAGAAAGGAGCCAGGACCAAGGGCACTAATCCTCCTCGTCTTCTTCATCTGTTGGCCCCAACGTCGCCTGTATGGCCAGCAGCTCGGCCACCAACTCCTTCATTCTTTTTTTTTTTCCAGCCAAGGTTTGGGGGATCATCCCTGTAACCAATAGAGAAATAAACATAAATAGGAGTCCAAGACCGGTTTGTATGCTGGAAATAGATTTAGGGTTAAGCAAATACATGTAAATGCATGACATATGTCGTTCTTCAAAGGGATACAGTTAATGCATTTCCCACAGGTAAGTGTTTAAACTCCTTAAACCGGACCTTCCACATTATTTAATGAAAACCAAAAACTATTCACAAATGATTCTGCACCACCTCAAAGTTATTTAGGGCTTTTTTGGGATTACAGCGCCGCCATCTGGACTCTGAAGCATAACACTTAATGAGGAGTGGAGAGTTGGATAAAGTACAGGGGAGTAGGTTACAGTGGTGCGTTGGGAATCCAGAGCATAGCTGGGTTGAGGGAAAGGTCATCACTCACACAATGCATGGCAGCACCTTCCTTTTTTCAATCTGTATCCCATGCTGCCTGTAAATATTGTGCATTCCATATTCCCCAATATTGGTTTTGTTCTGTCTAATAACATGCATTAGATGGGTGAAGGGTGTTTTTCCATGTTTCTAATCTGTAGGTACAGTGTGATGGCTAAGTCTTTGGTTCTTAATACTAGTTTGGGTCCTCTTTAAGCTAACGAAGTGCCCACATGAAAGTGTGAACTACACATTGGCTACGCCTTTAGTTATGTGTGTGTTATTAGCTAAGCAAACATTAATATGAATAATGGCATGGAGACTTACGGAGTTGGTGGCCGACAGATGGCTGGTTGGGGCCAACAGGCTGCCCTTGGTCCTGGCTCTGCTGTGAAGAAGTCCCTGGAGAAACATGTGACATTTGGTTAGTATTTGTAGAGAGTCACTATCCCCAACATATCTGGCTCCCAGTCTGGCTGACATCACTCACCTTCGCCAGGATCTCCTTCCAGCATCTCTGCTGCCTCCTCCTCCACTATCTCACCCGCTCCAGAAGCTTCTACAAATACATAATAAAGGATAACTTAGTTTTTGGCCTGCCATGTATATCTTTGTGCCTATACATGAAGAGTGACATACCAGAGCCTTCCCCATGCGTGGCCAGGTATGACTCCACGCCCACGCGCCTTGGCCCCTCCTCTGTGGTAAGGTCCAGGGGCTGGTCTGAGGAGGCCACAGAGGAGGGGTAGGTCCGTCGCCCGGGAGATCCACCACCTTCACTCACAGATGCAGAGTCATGCAGCACTGGTCGGCCTGTACGTCTCCGGGTGCGGCGAATTCTGAAATCCATTTCCAACACTACCAAAGAAAAGTCATTATAAATAAAGGCATAACTTAGACATTTGGAACATATACCATGCAATTGGTTTGTACTTACTTGGGAAATGGATCCCAAAAAACCTCCGCACCCGGGGCATGTGCAGACGCTTCAGGTCCGACCAATGCTGCATTATCTGGGTGTGAGTGAAGGTGGTGCTGGTCACACGGTGGATCTCGGCGATGATCTCCCGGGCGATGTCCCTTTTCTCGCACACATTGGGCGCGAAGTCATACCGGCGCTGAAGCATGATCTGAAAAACATAATGGACACAGAGCTTTTACTTTTACACACAGACCCATATGTGTTGCATCACAAGTTGAGTATTTAATGTCATTAACACACACATTTCGAATGGCCGCCATTTTTGGGGAGTGCCTTAAAGAGGACGTTGACTGTGATTGACAGTCTGGTCTTATGTTATATGTATCACACACCATGTACATACAGATAATAGCCAACATCAAGAATCAGGCCACCTGCATCTATGGCATGTTAGGATGGTTTAAACATCCAAGATGTAGCCTAATGCTTAGGCTTTTGGACCACGTGTGTGGCTTCCCGTTGTGTTTTTATGGCTTAGGACAACAGTGTTCCGCAAACATCCGCATCAAGGTCCGAGACAGGCCAGGTTTGACAGCTCGCCCCGCTACTCCACAGGTTAATTAACTGTTGCTAAGCCGGAGCAATTGGCCGAATTAGGACATCAGCATAGACAGGTGAAAACGTGGCCAGGCTCGGCCCTTGAGGATGAAGTGTGAGGAGCCAGTGATTAAACATTAAGAGACCCCAAACTAGTTCCCAACGCATCATTTACATTTAGGCCATCATTGACTATTCTATTAAAATGCACAGGCAGCCACTTACCAGCATGAGGATCTCTTCCTGTTGACGGGTGAAGATAGTGGGCGCCATCTTTAGTCTTCTTCCAGGCAGCAGATAAGTGAAACCCCAGCGGTTTCCTGGTTCCGCTCGAACGTACGTTCGTACGAGCGCGTAGTCGTGCGCATAGGCGTCACACGCTGGGCTCATTATTTAAAGGTCCCTTCCCCCCAAGCTCATTCTCTTTGAGCATTTCTGTACGATGGCACCAAAAAAGGCGATGAGCAAGCGACCCCAGGCAAGCAAGACCGCGGAGGGCCCCACCACAAGGTCCCAGCAAGCTGGCCGAAAACTGAGATCCAAGACTCCCACCTCGGCCCCACCAAGGGACCCTGGACCCTCAGGTACCCAAAAAAGGGGCCCCAAGCCTCGTGCCCCTCCTGCAGCCAAAAAGCTGGCAACTGCAGCACCCACCACCTCTGCCCCCAGAACAGGCAGCACCAGTGAGCCCACACCGGCCATGCCTTCAAGTAGGGCAGTTCGGAAACCCATGCCCCGCAGCAGGGCCCGAACCCCATCCAGGGCCCGAAGTACAGCCAGAGGGCGAAGAACACAATCCAGGGCACGAAGCCCAGACAGGGCCCGAACCCCATCCAGGGCCCGAACCCCATCCAGGCCCCGAAGCCCATCCAGAGGCCGCAGATCCCAAACCAGGGCCAGAAGCCCCTACAGGGCCCGCAGATCCCAATCCAGGGCCAGAAGCCCCGACAGGCCCAGAAGAACCCAATCCAGGGCCAGAAGCCCCTACAGGGCCCGCAGATCCCAAACCAGGGCCAGAAGCCCCGACAGGGCCCGCAGATCCCAATCCAGGGCCAGAAGCCCCTACAGGGCCCGCAGATCCCAATCCAGGGCCAGAAGCCCCGACAGGCCCAGAAGAACCCAATCCAGGGCCAGAAGCCCCTACAGGGCCCGCAGATCCCAAACCAGGGCCAGAAGCCCCGACAGGGCCCGCAGATCCCAATCCAGGGCCAGAAGCCCCTACAGGGCCCGCAGATCCCAATCCAGGGCCAGAAGCCCCGACAGGCCCAGAAGAACCCAATCCAGGGCCAGAAGCCCCTACAGGGCCCGCAGATCCCAAACCAGGGCCAGAAGCCCCGACAGGCCCAGAAGAACCCAATCCAGGGCCAGAAGCCCCGACAGGCCCAGACGAACCCAATCCAGGGCCAGAAGCCCCTACAGGCCCAGAAGAACCCAATCCAGGGCCAGAAGCCCCGACAGGCCCAGACGAACCCAATCCAGGGCCAGAAGCCCCTACAGGCCCAGAAGAACCCAATCCAGGGCCAGAAGCCCCCGACCTGGCACCAGCCGGGAACAGAGCCCCCGACCTGGCACCAGCCGGGAACCTAGCCCCCCAAGAGGGCCCCGAATTGCCCCCATGACCACATCTACACCTGGAAGTTCGGTGGCCAGCCACGCAAGAACACCCAGTCCCTTGGCCAGTCCAGTCCAGTCATTGGGAAGCCAACAATCCGGCCATTCCCCTACCCAGCCCCAGGCCATAATGTCACCACATGTGTCTGCACACATGGAGGAGCAGCCAAGCCAACCATCTGGCCGCACATTGCGCCGCGGCCAGTTGAGTGGGAGATTCTCCCATGACCA
The DNA here is from genome assembly GCA_027917425.1 of Gastrophryne carolinensis. Taxonomy (NCBI): domain Eukaryota; kingdom Metazoa; phylum Chordata; class Amphibia; order Anura; family Microhylidae; genus Gastrophryne; species Gastrophryne carolinensis. The sequence goes on from CM051239.1 coordinate 322,028,723, forward strand.
AAATATGGCATTGGCTAGTGGCCTTACATTATACTATGACGAGCTATATGGGAGCAAATCCAAACACACCACCAAGCAGCGCAAGATGGAATTGTTTGAAACCATCCTCCGACAAGTAAATGCAGCGGGGGAAGAGAGGAAAGATGTGTCCCAAATTCAGAAGAAAATCTCTGATCTGAAGTATGCTGTACGGCAAAAAGAAATTAAAAGGCATAATTACAGGTAACTAAATGTTTACGCTAAATCTAATGTTTTGGATGTACTGTATGCACCTTTTCTGAGTACCAAACGATTTTCTCTTTTCAGCATGAAAACTGGCGGTGGCTTTCCATCTAAATTGGAGTTTACCCCTGCTGAGGAGATTGTGCTTGGACTTCTCCATCCGGTCGCGGTCGGTGGACATGCTGGTCTAAGGGACACAGACTCACCGACCCGTACCCACGGTGAGTACTCTTAAATCTGCATGTTTGCCTGTTTGCTAAATAATCTACAGTTCACTAGTAACAAGCTAACGGGATGCCCCTATGGTTTGCCTTGCTTGGCCTCGCACTACTGTGGCTGTTTGTGTCCTCTTTTTGGCCCTGGGAATCACACATTTAGGCCCACAGCCATTATGGCAAAGTTCAAATGTCCAATTGTATTGTTAAAGTCATGAAGTTTCGCAAGATAAGTGAGATATTTTGAATCAATCACAAAACACACATCATTATGTATGGGTTGCCTTTTGCTTGTGTGAGTTGTGTTTGAGTTAACAATTTAATTAGCCACCCACAAACATATGTGACCAAGAGCAGCGAGACTCAACTGGCGGCCCGGGGTCCCAATGCGGACCTTGCCACCACATTCAAGGACCCCTGCCCAGACAGCCCTGCACTCAGTTACTTCTGTGTTGACGTGCTCAGAGCTGCCCCCTTGATCGGCCATGTAGTGGTTGGTCTCCTGCCCAATGTCATGGCTCCGTGAAACATAGCATTGCAATATGAAGTACTGCCCAGGAAGTGGCATTGCAAGGTACACAGTAACTTATTTAAATTTTCACTGGCCACAATCGTGTCCCGCTGCCCCTGCTCTGGCCCATGTGCCACAGTCCCCCCATGCCCCCCCCCACATAAGCCCCATACATTTGTAACAGATTGGCTCCATCCATCCCATCACCATCAATACGTTAACTCCCCCCTTTAGCCATCCAATCCCTGTCCCCTCAGCTCTGGCCCATCCAGCCCAGCAAGGGCAAGCAGCCTTTATTAGTTGGCACTTAGAAATCTCCAGCCCCTCCACCAGTGTCTTTATTTTTAACTAGACACCCCCTGCGTCAGCACCATGGCCAGACATTCACCTCTCACCACATACCTTTAAATGGGCGTTTCAAACAATTGTTTGAGTACCCCGGACCTAGCGAATGGTAGGCTAAATCCAAAAATGTGCCTTGAAAGTTGGATGCTGACTGGGTACACTTCATGACTTAGAACTGAGGTCACTTAGCAGTTTGTCCGAGCCATTGCACCTATGTAAACTTGCGTGGGTTTGAACAAAGGTCACCATTGCTCTAGAGTTGAATAATATTACAAATAGAGCTATATTTGATTACCTATCAAAAAAAAGGTTATGTGTGTGTGTTTACGTGGTATTTTTTTCTCTTCTTCAGCCCAGCATGATCCCTCAGCAAGGGTAAACTCACCCCCCAGTTTGGTTATGCCTACCAGGTCCGTACAGCATCGGAGCCCAGATCAGAGATTTTCGGTAAGTTAATTTAGTAGCATAAATACTAACAAGTGCTTAAGAATGTGTTAAACTGTTGAAATCCAAAATTGGGACGCAAACTTAGCCTTTTTTTTTTTGATATGTCCCTACAGACCCGCACACTCATGGAAGAGATCCAGGACATGGAGGAAGATGATGATGTCTCCGTACAGGGCACGTCGGATGAACTCCCCCTGGGTCCCAATTTGGAACTGCTCCATAATGTTTCTCTGGCCAATCCTCAGCAGCAGAGTGAATCTCCATCCATTGTGCTTGCACATGGGGAGACTGACACTACAGTCCCCAGTGTTCACTCTGCTGCTGAGGATTTGCAAAGCAGGCCGGTTGCTGTTGAGGGTACGACACCACGCGGCAGGGCACGCCCAAGAGCCAGGGTAATTGTGCGGCGGACGCCATTACGCCGCCCCACAATTTCCCAGGGGAGGCAGAGTGCCCTGCTTCAATTATGGACCCAACAAAGGGACTCTTATGACGCCCAGCTCGTTACAGAGCGTGAGCAAAGGCATGCCGACATGGTGAACATCCATATCAGTCTACAGGGCATCCTCGCGGAGTTGCGTACCCTCAACAGCAACGTGGCCAATGCAAGTAATGGCATCCAGTCAGCCATGGCTGAGATGACCAATATGCAGAGAAACATTGTGGAGCAGTTTCAAATTCACAATGCTGCCATGGCCCAGGCTAGGTCCCATTCCCATGGACCTCCACCTGGACCTCCACCTGGGTATTATGGGCAGCCACCCTATTAAGCCATGGGTGTGTGGGACATCTTTTCTCTTAACCCCCACTGTATTTACTTGTCCTTTGAGGTTTCAAACAATCCATTTTGTGTTGCTCTGGCAGGTTGTGTTTTGTATTTGCTCCCATATAGCTCCTTAGAGTAATGCTTAAGGCCACTAGCCAATGCCATAGGTCTATGTGGAGTTTATCTGGCCACTTATGGCTTTACCTATGTATTTGGTTGGTGCTCCTCCTGTTTGCAGACATGTTTGTGTGACATTATGGCCATGCCCAAATATCCCTGGGCACAGGCAATATTAATGACTGGACTAGGCTGGCCTTTGGACTGGGTGTCCTTGTTTGGTTGTGCCACTCACTTCCAGGTGTAGATGTGCTCGATGTTTTTTTTTTTAATGTTATCCATTTGTTACCACAGATGTATGTGGCCTGATTTCTGTTAACCACTATAATTTTTCATTTTCAAAGTAAAACAAAAATTTCACTTCCAATACTTGTGGCGTTTTTAGTGGGAAGACATTTTTAACAGCTTGGCCTAAACCAGATAATTTTGGTTTGAAGAGGTGTAACAATGCAAAGCGAAAGCTAAGGAAACTACATGAAATACATTAGGCAACAATTAAGGTCTAAATGTTTTACTTAGAGGTAATGCCACATTACGGCAAAACAACATATGTTTCAAAAAGGATAACACAGACATACAGAATGGTGAGACAGGGAAAAAAGTTAACTAAAATGCTGGCTGATCAGGTTGGCTCGAACAGATTGGCCAGACTCACTGGGGGGCCCCTCAAAATTCTCGGCTTCATCCTCGACGGCTGAAGAGGGCAGGCTGTCCACATAACGTGGGACACGTTCCATGATGGCAAAATTGTGCAAAACAGCACATGCCATTATAATGTCGATCACTTTCTTGGGATCATATTGCAGGGCCCCCCCAGTATGGTCAAGGCAACGAAAACGTGTCTTCAGCAGACCAAAGGCCCTCTCCACAACAGCCCGGGTCTTGCGATGCGCACGGTTATACGCTTCCTGAGAGGCATCCTGGGGCCGCAGCACAGGCGTCATGAGCCAGGGTAGAAGTGGGTACCCGGAATCACCTTAAACAGAGAATTAAATGTAATCAAAATTAAAAAGGCAACACAACCAACACCCAAAATTTCACAGATATCCTAATGATGTAAGGTAAAGTGTTCCCAAAAAAAAACAGGGCACATTAGGGCCCACAAAAATTGCACTAAGGTATCACCTAAATAAAAATGGCACTTCTATATACCAATTAATTAACAAACATCTGCACGGCCAAGGGTATTTGTATTTTACATATATTTGTAGTTTTCAGACATGTTACAATTAGGATGCTGCGGAGGGCCTATCCACATTTCTCTGGAAACTACAATGTATGCAGTTTAAGTCCACTTTGACATTTAACGACCAATAGTCCCAAAGGAGACAAAGGTCAAAGATCCCTATCCACATTTCACTGGAAAATACAATGTATGCAGTTTAAGTCCACTTTGACATTTAAAGACCAATAGTCCCAAAGGAGCCAAAGGTCAAAGATCCTTGGGTATAAACTCCAAACCAATATATTTAGGCACAAGGAACTTACAGACATCCTAACTAAAGGGAAAACATTCTGAAGGCCACAGCGAGACAAGGATTTTTTGGGTAAGTTCCTAAGATATGAGCCAAGAAAAAGGCAGTTGTACGCTTCTGTAAATTTATCCTTAAAAAACATATCAACAAATACAAGATTAATGCCACATTTAATAACACACAAATAGGACACACTTACCAAGCAGCCATGCCCCCGAAAATTCACCTGCCTCAAATCTCCGAAACAACCCAGATCGCCGGAGGATATAGGAGTCGTGGGACGATCCGGGGTAGCCGGCAAGGACACTCATAAACCGCATATCCGGACCAACCACGGCCTGGACATTAAGTGAGTGTCCCATTTTACGATTCCTTAAGGAAAAAACATACAAAAAGGGTAATTGATATTTGACCCAAACTAATAAATTAACCACAAAACATGTCTGCACTCTATTGGGAAAGACTAATGAAAAGCCGAGATAAAGCAGCTACACAAATGAGGGATAAACAAATATGCTGCCGCAAAGGAAAACAGGTTACATGACACGTTGGGCAACATAATAACCAATCTCAATACCTATATATATACTCGTCGGCTGCCCTAGGTACGAGTGCCACATGTGTGCAGTCAATTGCACCAATAACGTTGGGCATGTCGGCCACATTATAAAACCCAAGCTTAATGGCGTTTCTGGCTGCCATATCATCAGGAAAATAAATATATTTTTGAGTTATGGCAGCCATGCCTTCCAAAAATTTAGACAGTGCGCGGCTCAGCGTAGGCTGTGACATCCCCACAGAGAGGGCACCCAGCCTCTGGAACGAGCCGTTCGCCAAAAATTGCAGGCAGCCAAGCATCTTGGTCATACCTGAAATTGCATGCCCCTTCCTTGTGGTGCGGGCTAACCATGGCCGCAGCTCACTATATAATTTATGGAGGGAAGCGCGATTAAGCCTGGTCAGCTCGAACAGCTCAACATCATTCATGCTATCGATGTTCATGCGACGACGCAGGGGCAATCTGCTCTCAGACATCTCGATCAACTCAATGCCAAAAAGCATAAGCCCTTGATGTGCCACAAACTCGCTCCGCTCCATCCTACTCCTGAGGCCAAATAGCTGCCGGCAAACATTTCGTAAAGCAGCTCTTTAATGGGCTTCAAAACAATTAGCAATCACCTCTCTGAATTGGGCGCAAGCCCATGTGAAGGACGTAAAAAATAGGATCGGACGCAAATAATACGATTTGGACGGGAAAAACACACGAACTAACGCAAATTATACGATTCTCGTACGAAATGCGTATGTTCATATACGTCTATGCGCGAACGATCGTGCGAATACGAAATGGCCAAAAAAACAAGAAAAAATGACAAACACCCACCCAAACTTACGATTCTCGATACGAAATCACTTAACTTTTGCTCTTTGAATCGAGGGGTATGGCTCAAACCCATTGGTAACAAAGAGAAGCTGAGCCTTTGCTGAGTGGAATATTGGGTTAAATGTTTGGTGTGCCAGTGCCTTCATTCAGAATAGAGCTCTTGCAACTAATAGGGAACACCTTTCTAGGAAATAGATCAAGTTGTCTAAGCAAAACAATACATTTGGAGCAGAGGGACTACTGCTTCCAGCAACCATTTACCTTAGTCATTCAATGACACAGTCAAGTATAACAGTACTAGGAACTTTATGTAGTAAAGGTTAACTTGCAAGTATAAACGGTCCATAAACAGTATAACAGCACAATGAAAGGCCCAGTCTGTGCAGATATACCCGGGTATATATATATATAGACTATCCCCTCGATTCAAAGAGCAAAAGTTAATTGATTTCGTATCGAGAATCGTAAGTTTGGGTGGGTGTTAGTCATTTTTTCCAGTTTTTTTGGCCATTTACGACTCGCACGAGCCTACGTTCGAATGCGTATATGCTCTTACGATCATCGCAAGTTCGTTCCTAAATTTTAGGATCAAAACGTAAAATTTAGGATCAAATCCTAAAACTTAGGATGAAAACGTAAAATTTAGGATAATTGGATGTGTTTCGGTGTGATTCAGAGAACAGTTTTCAAACCTCTAAATACGTTTTAAAAGAAAGCCACTGCCGACACCTTTTAGCAGTCGTATTGCTGTTCTGGAACAGGTTTTTTGGCTATGTGGAGGAGTCTGCGCGTCTTGAGCTGCAATGAACTGCATGTATCAGCATGGCCGAGGCCATAAATTGTATGGCAATGCATACCTGATTCATGTATGCCTTATAAAAGCATTTTAATGTGGACCTTAATTAGTCCTTTGCATGTAAACCTTTTTTTGGAAAAATATTTGCGTTAATTAAAGAAACTTATGTCCTTTGTTATTTATTTTTAAATTGATGTACTAGAATAATATTTTTAGATTGCATTTATTGGTGTAGTTGTTTACCTTTGCTTGGTTTAATTATTTAAGCACATCTTTGGTCAGATGCATCACACTTACTGAGGAGAGGAGAGCGGGATAAAGTGCAGGATGTGGGTTACTGCTGTATTTTGCACAGACACAGCAGAGCTGGGGGCACGGAAAGGTCAGAAATCAAAGAATCCAGAGCAACACAGTCACAAGGCCCTTTCTGTTTGCAGGCTGCCCGAAAATACCTGAGCCGCCATCTTGCCTGTTTCTAGGCTCATAACATGCAGAAGTTGCTGGGTGTTTTTTAATATTTGAGAGCAATCTGTATGTAGAGGGTGTGGGTAACCACACCAAAAATGTAAAGTTGTACCATTTGAAGCCAAAATATAAAAATTAAATCCACAAGTAAAAAATGCAAGTTAAGTAAAAATTAAACAAAGTTAGATTTACTTATGCAAATGCATTCATTAATGGTTGGTTACTGCAAAATGAATGAAATAAAGAAAAATAAAAGACCAAATATTTAGAATGCACTTTAATGAGGTAAGTTTGTAGTGCGGAGCCGCAAGATCAGAAGGATTTACGTCCAGACAAAAAAGGAAAAAGGGCAAAACCAATGTTGCAACCTGAGAAATGAAACGGAAAAATCAGGATGGAAACTGACATAGGTCTGATTCCCGAACTGCCATACGAACGGACGTATATTTTAGGATAGAAACGTATTTGCTTATAGAATCACTCGCAAGTTCATACGAACGCACGAGCGGACGTGAAAAATAGGATGATCGTGACCCAAATCCAAGCTGTTACATGTTTCTTTGAATCAACCCATATATCTAGATACCTGCAGGAGGGCGTCGACACAGGATACAAGCCGCAGGGGCCCCTGATGTTGACTCGAGGAGATGATTCACTCTTGACCCACAGAAGGCGATGAGGAGATATGCAGCAGCAGAAGCAGATCCCCACAACACGGCCGGTTAACAAGCAGGAGGTAATGAAGAAGGGAGCAGCAACAGAAGATCCCCCACATTGCACTGGCAGCTGGACATGCGGGAGAATAGTGTAGCAGTCTGGAAAGTGATTCAGGCTCCACTTTGAGGTTGTATATGCAAGTGGCAGAAGCACAGCGCCTGGCAGCAATCCGTGTACTCAGTTCTCCCCTGCATACAGGCAGTCTTCCCTATATATAGTCTTTGCAGGGGCAGGAAATGTGTAATCAGCAGCTAGAGAGAGAGTGATCTGTAACAAGCACTCTCACCCTATGATCTCCGGAGGCTACTGTTCCATTTGCAACTCTGTGGTAACTGAGCACTTCCCTACACAGGGCATCATCAGAATTAACATTCTCTGGCAGGTTACTTAGTTCAGGTTTAGGAAAATATCTGCACCTTTCAGTATTTTCCTGTAGTTGATAAATTTGAGGTTTTAACATTTGGTTTTCTTCTGTCAACTGGTCACACCGTTCTGATTTTCCTAATAAATCCACTTCCAAGAATAGTGCATACAACTTTAAATCTGCAGCCCTGGAAATGTGGTTTTCCAACACGTTGCATTACATTTATTAAGTGCAGTTTGACGTTCCATGATTAAACTATCTTTGGCTTGGAAGGAGCTTTCCAGTGTGCTGCAGCACGACAATATTCCCTGCATCACACACACTTTGCTTTACATTTCAGAGGTTTTCTTTGCAAAAACATTTTTTTGTAAAAACTCTCATCAATGTCCAAGATTTTTTGGATATATCAGGAGTTTCAAATAGGCCTCCATGCCGCTTAATGCATTTCAAAACATTAACAGCATTATCGGCATATTCTCACCCCTGTTGAGTGTGGTGGCTGTATAACTAATTCACTGATTATAAAACGAAAATAAATGTGATAATGCACTGTTTTGCAGACATATGCTGATCCTATAATCTCCAGGTCACAGCCAGTCCTGGGGTCTCACAAGTCAAGTTTTCAGAGGGATTTCTTCTTTTCTTCTGCATTTCTGCTTTTCAGGTGCTTTTGAAACCTTCCTTCTGAGTGCATCTCACAGGTTTCTTTCTCTTCCACTAGCATCCAGTGTCACCACACACTTCAGAATTCGGTTTCCAGAGTACAATAGAGGGACTTTCCAATTCTCATGCAAAGTGTGCTTCTGGGTCTGAAAATGTTGTGAAAATGTATTTTATCTTTTTGGTGTCCTACGATCGTATAGTTTCTTCCAAAATAAATATGCAGAAACTCACAATTCATCAAGAGACAAGGGCTTATACTTGAATATTACTGACCCGAAGTGATGACAGATGATGACAAGATGATATAATTTTCATAGATCACAGACCCCTCATAGATATTCAGAGGTCAATTTATCACTAGCACTATTAGCGCCTCAGCCGCAACGCTGGCCACAGGCAGACAGCACTGTAGGATACTAGTGGCGTTGTAGGTTACCCACAGCGCTGTGTCTTGTTTGTTTTTTTTCCACTGGAGCTAGCGACAAATAGCGCCGGTCGGGAGGGCCAAAAATAATTTCTATTTAGCATGTAAATGAGCAGAACCAGTGCGGGCGCTGTGGAACTACAATACTCAGGCATACAGCGTCATGTGTAGTACAAAAAAAGGCTTTAACTGGGGATGGCTGCACAGTGACCAAACAAAAACACATGGAATGACATTGAGGACATACAAATGACATGACACATGATTGGCAGGCATGAAAATGCAAGTTAGCCAGGGGTATCCTAAGTACAGTAATTAACACAAAAACATTCAGAACAGGCCAGGGATCCCGTGTCCCTTGACTGAGCAAAAAAAAATTAAAATACGCTAACCAGAAGTCTATGTGAGAATGACACTGAGCATCTGATGTGATGTGGCGTTGTAGGGAACACAGCACCAGCGCTAACAAAGCACCAAGTGCTCTTCATTCATGGAACGCTACATGTCGCTAGGAGAGGCGCTAAACATTTTTTGGCTGGTGCCACTCACTAAAAATACTTGTTGCTACATGTCGTTAGCTTTTCTAATATAAACCCCCCAATCACATCCCAGAGCTTTGCCTTCTTGGCGGGGCCTTATGGCTCCGCCAGAAGTATTTTTAAAGCTGTAAAGCTCCGCCCTGTCTTGCACAGAGCATCTTGCCTTTAGAGCACTTACCCCCATTCCCCTATTTGTTTTTAATAGTGCCATAGCACTTATTGTTTATGTTTTGTGTCTGCACATGTGTTGTTTAGTTGTGGGAGCATGGACCCTTATGGGCCCTGTCCCCAAGAACCAGGGGTGAAAAGGTTATAGGCCATTTAGCCTCGCCTCGGAAACCTCGCCCAGTGTTTCCCCCCTCGAAGCCCGGGCTAGTACAAGGCAGGTCTTATGGACAGGAAAGCTCCGCCCTGTCTTAAAGCTGTAAAGCTCCGCCCTGTCTTGCACAGAGCATCTTGCCTTTAGAGCACTTACCCCCATTCCCCTATTTGTTTTTAATAGTGCCATAGCACTTATTGTTTATGTTTTGTGTCTGCACATGTGTTGTTTAGTTGTGGGAGCATGGACCCTTATGGGCCCTGTCCCCAAGAACCAGGGGTGAAAAGGTTATAGGCCATTTAGCCTCGCCTCGGAAACCTCGCCCAGTGTTTCCCCCCTCGAAGCCCGGGCTAGTACAAGGCAGGTCTTATGGACAGGAAAAGCAAGGAACCAAGGAAACCAAAACCAAGGAAAACCCTGTGCCGAAGCTGGCTAGTACCTGGTCAGGCAACCACCAGAGAAAGCCTTACGCTGAGGGAGCCAGTTAGTGGTCCACTGGGAAAACTTTGGGTAGTACCTGAGGACCAAGTGCCCTCTTTTCCTTTGGGAGGGATATGTATCCTTGAACTCTCTGTCAGGGAGTTCGCCCTCCGGGAAAGTAGGGGGGAGAGATCCGTTCGCTTTTGTGAAGGTTTTGCACTTTTCACTTTAGGTGGCACATATTTCACTGTGTGTTTTATCACACATATGGCTTAAAAAAAACAAAACATCAAAGAAGCTTTTAAGAAGCGAGGCCAGAGATTAGCATATGTCCTAACAAAATGTAGCCTCTCCTGTGTCATGTTACTTTTACACCCTACACTGTAAACCTACATTTCCACAGGTTACAGAAGCTTCCTTTCTTTAATACCTAAGGAAGTCTCCCAACTAATAATCCTACACCACATAGGTACAAAACTGCTCTGATAGTTGATGAAAACTGTTTATGTGCATTCTATACACTTTAAATGGTTATTTTGTGCATTTAAATTGACTGATAACCCATTCCTACCACCCAGGGGATACTTGATCATTTGAAACTGGAAAGTTGTACCTGATGAAAAAGGATGGGAACCCCTGTTCCAAACTTCTATTCCTATTTGGAAAAATCTTAGAAGGGAATGATTATGAACTGAAGGCAAATATTTTGTTGTGAAGTGGGGAAAAGGTGGGACGTCAATGCCTATTTTGTCATCTGTGACTATATTGGAAAGATCTAGCCTGTTTGATCATCAAGTGGGAAAGTGACACTTTCCCACTTGATGATGAGTGACACAAGCAAAAATACAAAGCTTCTATTTTGCCTAAAGTTAAACTGTAGATGTTGTCTACATGCACCAGGAGAGTGGCCCACATATTGAGGGATCCCAAGGTGACTTGTGGGTACAAGCAGAGGATGGAGATGTTGGCAGGCACTCTTGGCTCTCAAGCAGGGGTGCAAAGGTATACGACTCATTGGATTCATTTTTTTAAGAAGCAGATACACAGTAACTGTTCAGAAGTACAATCTGGTACAATGGTTCCAGATGTATTCTTATCACACAGGTACACACATGGAGGACTATTTCATTCACTAGCTCACTGTCTGTCCCCTTTCTCGATCAAGAAAGTGGCTTAAGGTCCAGGCACACACTAACTTTCTCTCACTTTATCCCACTTGGGAACATTGTAAAATTAGCCTTTCAATTCATGTGAAAATCTCTGATTTCACCTCAATCAGGATTATCATGGGGGTGGACTGGGTGAGGAACATGTTTACTAGTGGACTTCCCCTTTACAGCAGGTGACATTCCTACCCAAGCTGCAATTACCTTTGACCTCTAGTCACCTATAGCACTTTCTCAACCTGCAGTACACTTACCCCGGGGGCAGGGGCATACATAGCATAGAGGCAGGATAGGCAGCTGCTACCCAAGCCATGGCAGAACGGGGCCCCGTGCAAGCTGCCCCTCTTGCAGAACCTGCAGCAATGTTTGGACTGGCCCACTGTTGCAATTTGAATCAACTGCAATGGGACCCTGGAAGCTACATGTCCAGGTGCCAATTAATGCTGTCAGCATGGAGTGAGGGGGAACCAGAGATGTATGTTCCACAGGATGGAAATGTGAAGCCACTAGCTTGATTTCCCTCCATGGTCCATCGGCCTTCTTATTCTCTGGCTACCTGCAAGCTGGTAATGTGCCTTGGTAATCCCTAGGGATAGCCCCGTGTGTGTGTGCTGGGTATTTATTTATTTCTGTGGGTATGGGGGCATTTTAATGATGCTGAGGGTTGGCCTGAAGGGGTCCCTCTATGACTATAGGGGCCCTGTGAAACCTATGTACGCCCCTGTGCAGGGTGTACAGGGGCATGCCAACGGGGGGTGTCTGATGGGTTTGGTATATTATTTTAACTGTGAAACATTATCCCTTCTTGCTGTAAACATGCTACAAGGCATCTGTACTGCATATTTTATATATATATAATTGATGACCCCCTTGGGTGTACTTGATTGAAAGTGCTTGTCGCTAGAGGGTACTTGGCGTAAAAAGGTTGAGAACCGCTGACCTAGAGGATTTGAGCCTATGCAGCCAGCTCTCTCTGGCACTGCTTGACTGAAGATGTTTTCCACCTGCTTTTGCTAATAGTTACTAACTTTTATTACATCCTTCCCTTTTACATAAAAACAAAAGATGATAAAGGTATCCATCACAAATTCACCTACATTATGGTCAAAGCCTAAACATGTTCTCATTTTTAGATTGGGAAGGGATAAAATTGTGTTTGCCCGTTTCATGTGGAGTCTTTGATGTTCAGCCAAGCTAAGGGTGGCAAGGGGGGCACTAGCACAGGCACCCTATGTGTTGTGCTGGTCCCCTCTTTTCAGTCCAAATGCCAACCATGTGTTTTATTTCAAAAAAGCTTTCTGTTGCCAGTGACCCAAGAGCTACAGAGGCTAGATCTTTCCACTAGGGCTACAGCCACAAAAACAAGAGCTTTAACCCTTTACCTCTCCTAACCCAAAGCTAAACATTTGTGTATGGTGTTGGGCTTTAATTCAAACTTCTGTGGTCTGTTCTACTTCCAAAATAGTTTCACCTACAATATAAAAAACTGAAATAACTTGACCTTCCACCCATTATTTCTGCCAATGGTAGGTGACTTTGATTTTCCTCTCTCCAGTGAAAACACACATTTTAATGAGCTGAGACCACGGGGCTTGGAGCATTCCTTTCCAAAACCTGAGAAAGATCAGTTATACAAGAAATCTTACAGGAAGGAGAGCTGCTTATAAAGCATAACCAGCACTAATCAGAACCGTATGCCATAAAGAAGATAATGAGAGGATATTGGGTTATTCACACAAAAGTTTCTGTGTGGTCAAACCCCGAAGGATGTTCTATATCAAGAAAACGCTTTGCAAAGAACCAAAGTAGATTAGAGCAGCATTTTAAATCAGTTCTACTATCTGCATCTTCTCTGAAATGAACCCAGAGAGGGGAATGGAATGTACTTTATGTATAAGAATAAAAATAGAGCTGACTAGTCTACCAAAGAAATTGCATGATTGGCCCGGGACAGATGAAATTCATGCATGTCCCTGAGCTAAATATGGAACGAAGATTTAAATGAATATGTAAGACTTAAGGAAGATGGCTTTGCGCTGGAATGTAAAGAATTTTCTGATATAATTCATATAGAAAGATAAAAAATGGTATGTTTGTATGTAAAATCGCAAGGGGCCCATTTCCCTGCCATGCCAAACAATTGGGCCAACGAACAGCCAGACACAAATATGCACATGCTAACTTTTTCTCCCTCTGTATGGTCCATATGGTCCATTGGAACAAAGCTTCTTTAAATGTTTGGTTCTATGTAAATACCTTATATACTCTAAGTAAAGCTGTTGATTTGCCTCCATTTCTGGATTTGGTTGTACGAATGGGTCATGGTACAGCTTTATGAGTCATGTGTGTGCTCTGCTGTGGTCAGAACCAGCTGCACAACCACTGTTGCTTCATGGCTCCAAAGGACATAGTAGCTGTCCTTAGCTGGATCCTTTTTTCTTTGGAGATAGCAACCCCTTTCTGCAATATATTGCCTCTTTTGGGCGCTATATTGAAGATTTGTTGTTTGTTTGGTCAGGCCCATTTACAGTGACTGAGGTCTTCGTTGATTGCCTAAATAAGAATGATTCAAACTTAGAATTTTCTGGGCATTTGGATGAGAACAGCATTACTTTTTGGGATTTAACATCAGCTGACAGCCAATACATAGGAAGCAAAACATTTAGAAGAGACAGCGAGCAACTCAATATTACATATAGGCAGTGCGCATCCCCACCATACCAAATTGCCATACGGGTAGGAGAAATGATGCAGGACAAAGCAACTGCTTGAATGTTCAGGATTAAGCCCGTGAAAGAGATGCCATCTGTGCTAGACTTACAAATAGAGGTTATCCCAAATGGATTTTGGCTAGAGGCATAGGGATTGGTGATAAAAAAGATTGTGAACAAATGTTGAAGCCCAAAACCGTGAGAGACAGAAAGGGAAGAAACATATGTCCCCCCTAACTTTCTGTAATACGTGCAGTGAGGAATTTAGTGATATTCAGCATATATTAATAAGGAATCTAGCCATTCTCAGGGGGGATCCCAAAAGAGCGCATATCCTGCAAGATTTAAGAGTGATATCCCGTAAAGCACCAAATGTAGCATCTTATCTCCCAGTCTGGTCCAGAGAGAGAACAGAAATAGTACATGCTGGCTATCTACGGTATGCAATTTTAGATGTGGAGGAACCAGATGTGGTTGTTCTGCTTTAATTTTACAATCAAAGGATTTTGTTTCATCCAGTAATGGTAAAAGATTGAAGTTGAAACTATTTTTCAGCTGTAATTCCAGCAATGTTGTATATTTAATTCCCTGCAGCTCATGTACATTCCGGTGTGGGGGCTGTACTATACACTCATTTAAAAAACAGATTAGTGAACACTTACAGTGCTCAGACTATCTATAACCAATCACATAGGTGGTCCAATGTCGCACGACACTTGGCTAGGGAGCATCAGGGGTCTACCTCTTCTCGATTCAAGCAATTGATTGGGTGAGGGTAGGTCCCAGAGGAGGAGATACATAAAGCCCTCTTAAAATTAAAAGCCCAATGGATTTTGAAATTAGGTCTTCAGTTTTTATTGTTTTTATTGTATACAGTTTTTATTGTATTATATCTTCATTTTACCATCATCCTCTTACCCCTAAGAGTAACCAATATATTCAGTCTTCCTTCTGTAGTCCTCTTGCATTCAGGGCTGCCAAGCGGCATGTTTGGTGGCACGCTGGGATCCTTGGTCCATCTGGGGAGGGTGTTCCCACTTTCATTCCCTTTCCCTCTGGTTGGCCACAGGCAGCGACTGGGGTGTATGAGATACTCCTACATGTGTTTCTCTGATCCGCGCATGGTGGTCAGCTGGCGGCGGACCTGGAGGGGACGCTTTCTGATGCATATTATACCTAGATGTTTATACCTGAACAGAAAGAACAATACACATGCTATAAAATAAAAAAAATAACGCAAGCCCAAAAACAAAAAATATTTTACTATTTTCCCATCAAATACAGTTCAGTTAAAATTCTATCATCTCCATAAACATAAGGGCATAGGGGTAACCTTCTACTAACTTACCTAGTTGGCACCACCTGTGTGTCCACTGACCTGTACTAGAGGTGCATATAAGGAATCCTAGCGCATCTAAAGCGGGTCTAAATTAAAACAAAGACTGTTCATTTCTGCGCTGTGGCTAAGGGCAGCCTATTTGTCTGCTTCTTTGCCGGTGACAAATCAGGTTTGCCAGGCAGGTATGGTGCAATCCACACATACCTGACCAACCTCCTGGTTAGCTTCTGCTGGTCACATGGGGCATTAAAGCAATGTGGGACATATAGCAAGTTTTATAGGCTGTTTTTGAAACTTCTACTCATTTTTAAATAGAGGTGCAACCCAAATAGGGGTGCCATGGTACATTCGACCAGTATTTTGCAAATTTAGTTTGGCCAAAAGAAAATATTGGCAAAATTAGGGTACAAGTTGCCTAGTCTTTTTGGTAAAGCAAAAAATAAGTAAACCATTAGCTGTCAGAGACCTACTTTATGTGTTTTCACAGTGAAAGAATAATTCCAAGATTTACCATTTTCTTTATGGTCTAACATCTGCATACAAAGTCAAGGAAGTGTCTCAATAAGTGTTACATTTTCTCATTACATGTTAGAACTGTAATAACAAAGGGAAGAAGTGTTTGATGGTTAAAACAGTAGGCTATTTGGGCTTTGTTGTTTTTTTTTTTTAAGTGGACCAATCACCAGGATTTTGACTATCACGCTGATTGGTCCTCTTAACCGGGGCCCAGTTTGGGATGCCCCACTGTATGAAATCCCCCAGGCATAGGGAATGGAGACACCCATGATTTCCTTGCAGAGTGTGCGCACTCCTGTGCCCTGCCTATCTGATTGCAGGGATACAGAGGATGCGGCCTGCAATTGTGGCGAAGGACTGGCGGAAAGGCAAGCAATCACAAATGGGGATGCCCAAGGGGCACTTAGTCGGCCGAGCTGGTGATTTTCTGTTAAAGGAAACCTCTAGCTTTTCATATAGATGTTCTAAAGGAGTTAAAGGGGGATTATTTTTCCTACAGCAAAAAACATTACTTGGCTAAGCTGAATTCTGATGCTTTAGTTATATTAGATTTTGTGGTCTTCCCATCATGCAATTTAAAGGCATGTGGCTGCTGTAGTTGAGACCCAAATTCACGTCATGATTTTTGCCTTCAAGTTCGGGTGATGAAGAACCAGAATATTACAAACTATTTGGCAGAACTGCACCATAACAGTAAGGAGGCAGATTCAGCTTATCACTACTTACAACTTCTTTAACAACATGCTGTGATGCAACTGATGCAGCAAAGGTAACCGGTTGCTGGATGCCTTGCACTATATATGGGCTTGGTAAGCCTGTTCATGTTACTCATCTATGTGACTTCTGAGGTTCCCATGTTGAGCTTGCATAACACTGTATGTGTGCCCATGTGCATTCCCTGATGGATGCTGGTGGCCATATGTGGATTCAATCCAGTGGCCAGAAGGAGCGATTCCATTGTTTTTTCATTGTCCTTCTGGGGATACCGTGTTCTGCTCCCAGGTTGCCCTCCACTCAACTAAAGGGCTCAGGCAACTTGTACCTAATCTGTGTACACTACCTACGTGCTGATTTCATATGTATATAACTACTAGGACAGGGTGTTCCCTTGTTGTTTCTATTCACTGTTTTTTCAGCTGATATTTAGCTAAGCTGCCAGCCTGGAATCTGGCATTTAGAGAACAAGAACAACCCTTGTCATATAAAGAACATAAGCTCATGTTAGTATACGCAATCAAATTTGTTAAGCCCTATGGTGTAATAGCTTCATCTTAAAAAATGTTAGAATACTTTACCTATTTATCAGTAAGCTGGTATGAGCTCAAGATTTAAACATTCCCAGGCAAATTAGCCATAAGATTGATAGTCTATAGCCTGGATTACTTAGAAAGAATATTGGTCTTTAAAGAAGACTGAAACCCATAGAACGAGTTGCCTCCTGCTTGCCCCACAGTGTGAAACCAACCCCTTGTTTGCCATATACTCACCTCAACCCAGGATCCTATGGTCCATGCATGGCCCCATCCGGCATATCAGCTGTACGCACCCGCTATACACAGCACCCTTGAATAGCTGCTAGGGCTGTGCAGGGAGGAGTGAGCAGGGATGCTGCCAGGTGCATTGCTAAATAGAGTGCAGCTAAGCTTAACCCTGAACCCGGCAGCATTCCCTCTCACGCCACCCTGCGTGGTCTGGACGGCAGGCATTCGTTTCTGGCAGGCATGGTGAACATGCACATCAGGGATACCAGACAAGGGCTGCGCATGAGCTGTGGAATCCCAGATTGCAGTGAGTTTATTGCGACGTAGGGGGTTTCACACTGCAGGGATGCCCTGAGGGAGGGTGCACTAAATTTATGTTTTATGGTCACTTTATCAAGAGGTAATCAGAGCAGTTTAATATGTTTTAATTCATTCTGATAATAACTATTCCATGTTTTATCATGATTTTAATGGTTAAAAGACACACACAGCTGCAAAGTTGCAACCTTCACTTTTGGCTTTGTCAATGTAAACAATGATAATTTGGCTCCTATAGAGTACATACCAGCAGATAATGTAAATCTGGTGGAGATACTTCCCAGAAGTCATCTCTTATACTCTGGACATTCAGTAATATTTACCTATATCAACATATTAGCATACTGTAACTGAGTAATAATAAAGTATTGTCACGGACCGGACGTGGCGGAACAGGTGTGGATCCGCTGTGGCTGTGTTGCTGGTAGCGGGTACCGTGTCAAGGGAGCGGAGTCTAAGAGGCCACCGGTATTCACTAGAGCCCGCCGCAAGGCAGATTGGTCTTGTAGCGGCGAGTGACCCCCAGGTCGCTACCCCCCAACAACGGCTCAGCCACACAGTCAGCCGTGGTACAAAGGAGGCAGGCAAAGGCGATGTCAAGGTTCAAGCAGAGGTTGGGGCAGGCGGCACACTCTCGAGATCGAAGGTAAGTAGCCAAAGGTCGGGACGGGCAGCGAAGGTTCACAGTCGGGGACAGGCAAGGTCGGTACACGGGAGAGCAATACTGGAACAACTGACAATCAGCAACCATGGAGAGACCAAGATCCGGCACTAGATGCAAAGGAAGTGCCCCTAAATTAGAGGAAGAGGAAGCAAGATTGAATGGCCGGACACCAATCAGTGGTGTACCGGCCCTTTAAATTTTAAGAAACCGGCCGCAGCGCCCGCCCGGGCAGCGGGAGCAACAGAGGAGGTAAGGGAGGTGCCGCAAGATGGGCGCGCGGCACTCGCCCTAACAGTACCCCCCCTTGGGTCTCCCCCTCTTCTTGGGACCAAGAAAATCTGAGATGAGACTATGGTTCAGAATGTTCTCCTCGGGTTCCCAAGATCTTTCCTCTGGACCACAGCCTTCCCAGTCGACCAAAAATATCTTTTGCTTCTGGAGACCTTAGAGGCCAGGATCTCTTTCACCGTGAAAACGTCCGCGGTACCAGAAATTGGAGCGGGCACCAAGATTTTCGGAGAAAAACGATTGTAAATCACTGGCTTCAAGAGAGAGACGTGAAAGGAGTTGGGGATACGAAGAGATGCTGGAAGGTGAAGCTTATAGCAAACCGGATTGATCTGTTGCTTGATCTTATAAGGGCCCAGGTAGCGGGGAACCAGTTTGTAGCTGGGAATTCGGAAGCGGATGTATTTCGCCGAAAGCCACACCCTATCTCCGGGAGAGTAAACAGGAGGAGTTCTTCTCTTTTTATTAGCGCTGTTTTTCATACAAGCGGAGGCTTGAGAAAGAGCACGTTGAGTCTCTTGCCAGATGGTGGAAAAATCCTGTGTGAGTTCTTCTACGGCGGGTACTTCAGAAGATGTGAACAAGGGCAGTGGCGAAAGAGGATGACGACCGTACACCACAAAGAACGGAGATTTTCTTGTAGATTCAGAATTCTTAAAGTTATAGGAGAACTCTGCCCAGGGCAGAAGATCGACCCAATCATCTTGACGCGCAGAAACAAAATGGCGAAGATGAAGGCCGAAGACTTGGTTAACTCTTTCCACTTGGCCATTTGACTGGGGATGATAAGCAGAAGAAAAGTCCAACTTAATATTCATTTGTTTACAAAGAGCCCTCCAGAATTTAGAAACAAATTGCACTCCTCTGTCAGACACAATGTGTGTAGGCAGCCCATGTAGTCGAAAGATATGCATAAGGAAGTGCTTAGCCAGATGAGGAGCCGAAGAAAGGCAAGGCAAGGGTGTAAAATGCGCCATCTTAGAAAACCTATCCACTACCAACCAAACACGGTGTTGCCATGCGAAGAGGGGAGGTCAGAAATAAAGTCCATAGCAATGTGTGACCATGGAATATTTGGAATAGGTAGCGGAAGAAGTAAGCCTGCAGGTCTTTGGCGAGGAATCTTGTCACGTGCACAGATGGTACAAGCCTGGATGAATTCCGTCCCATCTTTCCCTAGAGAGGGCCACCAATAATATCTGGAAATGAGAGCACAAGATTTTCTGATATCAGCATGGCCAGCTACATGATATATTACATATATTCTGCAACGTTGACGAGGAGGCAAGTAGATCTTTCCTGGTGGTGCCTGTACCAGAGAAGCTGGGGCCGAGAGGACTAGGCATTCAGGAGAGATAATATGTTGTGGAGTGGATTCTGACCTGGAGACGTCTGAAGAGCGAGAAAGGGCATCTGCCCTGATGTTCTTGGCGGCTGGACGGAAGTGGATTTGAAAGATGAATTGGGTGAAAAATACCGACCATCGGGCTTGTCGGCGGTTTAACCGCTGAGCAGTTTCTAAGTAAGACAGATGTCACCACTCCTCCAATGCCTCCAATGCTAACTTGATGGCCGCAGTAGGCGCGCGGCCAGCCGCCGCGCCGGAAACCTCAGACCCGCCGACAGAAGCGGGCGAGAAGGGGGAATGAGAGACGCCACAAGACGGACCCACAGCGCCTGCCCGGGCAGCGGGAGCAACAGAGGAGGTAAGGGGAGTGCTGCGAGATGGGCACGCGGCACTCACCCTAACAAGTATACTGTGAAACACTGTTTCTCAACCTGCGGTACACGTACCCCAGGGGGTATATGGAAGTTTTCCGTCTGACTAGTCTGGTATATTATTTCACAAGCAAAAAATAATCCCTTCTTGTTTTAAAAGTGCCTTGAGGCCTGTGGCCTACTAATTTTGGTACTATTTATAATTAATCACTTTAGGGTCCTTGTTTGGAACTTATTGTCACTTCTATTCAGGGTTTAGACTGTATCACCTAGGGCCCACCAGAGGTAATATATAAATATATAAAATCTGTTTGCTTACAAACCAAATAAGGAATAGCAAACTGTTTTAGTCTTGGGTCTCTTGGACAGCCCTGGTGGTGCCCTGGGTCAGAGCCTGGTGCCTAGAGGAGGATCCTCTGTTGAGCCGGTCTGACACTGTTTCGCTTAGAATAGTATTTAGTATATTGTTCTGGCCAACATGACATTATACTGTGTCTATCTCAGTTGATCTGGCTCTTTCTTTTCAATGGCTGAACATAGCATCCCTGATTTGCTTTATTGGCCCGGTATGATCACTGTCCCTTGACCCCCCGTAACTACTGACCCACTGGGTTATTTTTGGTTTGTTTTAATGTAAATAATATTTGTATTCATTTTAGTCCAATGAGATAAGCCTATTACTTTGCCTTTTTATACAAAGCCCTCTCATGCTAGTAATGGATGCGACTGTAGGTGCTGTCAGTGACATATTATTATCATGCTTTGAAAAGAAAGCATCTGTAAATAATCATCTAGAAGACATTTCATAGAATAACACAGAGCAACCTCAAAGGGTATTCATCGTCTGCTACATTTATACATGATCTGAAACCTAGAAGGAAGCCAGTATCAACACAATGCTTCCTGGGCTTAAAAGCCAGGAATTTCATAGTGTGCGTAATAATGGCTCTCACATTATCCTCCAATACTTTTTCTTCTGAGGTTTACCAATGATAGCTGTCTTTATTTACATAGGGCCATTATTCAGTGACACCATGCATGCACCCAATGTTTATTGTGCATCCCTTAAAAGTATCTTCATATACAATGACCCGAACTCTACAGGATAAAAGAGCATGATGTGTTTCAAACAAGTCTACATCCTTTATCATAAGCAGCACTGTATTGCCACAACCCAATGCAATGTAGATGTACAAACCCAAATTCAATGGGCAGGAGATTTTGGCCAACTTTTAGGGCCTTGGAGTATTATTACTATAAAGCAGCATTTCTCAACCCTTTTTCTTGAGAGCCACCAGCAGGTCTTGTTTTGTGGCTCTCCACATAGCCATCTTTACAGTTCTTACCAGCTCTTACCTCTACAGTCTTACCAGTAATTACTCCACCCGTGCCTCTGTGTGGAGATCTGCAAAAAAAAGTGTGTTGCAAGTTCTCAAGGAGGGTGTTGCCTCCCCCAGCCCCTTCCCCTGGAGCACTGTGGGGGTTAAAAAAATACTCACATTGTCCCTGCAGCCCCCTGCGCTCATTGAGTCCATGGCCTTCAGACAGCACAGACTCAGCGTCCCTGCTCTGCACATGACCACCAGCCCAGCAAATTGAATGCCTGACAGCAGACAAGAGGACGTGGAAGGTGTGTTCTACCTTACTTGCTGCCGCCAGGGGCGCCAAGGGTTTGTGCTGGCTGTCGGGACCATGTGAGTTTTTATTTTATTTTACACCCCCATAGTGGGTGAGTGCCAGGGGTGGCAACATTTTTTAACTTTAGTAGTCCCCAGCTGTTAGACTGCCACAAAGTCTCTCTCAGGGACATTCTAGTTGGGGATTCCCCACAGTCTAACACCACAAAGTCAGAGAATGAACATTCCAGCAACAATGGTGCAAGATGGTGTTCCCACATGGACTGCCGTGGTGACCTAGCTAGTGTGAGACATTGAAGGTCAGGCAAATTATTTGGTTAATAAGCTACGGACATTAGAATATAGAAGGAACAGCACCCTATGGGGTATATAAAAAACATCTTCTTCATAGCCCATAGGGTGCTGTTATTTCCATACTTGATGTTTTGGGGAGAAAACTGGAACAAAAAAAGTTGCACTGGGTTGGTGACAGTGATCACCACTATGAACAAATGTCATTAGATACATATTATATAATGGATAATCTGAGGAAATTCTGTATTCATGGCTAAGGACTGAAACATGTTGGATTGTGGCCAATCCACAGTCCAACCATATTTTCTTTTACAGGGAACCTGTTGACCCAACCCAGGGTGCTCACATACCTACTGGGCCCACCAATGAACCCTCCTGAATTACCCAAAGGGTTTTGATTACCAGTTAATTTATGTTTTCATGGGTCTATTCTAATAAACTAAAGTAATAGTTTTATGCTACATGCAATGTAATGGTTTGAGACTAACCTGGCACATAAAAAGGGATACTCATCCTTTTTGACTCCTACACCTATTTGCTCCTACTTAGGTAGTCTCATACAGCATCGGCCAGCGTCATCCAGACCCTATCTCTAGCCACAGGTGGTCTACCCAATGAACAGCTGCCAACATCAGTTATAGTGATGCTACTGAGGCCTGACACAACCCCTCTATTGCTGTAAATGGAGCAGTAGTGTCACTGTGACCCAGGGCTGTGGAAAAGAATAATGTTGTTGGGAAACCAGTTAGGGGTATTGTTTCTTTTTCTTTTATAGATTCCATGTTGGTGTACGTGCTAAGTGCCTTCAAGGAAAACTGCTGCAATAGCAATGATCTCACCAGTGACTCCGCGATTTGCAAGCGTTTTGCTAGCACTCACGCTCGTGATTGCTATGTGCTATTAAGCAATTGCAACAAAACGCTGCATGCATGGATTTTGTGGTGCGATCCCAATTGACCATCAGTCACCAAACGCCAGTTTGAATTGGCCCCTATGGGCAGCGTTCTGCCGACGATTGCATGGCAATCAGGTTCACTGCACTATGCTTAAGTGTGAAAGGGGCCTGACAGTGTATCAGAGAAGCCAACCTGACCTATTCCTGCAGGGTGATTTTTCTCCAGCCCTGCACTTAGCATTGACCACTTACCTCAACACACCTGGACTCAGCCAATTAACTGGGTTGAACAGAAGTTCTAATTATCTATGTGCAGGACTGGTCAGGTTGGCATTGCTGCTGTATATGGCTGACATGGTTGACAATATATTACTAAATTAAAGTGGATCAAAACCCATGTTTTCAACTAATACCCCCCCCCCCCCCCGCATCCTTTACCCAAAGGCCGCGTAATTTGTGTGGTTTCACCATCCTGTCTTCTCTCCTTTCCAAGCAATAGATCCAGAAATTTACCTATCCACCCAGCGGATTAGTGGGGGTTTGTGTGGCAGGACCAGTGACTGATCATGAACCAGTACCCAGGATTTGAGGAGAGGAGAAAATGCATAGCCTTCCATTTAATGCAGGGCCTGGAAATAGAATGCCAAAAACAGGGTTTACAATAAGCTTGGGTAAGCGAAAATAGCAAATTATGTTTCTACTCCCAGGTAGGGGAATATGGCCGGAGAAATTTGCATCACAGTTGGGTTTTGGTCCGCTTTAAAAAAATAATGAAATGTTTTTACCTGTGTCATACTTACATCAGGTGCCTGACACTATGCAAAACCTCATGTGCCAGGAGATTACAGTCTCATCTCTAGAGACAACAGTGAGCCATAGAGAGGAGATTTGATTTGTAACAAATCATTTTATTAAAACCTGTAGTGGAATACAGAGAAGTTCTCAAAAATGGCTACAAGCCAGTAAATGTGATCCTGTAAGCCAGAGTCCTGTGGACCCGTTTATTGAATCTTAAATTAAATAGCCCAAGCCTGCATATGAGCAAAGCCCCTCTCTAATGCAGGGGGAACTAGTGGTTAATAAAACTTGTGATTTCATTGACATTTTTATAACTGGTGATCATTAGAAGCCTCTCCATCTACAGAAGTACACGCAAATATTCCAGTGTTCATAAGGAATCGTTTTATCTGATTCTTGCACAAAGTTACTGTTAGCTCGCATACACACATGGTCCAGGGATGTATGAGCCTGCAGCTGTCTGAACTGTCCATATGGTAATCCTTTATTGCCTCCAAATGTAGGACATATGGGGAAAAATGAGTCGTCAAGTCAGACCAATTCTGAGCACTTTAAAACTGATTATTTCTTTATTTGCACCAGTCAGATTCAGTTTATTAGTGCCAATTATATATGAATAATGCATACTAGGAATTTCTTTTTGCAGGAGAGGTGGTGGAGGGAAGGAAAATACAATACACCCGCACAAGGGAGAATATACATAAACAATATATATGTAAATAATAAAAAAAAAAAAAACATGTCCATCACATTATTTAAGACCCACCCTGTCGACTGGTTATTCAGTAGGTGTCCTAAAGTGCATGTGTCTGCATGTGCCTGTTGTTTTGACGTGCTCCGGTCAACCGATGATGCAAGGGTTCTTACCAGATAATGGCAATAAGATGGCTTATTTCTTAAATGGGATGGCCAATCCAGTAGACACTCCAATTCACAATCCATTTGTTCTCCGCCTCAATGTTCAGGGTGTATTAGACCCAAAGGAAGTTTAAAACCACAGAGTGCAATTTGAACAATAGTCTTTACGACATTTGCGCTATCCCAAAGTGCATGTGCCTTAAAGTCGAAAACGAAGCGCGTTGGGGACTCAATACACTGGATACTATGACACTATTGCGACTGGATCGTTACGCTGCTAATCGCTAACGGGGACCCCTAACGCTATTTTATCCTAAGGACATCGGAGCGTTTTAAGCTGGGCAGTGAGAGCTGCTATTTTAATATGCTACATGCTTTTTAAAGACTTTGATTTTGTGAGTGCATTCTTATCTTTATTAAATACCTCTGGGTCTTTACAGTATTGCACTAGTCTTTGTCCATTTTTTTCTTTGCATGCACGCTGTGGTTTTAAACTTCCTTTGAGTCTAATACACCCTGATCATTGAGGCGGGGAACAAAAGGATTGTGAATTGAGTTTCTACTGGATTGGGTATCCATCTAAGTAATAAGCCATCTTATTGCCATTTTCTGGTAAGAACCCTTGCATCATCGGGTGATGGGAGCACGTCAAAAGAACAGGCACATGCACCTTGGGATACCGCAAATGTCATAAAGACTATTGTTCAAATTGTATGTCACTATATGAAGATCCCTTTTAGCACATGCGCTTTGGGACATTTGACTAACGGACTTTATTTCTGTTTTAAAGCAATTTAGCTGGGAATTCTTACTTACACGTTGAGCTTATAGATTCTAATGTTTTTTCTAAGCGCTGTGTTTATTTAACCCCTCTTGAGTGTTTTTTCTGTATTCAGTAGGTAGGTGGCAGTTGGGAAAATACTGCCTCTTTGCCTTTGTGTCCTTGTCATTGGGGTACAATAGCATCTACCAGAAGGGAGAAAACTAAAGAAAGTATGTCCTGGATGTGATTTGTCACTAATGATTTTTCCAGCCTTTGCTTTCAGCCCACGTGCAAAAAGAATATCCAAAGATGGTAGTGGAGCACCAATATTTGCACAATGCATTTAAAACAGGGATGAACAACCTTTTGTGGTCTAGGGGCTGCATTGTCTTATGGTTCCCCCCAAGGGACAGCAATAAAATGGAAGTAGCAAAAAATCTGTAACCTTACAGCAGAACAAACCCCCCCCCCCCCCCCCCCCAGTGACCAGCCTGGAATCCAAAAGGTCTGGGCACTGGCTTTTCCCTGGGGCATCAATATTTGAGAGACCCTGGTGTATTAAGCCCCCCAGGGCACCTGTAAAACTCACCTTTCCTTGCTCCAAAGGTGCATGCAGGGGTTCTCGTCCAATGAGAGTCACCTGCTGTGAGTGCGTCATTCAGCGGGCAGCTCTCATTGTTTTGAATGCTCATGCGGCCAAATCCCCTGAATCCCTGGCAGCATGTGAGCGCTCCCATCCCAGCCATTCAGATAGGCTGGGGTTTGCCAAAAGACGTAACTGAGTCTGGGAGTCAAATTCCCAGATTTGTTCCACTTTAAAACAATATATATGCTTTTATGTATATGCAGAGCTAAGAAGATATGGACCTAGGTGAGGTGAAAAGAAGTGGGCAGAGGTTAGGTGGGAAGAGGTGAGAAGAGTAAAAGTGATGTGAGCAGAGATATGAAGAGATGAGGTAGGCATAGGTGAGGAGGGGAAAAGAGAGATAGCGGTAGGCAAAGGTGCGGCGAGCTAATGTCATGTGGGCAGATGTATGACAGATAGAGGGGAGGTGATATGGGAAGAGCTGAGTTGGGGTGGGCCCTGTTTTAGGAAATAGCACTGTACTGCCACAACTGGGGACAATGCAGGCCACATATGCCCCTCAGGCTGCAGGTTATGTATTTCTGATTTAAACTCACTAGCGGAACTGCAAAAATCTGTTATCGCATTTCCAACACAGTTAGTCAGCTCTGGAGACTGGGCCTTGTGGCCTTATTTTTTAAGGCAGAGCCTTTCTCTTGCCTAGTATGTTGTTTTATGGGATTTTAATATAAGATGATTTAAAAGGAATCTCCCCTTTTATGGAGTTTCCGATCAGGCCCACCTTCCAGCAAAGTACACCTTTTTTTGTCTACCATTGCTCTGTTTACAGGGACCTTTAAGCATGTAAGTTTTCAGGCCTAATGTTGTATTAAAACATAGCTGTTGTGATAAATGCACCAGCCGTTTGAACCATGACAAAGCTATTTTTTCTGTGATAATTGCCTGACGCGTTTCCTTTGTAAATCAAGGTGCTGTCACGACTCTTGTAGGGATGACACAATGACAGTTGACCTGCTATGAGTCACAGCTGCAGCTCGGTTCTTTACTGACTTTTTTTTTATTAAGAATGACGAACATATCTGAAGTGCAGGCAGCAGCCTTGACTGGCTCATCATTTAAAGCATGAGCCATCTGTATTGTATTACAGTTTGAATACAGTTCAGATACAGGTGCTTTGTCTCCAGGATCGTCCTAGATCTCCAGGGTACAAGGATGAGTTGGATGACCAAACTTTACTAGAAATTAAAGTTTGCAGAGGTCTATATTCCAGGTCAGTTGCCAGCGTGACAGCTCCTGAATGAAGAATAGGTTTCTTATTTAATCGGGAGCTCACAGCCTCCCTCTATCAAGAAGATTGGTTCCCCCCGGTATCTATGTGCACTGACAGAGCCTCATTACCTGGTCACCACCCAATCTATTGGCTGCAATGCAGGGGGTGTGGATCGTAAGGTAAAGCAGTGAGGTAATGTAGCGGTTGCCCGAGGAATCTATGGGTTTGAGTGCCCACTGCGGGACTCCCATCTCGGGATTCGGTGAGAATTACAGAGCTAAAAATCACTGAAGTGGCTGCAGGGCAGAAGAGGTAAGTATCTCTTCTTTATACCAGCGTGGGCAGTCCCTTCCATACAGAAAACACAAAACAGCAGAACAGCTAGTTGTTGATTCTGCTGTTAACCCAGTGGGTGCCGAGGCTTGTCATTAACGCTCCCTCCCATGTTAACTGCACTGTCTTGTCTCACCAGGAATGAGTAGAAAACGTAGTGCACAGACCGCAGTAACTTGAATTTCACTTTACTGGATTGCCCATTTTTTTGGTATCTGAAGGAACAATGGTACATTCACTATAACCTGTTATAAAAAAAAGAGCTCTATCGTAAAAGTGCCTGATATTTAATATCTTTATAAACATGCTAGATAGCAAGAGAAGGGGTTACTTACACACCCATTAAAAAAATCCCACCAGGGGGGGCGTGGCCGGCGCATGGCGGAGTGAGGCTGCTCATACGTGGGGCTCCGGAGACTTACCCGTCCTTCAGCTGATATATGCGCAGAGAGCGAGCGATTTTTTCTACTATGGGCAGCGCCAGAAAGAAGAGGACACAGAGAGGAGGCGGCGGGGGCGTGCAGGCGGAGGAATCGCCCGATTCATGCAGCCGACGGACCGGCCCGGAGGTGAGGCGGCGTCTTCCAAAATGGCGCGGGAGCGGAGGGGAGCGAGTCTCCCACAGCGTGAACCAGGGAGGCGGAGGTCGGAGGAAGAGAGGCAGCCGCCGACGGAGGTGAGGAGCCGCTCGGCTGACGCGCAGGCGGCGGCGGAGGTGAGAGAGATCACCCCTTCACGCTGGCACCTCCCGGCATCTGAGACTGGAGGAGAGGGGGGGGCGAATCCAGCATGCAGGATGACTGGGTCCTCGCAGCCACGTGTGGTGGAGGCGCGGGAGACCGCACCAGCAAAAGGCTTCACAGATCAGCCAGTCCCTGCTGCCGGCCGAGACACAGAACACTTAAAGACACAGTCCCCACCCCCCCCACAAACAGGGATTGAGAGGGATGCCCACCCATATCAGGGTCCACACACTCTCATCACCACCTGTGAGATCCACCCTCCGCCTCCATCCAGCGGCTCCCTGGCCAGTTCCCTGTCCCCCGCAGAAAACATCACTCCCACAGAGGGGGATCCCCTTATGGAATGTGAGGGCTTGGGGTGGTCGCAGGTCCATAGCCCCATACTCCCAGCCAGCTGTACGCCACCACTGGCCTGGTACTCGGGCTCTGAAGGGGATCCACAAGAGCGACCGGCCTCAAGGGAAGACTGTTGGAGTGGACCGGCGGGGAACCTCTCTAAGAGTCCTGGGGATGGACACCGCTCTGACCTGCACCCGCAACAGACACTCGGGGACGTTCCCACCGCACTAGACCCCAGCATCAAACTTCTTCTCCAGTTCCTCCCCACTAAAGCGGACCTAAAAGGAGATCTGGATGCAGTAGCACTGAGAATTGAGCGGGCGGTCAGGAAGGACCTGGAGGATCTTCATCAACAAACATCAGCCCTAGATACCAGAGTGGCCTCCCTGGAGAGCTCCAGCGCAAGCCATGAAGATAGAATCGCTGAACTGGAGAGGGCGTCCCGAAACCAAAAATGTCAGCTCACGGATATTATTCTGCAGGCAGACGATTTGGAAAACCGCAACAGGCGCAATAATTTGAAGCTAAGGGGCATCCCGGAATCAATCCCCCCGACCCAACTGCGGTCAGTGGCCTCAGACATCTTCAATTCTCTGCTCGGAAAACCTAAGGACTCTGAGATAATCATTGACCGTATCCACAGAGTGACCAGCAGACCAGCGGGTGATCCTGATGCGCCGCGGGATGTCCTTTGTCGCATACACTTCTTTATAGTCAAGGAGGACATCTTACGTAAAGCCTGGGAAATGCGGCGAGTGGAGTGGAGCGGCCATGGGATCCGGATTCTCCAGGACTTCTCTCGACACACGCTGCGTATGCGGAGAGTGATGCGCCCCCTTCTGGAAAAATGTCGGGAGGTGAATGCCTCATATAGATGGGGACATCCTTTCCACCTTATTGTCCGTAACACCAATGGCACCTTTACCTTGCGACGCAGAGAGGACCTTCCTGCTCTGTTCCGATTTTTGGACATTGATCCCATCGACATACCAGATTGGCTAGACTTTAGCGCGGACCTACTCCCACGAAGAGAACCGGGTGCCGGAGGAGAGCGCCGGTGGAGACGCGGCGGAGGGGGCCCTGCCCGCCCTATTCGTCCAGACCCTGGGAGATAGGCCACTGGACTTCGAGACACAGGTCTCCAGCTGAGATGCACCCCGGCTGGCCGCATTAGTATCCTTTTGAGAAATGGCCGCTCCCCGTCCAGGGAGTTGCCCCTGCAGGCAGACGAAGAATTTGACCATTGTTGAGCTTTGTCATTTTTTCTCCTTTGTTCCTCCCCCTTTTTTCCACCGCTCTACCCTGTGTTTTAACTTGTTCTCATTACTGGGTTGAAATGATGTTGTTTACATGTTGCCTTAAATGCTAGTAGTTTGGCCACATCGCCTCCTAGACATGGTGTTGAGAGGCGGGCTTCCTGGGGCCCCGCTCCGGGATGCGAGGTCACATTTACCCCCTCTGGTTTCTGCTCCCTCTCACCAGGTTCCCGCCGGGTGAGACTAGGCAGAATAAGGAACATTTGTTCCGGTTATAGAACCTACCCTCTTGCCTGTTTGAGGGTTTTTCTACTCTTAGGTTCTTCTTTTCTTCACCTCTTTTTTCCTTTCCTTACTGCCTTTTTTCCTACTCTCTGCTTCTCGGAGGTTGTAGAGGTTTCCACGTTACACACCCTCCTTTACCCGTGCTCCTGTCCTGTGCTGGGTGGGGGGAGGGTCCGGCGGTATGGCTACTATAAGGATTTGCTCCCTCAATGCTAAGGGGCTGAATATCCCAGAAAAAAGAGCCAAGATACTTTACGGGCTGCATAAAGAGAGAGTAGATGTGATACTTTTCCAGGAAACCCATTTCAGTAGCGGGAGACTCCCAGAAATTAAAAACAAGTACTTTACTAGATGGTATCACTCGCCGAACCCCGACGCTAAGTCCAAAGGAGTATCGATCGCAATACATAAAGGGTCTTCACTGGAACCACTGGACACACAGATAGACCCCCAGGGGAGATACATTTTTTTGAAATTCTTGGCCGGCGGGGAGACCTACACTGTAGCAAACATATATTTGCCCAACCAAGACCAGGCAGGAGTGGGGATTCGATTTCTCCGTCTTTTGGAGAAATTTGCAACAGGGATCCTAATCTTGGGGGGAGACCTTAACATGGCTTTAGATCCACGATTAGACACGTCACAGGGTAAGTCGACAATACCACAATCTAAACTGGCGAACTTTAGAAAGGCATTGAGTGACCTGCAGGTTGTGGATGTATGGAGGATCCTGAACCAGGGGGCGAGAGACTACACATTTTTCTCTCACACCCATGCATCCTACAGTAGACTGGACTACATTTTTGTCAGTCACTATGCCCTGTCCAGGGACGTGAGTGCCTCAATCGGCCCGATGGTCTGGTCGGATCACTCTCCGGTATATCTCAACCTGCCGGTGACGGGAGGGGTCCGGAGCCAATTTGGATGGAGACTCAATGATAACCTACTCGGGGACCCTGTCTGCCTGGCTGAGGTGGGGAGCTCTGTCTCTCACTTCATTGCTGACCATGCCAATGACGACACCCCACTGCCGACACAGTGGGCGGCGATGAAGTGTGTGCTCAGAGGCATATTTATTAAACATGGCTCCCGACTGAAGAGAGAGAGGGCGCATCAGATTCGGACCACTTTGGACCGTATCCAAGTACTGGAGCAGGCACACAAACAGACACCCTCCAACAGTGATTTGATGGAACTTATTGCGGCCAGAGAAACGCTGAAAAAGCTGTACGACCAGTGCTATTTGAAATACAGGGACAGATGCAGAGCCAGGTTCTATGAATTTTCGGATAAATGTGGGAAGTTATTGGCCAGATCTTTGCACTCGAGACAGGACCTGACGTATATCCCGACCATTAGAGGGGGGGGGGGACAGGAGGTTCACAGACCTGACCAGATACTGGAGGAATTCCAGGGATACTACACTAGGCTATACAATATAGGGGACGGTCGGGAACCTCCACCCCCGGAGAATGTAGATCCTCACATTGCAGAATACATCGAGGAGACGGCAGTTCCTCCTCTGCCGGAGGAAGTGGGAGTCTCATTAGAGACACCCTTTGAAGAGACGGAGATTGGGAGAGCTATCAAGGAAACCCCATTGGGGAAAAGCCCGGGCCCAGATGGATTCACACCACGATTTTATAAAACTCTAGGGGAAAGGCTTACCCCTTTCCTAACGAAAGTGTTCAACAGTATCTCGGACTCCTGCCCCTTCCCCAGACAGTCCTTGGAAGCCCATATTTCAGTTATACCGAAACCCAACAAAGATAGGACCATAATTGGTAATTATAGACCGATTTCACTAATCAACGTAGACTTGAAGCTCTTCGCCAAAGTCATTGCAAACAGATTACAAGAACCTTTGGCTAAGATTATAGACAGGGACCAGGTGGGTTTCACCTTGGGTAGAGAAGCCAGAGACAACACCCTGAAGACGATTACCCTCATGCACTATGCGCAAACTCAAAAGATCCCTTCATGCCTGCTCTCTGTAGACGCCGAAAAGGCGTTTGATAGGGTCCATTGGCGTTTTCTGCGAGCAGCATTAGTACAGATTGGGATAGGCCCGGAAATGCTGGGCAAGATTATGTCACTCTATAAGGGGCCAACGGCAAGGGTTAGAGTAAATGGGACTTTATCACCTCCATTTGACATTAACAATGGGACGAGACAGGGATGCCCGTTATCGCCGCTTTTATACGTAATAGTCATGGAGCACTTGGCACAAGCCCTGAGAGCAAACCCGGCAATTAAAGGAATCCCCTGTGGGGGGAGGGAACACAAGCTATCCTTATTTGCGGACGACCTTCTGCTGTACATTACGTCCCCTCATCTCTCCTTACCATCCATACTTAAAGAATTTGATAGATTTGGCTCCCTTAGTAATTTTAAAGTCAATCTCTCCAAAACGGAGGCCCTTAATATCTCCCTCCCAAATGATACCTTACGGCTCTTGCAAACAAACTTTTCATTTAAGTGGCAGAAGGAGTCCATTACATACCTAGGGGTTCAACTGCCAACTAATCTTGAAAGCTTATACAGGTTAAATTATGCACCCCTGCTAGCTAAGACACAGGAAACCCTCAAGTCATATAATAAGACGCAGTACTCGTGGATGGGACGTATAAACATATTGAAGATGGACATATTGCCCCGCTTTCTTTATGTGTTTCAGACCATTCCAATTAAACCGGAGCGGGGATTCTTCAAGATACTGAAGAGCGCCTGGATTGGATTTGTCTGGAACAATAAGAGACCAAGGATTCGCTACACAGTATTGACTAGACCCAAGGACAGGGGGGGGTTGGGGATGCCGGACCTCAAGTGTTACCACACCGCCGCTGTGTTGGTCAGGTTGGTAGACTGGTTTCACCATGGAGAAGATAAGCTATGGGTGGGTATAGAGGGGGGGG
The DNA here is from genome assembly GCA_027917425.1 of Gastrophryne carolinensis. Lineage (NCBI taxonomy): Eukaryota > Metazoa > Chordata > Amphibia > Anura > Microhylidae > Gastrophryne > Gastrophryne carolinensis. The sequence goes on from CM051239.1 coordinate 322,062,086, forward strand.
CCTCACCTCTCGACCTTACCTCACTCCCTTGGGTGGAGCCTCGTTTGAGGCCTAAGCCACATGGTCTCCCACTGCTGACCCGCTCCTTATTATCTGTGTGGGATGCGACCCTTAAGAAGAAGAACTTATCGTCTAGACCGGGACCATTAACTCCCCTGTTTGACAATCCCGCCTTCCCACCGGGAGTAGGGGTGAGTAAGTTCCTGATCTGGGAAAAAACGCAGGGGGTCAGACTAGCTGATACGATGCAAAACAACTGTCCTCCGGGCCTCCGGGATCTCCAGACACGGGGTCGGGGGGAGCGGGTTTCCTGGCTTCTACACAGGCAGCTGGTCGCTTTCATCTCCTCTCGTGCCCAGAGAACCTCGCTCACTAGCTCTCTGACTCCTTTCGAGAGCATCTTGAGAGCGGACAGCGGGCCGCCGCACGCCCTCTCGCTCCTATATCAGGTCTTGCTGACGGAGAGAGACTCTTCGGACGATCTTGGGTACGTTGGGAGATGGGAGCGGGACCTGGGCCGGAAATTTGAAGCCGAAGATTGGGAAAAATCATTTACCCTAACTCATAAACTCTCTTTGGCATGTAGAGCTCAGGAAAGAAACTACAAAATCTTGTCCCGGTGGTACAGGTGCCCGGTGGACTTGGCCAGATACGGGGGAGCCGACTCGGGAGTGTGTTGGCGATGTGGTAAAGCTGAAGGCACAATGCTCCACATATGGTGGAGTTGCCCTTCGATACATAGACTGTGGGATCAGGTCTTTGCGGTGTATAAATTCCTGACTTTGGAGGATGTACCTAGAGAACCGCAAATAGCTCTACTATCCATGGTGCCCGGTTCAATTTCTGCGGCAAAGAAAGGGATCCTCCGACACCTTCTGACCGCGGCCAGATCAGTGGTGCCACGGCATTGGCGCTCCCAAAATGCACCAGACATCTGGGAGTGGCTGCGGGAGGTAGAGGGAATCAGGAGAATGGAGGAGATGGTGCTCGAGGGCGTGGAGGGCGGGAGAGAGAAGTTTACCAAGACTTGGTCAATATGGATTATGACGCGAGATACGCCAGAGTTCATGACAATGCTTTCCGCCCTATAACGGCGTGGAGGGGGCCCTTTGGCCTGGTACCGCCGGGTCCTCCCCGACTTACACTTCGTTCGCCGCCTGCGGCCCCCCCTTCCCGTGCTGGCTTGGTGAACCCCTCGTCTGCCACTGAGGACTGAAGAGGGGAGCGGCAGTTTTCGGCCTGCTCGCTCCCTTATTCCTTTCTCCCCCACTTAGGCCCTCTTTCTCTGTCCTTTTTTTCTTTTTCTCTCTCTCTTTTCTCTCTCTTTCTCTAAGTAACTCTTCGTTACACTTACACCCATAAAAATTTAATAAAGGAGGGCGGAGCACGGGGCTCTTGTCTTGCTGTGAGCAAACGTACAATTTGTTAGATGTGATGCATATGTAATCTTTGTTGATAAGATGTAATGTGGATTTGATCCTTGCATTGCTATGGAGCTACGTGTTTTGTTTCCTCCTAATAAAAATATATTAAACAAAAAAAAAAAAATCCCACCAAGCTTGTTTTTATTTGCTGGATAAGAAAAAACAGGGATGAGGGTTTTTTTGAACATACAGTACCATTCCACTCCACTTTTACAGGAGAGAACTACTTACCTCATTCAATGGGAAACTGCAGCAACCAATCTAAAATCTGCCTGAAGCATTGCATGAAGGCTAAAAGCATCTACACACATCATAATATTAATACCAATAAGCTGTTATTCCAGCACAGGCTAGTTCAGGGGACAGATCTGATCATTCCTTGTAAAATCAAAAAGGAACATTCACAATACTCTTTTTCCTTTCAGTAAAAGGTTGTATTTGTTTTTATTTTTATTAGCGCTTCTTCTCCATTTCCTGTGGGTGCTGCAGCAGGTCTCCAAATTTTGCCCTGCATTTCAATTCTATTCTTCCACGGCCATGCACAAATGTGTTTGCACAGCCACCCTGTCCTTTGGTGCTACCAAAGTCTAGCAAGCCACAGTGGTCACCCTTCCAGCTCTGACCACAGATGTGCATGTGTAACGTGTAAGGATACCCTATATGCTGCTCTTATCTATACCACTGTGATGGATCTTAACCAGTTTTGAAATAAATGGATTTTTAAATTTGCTCTACTACTATGTGGCTGGCTTTTCCATGGCTTTTGGACATTACCAATTTTCGAGGTGAGCACTCCAGCCCTGCCTGAGTGGAGAGCTGTATTTCCTGGTGAGAAGCTGGCATCCCTGTTGTCTAAATCACAGATGTGCATGTGCATTGCTAACCAAGCAGTGACACTAACGTTGCCAGTCACCACCCTCTCCCAAAAACAGATATATAATTAGAATCAGTTATGTAGGTACCTGGCAAGTGACTTTAAAGTGGACCAACACCCAGGGGTGATCGGCCCGGAAATCTATAAGATTCCCGGGCCGATCACCTCCCACCCCGCGGGACATCCGAGATCGGGATGTCCCGCGGGGTGAAACCCCCCAGAAACCCCAATAAGATCTTACCTGATCCGCCACCGCTTCCGCCGCCTCCCGCGCGCCCCTCCAGACGTGCCCGCGCCGGCCCTCTGTGAATGGCCAGCGGGGGCGCGCGTGCGCCGAGAGTGACGCGCGGGAGGCGGCGGCGGCGGAAGCGGCTTGGACGTTCCTGTCCCCCACCTGGACGTTGGCGGGGATTGGCTGCGGCATTCACGTGGGAGCGGGGAGAGGTGAGTTTTTTGGGGTTTCTGGGGGGGTTTCACACAGCGGGGCACCCCCGATTGGGGTGTCCCGCCGAAGTGGACCAAAACCCAGGATAGTCAAAATCCTGGGTGTTGGTCCACTTTAAGTACTGGGTGCAGAGCCGCCATAAGAGTTTTCAATGCCCCGTGCTCTTTAAATGCCTGATCCCTTGACCCAGGGCTGACGTCAGCACCAGGCAGGGTGGGGCAGCTGCCGGGGGCCCTCGGGGGCCCACTGACAGGGCCGGCCTTTTCTCAGGTCAGGTTTAAAGGGGTTTGGTGCACTACAATTTAGACCAAAACTAGAGTTTTGGTCCAAGTAGCATGATCTTAGGAGGCATCCAGATTTGGGACGTTCATCATAAAGGGGCCCACTGAGACCATACCGCCCAAGAGCCCAAATAAGCCTGGAGCCTGCCCTGCCTTGACCCTTCTACTTTAGGTACTATGTATATCCTAATGCAAACACTTTCATTTTTAATGGCCTTGGTGAAGCTTACTGTATTCCTAGATGCCACGTTTGGGTGTTTTACTAACCTCACTTGTAATCCATTGCCTTTGCATTTTTATTGAATTGCTTTATGCGTTCCAGACAACACTGTAAGCTCTTAATTGCTGGACTCACCCAACCCTACAGAAGAAGTGTCTGGCAAGATGATCTTTGCTGAGGGCTGTTATAAGAACAGATCCGGCATCCCTGGCATTTGTTTCATGTAATGAAGCTGACCTCTTTATTAAGAAACCTTAAAGTGTTACAGCTTTTCCCCCCAAGGGAATTTAGTGCTAGCCACAATTTGTGTAATAGTGAAGTAAAATATTTAGCCCTAGCAGGCAACTGGATTGGTGAAATTAAATTCTTGGCATGCTTTGAAAACATTTATGTACCGAAGGTCATCCCAGTCCTGTAAATTGCATAGGATGGATTCCACTGCTGGATATAAACATGTGCTTTTACTTGGCTTAATGAGTTTAGAGTCTGATGAAAGCTGTGATGATAAGCAGATGTTGGGTAGAAGATGAGTTTGCTGAAAAATGGTATTTCAGTTTTCAATAGATACTAGAATGTTAAACAGTTTTTGTCTATTCAAGAAGACGGAGTCGGGTGGTTTAAGTGACAAAATTGATTTGTCGTACTCTGGGATGAATTCTTCAGGCTTTAGAGAAGCTCTCCACATTTTGAGAGCCTCTCAAACTCATAGGTATGCAATACAGATCTGAGATATTTTCCCCCAAATGTAGGAGCAAAGTAATTTCTGGTTTGGGTCAGGATGGGTAATTATTAGTAAGTGGTCATGATCACCCAATAAGCTGGTGTTTATTCACATATACTGCTATCCTGTGCTTCCCTTTTACTTCGCCACCTGACACACACAGTTGCAGATGAGCCCAAGAGGAGCAGGGCTCACACATTTTGCATAATATAAATGTATCTATGTCTGCAATGGAATGTACTCTCCTGCTACCAGTGCCATTAACTTCTTTTGAATTTGTAAAGATCCATCATTCACTAGCAGAGCTATGCTGCTGGGTGATTTATCCCCCTTTCCCATATCCAAGCCCTGAAAAGGTTATGGGAGAGAAGCAGCCCTAAGGAAGTAGAGGGGGGTCACTTGGGATTTATCAGAAGACTTTGTAATTTTCAGTAAAGGCTTCCAGAGCTAATTTGTGGTCAGATAACATTAATTGCAGTCAGAGATAAGGCTTTTATTAGGGTCTAAGTCAATTTGTGACTGAATTTAAACTTTAAAACTCATGTCCAGACACACACTAACTCCCCCCCCCCCCACCTTATGGGGGGGGTGGGAACAGTGTAAAATGAGCTATGTCAAAGCATCTCAAAAACTCAGATTATGGCCTTGATTCACTAAGAGTTGAAAAAGATTCTCATGGTAGTAAAAAATTCAATTCATGAGAAAAAAGCCAAAGAATTTCACTGTTGACTCACCAGATAGGAAGACAATGAAAGTCAATGGAACTTTTTACTACAGGTAAAAAGTGTAATACTTTTCTCAGGAGTAAAACAGTGCCATTGACTTTCATTGTCTTCCTATCTGGTGATTCACTAACAGAGAAATTCTCAGGCTTTTTTCTCATGAATTGATTTTCTTTCAACTCTTAGTGAATCAAGGCTTATTTGTGAATGCCTTATGTTTTCTAACTGATGCTGCTTTCTTTTCTTCAACTTCTGGGTCATGTCGGAGCTGGGATGGCATGGCACTGGCGTGTGACACAGGTTTAGTAGTCATGAACATGCTCTGCTGTGGGACCACTGTGGCTCATTCATGCAGAGATCACCAAGGAAAAGGGTGGCTGTTAGACTTTTTGTGTGGTCATGAAGAAATTAAATAAAAGGAGGGTAATCTTTGGAGTCCTGCTATGGCTTCTACCAGCGCTGCAGGAAATGCAGGAGAGGCACAAGGGACATCATAAGGCATCGGGTAGCTTACTGCCTTATTATTGCTATTGGCAATACAGTCCCTTTAATTCAGTAAATGTTTTTATTAAAATACATAAAGCTAAGAAGACTTTATTAAGCATAAATCAGCACAACTTACAGCAACACATAATCATTGCTTGACCGACAATTATACCAATTGCGCCATTTCTTCTTTTTTATTATTTAACTTTTTTCCTTCAGTAATCATCTAGCTACAGTACATTCCATGTCAAGCTGTATCCCACATTCCTCTCCCTTTGGGATAAGTTTGGGTTCAGGTATGTTTTTAGTCATACCATTATAGTTAGACACATCACATCATGGTGGGGAGATATTATGTTGATTTAATTTGCTTTTTATTACCCCTCCCCCTTCCTCTTCCTCCCTTTCCACTCTCCATCCCCCCTTTCCACTCTCCATCCCCCCCAACTCTACCCCTTCCCTTCCCCCCTTCTCCTCTTTTCTTCACTTCCTTCCATCTATTTTTCCCCTCCATGCCACTCCTACCCCCTACCCTCTTCCCAGTTCTTAGGCCCCTGTTTCCAATATGTGGAGAGAGGAAAGTGAATACCTACATTTATGAAGGGTTGTCAATACTTCTGACTGTCTCAATTACAACTTTTAGACTGTCATTTACCACATTCTGTCCTGCTAGGGTCTGCTCATCTTCTATGCAGCTTATAACCGTTGCTCTCCATGTTCTCACGTAAGGGGGGGTCTGCTCTCACATTGTCTATGTATTGCCCTTTTAGTTGCCCATAGTATGATTGAGCATGTCCTGCTTGCTAGCCTTATCAGACCTCCTAGGGTCACATTCAGTAAAGCCATCTCTGGAGTAACTACTCCCTTAAAGCCCTCCATCTTGTGCATATATACAGCCCCACCATAGGTGCTTAACTGTTGCACTAATTTTCCCACACCAACGGCAATTAAACGGCGGGAACTTAGAGTTATAGTCCAACGTATAGTAGTGTCTGGATAACAATTTCATAAAGTCTTGTCTGCATGATAGGCATTCATCATGATACTATAGATATTCTCTAATCTTTTGTAGCAGATTCTGGTCTTATAATAAGCTTTTCAAAAGGTGTAACAGATGGTCAGATTTTTGAATAATTTTCCTATTTCTATAGCTTTTAGAAAGTTTTTGAATACTTGATAGGGCCGTATTTCCTAATTCTGGCTGCCAAACATCTAATATTCTGATATAATTCGTCAGTGGAGGTTCATACAAATTCTGTTTGTTTACAATTGCTCCATAAAATTTAATGAGCTGTATCAGTAAGATTGCAAAGGTGTTCCCAGTATTCACTATAATGACAGGTCAGGATGCCCGGCTGCGCTTGCCTCATTTTTATTACAGTGGTTGTATAGCAAGGGGAACTGATCTCAATCAACTCTATACTGTAAATAAATTAGCTATTTTTAAAATCCTATCAGTATACATTTCTAATACTCTACTCTGATAATACTGTTTCTAAATGTATAGTCATAAATGACATAGCAACAAATAAACCAGCAATTGAAACAAGAGGAGTGAGGGTCCTGCTCGCAAGCGCTTATAATCTATTCATTGTACAGAGCAGCAGGCAGCTTTAGACTGGTGACTGCTAGATAGTGGAGCTACTTATACATCCCATGTGAAAATGATTCTTGGCAAGCTTGTGGTTTTCTCATACTGGTGGTAATGACATCCAGGGGTGACAGTTTTTTTGACATACTATTCCATTTGTACAGGAGAGAATAATAGCTCACCTGTAACTGCTTGTCTCCTTAGTCTGCCACCTAATATTGTTGCCTGTAAACCCTTGTGTGTTCAGATTTCTCCTGCCCCCCCCCCCCCATCAGACTGAGCTATGTTTGGAAAATTTAAGTATCTCTCTCTAATGCATTGCTTGTTGTTGGTGAAAGGGTAGTTTAAAGTGGTCGTATCCATGGCTTCCCTTTACCTGTTGTGCGCTCCCATGCCCAGCCTTTAAAGTGGACCAACACCCAGGATTTTGACTATCCTGGGTTTTGTTCCACTTCGATGGGGCACCCCCGCTGTGTGAAACCCCCCAGAATTCCCGGAAACAATCACCTCACCATGCTCCTACGCGGGCGCTCGTCCAATCAGAGCGCTCAGAGCCGCTGTGGTATGCACGTACAAGCGGCGTCCAACCACAGCGGCTCTGAGCGCTGGAGGCCGCGTCTCGCGCTTCCCTCTAACAGGGAGCGCGCCCGCACCAGCCATTCACAAACGGCCAGCACGGGTGAGCGCCCTGCTAGAGGGAAGCGTGAGACGCGGCCCGTGCATGCGCCGTTGGAACGGGGTTAAGGTAAGGTTTCTGGGCTTCCTGGGGGGTTTCACCCCGCGGGACATCCCGATTTCGGATGCCCCGCAGGGAGGGATCTGATCGGCCCAGGAACCTTATAGATTCCCGAGCCGATCCCCCCTGGGTGTTGGTCCACTTTAAGATAGGCCGAGGGCAGTAGTGCTTACCAGACTAGAAGGAAGCCAGGGATGTGGCCAGAGGGCTGCTCACATCAGCTGGCCAATTGGCTATCTCAAAAATGTCAGGTGGGCGTGGCTAGGATGCTGGAAAAACATAATTTACGGGCAGGCTGATTTATTACTAACGCCACCGACCGCTAGTAGTCGCTGTGCTCGGCCATGGATCATTGTTTCATTAATTATCATTAATGAATATGATGTGTAAGTCGCAGTACTACGCTGTATGGGAGCAAACGGTAGCACCAGCTCAGTGCGACTGACTCACACCACATGCATCAAAAAACAGCCTCAAAAAGCACATAGAATTGCATTGTTATAACATTGTAACATGAACACTTTAATACCAGACAAGAAAGGACAATTCTGCATAAAAATATTATTGATCCAAAAAGTTTTCAAAAATGTAATTTTCTTGCCCAGGATACATGTCAGAAGTTTTGAGATTTTTTTAAAGAAAAAAATAAAATTGGGATCAGGAAAGAGATTTAAGGATCGTCCATTGAAATGTATGGGAGAGCGCCGGGTAGCGACAGGTAAGACGTGGCGCTCTGCAAGGATGAACGCCGGCGCTGTACGCTGAGCCTGAGATAATGATGAATCGTACGCTACATGGCGTTGTTCTAGTCGCTCACCAGATTCCGCTTCATAAATGTGTCATTGCGTGCCGTGTCCAGCGTTCACCTGCCGCTACCTGACGCTGTACAGGCACTACCTGGCGCTATACCTTCATGAATAAGACCCAAAATGTTGAGAGTGACATAATTAAACTTTAACTTCAATTTATAGTTTGCCTTGACTTTCGCTTTAAGCTTTCTAAACATTCTGTATGGAACTATATACACTGACAGCTGTCAATGATTGGGATGCTTAAGTTTCTCTCTCAAATGTAAATACTTTTTAAGCTCTCGATGAAAGTGCAAATTAGTAAGTAATTATATAGCCATAAAGATTTATAAGATATAGACATTCTCCCCCGCACAGTTTGGCCTTTAAGCCAGCAAGAAGCCGCAATTTGTTCATTTTCTAAATAGGATAGAAACCGCGTGTTATTCCTACGGCCTTATCCCTCACGACAGAATGAGTCATGATTTGACCTCCCTGTTCGTTCTCCAGGATCCAATTTGATTTCATAAGAACATATTTTTCTGTTGATTACAGAGCCACAAGCAATGCATAAATCAGCCAGCTAGATAGATCTTATTTATTAGAAAATCGTCCTTTTGTGTGGGGAAGCTGGAAATATTTTTATCACAGTGTTTAATAAACATGACCTTGGGTCATAACTTCAGGGCATAATAGAAAATTGAAAAAATTAAAAAAAAATAGAAATAAAGTCTTTCCTATGTGTAATACCTTTCCTAAACATCTATCCAAATTAGATATCCGCATAACTATGTGTCAACCAAGTAACACAGCCTTCTGACATTCCCAACATTAAATGTGTATCCAGCTAGGTCTGTTTTTACTAAACTGAGAATCCCTGCCATTCATCTAGCAAATCATCACAATGGCCAGCGGTGAGGTCCATATGCCTGGCCAGCTTGGCTTTCCTGATTTAGAGTTTAGCTACTCCATCTTATGGGATCTCTTTGCTAATTCAACTAAATTGGAAAAATCAGCCCCATTGTTTTTGCATATTAATCTTTGGGTTTTAATATTGTGCCTCGGAATGACCTGTGTTGAATGAAACTAGGAATGAACAATTCGAAAATGGTTATTAGCACAAATAGGTCTCCCTCTCCTAAATATGTCTTCTAGCCTGGGATTTCCTCTTTTTTTAGCAAATAGAGACTTCCAACCAACCTAAATGTGCATCAGACTCATCCAGCTGGTTCCCTTCACTTAGATGTATACAGAAAGGTAGTGCTTCACTCCTAATTACTATTTATCTATTGCCTGGTATTTTTGATATATCAGATTAAGACTCCCCTCCGAAATGTTTCTAAAATATGTGACTTCCTTGTAAATGCACATTCCAAACTGGAGCTTTCTGCTAATACTTAATCTTGGGACCCCTTCCGTTCTGGGTCCTTTCCTGATAGTAAGGAAGAGTTTGGCCATAGAGAGAGCCGGGAGAACTCCTAGTGGGTTACAATGCTTTGGGGGTGGCTGGGCTGCATGTAGCCCCCCCAGTGTGCAGCCCACCAAACCCGGTGTAGGTGTCAGAATTTACTCTGTGCACTGCTGATTCCAATGCACCCCTGCAAAGCCCAAGAGCCATCATATGCTTTTATTCTGCCCCTGCAATGCTATAGTCTTAGCATTATGTCTGGGGAGGGGGGCATATCCACCCCTGCCACATTATTTGCCCCTATAATTCTAAAGCTTTAGGTTTGGATATATCCTCCCTCAACTATGATCAGTTTCTGCAATGCTATCGGCCCAGTCTTCTCCAGTTTATAGCTATGCTAATCCCATTCATTAAGCACAGATTCGGGCCGGTTTTGGTTATTCAGCTTTAGTTCTCAAGAGTCTCACTTATCTGATAATAATAGAATAATTTAGAACTTCCTATCCACATTTGTATCATGGTTTCAGTCTAGACCACTGTTTCTCAACCTGCGGAACTTTTGTCGCTAGGGAGTACTTGGTGTAAAATTCCACCATTTAAACAGTTTTACAACTCAGAAATCAGTGACAGGTCAGGGTCTTGTAAAAATAATACATTTGTAAGTTGTTTGTGGACAGCTCCTGTAGGGTTTATTTAAGTGCACATGTCATGCCTGCGAAACCATAAGAATAAGATAATACATTAGGTGTAAAAGACACATGAGGAAGGTGGGAGGTGAAGTGACTTTCCCAGGTGGAGAACAGATGTGGGCGATATTAGAAAGTGAATTGATGACAGACCATCTTGCAAATACCATTCTTTAAATTCAATTTCTTATTACGGCATGCCAGTATCACTGGACATTATCTGGCAGTATATATTTTAATTGTCAATACTGGCTTGTTTAAAAAGTCTATATACCTTCAACATTTCCTGAATGATTACGACAAATAATCAACAGAGATGTCATTTTAGTATATAATGCCCCATGACTTCTCGGTGGACAAACATTAGTGATTTTTAAATCAAGGCCTTTGACAAGAGTGATGATATTTACATGGCTTACTGTTCGGCAAATAACCCAGAAGACGTATTGACATATAACATATTACTGGGTAAATCAAGCTTCAAATGTCAACACTTCTTTGCAGATTGTTTTAATATTCCTGATGGTGTTTGCCAAGCCTAGATAATCTAAAGACATTTTAGGTCCTTTTAAAGAAAGATGGACCAAATGGTCTTTTTCTGCCGTCTATACTTCTATATTACGAGGAAGATTGGTCCAAAACTGTTGTCATTAAGACTAAAGACACTAATCTAGTGGAGTGAGGAAAATAGAAGTTGTTACCCTTTTCTGCCCCACACTGATGCTTTAATGAGTATCATCATCAAAGTCCCTTGATATATGTATTTTGAAAATGCTTTAAATGCGCCATCAGGTTTCTTTTGCAAATAGTTTAGTTTTTGCTAAGCCTTCAATGTATTGTGTAGGGTTTAATTTACAAGCATAAGTGTACCCTAAGTTGATAAATAGCATTTCTAAAAAGCTACTCGGGAACACGACGTGCTATAAAACCTTAATTGATGTTGAATTTGAAGCATGGTTGCTGCCCACAGGCCAGGCAGGAGAAAAATCCATATAGTAATTACACAGTTTGTCTCCTAATTCTCCCAATGTCAGGCAGCATTATCACATGACAAGTGTGCGGAGAGCCACTAAACATCAGCACTAATCAGGCTGGATAGCTCCTGGCACTAACCTGTGCTATCGGGGGTGTGAACGACCACAATGACTCTTGCTGTAATGGCCTCCAGCACAGCGGAATTACTCACATCTCTCATTTTGAACCAGCTCTTCATTTGTAACAAAGCGGACAATGACTGATTCATCGCTCATTTCTATTTTCTGCTACTTTATGGAGCAGCAACTAATCATTTTAATTAGTTTTTAGCTTGTCGCAGTGATGCTCTGCCAATTCAAATTGCTTATGTGTACATGTGTACTATTAAACTATGATAGCGTACATCTGTTACAGAAAACATGGGTTATATGATCTACCACAATGAGCACTGTGTAGGCAGAATAATGGTTGTGAATCATTGATATTACCTTGCCTGACCCACATGTACAGAGAGGCTTATCTGAAAATATGCAGATTAATGGCATTGTGTGAAGTCGCCATATAAAATTAAGCTGATTGTGCTCATTTGCTTTAGGTAACCCCTTGCTAATATGACATGATTTATGATTGTTGTCCGATCTACAAAGCTTACTGTGCATGTGATCACTTAGCACAAAGGGAATGCGCAATATCGGTTGCTTATGCTATCCATATGTAAGGGAAATAACTAACTAGGATATATTTGCATGGGTGCCCGCCAACATTTCTTCATGGGGCAAACCACAAAAATGATGGATTTGCACAATCAAAAACCTGATTAACCCTGAAATGGTTAGACTGGAAACTGAGCTAGAAAGCGGGCAGCGCAAGATAAATGCAGGAATACTCACTGAAAACCAGCATATCAGCCAGGCAATAGAGCTGCATCAGGCAATCTAAGAAGGCAGGTGAGGATTGTGGTGGGTACTTTATAGTGCCAACTTTTATTTTTGGTTGTCAGTTTGATAACTGTATTCAGTTCACTTTAACCCCCTAACAAGCCTATTAAAAATAAAAAGAACCTTCTAAAAATGTCAGCTATTAAGTACAGAAGTAAACTCTGGGTATCTCTGAAAACTTAGAACACAAAACCTGTTGGTGTTTTTCAGCTGTAGAGGCAGTAAGGGTCAGCTATTTGATGCTACAAACCTGTAGCTCCCTTTCTCACGGACTGAGCACAACTCGGGGCAAAATGTTTGGGGGATTAAAATAAAAGACTACAGCAAGCAAAATAATAGTATTTTCTGAGCTGACTCCTCCATCTTGTGTGATCTTCTTTGTTCTCTGACATGTGCTTCCTTAACCAGCACCAGCAAAGAGGTCATCAACTCTGATGTAAAAGAATACAGCATTGCCAGTTTGAATGAATGAGGAGAGGAAGGTTTGGGGAGTGACCAAAAAAAAGTATTTTACTAAAGAAAGATGCATTTTGAGTAGACAAGGCTCAGCTGGAAATGCTGCCAGACATCAAATTGCCTGGAAACAAAGAAACTCTCATTTAGATATTGCACCCTTCTGATAAGACTGTTTTGTGTCTACACCAGGCCCAGGAAATTTTAGGCTGCTTTGTTGTAAGTGAAGTTTGGGAATTTGTGTGTGTTCTGCTAGAGTTTCTAAACATATACAAATATCTGTGTAGTTTTTCATTCATCCAGGTCATTTCTCTACTCATCTGACTGTCCTCCTCAATTTTGGATGACTTGTACAAACTTTTCTAGGATTGGCTGCTGATGTATACTCACTTTTCTTGTCTAAAGCTGCTTTCTTTTGGTCCAGAGCTCATAAACGTAGCAGCTTCTGAAAACATGTCCACCACTATGCATACGACAGCTCTGCATCGACATCAGTCACATCCCACCTCCATTAACTTTAATGGAGGGCAGTGCCTGGCACACCTAATACATTGCAGTGAATGGAGTTGGACACACTTTTATCTGTGACTGACGTGAGGGCGGAGGCGGAGGCACTGCTAGATGACGTGGTATTAGTTTTAAGAAACCGGTAAGTTTCTGAGCATTGGACCCAGGGGAAGCAGTTCCCTAGCCTTCACAGTCCTTGTAATAGAGAAATGCAGTCAACATCTTACCTATTTGAGGTGCTTAACCCTATGCTAATTAAGGTAAACAGATGAAGCTGACTAGAGCAACAATCAACAATATTGATTTCAGAAACTTATTGCACAAGACATTCAGACATTCAAACTAAGAAAGCTATTGGGAAAATCACTGCAAGCCCAGTTGCCTTGATGTATAACATCCCTGGAAAAAGCGGGCGGTATACTATCAGTACGGCCATATTATGTGTAGGAGTCGGTGCCGCTCTCCGTTCGACATCTCATCAGTACGTTAGTAGTATACTTTAGGTTGTTAGTTGTTTCACAAATCAATTCAAGTTGGTGTTTTGTTTATTGCTTGCATATTTTCACTAGTAATTATTTTGTATCTTTATCAGCACAGAGGGTTTGTTTATGTTTTAGGTGTTCCATTTAAATTTCTTATGAGCTTTTGCACACTCTTATTTATTTATTCATATGCATTGTGGTATTTATTTTTATTCATTAAACCGGACCTTCAGGGGGCGTGGCCGGCGATGAGAGAGTGAGGACGCACATCCCTGGAGCTCCCTCCGGCCGACTTATTAATCAGCGATTTCTGGGGTTCTTCCCCACCCAGACCTACTGCAGAGCATTATGGCAAAAGGCAAGAAGGGGGCTAAACCCAAAACACCCCCGCAGCGCAAGAAGATCAGCTCCTACCTGGCCCCTGACCGCATGAGGGGCGGAGGTGCGGGGCTCTCCAAGATGGCGGCGATGGAGGATGGCGGGGTCGCGACCCCTAACATGCGTGAGGATCCCCCCGTTCGGGAAACAGAAGCGAGGGCATCTCCGATGCCGGGTGCTGCGAGCGTGGAGGGGTCGATCCTCGGAGGCGCTGACGAGAGGAGAGGAGGAGAGGCGGCTGGGAGACGCGGGCCCCCGCAGCCGACGGGGTGCGCGGGCAACCTATCACTGACGGGAGAGGATGCGGCCAGAAGACGCGAGTCCCCGCAGCCAGCGAGGATCACGGGCAGCCAGACACAGACGGGAGAAGAGGCGGCTGTGAGACGCGGGCCCCCGCAGCCGGCGGGGAGCGCGAACAACATGACACCGGCGGCGGCTGTGAGCGGTGCTGCCTGCCGCACTAACATATGCTCCACAGACAGGAGCAGTGGCCTGGTGCCTACGTGCCTCCCGGAGATCGGTACTCCCCTGAGGACTGGTGAGTGGGGAATGCTTGGGGACACGCAGAGCTGCGCAGACAGGGGAGACCCAAGCCCACCATTAACCCCTGCACCACATGTGAGCACAGAGAAGGGGGGGTGGAAGAGCCCAGCCATTACAGATCCCATGGTAGACCCCTTACACTGGAGGGGTACACCCACGAGACTCCCCAATGCCCAGCCGCACCAACCGCCCGGGAGGGGACCCAATATGCCGGCAGGACACACGGGACAGTGGGAGACAGATATGCGACCGCACGTGGTGGCCCCATCCCCCCATCGTGGGAGAAGTCCCGGCAGGCTGTGGGAAGACACACCCCCCAACCCAATCACGATCAGTGAAGTGCCCCCCGGACCCAGGATTTCCCCTCCGAGCCCAGAGTCCCTTGCGATGGATGGGCCGCCGCAGAGCCCCCAGAATGACTGGTTCACCCCAGGTGCCCGAGAGGAGGCGCAGGGATCCCCCTTGTGGCTCTCACGCAGCAACTCAGCTGGGGCCACATGGTGCAGGAGCAGGGAGGGCGGGCGACTGGAACCGGCGCCTCCTGCGTCCCCCTGTACTTCTGGAGTACCACCCAAAAAGTGGCCGAGCCCCGCGGGTGAGGCCAGAAGAAAGCTTAGTACCTGCGACCAGCCTGGGCCCCGTGCGGAGGGGAGAGACACACGCCCTTGCAACACACCTGCGGTGGAAGGTGGCCGGCGGGCTATTGATCCGGAGCTTCCCCAGCCTACACCGCCCTCTCACGACCCGATTCTGGCAGATATTAGGGCAGAACTCAAAGCCCTCCCGACCAAGGCGGACCTTGAATCCTTTATTGCAAGAGTAGAGAGCTCATTTAAGAAAGATATATCTGACCTGCAAAACTCCGTCGAGGGCCTGAGCTCTTCAGTCGCCGATCTAGAACATTCTCACCTTGCTTCCATACAAAGAATTGAAGCCTTGGAAAAGAATTTGTCGCTCCAACAAACCATTACTCAAGCTACGGTCCTTCACCTGGACGACCTTGAAAATAGGAGCAGACGCAACAACATCAGGGTGAGAGGCTTGCCAGAGGCGACCGGTCAAGATCAGCTACTACCCACAGTCGTGGGCATCTTCAACGGAATTCTCAGCCGCCCGCCTAACACAGAAATTGTGATAGACCGCCTCCACAGGGCCCTGGGGCCTAGACCAACAGATCCCAACCGCCCAAGAGACGTGATTTGCCGCCTGCACTATTATTCGGTTAAGGTGGAGGTCCTCAGACGCTCCTGGGACAGAGAGAGAATCATATTTGATGGGGCACCAATCCAGGTGTTCCCGGACATCTCTAGAAGAACACTCCAGATGCGCAGGTGCCTGAAGCCGCTTCTTCTTAGGATCCAGGAGTGCGGAGCCACATATCGATGGGGGTATCCCTTTCACCTGCTCGTTCGAAAGAACCAGAGGGTCTTCGCCTTAAGATCCCGCACCGACCTCCCAGACCTATTTGCCTTTCTGGACTCCCCCCCAATGGAAGTTCGGGACTGGTTGGACCCTTCCCCTCTGCCCCCCCAGGCCTCCCTTGGCGGCGATCGCTCTCGGAGGCCGCGTACAAGGAGAGCTCCGTCTACTGCGCGTTCAAGACGGCCAAGAGGTCCTCCCGAGGGGCCGGCCCCGCTGCCGAACGAACCCTGAAGGGAGTGCCCACCACGAGTTTTGATACGGGACTGTCCGGAGCCCCGGATATCCTTTGCCTTACATTTGCGCTTTCATGTCTGATACATAGTTGCCATTGTTTCATTGTCTAATGTACATTGGATTAGTTATACTTATGTTTGTTGAATTTCATCCTTGGGGCGCTCCCCGGGCGTTCTCCTGCGTGGCTGGGTGGTCCGGGCCCTGCCACTATGGGCGGGCTTCGTGGCGGCCGGGTCGCGCGGGGGGCGTTGGGGAATACACCCCCTCATTTTGTTTATCCTAGGTCGTACGGGTGGATGTTGCCGAAGGGCAACTCCTCGGGGTCCGGGAAAGGGACTCCGGGGAACCCAGTTTATATCACAAGGATCGGTCGGAGCGACTCTACGTGTCTCTCGGACCCGTCGCGTTCCCACATTAGGCCGTTACCCTCCTCCCCGCGCCATAGCGGAGCGGGGTGGGGGTGACTCTCTTGGGAAACAGTAATTGGTTTCCCAACCGGGCGGAGGCGTTCTAAGGTTGCTCCCGGCCCGGTTTAGTTAGTTGGTTAGTTTTTTCTTCTTTATCTTCCGTTCTCTATCTCCCCCCCCTTTTTCTCTTCGTCCCCTTTCCGGTCCTCGCTGTTTTAAACGTTTCCCCTTTCTTCTTCCCTCCCTTCTTCTTTCTCTTTTTTTCTCTCCTTCCCTACGTCTTGTCGCTCCCCCTGTAGTCCTTCTGTACCTCCCCACCCCCTCCTATTTCAACCTACCCTACCCCCTCCCTGTATATCCCCTTGAGGCAGGCGGGCTGGTCCGGGCTCCCCTGGTGAAACGAAGGAGGGGGGTGCGGTGGCAGCACGATGTCCCGGGTAAAGCTCACCTCCCTCAATGTAAAGGGACTCAATTCCCCCTTGAAGAGAACGTTGGTCCTTAGGGAACTGGGGCGCCTACGAGCCCAGGTCGCCTTCCTGCAGGAGACCCACCTCAAAGTGGGGAGAACACACAATGTCTCCAACCGCTACTATAAGACCCAATATCACTCCCTTTCTCCTGACTCTAAATCGAGGGGCGTAACCATCCTGCTGGATGGATCCCTGCCGTGGACACATTTGGCGACGCTTCAGGACCCCGAGGGTAGATTCCTATTTGTACGGGGTACCCTCTTCTCCCTGAGGGTGATGCTGGCAACATGCTACTGCCCCAATTCCAACCAAGCTAAATTCATACGCTCTGCCCTGAACAAGCTGGACGGGTTTGCGGAGGGGGTTCTCCTGCTGGGGGGCGACTTCAATACAGTGCTGGATCCGTCCTGGGACACCTCCCGCGGCTCCTCGCACACCCCCTCTTCCTCCCTGAGGGAACTCAGAACAATACTTTACAAACACCAGTTGATGGATGCGTGGCGGATCTTTAACCCCCGAGGGAGGGACTATACGTTCTTCTCCGCTCCACATAACTCCTACTCGCGCATCGACTGGTTCTTGGTCCCCCACAGGTTCCTACACCTAATCACCAACATAGAAATTGGGCAGATAACTATTTCAGATCACGCCCCTGTCTCCCTGACCATCGCCATTCCCGACACGACCCCCTTGAGGGGTCAATGGAGGTTAAATAGCTCTCTTTTGCAGGACCCAGCAGTAAAAGCAGATATCCATAAGGTGATCACAGATTACTTCGCTTCTAACGACACAGGAGAGGTCTCGCGGATGTCCCTGTGGGAGGCCCACAAGTGCGTAGTCCGAGGCGTACTGATCAAACATGGTGCTCGTCTCAAGAGGGAAAGGAACAAACAAATTGAGCTCCTATCCCGAGAGATTTTTGAAACCGAGACCTTGCACAAGAAGACACTAGACGCAGCGCTAGGTGCCAAATTGACGCGCCTCCGGGAATCTCTCAGGGACATCTGCCTCACTGAAGCCAAGAGTATGGCGGCTAAGTGTCGACGTTTTTTCTATGAGTACAGCAACAAATGCGGCAAGGCACTAGCCAGGGCTTTGAAAGCACAGCGAGCGAGAAATTTCATCTCACACATCCGGGATAGAGGAGGTAGAGACCTTTATTTGACAAAGGACATAGCGAGGGCATTTAGGGAGTTCTACGAGAACTTATACAACCTGCCATCGAATCACCATGCCCCCGAGACGACCAATATAGAGCAATACATCCGAGAGTCTGGACTCCCTCGACTGGGAAGTGAGGTGGTGGAGGCTCTTGAGGGAGACATAGAGCTAGGGGAATTCATGGGAGCCATAAAGAACACCAAGCCAGGCAGAGCCCCGGGTCCTGACGGATTCGGTTTGGATTACTATAAGGAGTTCGCTGGAGTATTAGGCCCACACTTTATCACATCATTCGGCTCCTTGCAGGACGGGAACCCACCTCCTAGAGATACCCTAAAAGCAAACATTACCGTCATCCCCAAACCAGGGAAAGACCCGGCACAATGTGGAAGTTACAGGCCCATCTCCTTGTTGAACTGCGATATCAAACTGTTCAACAAGATAATAGCTGACAGGTTAGCACCATATATCCCATCCCTCATTCACTGGGATCAGGTCGGCTTCGTTCCCTCGAGAGAGGGACGAGACAACACTACTAGGGTGATCAATCTGATTCACCAGGCCCGTACCGGGGGTCCAGCAGCAATGCTTCTCTCGACGGACGCCGAGAAGGCCTTTGACAGGGTGAGCTGGGCCTTTATCTCCGCAACCCTTCGTCGGATTGGTCTAGGAGAGAACATGACCCGTTGGATCATGGCTTCCTACTCATGCCCCTCGGCGTCCGTCGTGGTAAACGGGATGGCCTCAGAACCATTCCAGCTGGCGAACGGGACTCGTCAGGGATGCCCCCTTTCCCCCCTGATATTCATATTGACACTTGAGCCCTTCCTACGAAATGTAAGGAAAAACAACGACATTGCAGGCATCAAAGTAGGTAGGGGGGAACACAAGGTTGCGGCTTATGCCGACGATCTAATATTCTTTATTTCCAGACCTGAGACATCCCTCCCCATCCTTCTAGCAGAACTCAAGGCCTTCCAAACAGTTTCCAATTACAAGATTAATTACCAAAAGTCCTCGGCCCTTAACATCAGCATACCCCAGGGGAGATTGAAACAGATTGCGGAAAATTTCCCATTTAAGTGGGAAAAAGAAGCTGTAACATATCTGGGGACCCAGATTACGGCTACGCCACAAAAACTATATAGCATGAACTTTCCGCCGCTGTTGAAGAAAGTAGAGGAGGACCTGCAGAGCTGGAACAGGAACGCCTTTTCCTGGTTTGGTAGATCTAATATCATTAAGATGAACATCCTGCCTAGGGTTCTCTACCTTTTCCAGGCCCTCCCCATCACGATCCCACATACGTTCTTCAAACGCCTGACAGGGATTTGCTCCAGGTTCGTCTGGGCGGGTAGACGTCACCGTTTGGCGGCCTCCCTCTTGGCCCTTCCCAAGGAGAGGGGAGGAATAGGCCTCCCAGATTGGAGGGCGTACCATGCGGCGGCCCACTTATCAAGGGTCATTGACTGGTGCAGACATTCCTCTCTAAAACAATGGACAGGTATAGAGCAAGAGGCCTCGGTGATTCCCCTGCCGGGGCTCCCTTGGATCCCACTTGACCGGGCTCCCGCCCTGAACAAACACCCCACAATAGGCCCAACCCGAAAAATTGTGAGCAGCTGCTTCCCAAGGCTGGACATCTCCCCCTCGGCCTCGCCTTTGATCCCCGTGTTGGGACATCCAGACTTCCCAGCAAGTTTAACAGATGGCACCTTTCGCGCATGGATAAAAAAGGACTGCTTTAGGGTTCTCCATCTACGGGAGGGGCGAGATTGGGTAGGAGGGGAGACCTTGGCGGCAAGACACTCACTCACCCCCCTGAACACCTGGCAGAACATGCAGATCTCACACTATCAGGCCTCCCTAACGGAAGCCATGGTAGGAATAGGCCCCATTGCCCCTTTCGAGCGGTCCTGTTTAGGTAGCGGACACTTCAGAGGAGCCTTGTCCTATGTATATTCTCTGCTACTGGCCCCCCCAGACTCCTACAAACCCCAGTATGTCGAAGCGTGGGAGAGAGAGCTAAACAGGAGTTTCACGAGGGAGCAGGTGCAGGCCATGTTACAGGTAGCACACAAATCATCTATGTCGTGCAGATATCAAGAGGCCTCTTACAAAGTCCTCTCACGCTGGTACCTGGTGCCATCCAAGTTGGCGAGAATGTTTCCCTCCTCCTCCCCCTTGTGTTGGCGATGTTCAGGGGACAGGGGTACGATGTTGCACATCTTTTGGGAATGTGGGGCATTGGCCGGGTTTTGGAGCAACGTCAGGAAAATTACCCTGACTCTGACTGATATAGATTTGGGTGAGGACCCGGCGGGATACCTACTGGGCCTGGCCCCTACTTCCCTCAGGAGGAGGACTAAGTCTCTTCTGGCTTCTTTACTGAATGCAGCCAGGACTTGTATTCCGTCCTGCTGGAAATCCACGACACCCCCCACGACAGCCATGTGGCTCGCCAGGGTTGCCGATATTAGCAGGATGGAGGAGATGACGGCCTCGCTGAGAGGGAAGATGGACGAGTATAGAAATCGCTGGCGGATATGGGAACAATTCACCTTTTCGGCAGAATATTCGAAATTTTTACAGGAGTAAAGACGTGTGGGATCTTCGACCCCCCCTCCTCCCCCTCATCCCTTCCCTTTCCCCCCCCCCAGCCCCACCCCCTGCTGTCTTCGTGTTGTCTTGTCTCCCCCCCCCTATATGTATTGGTCAGATTACCTGTAACTGACCCCTCTCTCAGTTGATACATGATTCTCTAATGGATAAAAAAGAAACTAAAACCTTGGAGACGTGGTGTTTGGATTGCACGCTTTATTACATCTTAATGATTAGTAAGAGAGATGCTTTTGTGTGGACATCCTCCATGCCCTCGTTAGAGGGGCTCGCCGGCAGCCGAGGCCACCATTCACTTTTCTTTCTCACAGTTCACTATTACGACCTCGGCCTGCTTATGACGTATGCCGGGTTGTTCATACTGCCACATCGGCTTCATAGTTGTTTGTTAACTGCTTGACATACTTGTGTCCATTTATATTATTAACATTTATATTATTAACTGTTGTTTGACTATGCTGATCGTGCTATGTACCATGCCATGCTTCTTCAATAAAAAAATTACAATAAAAAAAAAAAAAAAACCGGACCTTCACCCTGAATAAGAGCATATCTTATATGTTTCCCCTATCCCGTACATACAGATTACATTAAAAGTCATCCTACCTGCACCTATTGCATTTTCTGAGACATTTAACATCCAAGATGGCAGCATATGGAGGCTTCCTTCCCAACAGGAAGTGTCTTGTGACTGTGCCGCTCTGCATTCTGGGATTGCTGTCCCTTTCCTGACCCCAGCTCTGCTCTGCCTGTGCAAAGCACAGCTATAATGCTGTGCTCCTGCACTCCCCCCCCCTTCAATATGTGATGCTTCAGAGGCAAGATGGCGGCGCCTATATCCTCGAGTCCTGAACAGAGTTGCAGCCCAATGGGGGAAAGAATAATAAGTAAGTGACTAAAAATATAAAATATATCAATTTTAAATGCTGGGGAATAGTAGGTTAAGTGTTTGTGCTTTTCATTGAATGATACTGAAGGTCCGGTTTAAGATTGTTATGAACTTGGGTAACATATTAATGTTGATGTAGTAGTATATCTTGCTGGGTGAGATTCTAAACGGCACTCACTGCCTTGGGTTATGTTTTTATGCTAATCAGTTTTAATATGTTTTTATATTTTTAGTGTTGTTGTCTCAAAAAAATATACACAGGTTTTGTGGCCACCATTACTGCTCTTGTAGAAAAATGAATTAGTGGCACACCTCATACATTGCAGTCAATGGAGTTGGGCGTGCTCATAACTGTGACTGACGTCAGGGCAGGAGCGCTGCCAGATGGCATGGTATTAGTTTTAGGAAACCGGCAAGTATCTGCGCATTGGGCCAGGAGGAAACTGCTGCTTAGACTTCACAGTTCACCTTTTTGAGGTGCTGAACCACATGTTGATTATGGACGGTAAACATATGATGCTGACTAGAGCAACAATATTGATTTCAGGAAATTATTGCACAGAGCATTTAGTACTGAGAATGCTATTGAGAAAATCACTGCAAGCCCAGTTGCCTTGATATATAACTGCAAATAATGTAATACAAGCCTATCCTCCCAAATTAAGTATTTAACACATATCATTGAAACAGTGGGATGCATCTGTAGATGCAGATGCTTCAGATGCTTTTACATAGATGATATCTTGTTTCTTTATAGTAGCTACATCAAAGAAATGTCTGCTATTGTGTTTATAAGTGTCTCCAAAGCGTACTCTTCCCAGTTGCAGGCAGTCTAGTTTGTGTGTAGATCACAGTTAGAAATATGCAGGTTACTGTTACATTAAATGCTTCTATATATTGTATTTTATAGGTATACAAGAGGGAACCCAGTGTACGAAGTGTAAAAGTAACTGGGCACTGAAGTTCTCCATCATTTTGCTGTATGTTCTATGTTCCTTACTCATCATTACAGTCTCCATATTAGGATACAAAGGTACGTACTACAATATGGGTAATATTATAATAAAAGTTAATATA
This sequence comes from Gastrophryne carolinensis, assembly GCA_027917425.1. Classification (NCBI taxonomy): domain Eukaryota; kingdom Metazoa; phylum Chordata; class Amphibia; order Anura; family Microhylidae; genus Gastrophryne; species Gastrophryne carolinensis. The sequence continues at coordinate 322,085,023 of CM051239.1, forward strand.
ATATAAAAAATGTATTATATGTAAATGTAACCGTTTTATGACATGGTCTTAAACATACACTGCTGTACTGTAGTGTGAAAACACAGCCATGTAGATTCTGTCATGTTTTGACATTAAAAGCTTCCTGCTTTTTGCTTGGTCAAGGGTTAAATACATAGAGAATGTCAAACGCACTTACATTTTAAAAGAGATCAGGAAAGACATTCTCAGCTTTACTTTCAAGTCTAACCGAAATCTGAATGTGACAGACATCTGTACTTGATACAGACCAAGGCTACAAACCTCCTTTAAGTTTGCCTAAGACCTAAATGAGACATCTCTGGAAAGCCAGATGTAACCAGGTCAAACCATTGTGCAAATATCATCAATTATCCTTCTTGATGGGTTATCCTCCTGGTGTCTGAGCAAAACAAATAATACTGGATCCATATACATTACAGAGAATACCAACAAAGTATTTATCCTTCCAAACAACTTTCACTTTTGATGTTTATAGCTCAGCAAACATGTGCAAGCCCCCTAAGATCCAAAACAGTTAAAATAATATATAATATATACAGTTAAAGAGGATTGAATGTAATATGGTTTATTGTATTATTACTTTACTTACTTTACTGTGTGTGTATGTGTGTTTGTAGTTATTGTATATTTAATTTCTATTAGTTAACAAAATGCATAAATAGAAAAGAAAATTAACGTTTTAACTTCAAAAACATTGGTTCTTTTAGGTAAACTTGCACAAAGTCAGTGTTTTGGAAGGATTCTAGGATGATAAACCAATTATAACAAACAGGGGACCTGTGAAGTCTACCCTGATGCTGTTTTGAAGGCAAGGGGTGGGCACACCAAATATTGATTTGACTTAAATTTCTTCTTCTGCTCATTCACTTAGAGTTTTGTGATAAAACTAAAATATTAAAGAGGCAGTAAAATCAAAAGACTGTACTTCCTCTAAGCCCCACAACATGGAGACATCCTGATTTGAGATGCTCAGCTGTGCATCCTCTCTTGGCAAGCTCCGATACTGGGCAGACCACCACTTATGCATTCTCTTGTATGGCTGCCAAACCTGTGACCACCAGGGGCCATTTAAGTTTGCTGGGTAGACAAACTGTCTCTTATTTTTTCTTTTACTTCCTCTTTAAGCGCTCATTCACACATGTCCGGTACCGCATGCGTTTCTGCATTTGCGGCAGACTCTGCATATCCGCAAAAAAAGATACAAAAATGTCACCTCTATGGTCCCTTTCAGACTTCTCTGGTGCGGCAGGACAGAAGAAAACATGTCTGCAAGTCCTACCTGCTGTGTCTGGGCCGTAAACGCACCGCATTAAAGTCTATGGGGCAAATGTGTTTCTCATACGGTACTACTTGCGTTTCGCGTTTGTGGCAACATAGATTTTAATGGGATTCAATAGACAGGAAGCCAGGGCATAACGCAGATGCAAACACGAACGCAAGTTCAAAAAAACAAACAATCAAAAACCTAAACACAAAACTGAATTCCTACGGCAAACACTGCTGAAAAATACATGCTGCAAGCGTGACCATAACTCCTGTTTTTGAAAGTATTGTTACACTGTAGCATTTTTTCAGACATACCTGAAACATTTGCACAGTATTGTATGTCAAATAAGACTTTGGGTCCATTTAATAGCGTCTATGTAATCATCCTGATTTGGGACATGCCACTGGTAAAAAGAAACATAGGAAGCCGAAAGATTGGCTTCATGTCTTACCCTGCCTGTGCTCCAGCACCACATTTTCAACCCATGTTTTACCCCCCTCCGTCGATCGATTGGCAGAGGGTATGAGGAGCGAGGGGGGTTTTGGACCTAGGGTGGGCAACTCAGGTTAGGTGTAGTGTGGGGTGAGGTGCACTTATTCTTTGTCACTTCTACAGATGTTCTCCATACACAACCACAATTAGGTAAAACAAAGGCAGTCCAAATGTTCCACATCAGCAGGACAGATCCCGATTTCCACATCACTGCAGTTCAGTTCAGCCAGACACTTACTGGAGGCCTCGTCTCTATAGCTGTAGAGCAGGTCACCACTGGACTTACTCCCTCTTTCCAGGCATCAAATATAAGGTCTTTAGGGCTGTCATGGGTCTTCCTTTCCTGTCAGCTTCTCTCCGGCCTGCTGCTGGTCTCTTCTTCTAACATTCCCCTCCAGATTACTAACTTTTAAAAAACGGGGAACTAGGGCAGGATTCCCCTTAATTAACCTCCTAGATGTATTTCTCTTCCCAAAGAATGTAGTATGATATGGAGTGATTACCTAGTAGCTATCCTCTATCCCTCCATAGACCAGGTTAGCTGATGCACATGCGGATTTGTATCTTTTAAAATACCAGATTGAAAATACCCCAAATTAGAAGCAGAACTGCAAAAAAAAATTAATCAACAGAAATCATTTTCAATTTTTCCTTGACTGAGTTCTCTAAAAGCTCCAAAAGTCACGAATCAGACTTCAGCTTCAGTTATGCAGTTGTCATTCTCCAAGCTATTGATCTGAATGTGCTATTACAGCCACAGCAAATTAACTTGCATGTTTTTTTCTCAGTTGTAGAAAGAATGGATGGGGTTTCCGATGACATGGAAAAGTCACACAGGGGTTACATTAATAAAATCAATGAAGTTGAGCAGGACTTGAAGAAATTGGGTAAGATGTCAACATGACATTAATTTTGATGCGTGAATTTGCCAATTCAATGGGTTTTTGTGATAATATTATATATGTAAAGCCACTACACCACTGTTACTATGGATTTATTGTAAATAAAAAGTATTTTATATTGTTTGCACTGTAAATAAATATACACAGTGTCAGACTGGCCGACCAGTGCACCAGAGGATCCTCTCCAGTTCGACCCTGAATATATATATATATATATATATATATATATATATATATATATATATATATTCGTGTATGCCTCTCAGGTGAGAAGAGAAAAGATTTAGGGCCAAATTTATGATGTGCAACTTTTAGCATCATTGTTGTGGCTATTGCACCAGCTTTGAAGCACAGGCATTCCTGTCTAATCTGGAGCTGTGCTGTGGACTACATTGGCGCTAGCAGTTGCTGTGCAGAATGCAAACTATGATGGTTGCACTAGCTATTGGCCGGCCTATGTCAGCAGCTGTTGGATCGCCCGCTGGCCAATTATCCTAGCACCAGTGAGCGCCACATTGTACTGCCGTTATTCCCAAAATATTCATAAAAACAGGAATATATATATATATATATATATATATATATATATATGACACAGGATCCCTGCCCTGTTCAAAATGTTTTTAGCATCATGACAATCATGTGTCATGTCATTTGTATTTCCCCAATGTCATCCCATGTGTTTTCGCTTGGGCACTGTGCTGTGCGCTGTTCATTTACATGTTAAATACAAATGATTTCTGGTCCTCCCCATTTAAATTAGAAAAAGGAAATCTTTCTATTAAATACATAATATTATTCATCTACAAATTATAACATGTAACCATTTACACATAAGATATAATTTCACTATACAAAATATAATTTAAATTTATTTTATACGTATATACCCTAAGAGATGTCAAGAAATTATAGGCAATTTTAGCCTTTTCCTTCTTTCCTATTCTTCACCTCATTTTATACCATTTGCTAAAATAACAATCCATGTTATTGCTCTTTTAGCAGCATTCTAATATTGGTAGGTATAGTTAAAAAAAGAGAAGAAAATTGAAAAACAAAAAGGAAAGAAAGGGAAAGAAGATGATAAAAAGAGGATTGGCAAAGGATCAGGATAACAATCAATGTTTTGAATCAGTGCATATAAATTCCTATGTGTGCACAATTATAGAATGCCCATATAAACACAAAAAAAAACACAAAATCCTAAATACAGCCTAGTTATGTCTTGTCAGCTAATCCTAAATTACAACAACCTTTATTTTACAGACGTCCAAGCGGGTGAAAAATCAGCCACCACCCACAATGAGCTCTCCGATGTGAGATCAGATATCATAGCAATACGTCAGCAGTTGCGGGAGATCACCGAAAAAAGCAGCAGAAACAAAGACGCTCTGGAGAAGCTGCAAGAAGCTGGTGGCCTTCTAGATACTAAGCAAGCCCAAATGAAAAGTGCCTTAGATGGTAACTCTCTAATGATTAATGGGATAAATCAAACATTACAGGTATATAACAGTTATGTGTCCAGTCTGCAACAAGACACCACCAGCCTTCAAACAAACCTTCAAACACAGATGCAGTCAAGCAGTGTAATCTCTGTCAGTATTAGCAACTTAAATTTGACACAGACCCAGCAAAGGACAGTTCTAAGTACTTTGCAAAAATCTGTGGATGATACCAGTCAAGCTATCCAACGAATAAAAAATGACTTCCAAAGTTTACAACAAGCTGTTCTTCAAACTCGAAAGGATACAGAATGGCTGAAGGACAGGGTCCAGACCTTACAAAACATAGCCACTAATAACTCAGCCCTGGTCAAAGCCAATAACGAAACAGTGGAAGATATGAACAACCAGCTTAATTTGCTTGGTGGCCAAATTGACAACATAACAGTCACTGCTCAGGCAAACGAGCAAAGCCTTAAAGAGCTCCAGGATCAACACAAAGAATATGAAAAGAGGACAAATGAGAAATTCAACTATTTAGATGAAAGTTTCCAGAACTTTGAGGAAGACATAGTAAGAATTATAAGCAACATTAGCTATACTGCTCACCATCTAAGGACGCTGACTAGTAATCTTAATGATGTGAGGACAACTTGCACGGACACACTGAGTAAGCACACAGAAGATTTAATTCAATTAAATAATTCTCTTACAAGTATACAACTGGACACTACATCACTCAAAGCCCAGCAGGATGCCATGAGGCTAAGGTTAGACAATGAAGTTGCCAATTTGTCAGTTATTATGGAAGAAATGAAGGTGGTGGATTCCAAACATGGACAACTTATTAAGAACTTTACAATTTTGCAAGGTAAGCACTTGAGATTGTACGCATTTATTGAAAAATGAGTGTAGATCACACCCGATCACAACGCGGGGGCAATCTCTTATTGCCAATGCGCCCAGCACTGCAATCTGGTGTGATCAACACCCATTTTTTTAAAATATGGGTGCTGGACTGCTTTAAACAACACCCTTTAACTAAGTTGTGTGCATCTGGATAGTGCACCCACGATATGCATATTGCTGTCAATAAAAAAAAAAAAAGTTTACCTCCTTTATTCTCTTTTAAAATAATCTTTTGTAGATAATGGATAATGGCGGCTCCTGTGGGGTCTTTCGGCAACCAGAAGCGCGGCTCAGCTCCCGAGCGAGAGGTGCGAGTCTGGCAATGGCCCATTGAGAGGGCACGTGTCCCAGGCCCGCCTCCTTCCAGCTGAGAATCCTTCCACTGTGCTGACCAAAGACCCCACAGGAGCCCCCATGATCCATCTAAAAGAGGATTTTGAAACAAAACAAAGGTGGTAAACATTTTTTTAATGACAGCAAACTGGATGCGGGGGTGCACTATCCAGATACACACACGTTAGTTTAGAGGTGGTATCCCGGTTTAATGATGTTTGCTTTGTACAGCATGAGGAAGAATGTCCAGCTTACAACTAGCTACATTTTTCATATAATATTTTAAGGGCCACAACAGATTTGCTGACTGTATGTAACTATAAATATAAATAAATAAATATATATATATATATATATATATATATATATATATATATATATATATATATTGAACAGATGAGTACTGTGACTGGTGACATACAGTTTTTCAATGGTTCCCTGACCTTTATTTACCTATAAGTAACTTTATCCTACAGGGATTTTACAATGGTTGTGTGTAAATGTGTTTTGTACCAAAGGGCATTATAGTGATTCCCATATAGTGGTTCTAGTACAATTGGTGGAACTTGAGCACACCTCTGGTGGAGGCAATGCCACCATAGGTAGAAATGATGGGGTCATGAAGCACTGCAAACATTTTGCTCCAATCAGATGTGCTAGGTGGCCAATCAGATGTGCTAGGCTTGCAGCATCTAGGAATTACAGCATCGAGTGTATTTAGTATAGATCCTATTTAAACCATTAAATGCCAAGCACTTGAAATTCGTGTGGTTACTTTTCCTACTATATGGCAACCATGTGAATTTCACATGCCTGGCATTTTACAGCCCCCCAAAAAAGCTCGCCTGTGTCCAGGATCTAGTGCTGGGAGTCTCCGTTCACCCCCTCCCCGGGTTTTCCGCGGGACAGACACCTGTTCTGTGCCCCGTGTGGTGGGCTTCTGTCTGCTCACTTAGCCAGTATAAAGATCCCCTCCCAGCATGGGAGTGAGTGGAGAGGCCTGAGTGATTGGGAGAAGGTGGGTGCGGGGACAGAGGGCCTTGATCCTTTGCCTGCTCCCAGCTTCTGTCAATCACTTCCGGTTGATGATGGATAGCATGGGACAGCACTGATTGGGAATGAAAGGAGGTAAGTAGAAAATAAATGTTAAAGACATTTGTGTGTGTGTATGAGTGTGTTTTTTTTTACATTTAACCCTTTGTGAACTAGTAAGCGATCCTTGAGACCCATGTACTAGTTCACAGGGAAGGAGAGGCTGGCAAGGGGTTGACTTGCCATAACTCCCACCCCATTACATGCATCCCCAAAGGCCAGGGGGGTGCAGAAGTGCCCACAGCCCATGTGGTCTATGGGGGTTGGTAGCCTTCAGGTCTGGGGGACGGTCCCTTGGCCACCAAAGCCTGGTCTACCCTTCCCCATAGCTGGCGCATGGGCTTGTAGTAGTTTTATTTTATATGAAAATGTCATAAAACACTTATTCCAGGTATACAGCACGTACTGTTCCAGAATATTCCTTACACATGGGTTATACATCCACAAGATGGCGCTGGACTGCAGGAAAAGAGTTGTGGCCACTCCCGGCCCCTTAAATAGCCAGGAACCTCCCACTAATTCCCTGTTCTTATCTGCAGTCTGGACTGCGAACATAGAAGATGGCTCTCTCTGCGCAGGTGAGCGGGGCATATTAGCCTGTGGCCCTGCAGGACTATTCCCACCTGTTCCGAACCCACTGCCTCCCAGCCTCAGCTGACCGGTTCGGGTGAAGGTAGGTTTAGCACCAGGGTCAGGTGCTGAGGAGCGCTGCTCCTACCACAGTCCCTGCTCTGACAGGGTAGGCGGTTAGGCTTATGGTGAGCCTTGTGGGATGCCCCCCTTGCACTCTGGGTTTTGCTTTAACCCATATCTCTCTAGGTGCCCCCTCCCTTCTACTATTTTTACTTGGGCCGCTGCTGCTCTCCCTTGCCTCGCTCTCCCCCGGGAGATCTCCGGGGGAGGGGGGGGAGGGGTGGCGGTGATCACTTTAATTGAGTATGTTTTGCCTTTTATTTTCACTTTGTGCGCCACCGTCGCGTCCTTTTACAGCACTCCGCGGACGGCGGCGACATTTCCTCAGATGCTGCGGTGCTGTGATTGGCTGGCTGAATCACGTGGGGCGCGATTCGCGCTCTTCGGGGGGGCGGGCTCTGTGGATGATGCCTTTTGCATCACATATCCATGGCCCGCCCCTCGAGGTCTATGCGGGCGCCATTTTCCCCTCTCTGGTGCTGCGTGCGCTGCTGGCTCCCTGTGCGGTCCGTGAGTACCCCTGCGGGGTGTTTTTTTTCTGTGTATTTTTTCTCGTGTATACACTTATGGGGTTGTCTCTTGTGTTTTTCAGGCGGGGTGAACTTCAGTACTGTGGTTTCTCCCGGCCCTCTCCCCTTGGCAATCTCCCACTTCCCTAGAGCGCTTTTGGGGCATCCCAGGTAGCTATTAGCGTTAACCCTATACTGGCCTGTTGTGCCACTCAAATCACCATATGGAGGCTTCTGGGGATAATGTGCTTGGGGTTCCTTCGGGACAAGCCCGGCTATGTGTGGCGTGTGGGGTATCCCCTATAAGTGATGATGTCAGGGTGTGTGTACCCTGCGGCCAGCAGGTGATTGCGCTGCAGTCGGGGTCGTCTGTCACTGAACCTGGGGCTGCGCCCCCTCTGGCTTCGCCTACCCCCCGCGCCTACATTTGACCCCCAGCGAGGGGCATATTAGCGAGGAGTCTCAATCTGATTTGGCTGCACGGGTGGCCAGCATTGAACAACATATTGCTGGGTCAGCCCCGCGTAAGGCTTCTGTCAAGAAGCGGCATTTATCCCCCACTGTTTCCCTCTTCCCTGTTGAGGCTGAGAATTTTTTTGACATTTCTGGTTATTGTCCCCTTGAGGAGGGGGAATTATTCTCTGATTCAGAATCATCTGAGGAACAGCCTAAGATTTATGGTGGTACCGGGTCTCCCTTTGGAGAAGACCCATGGTCCTCAGATGACACTGACAGGTTGTTGTCTCACATTTGAATTTGGTGTTGTCTGCTATGCAGGGTTCTCCTTTTGGGCCTCTGCATGCGGCTCCTTTGTCCATTTTGACTCTTAAGGTAGCATTTTTGGTGACTATCACTTCTGTTAGGCATGTTTCTGAGTTGGCGGCGCTTTCCATCAAACCTCCTTACTTTGAGAGACACCAGGACAAGGTGGTGTTTCGGTTTAAGCCAGATTTTCTGCCTAAGGTTGTGTCTGCATTTCATCTCAATCAGGACATTGTCTTGCCTTCCTTGTGTCCTAATCCTAGTAACCCTAACGAGAGGGTATTACATTCTCTGGATGTGGTTAGGACTTTGAAATTTTATCTGGTAGCTACTGAATCCTTCAGGAAGACTGATGCTTTTTTTGTTCTTCCTTCTGGACCTATGAAGGGTTTGCCTCCGGCTAAATCCACCATCAGTAAGTGGATCCGTCAGGCTGTGATTTAGGCCTATTCTGCTAAGGGGAAGGAGTCTCCCTTCCGCCCTACTGCTCATTCTACTCGTGCTATTGGTGCCTCTTGGGCCTTTCAGCACAAAGCTTCTGTTGAACAAGTTTGCAAGGCTGCTACTTGGTCTTCTGTTCATTCCTTTTCTAAGTTTCACAGGGTTGATGTTAGGGCCTCAGCGGATGCTGCTTTTGGCCGCAAAGTTCTGCAGGCGGCAGTGGTTTAAACTGCCCGCTGTTACTTTTGGGGATCCCACCCTACCTTACGGACACTGCTATTGGATGTCCCATGTGTAAGGAATATTCTGGAACAGGACGTGCTGTATACTTGGAATAATACAATTCTGTGAGTACTCACCTGTAGAATTGGTATTATAAGTATCGTATTTTTCGCCATATAAGACGCACCTGCCCATAAGACGCACCTAGGATTCGGGGGAGAAAAATAAGAAAAAAAATATTTTAAACCAAAAATGCACCATTACAGACAGTGTGGCATTCCCCTTTCTCATAGGCCTTGTGGGATGCCCCCATTCCATAGACAGTGTAGCATGCCCCCATCCCATTCCCCATATACCCAGTGTGGCATCCCCCTCCCATTCCCTATATAGGCAGTGTGGCATTTTCCCCCCTCCCATTCCCATATAGGCAGTGTGCACCCCATTATCATAAGCAGTGTGGCATTCCCCCCTCCTATTCTCCATATAGGCAGTGTGCACCCCATTCCCATTGACTGTGTGGTATCCTTCCCCCCCTCATTAGTATAGGCTGTGTGGCATCCCCCTCTCCCCCCATAGGCTGTGTGGCATTCCCCCTCCCCCCCATTAGTATAGGCTGTGTGGCATCCCCCTCTCCTCCCATGGGCTGTGTGGCATCCCCTCTCCCCCCATTTGTATAGGCTGTGTGGCATCCCCCTCTCCCCCCATAGGCTGTGGGGCATCCCCCCTCTCCCCCCATTTGTATAGGCTGTGTGGCATCCCCCCCTCTCCACCCATTTGTATAGGCTGTGTGGCATCCCCCTCTCCCCCCACAGGCTGTGTGGCATCCCCCCTCTCCCCCCATTTGTATAGGCTGTGTGGCATCCCCCTCTCCCCCCATAGGCTGTGTGGCATCCCCCCCTCTCCCCCAATTTGTATAGGCTGTGTGGCATCCCCCTCTCCCCCCATAGGCTGTGTGGCACCCCCCTCTCCCCCCATTTGTATAGGCTGTGTGGCATCCCCCTCTCCCCCCATAGGCTGTGTGGCATCCCCCCTCTCCCCCCATTTGTATAGGCTGTGTGGCATCCCCCTCTCCCCCCATTTGTATAGGCAGGGCGGAATAAAAAAAAAAAGTAAAACTCACCTCTCCGCTGAGCGGTCGGCTCTGTGAATGGGGTGGGCGTGGCCTGCGCTGAGTCAACGTCGACACAGGCCACGCCCACCCCATTCACGGAGCTGGCCGTAAGAAGCAGCGGCGGGCTCTGTCCTGGCCCCGCCGCTGCGATCGCTGTCTTTTACCATCAGCGATGACAGCGGCGGGGCCAGAGACAGCGCCTCCTACATCTGCTGCCTCTTCCTGGGCACATGCGAGCACCCAGGTCTGGGCAGCAGGTGGGCGGGGCCTGCACCGACTTGGTACAGGCTGCGCCCACCCGCTGCCCTGACCTGGGTGTTCGTATGTCCCCCAGGCGGAAGAGGCAGCAGATGGAGGAGCGGCGGGGGCGATCGCTCCTCTGGGCGGAGTGTGACAGGCAACGCGGGAGCCCCGGGAACGGGTGAGTTTTTTTTTTTCGTAATTTTTTTTTTTTTTTACATTCGCCCGATAAGGCGCACGGACATTTTCCCCCCACTTTTGGGGAAAAATAAGTGCGTCTTATAGGGCGAAAAATACGGTATACAGCACATCCTGTTCCACCCCGCCCTTTGTTATTATTGTTCTTGGTTACCTCTGTATGGTGATTGTTCATTTTGGATCCTTATTCATTTTTGAGTCTCCCGGCTTTTTGTTAACTGCTTGTCAATACTGGGAATTTGTAGGAGGTTCCTGGCTATTTAAGGGGCCGGGAGTGGCCACAAGTCTTTTTTCTGCAGTCCAGCGCCATCTTGTGGATGTATAACCCATGTGTAAGGAATATTCTGGAACAGGACATGCGGTATACTCATAATACCAATTCTACAGGTGAGTACTCACAGAATTGTATTTTTTTCAGTGTAGGAGCTCTTTTTTTACATATTTCACCCAACATATCAAGAAAAAATGACAAACAAGACATTTCATGTTTAAGCCCCAAACTCAATATATAATTTCCCTAGAAAATTGTGCAAAAATCACAGCTGAAGCATATATAGCGCAAAATGTTGAAAAAAGGCCCGGCAACGGAGGGTGGCAAAATCTCTAGGTAGGCTGGCAATTAAAGGATTTAAGCACACCTACACCATGCCAGGTATGTCTGTATTAGTGGTGGTATAGTGGTACTTGAAATAATGGAAAATGGAAATTGATACTGAAAAGGCATTGGAAAACCCTGGCAGAAGGAAACAAATTATATAGGGGATATTAGGGAATGCAAAGTGCTGGGGAATGGAAGATGCAGCACCTGATAGCCAGCACGGAGAAAGCAGAAAGCAAGCTAATGTAAACTTTTGCCTGAAATTTCTCTTTAATATTTGATAATATGATTCATATACTGTTTCCCAGAAGATGTAAAACATATATGTGTAGTTACTGTAGAATTGTTCATTAGGTTGTAGAGAATAACTGAAGTATAAAGTATCCACATCATACTGACACCGTGCAGCATTTCCTGGAACACAGTTTGAAGAAAACACAGTTGGGCACTAGAATTAAAAAGTGAACCTATCCAGGCGAATTTAGCCACTTCACTTTCTCTGTGTGTCGGAGCAGGGTGTTTAAACCGAGCTATATGCCATGTGATCTGGGGGTTTCACACAACAGGTCCCCCAAATTGTGATGCCCTAGGGACAAGAACCTCCCACCAAGATAGTCAAAATCCTGGTGATATATACATATAGTTGCCTTTGACTTACACTGGTGGTGTGTCAAGATTTGCTCACCTGCTAATGTTTGATGCTAGATGCGCCTACTTTGGTGATTTGACATATGTTTTACAATCATTTGGTTGGTCTGGAAACTGTGTGCTTAAAGTGGACCAACACCCAGGGGTGATCGGCCCGGAAATCTATAAGATTCCCGGGCCGATCACCTCCCACCCCGCGGGACATCCGAGATCGGGATGTCCCGCGGGGTGAAACCCCCCAGAAACCCCAAAAAGATCTTACCTGATCCGCCGCCGCCGCCGCCTCCCGCGCGCCCATCCAGACGGGCGCGCGCCGGCCCTCTGTGAATGGCCGGCGGGGGCGCGCGCGCGCCGAGAGTGACGTGCGGGAGGTGGCGGCGGCGGAAGAGGCTTGTACGTTCCTGTCCCCCGCCTAGACGTTGGCGGGGATTGGCTGCAGCGTTCACGTGGGAGCGGGGAGAGGTGAGTTTTTGGGGTTTTCTGGGGGGTTTCACACAGCGGGGCACCCCCCGATCGGGGTGCCCCACCGAAGTGGACCAAAACCCAGGATAGTCAAAATCCTGGGTGTTGGTCCACTTTAAAGCGGACCAACAGTCTAAAATGAATGGAATCAGACCAACACAACAAAAGTGCTCATATGAATCCCTCTCCAGGGCAATTTAGATTGCTGCACATAAAAAATAATATACCTTTTTCTAACGCCTGCTGGGATAAATTTTAAAAACAAGATGGCCGCTCATGGGCTTGCAGGCCACCTGCAAACAGGAAGTCATGCTGAGCTTTCTGTTACTGTGTTTTTCAGTTATGTCAATTGGGAGAGGAAGCTCCAAAATGGCAGCTTTCCAACTGTGCCAGGCTGTTAGTTTGATTTAAATGTATTTTTTATATGAAAGAAATAAAAAATATCTTGGATCACTTAACAATTATGCTTAATTTCCATTGTACTCCTTTTTTTCTCAGGACCACCAGGTCCAAGAGGTCCCAAAGGTGAGAGGGGACTACCAGGTCCCATGGGACCTATAGGGCCAAAAGGACAGACTGGAGACAAGGGGCAACCAGGACTGCCTGGACCTGCTGGTGAGAAAGGACCACCTGGACCAACAGGCCCTCCTGGCGAAAAAGGTTCAAAGGGTTCAAGAGGTTCACAAGGAAACAAAGGACAAAGAGGGTCACCAGGTAGACCTGGAGAGCAAGGACCAAAAGGAGATCCGGGTATTCAAGGACCACCTGGAGCAAGTGGACCACCTGGGCCAGCTGGACCTCCAGGCCCACAAGGAATTAAAGGAGTCATTGGTGAGCCTGGGATTCCTGGTGTAAGAGGGGCACCTGGTCCTCCAGGTATAACTGGAATGCCAGGAATCCCAGGACCTAGGGGACCACCTGGACTACCTGGAGAATCTGCAAAGGCCCTTATGGTACCCGAGACCTCTGAGCCAGAATTTATGTTGAGCCCTTCAGTTACTGGTGAGTAAGATTTGTATATTCATATTAAAGAGCTTTTTAGAAAACAGCTTTGTGTTATGAAATCTATATTTTATGTAATCAAACTAATTAGTCAAAGTATTAGACTTTATTTATTAATTAAGGAAAGGTGTCTAGAGTTAATATCAAGAAAGTGAATGCACACTATGTGTGGCAAATACCGTGGGTGCGATGACCTGGGTCCTCCAATCCCAAACGACCAATTAGAGAACATCAGAGCAATCCTAGTGTCCTCTAACGCATTTCGGGCTAGGCGCCCTTAATCATAGATCATCATCTATGATTAAGGGCGCCTAGCCCGAAACGCGTTAGAGGACACTAGGATTGCTCTGATGTTTTTACCGCTGTTTTCTACTGGATTATTTTACTGGATGGCAATAAAAGCTACGTTTTAGGAGTGCGGACCCTTTACCCTTTTTCTCTAATTTGTCTAGAGTTAATAGTTTAATGTTCATGAGTCCACCAAAATTCATTAATATCATCGATTTCCAGGTTCTGGTGTTTGGTGGGATTGGTTTTCCCTATTGCATTGTCACTGAGAATAAGAATCATGGTAAGAGACACATTTTAATGGCCGAGAATCTTCCCAATACGCCTAGGGGGCGTTTCCCACAGGAGGTGATGTTATCCTTGAACTGATGCATTAAAGGGAAGTAATTTAAAGGGTATAAGGTCTTTAGCTCAGAATGAATATTTACACCCAAGTACCGTATATATTTTTCCTTTTATTGAAAATCACATATTTCTTTAAATTGTGATTTCTCTCCCTTATCTATGTTTAAAGGAAGTATAACTGATTTTGCATCATTTAGTCTAAAATTGGAGTGTCTTTTGAATTCTATTATAATTATTATTATCACACACCCTGCAGTGAGCACTCAGGATTCCCATTTTAGCACAATATCATTTGCATAAGCGATAATCTTAATCCCTTCCCCATCAGTTTCTATACCCTTGATTTGCTCATCTACCTGGATTCTCCTAATTAACAGTTCTAGGTGTAGATTAAACAAAAATGGAGAGAGACCTTGTCAACCTTGTCTCCTATTTGTTAGACTAAAAGGGGAATTATTGGACTGACACCCTATCATATGCTTTTTTCAGTATCCAATTCAATCACAATTGTTCCTTTGTTTAGCTTTATGGCTGTAACTATTGCTGTGATTTGCTGTACCCCAAGTCAAATCCTTATCTGGTTTGGCTAATTCTGGAATGATGCCCCTATTTGCGTCTGCGCTAAATCCCTGTTCACTTTTGATACTATTGAAGAGTGCAAGCAGATAGGGGAACAAAATCTGTTGTATAGTAGTATGTATAGTATTCCCCTGGTATGCCATCACTAGCAGTTGCTTTCCCTTCTTTAAAGTGGACCAACACCCAGGATTTTGACTATCCTGGGTCTTGGTCCACTTCGGTGGGGCACCCCCGATCGGGGTGCCCCCGATCGGGGTGCCCCGCTGTGTGAAACCCCCCCGATCACCCGAAAAACTCACCTCTCCCCGCGCCGACGGACAAGCAATCTGACAGTCCCGGACAAGCGGCTCCTCCGCCGCTGCCTCCCGCGCGTCCCTCTTGCCGTCTGTGAATGGCCGGCACGGGCGCGCGCACGCCTAGAGGGGCGCGAGGGAGGCGGCGGGGGCCGGCCGCCGCCGAAGATAAGGTAAGGGGGTTTGGGGTGTTTGGGGGGGTTTCACCCCGCGGGACATCCCGATCTCGGATGTCCCGCGGGGAGGGAGGTGATCGGCCCGGGAATCTTATAGATTCCCGGGCCGATCACCCGTGGGTGTTGGTCCACTTTAAGTCTATTTTTTGCGCTTGAAATTCAAATTTAAAGGGGTCATCTAGTTCTTTTTGTTTTTCTTCGGTGAGTTTGTTTAAGGGATGGTCTCTTAAACCGGACCTTCAGCATTATTTAATAAAAAGCCCAAACCCTTAAAAAAACTATTCCCCAGTATCCAAAATTAATATATTTTACGTTTTTAGTCACTTATTATTCTTTCTCCCACTGGGTTCAACTCTAGGATGCGGGCACTGCCATCTTGCCTCAGAAACATTACATATCAGGGAGAGGAGTGAAAAGCACAGGGGGGCGGGTTATAGCTGTGCTTTACACAGACAGAGCAGACCTGGGGTCAGGAAAAGGACAGCAATCCCAGAATGCAGAGCTGCATAGTCAGAAGTCACTTCCTGTCTGCAGGCAGCCTGAGACTCCATGGGCCACATCTTGGATGTTAAAATGTTTAAAAGCACATTAGATGCAGGTAGGATGGTTTTTATTGTGAGCAATCTGTATGTACAGGATGGGGAAAAAATACAAGATAGCCTCTTATTCAGGGTGAAGGTCCGGTTTAAATAGATAGCATGGTCCTCTTTACTCTCTCTTTTTATGTTATAAATTGGATTGGATCAATTGGATCATATTCCTCAAAAATAAATTACCATGTCTAATATTTTAAACTTGTTAACTTGTTTTGGTCCTCTTTAGCTTCTTTTAGGACTTGTGAAAAAACAGACGTAGTCTTTGGTAAAATGTATGCAGAAATATAGAAACTTCAAATATCAACTTCAAATAAAAACCTTAAACCAGACCAACACCCTTCCACGAAACAGTGCTCATATGCATCCTTCTCTAGGGCAATTCAGATTGCTGCACATAAAATTAATTGACCTCTTTGTAACTCCTGCCGTCGTCTTGGGTGAAAAACTTGTTGCTCAAGGGTTTTAGCTCTAGCTTCTGCACTAAAGCGCCCTCCTGTATTGGACGACAGTTGCGACAATCTGGGTAGTTATTTAGTATTTTTTTTTGCCTGAATTGGGCTTAACACAGGGTCGACTTTCTTAAAACAAAACTGTACTTGTATTAGATATTACTATCTGTTTGTGGTGCACATTTTATCATTTAGAGTTTTTTTTATGTTTGGAAAGAAAGTACAACGTTTGTGAGGATTTTTAACCTACCTTGCAGGGAGGACCCAGGGGTGGTTTGGTCTACTTTAATAATATTATGGTAAACTCTGATTTCACATATAATATATCAGGTATTAAAATGTGAGATATAAATATTAGGTCATATTTTCACTTTAGGTTGTCCAAATGATTGGAGGAATTTCACCGACAAGTGTTATTATTTCTCAAGTGGAAAAGAGCTTTTTGATGAAGCTAAAACTTTCTGTGAAGACAAAGGATCAATGTTGGTTGTGATAGAAACAAAAGAAGAACAAGTGAGTTATTTAATTAAGGAACCTGAAATCCATTGTTTTCTAACAATAATTAGTTGGTAGACTGTATGCATACCTGGCCATGCCATACTGTGCTTCCCCGGAAATACACTCTACCCTGAAAATAAGCCCTGGTGTCATTTTTTTTTGCATTTTCACAAATGCTATAAAATATAAGCCCTACCCCTGAAAATAAGCCCGAGTTACAGAGAGATGGGGGCAGCACATCTGTGCCAGCTGTTGAGAGAGAAAGGGGCCACTGGGCTCCTGCTGCCCCCCTTCTATCTGTGCCGGCTGCTGCAGAGGGATAGGGACAGATGGGCTCCTGCTGCCCCCCCCCCCCCCACCAGGGACACTGGCTGTGGAGGGATGGGGGCGGCTAACTATAAAATAAGACATCCTCCAAAAATAAGCCCAACCGCCTTTTACGGAGCAAAAAATTAATATGAGACCTGTCTTATTTTCAGGGAAACAGGGTAGAAAAAAAAGGATAAACAGACTTAGGTACAAAATATCACATCCTCTTGTATTTGTCGATGTCCAGGACTGCCCATCCAATTTTCTCATGCCTCCTGCCTTCTAGCGTGTCAATTATCTAATGAAACTACATTGAAATGTAGAGAGTTGAGGCATTAGAAACAGAATCCCATTGAACATGGGTTTATTCCAAAATTGTGTCAGTTTTTGTCAAATGATTTTATATATATATTGTTTTTCGCCAGCTCATATAATGTGTTTTAAATAACATGGCAACAGGGCTTTATTTATACGATATTTCGAAATAGTAAGGAATTTGTACCGGTCTTTGAATGATTTTATAATTAGTGTAATTATAGTAATGTGTGTGTGCGCTGTGTAAGAATTTGTATAGTGAAAATGTGGTAGCTCGGATCTTGAAGGCCCTAGGATTGGACTTGATTAAAGGTTAGATAAGATTATGAACCAAAAAATAAAAGAACTGTAGTTTCAGAATGACCTGCCTTAAGCAGAAATAATGTAGTTGTGGGTAGCGTTCAAAAAACTTATAAGGTGGGGACAGAACTAAGTCTGCCAGATAAAATGTTGATGAAACTTAAAGGGTAATTACACTTTTGATGTCATCTTTAAAAGTTTCCAATCTAGAGTGCCAATATGATGTGCTCAAGGTGCTGAGCTTATCTATTAATATTTGTATTTTCTGTGTGTTTGCAACGCCTTGTTATCAAAGAAAATAGTTCTCCCTAGTAACAATAAGCTTGATTCTAAGCCTCTCCGTTGTTGCTTTTTTTTTTTTTGGCGGAAGCCAACTCGGAAATCGGGAAGTTGAGAACACTCGTATTATTCATAGCCAGCCATACGCGATCATAAGTGCTTCGCGTAAGCTTTCGATTTATCCGTGAATTTACGGTTTGGCATGCGAACTAGCCTCGGAAGCCGAGTTTGTACCTGTTTCCATCCGTATGTTGCCCCGAAGTCCTTGGATCTCGGTGCTCTGTGGCCATCTCGCTGGCATGCCGGCATACACATATGGATTGTTTGTTTTTCCTTTGCTGCACCCCACCTTTGGGGCATCCCTGTAGTATGACTTACCTTCTCCCTGCTGATTCCTTTAGCGGCATCCCTGCAGTGTGACTTACCTTCTCCCTGCTGATTCCTTTAGGGGCATCCCATGCAGTGTGCATCCCTGCAGTGTGACTTACCTTCTCCCTGCTGGCTCCTTTAAGGGAATCCCATAAAGTGTGCATCCCTGGAGTGTCACTTACCTTCTCCCTGCTGGATCCTTTAGTGGCATCCCGTTTAGTCTGCATCCCTGTAGTGTGACTTTACTTTTTGCACCCTGCCTTAAGCATGTTTGGTTAAAAAGCACACTACACTGCATATTCTTTTTTTGCTTTTATTTAGCAAAAATATTTATTCTGGTCCTTTCGGAAAACTTTTGTGCCAACACAATCCAAATGTTTACTGTAGTCCATGTATTGTTCCAGAAGCTAAAGGGTTACTGGTTACTGGTGTTTAGCCTAAGCTGCTAATGAGTGGAAGGATTCTGGGATGTGTAGTGAAAAGGTATACTAAGCGCTTTACTAAAGGGCAGGAGAGACACTCCTACTTTACCAGGACAGACACACAGGAATATAAGAAACTTGGAAGCAGCATGCTGATGTGTAGATCACAGGTCTGGGGGCACAAGCTTTACACATGTTTATTTTACACCCCAGAAGAGGAAAACAACAAGGCACCAGAAACCTGTTTTCTTTTAACTTCAAAGGGCAAAACGGCTGCTGTTATTTTCAAATCTGTAAAATAAAAAATAATTCATAGAAAAAAATGTCCCTCATCTGTAGAATTGCTCAGAGGTGAATCAGAGGTGTAAGGGATTTTATTACAAATAGAAGAACAATATTGTTTTCTGCTTTATTGGGTGTTGAGTGAAAAGGTTAGACTTTTCAAGAGGTTCCCAAAATCATGTGGATAACCCACATGTCACTAAAGCAGGACATATAACCTGGTTCAGAAGTTTGGCCCATGTGCAGCATGGACAGCAGATAGCTGGGTTGCGACTGAATCGGTAAGGTCCTGGTAGGTTGTCACAGGTATCTGGAGCCAAGCTGAGTGCAGTGCATCCTACATCTGCTGGGGGGCTTGTATGTGTGTGTGTGTGGGGGGGGGCATAAAGCTCAAGGATCAAGGTGGTCCAACAGTTGCTCAACTGGGTTGAAATCTGGGGAATTTGAGGGTCAGGGTAGTACTTGGAAGTCTTGGTCAAGCTCTTTCAAGCAATGTCAGACGTTTTAGCCATGTGACATGTTACATTATCTTCCTGCTGCTAGATCCCATCCACCCCAGGGAGGACAATCAGCCTGTATGGGTGTACATGAACGGCAAGGGTGGATTCACACCCAGATTGATTGTAAGTGCTTTCCACACGGATGAGGAGACCCAGAGAATGTATTGCCCAGACCATAACATTGCCACCATCAGCAGTAATTACAGGATGACTCTACTGCATATGTTTAGCTTTATTTTAAATAAAAGTATCACAACTGCTCCATGAAGGAATGAGAAGATGGGTGACATGCTAACACTCAGTATGCGATAATACATGTTTTCTGTTTTACAGCAATTCATAAAGAAACAAACAAATGGCAAAGGAAACTTTTGGATTGGACTAACTGACAAAGACGAAGAGAAAGTATGGAAGTGGTTGGACGGCACCCTGCCAAGCTTCACGTACGTATTAGAAACCAGGGGCATCTAACCTAACAACAACAAACGGTCCTGCTAACCCGAAATGCATAATGATACAGTTTGTTGCAGGTGTTTGGTGTTTTTTTAAAGTGGACCAACAGTCATAAATTACTTAAACTGCACCAACACAACAAACAGTGCTCATATGCATCCCTCCCCAGGGCAATTCAGATTCCTGCACATAAAACCTCATTTGCCTTACTCCTCCTGTGGTAAATTCTAAAAACAAAATGGTGGCTCATGCATCTGCAGCCCGCCTGCAAACAGGAGGTGCTGCTGGGTTTCCTGTTACTGTGCAGTTATGTCAGTTGTATCCAGGCAGCAGCATGACTGAGATGCTGGGAGTGGAAGCTCCAAAATGGCTGCTACCACTAGAAAATCGGTGAGGAGGCGTTTGAGTGGATGCAGGAGCAAATGTGAGTGCTGCTTCACTCGTGTTTCCTCACTGTACCACAATTTTATTGAAAGCTGCAATACTTACTATAGTTATTACAAACACAATGCATTGTGAATGTTAAAACTAATAAAGATACACAAGTATCTTTTTTTAATACTTTTTTAATACTTTTAATACTTTTTTTAATACTTACCTTCCATCCATCCTGAGCACTGTTGAGTAATGGAGGGACCCCATTTCTATTGTTTGCAGAACAGGACACAGAGACCAGACTCGGTGCCCCCCACCCTGGGTCTTCTGCCCCCCCCCCCAGGCTTTGGGAGGCAGGTAATGGAGGTTGGAGGTTAATGGCAAGTTACACACTAGCCAAAGGTGAATTGTCAGACCCCAAGCCTTGTGAACTGGTATAGGGTCTCATTTATCCTTACCAGTTCACAAGTGTTAACTGTAAAAATACACACAAACCACACAGCAAGAGGAAAAATAATGAGGAAGGGTACAGGATGTTGCCTGAAATGCGTAATATGTGAACTATTCTTGGAATGGAAACCATGTCACTTTTAACTTGACCAATAAACTGAGAAATTTTAAGGAACACTTGAGTGCTGGACAATGGAAATTTTTCAAGAGGAAAAACAACATTTATTATTTTTTTTTGTACTCATCTCCAATCCTCTGCTGTCCCACGCCAATCTCTGATGACTTATGCTGGTGGTCAGTGGAAGGGGGCTGGGGAGGCTAGGGATTAGAGTCCCCTGCCTCTACAACCTCTCCCCATCGATCACTGGCATGACTGAGGATCATTGGGTCAGGTGAGTGTTTTTTTTTTATTTTTTTTGCCCGCTAGCAGGGGGGAAAGCTAGGCCCGTGAGGTGTTCCCGAGCATGACTCGGGGTTAATTTTCGCTGCAAGTAGCGGTAACCCCGAGTCACGCTCGGGGTAGATTAGGCAGAGGAGCAGTCTCCTTACCTTTTCCCTGCGATCCAGCGATGTCCCCGCTGTGATCGTAGGTGAGAGCCCTGGCAGATGCGTCCCTCTGACTTCCTGGTTCCGTCTCAGAGGCTCATGGGGGCGGAACTGGGCGGCAGATTTAAACGTAATGGTAACGCTTTTTGTACAAAATTGCACATATAATCATAACGCCAGGGAGGTTAATGGTTGGAGAGGCAACCACATGAGACTTATAGGCTTCGGTTTTAAAGGGTTAAAGCAGAATCATAGAACATAAAAGTGTAAAATAGATCTGTTCTCTTTGTTGTCAATAATGTCTATTTTGTTTATGTTTTGCAGAAACTGGAAACCTGGACAACCTGATAACTGGGCTCCTGAGCTGGGACCTGGAGAGGACTGTGCAGGGATGATATATGCAGGCTTGTGGAACGATTTCCATTGTGACGATGTAAACAATTTCATCTGTGAGAAACCTATAGACAAAGGTACATGACATTATGCCCTTATGTCTTTCTACCATCCCAACCTATTACCATATTCAGATGTATCCTTCCCCACATGTCACCAATACGCACAGTGTCTGACTAGAGCACCTGGGCTTACCAAAGGAAATCCTTCTTGGGGCCTACCAGGGAAAACCCTTCTTGGGGCCAACCCTGCAGCTATATAGAAATAATGTAAGACCACCATTAATTATATTGTTGCACAACATAAAGTACAATGATTATTAAATTAACTAAGTAATTAAAACAATAAAAAAGCAACTTACAGAACACTTCAAGCAAACCAGAAACAATTTGTTAGCCTTGGACCTCCTATTCTGCCCTGTTGCTGTCCCTGGCCTACATGTGTGTATGTGGCCTACCAGAGGACCCAGATGGGCTAGTCCGACACTGGAAACACATGCTGATTGCTTTAATTCTCTGAATATATATGAGCCCCATTTCGAAACCGTTTGCCCATCAACCCCACATCTTAACCATATCTCCATTTTCCCAACCCATCCAAACTATCACAAATGCTAAACACACAATTTATATGGAAGAACTACTACCTTAATATTGTGCCAGAACGTTCCCACAAGGGATTGCCTCCTTTATTGTTATCTGGGCTTGCCTTGGCAGACCACTTCAAAAGTCACTGTTTTCCCCCAACCTGCCTCTGTCACCCCCTTTGCCATTGTGTCCCCTACTTTACTCTTCTTGCACTCTCCCATCCTTACTAAGCATTTATTTAGCTCACTTTACATGCCAATTCTATCTAACATCTCCTATTTTACCCACAGCAGCATGCAAACACCCTTCCTCGCATGATTCTCTTATTTGCGCTGCCTTCCACATTCACTTCTTGAGTTCCACAGATTGAGCATGTCTGCCCTGGTCCTATTCCATTATGCTTACATTGCGGTGCTCCATTTGCTCAAGTCTAAGTGTGTCCAAGCACTTTAATAGTTTATGTGTCACATATGGCTTGTCTATTTTAAGCTTATACACACACAGTATATATATTACATTCCTGGGAGGTTTGGGAAAAGTTGGCAGCAACCCATCATTCTTGAGCTTCTAATTCTATTGCTATTCTGGGGCAATAAAACACGCAGTCTAATTTGTATAGGTAAGATTCATGCCATTTCATTATTTAAATAAACGAGTGAGTTTCTGATGTAAGCCATACTCGTCTACTATAGACAAACATATTTTCCAAGGCCAGTAAACCACTTCATAAAAGGAGCAACCATCCGAGACTGATTATTTTATGGGCCAAGGCAGGGAAAGACTATCTGTTTGTACTCAGGGCACAGAATGTTCAATAATGGGATCATCATTAAGTTGAAAGACTTGCACTCTTTTTATCCATTTCTAATGACCTTCATTATGCGGTGCCCTTTTGTGCATCATTTATTTTTTAAACCAATTGCAGTCCTAAACACGATTATGGGAATAAACCTCTGTACATTCCCTGTTTCTCACTATCCCTGGATTACAGATTTGTCACAAGTGGAATAAAATCCCCTGAAGTTGTGAAATACCTTTGGCCAAAGCCCCTGTTGGTTCTCTCTTCTGAACATTGTAACACTGATTTTTTTTTTGGGTGTACCTCTTTGTAAGATGGCAGGTGATCAGTCAGCAGTGTTTGGAATGGGGCTGACAGGGTAGGATTTAACTCTTCAGGTGGTGACCACCCACCTGAAGGGGAACCTCTCGAATGCCAGGACCAGCTCTAGGCATACCTGAGCAAGTTCCAGGGCCCCCCGGCAACTTCAGGCTTAAAATAGGTGGTGGGATCATTCTCCATCCCCCAGACTAGCACTCCCACATTTGAATCTGCTTATTAGTGGCCTTAGAGCCAAAAGACAATAGGGCGGCAATGGAAGGTGTCAAGGAATGAGAGACAACTGGAGGACTCTCTAGTGGCAGTGCAGAAAGGACTGGAGGCAGACAGACAAAGTGGCAGACAAAAGGTAGCTCTAGGCAAAAAAAAGTGGGGCCCCCGGCTAGGTTGGGGGGTTAGGTACGGGTTTTCAGGTCATGGATTCACTCCCTGTTCAGCCATCTGGAATCTTGTGGCCCCATACAACCACAACACCTGGACAGACTTATGAATAAGAGACATTACACAATTAACTTTATTATTTATATATTTTAAAGCCAACCAAATCCCCCTTAACCTAGCCCTAGAGTAGAGTCTAGGGCAAGGTGAAAACCCTCTCAGAGGCATCTAAATTTGGGATGCCCTGCTGCGTGAAACCACACCACCCCCATAATTGATCATTTACCTCCTTTCACATTCCCATGGCGCTTCTGTGGGCCTCTGTGCGGCAATAAGGTCATTTTCTGCACCCGGCAGTATGCACAGTGCATATGTAGCCATTTAATGTTGCTTGATGCATGGCATGCAGTGTGCAGGAGTCCCACATATGCACCATGGGAGCATGGAAGGGCTTAAGAGAGGTGGGTTCCACACAGTGGGCATCTCAAATCAGGACACCTTGCATAAGTGAACCAAAACCTGGGGGCTGGGGAGGAGGATCAAACTTGCATGCCAGGCATGATCTGCTGGTCCCCATGCTGCAGGCATGGGGACCAGCCATCAATGCATATAGAGGGGTCTATATTGTGCCTGGTGCTGGTGAGTCATAATGTAATGACTGGGGGCCTCAATAAACATTGGATCCTCAAGTTAGGATGTGGCTGCTATGACCCCACTCCTGCTGGCCAGCCACTCTTCCACACAAGATAATCCTAAAACACCACAAAATTAAAAAAATCAACATACCTTTATTTTGCTCCAGCTCCTCGCTGCTCCAGTCCAGGCCCTCCAGCTGCTCTGCAAAATGTGGGTAGATGGTCCACTCAGGCTGGGTGCTGACTGGCAGCACAGGGCTTTACCTGCAGGGTGCCGTGTTCTGGGCATGGAGGCGGGTGGCGGAATTGGGGGTGGAGTCAGGGTGGGGCTAGGACGGCCTCTGTGTGAATGGTAAGGGGTAAATGGGGAAGGCAGAAGAAAGCTGTATACATGCCAAAAGAAAAAATAGTGCAGGTGTGTGGCTCATGGATTGCAGGGCTGGGGAATGGTAATAAGAAGGGGCAGAGAGCTGCAAGAGGGGGGGGTGGCGCTCTGGCTAGGGGCATCTGGGGCATCAACTGATGGGGAGGGGCTCTAGGCAGTTGCCTGGGATGCCTAGGCCAAAAGCCAGCCCTGGGGAGTTGAGAACGCGATAAGAACTAGAGGACAATTGGTGGCAGTGAAGAAGGCAGTGGGGACTGGAAGGACGATCAGTAGCAGAAGTGATCAATGGAAGTGGAGCTAAAGGATGACATGACATGACGTGACATGAGACCCTCCTGGCTAAGAGCCCACATACACCTGGAGCTGGCCTTGATCTCTGGTCTTTACCAGTTGTCACTGTCCTAGTATAGCCTGCACATTTCATCCAATAGGAGGGGCCACAGCACAGCTTGAGTATATGTGAGTGAACATAAACATGTACAGTGGATATAAAAGTTTATAGCCCTGTTACAAATGGCAGGTTTTTGTAATGTAAAAAAATCAAGAAGAATCATTTCAGATGTTATCTATAATCTGTACAATTCCATTGAGAAACAATCTAGTATCATTAAAGGTGGAAAAATAAAAATAATTGTGGAATTACCATTTGAATCAACCCAGAGATCTTCAACTGGAATCAGGTCTGGGCTTTGTCTGGATCTAAAATGTTTATCTATTTCTACCAAAGCCATTCTTTTGTTGATGTAGAGTTATGCTTTGGCCCATTGCCCTGCTGAAAAGTGAAATTCTACTTCATATTTGGCTGAGGGTTTTGTGCCACAACTGACTGATATTTGTGTCAGGTTATCAGGTGTGAACCCTGATTGCGGAGACTAAGAACCAGCTCACCTCTCGACCGGGAAGCCTGGAATCTAAGGGCCAACCTGGTTTTCACTAGAGCCTCTAATGGTGAGGATAGACTGGACCAGAGCTGGACTGGAATGTAGAACAAGCCAAGGTCGTGGGCAGGCAGATCAGGATCGTAGTCGTAAACAGGCCGAGGTCTTGGGCAGGCAGATCAGGATCGTAGTTTTAAACAGGCCGAGGTCGTCAGGAGAATAGGAGCGTAGTCAGGATCAAGCCGGGTCGGTACACAGGACTGGATGAGAGCATGAATGGCTGAATGGATGAAGCATGAGAAATGACCAACTGGCAATGGAGCTCAGGGCTCGCCAGTATTTAAAGGCCAAAAGCGAGCGCATTTTCGCACATTTACGCATGCGCACAAATCCATTGATTCATCTGGTGCACAAATGGGTGCGCATATTCGCACGCTTACTGGCCCTACTATGTCTATTGCGAACATGTGAGCGCACGGGGAACCTTGGCGCCCTCTGCTGGGAAACCATAGGAACAGTCCTGGTTCTATGACAATTTGGAACAGTGTATAATTCCCTCCACCTCGACTAAAGCCCTGTTTCCAGCTGGAGAAAAGCAGCCCCAAAGCATAATCTGCCTCAACCACACTTGTATGTGTGGTTATTTTGGCGATGTGTGGTGCTGGCTTTGTGCCAAACATGACTAATTGAATTATGGCCAAAAAGTTGAACCTTGGGTCTCATCAGACTAAACCATGGTTGAGCACTTTTCAGGCAAACTTGATGTAGGTTATGGCAAACATAAATGGGCTGGGATACGGTTTGCTATATGAAAAGATTTCTGTCATGCCACCCCGGCCCAGAACCCGGACATACTAGGGAGAGAGTTCATTGTCAATCGTACCACCCAATCAGGATGTGAAAAAAGTTTTAATCAACAAACATGTGAAGCAGGAGAGTTCTTCAAGTAACAATGCTGTAACTCACAGCCCATCCCGCTTATCACCCTGAAGCAGAGTTGCTAAACCATGATCAGGGTGTCTCTAGATGTCCAAGTTGATGCTTTAAAATGTGCCCTTTATCCTGTATCTTTTTTGGGGGTCTTTTTGTCCCTTTATATCCACTATATAAAAGAGGAAGTCCAAATATTTTGTAACACGCTACCAAGCCCTGCCTCCATTTTGGACAATAACATTAAAAAAACTCACTATGGCTTGGGCAAGCTGCATGGCAGCTGAAGCTGGCACAGGTCAGTCACTCAATCCCCTGCAGCAGTGTGACTGTACTAGTCTGTCTAACTGTCATTAAGTCCATGACTGCCATGCAGAGCCCAGCCCCCACCATAATCAGGGGAGCATTTCAGGAATCAGTTCAGTTGTTTTATTATGTTACCACCCAATTCATCCTAGGGCCTAAGCACAGGGGCAGAAAGGCTGCCTGGGGGCTTACAAATAGCTTAACTAACATACGTATCTCCCCTAAGTGGCTTGTCCCCTCTCCTATAGTCCTCCCAAACCTTCCCCTTCATACAGCTGTCACGTATACCCTTGTGCTTATGAGGGCCACTAGCCCAAAACATATCTCCACAAGTAGGGAGTGATGGCTGTGTAAACGTCAGAAAATGTATTCAAGCACTGCATGCCCAGCCTGCTCTTTCAGGGGTGCTTGAGATAAAGGGAGATAGAGGGAGAGAGATTTGCATTACTCCAACCGTAACTAAGAATCATGGGTACATTCTGTTATTCTTGGCCTGTTTGTGCCATATAAATACATTCTGTTTTAAGAAAGTTAACTTTTGAAACCCTAGGATGCCCTTGAATCTAAAGAGATTTCTAAAGAGACATCAAGCAAAGCTGTTTTCCAATTCCACATAGAAACTTGCTCTACCTACTTTAAAAGCATCTTTATCTCACTTGGGGGAAGAATAGTTCTACCACATCAAGGGCAAAAGAAACAGAATTTTTGGTTGCTGAAAGAGAAATGTTTTGGTTTAAGGTGGAAATGACTTTTTTTAAAAATATTTTTAATGAGTCTGTTGCTGGGTGGGATATTAATCTGAATAATGACTTTTGGATTCTTTTTTTGTTTACTTTATGTCTACTTTATGATTTCCAGGTCAGACTTCAGATGGCTTATAGATGGATTATGTGTGGACATGGAATAGAACTTCTTTGCCCATCGTCCTTTCAAAGGATAACAAACCTTTAAACTGGATTATGCAGCAGAAGCAAGCACTGAATATTGGCCATCCTGAATGTCCTTTTTTTCTTGAGAACATTAATTCAGATTGAACTTTCTACTCTTCTACAGTTAGAAACTCATCTAACGCAATATATCATCAGGAGGAAAACATGAATACAGAATGCCATCCTTACCTAAGCAATATCTGATTCAGAATATCAAATATGTTGGTTACGAGTTTCATTAACTTTACTAAAACCAATCCAAACGATTATAACAAGATAAATATTAATAATACATGTTTAAATGCATTTTTTACTCAGTGGAATATATTTTTTAAAAAAGGCTTTGGAAAACATTTGTATTTTTGTACAAGATATTTGCATTTTATTATTTTTGTATTATAGAGTACTGATGCCAAAGAACACAGTGACGGTACCTATTCATTATAGTAGAAACAGCTACGCATCTAAAGAGACTTTGATTACTTCAACGTTGCCAGTTTTATCCTTCTTTGTTTTGATTCTACTAAATGATTTACTGTGGTCTACAAACATGGTCGCCTCCTTGGTGGTCAAATGATATTTTCTTTTGTTGTATTTAACCATATACATGATCCTATTTGGTATAGGTCCATGTTGTACAATGGTGATATCCTGTTCCGAGTGGAACATGAGCATTTTGCACTTCCTGCCAAAACATTCATTTATTATAAGCTAAGGTCCCATAAATGCCAATTGCAACCTTCTATTTCTATACAGAGGTTTTTCTTCAAAGGTCACGTTGAGTCTTGACTATCATGTTTCAACCTGTCTGATTTAAATGGTGTCAGTAAACCATACTGAAAATGTGAATATTGCTCTTTTTTTTATTGTTATGTGAAGCTGTCATCAATGAGTTTTGCATTTGTGCTGTGGCTGATGAGGGATTTGAAGGTAGACCTTAATCCCCCCCCCCCCCCTATTGATACAACTATTTCTCACTTATCTGGTCTTCTCTCTGAAGAACCAGAAGCTGCTGCACACAGTGCTGGCTAGTGCCCCAGTTAATGGTATATGCCATGCTCAATCAAAAGCATGGGAGATGGTTAGAAAGGGGTTGGCAGAAGAGATCTTGTTTTAATTTCAGGGCTACAGCTTCTCAAGCCCTCCAGGCATCTCGGGATGCCTGAGACTGCTGGAGGCCAGAAGAAAAACTCAATTTACTTACCCTTTCATGCTTCAACAATAAAGTCAATGCCCACATACCATAACAGGTGTTGGTCAACATTTACCATACCATGGTGTCTAACATTTAAAGGGATAGTGCATTTTTAGAAGTTTGCTTTAGATCTCAGATCAGTTGTGCCCAGAAGGCATGAGAATCCCTATATACCTGCCACCTGCTTCCTTGCCGCACTTCTCTCACCTGCCATTCCCATCAGATGCCTGGATCAGTACAGGGGCAGGATAACTGGCCTATCACTCAAGTCACAGCTGTCAGAGGTGGATTATGGTTACCAGGTAAGATAACAGATGGCTGAACTTTAAAGAGGAACATCGGAGGCCCTGAAGTCTAAAAGACGCTGAACGGAGCCAAACAAAACCAGTTTCCTGTGCAAACAGTGGAGATACACATAGTGGGGCAGCCTAAATCAGGTGTTGTTCAAGTGGCACCCTGTAGGAATTAATGGGATTCTACACCACATTGGTGATGCCCCCCACTGCGCACAGCCCAGCCACAAGCCCAAATACCTGAACCCCAAAAACTCTTCTGGGACTTGTTTCAGTGGTGGTTGGTCCCAGACCTACATAACTGCCGGCGGCCAATTGCTACGGTCCTACCCCCTAATCACTGTCACCAAATCGGTGTTAGACCGCTATGACGATGAAAAAATAAGATACCTACCTTCCCTGCAATGCCTGGGCTAGTGCTTTAAAATGTACCTGTCCACAAGATCCTATTTTTTATCTATGTATCGACTACCTACAGCAGCCACACCTCCTCCAACAGACATACTTCATTGCAGTGCACACCCAACCCCCCCCCCCCCCCCCCCATATCATACAAAGTCCCATGCCTAATTTTGGCTTTCTAAGGGATTTTGGCTTTCTAGGGGTCTTTAATGCATCTCAAATCTGGATCCCCCGAGTGATTTGTTAAAGGGTCCTTGGTTCGTTTTTAAATGATTTGGAGACCACTTGAATGAAGGGCAGACTCTGACCAGCCCACTTAATGTTGCTTTAAGCCTGCTTCATCCCACTTACATTCCAAAACGTGCCTCAGTCACTTTTGATTCAGTATTCAGGAAGGGACTTGGATAGTCACTGAGTAACACCCCTCCCTTCCTTCTCCTAGCATTTGGCAGCTAATCATTTTTAGTTTGCAAAAAGTCCAAGCCTAGTCATAGACCTTAATTAGCATTATTTTGGAATCCTAACATAGCTGCATGATCTCATAAAAAAGACTTTACTTCCTCTAATACCCACATCTCCACTCTGTGCACTTAAATGTCTGTGGGACGTGGGCAGCACAGGCCTAGGTGGAGTGGGGATGCTGTTGGGCAACTTCTTTTCCGAGTTTTGTTCCACTTTTTTTCGCAATAGATCATGATTAATTGCTCCATCCACAGTAACAGAAGGGATATACAGGATTTTTGGCATATGGATTCTAAGGGAAACCATACTGATAAATCCCAGCTAACAGCATTACGGACCTTCAGCATAATTTAATGCCAAACCCCTCAAAAACTATTCCCCACCATATTTATATATTAATATATTTTATGTTTTAGTCACTTACTTATTATTTATTCTTTCCGCCACTGGGCTGCAATTGTGTTCAGGTCTGGTTGAGCTGTATTGCAAAATCAGCCAATAGTGATGAGTGAGCCAATAGAAGCTCGGGTTCGGAAAGATCAGCCGAACTTCGGGTCCCCCAGGCTCGACCACAACCTCAACACAAACCCCATTGAAGTCAATGAGGAACCTAACTTGGGGACCACAAAAATGGCTGTAAAATGTGTGTAGTAAGGGCTAGAGGGCTGCAAATCGGGGGAACACCAGGAAAGATTCCCTACACAAAAATGGCTAGGGAAATTACTTACAATCACAGAAAATAAAAACATAATTTAATAAATACATAAATAAAAATATAATAAAATATTATTTTTTCAAAAATATTATTTTTAACAAAAATTAAAGAAATACAAAAATACATTAAAAACAAAATATTAATTTTTTCACAGTTGGCAGACTCGGGGTCAATTTGGGGGTAACACCAGGGCGATTGCCTTTCACAAAATGGGGTAGGGAATGTATTCAAAATAATAACACAAAACAAAAAAATTAAAGAAATATATACATAAAAAAACACCATGCAAGGTATGTGCATCAACCTGACTTGGCCCAAGGCTGCTACAAGGTTACGCCTATTGTCGCACACCACCTTGCCGGGTTTCAGGTGCAGCGGCAGCAACCACACATCTGTCAGCTCCTGGATGCCGGCTCACAGCTCCTGGGTGGTGTGTGGCCTTTCACCCAGATAGATGAGTCTTAGCAATACATGCTGCCGTTTCCCCATAGCTGTGCTCAAATTGGTGGTGCAGGGGCTGCACTGACTGCATGAGGAGGAAGCAAAGGAGAAGGAGGAAACAGGAGGCACTGACAGATGTCTAGAAATCCTGAATGGTGGAAGAATATGCACCAAAGTGCTTCTTGCCTTAGTCCCAGCTTAGTCCCAGATGTCACTACATTGACCCAGTGGGCAGTTAGAGATATGTAATGGCCCTGGCCATGCTTACTTGTCCACATGTCAGTGGTGATGTGGGCACTGGAACTAATGGCATTGCCCAGTGCACACTTTATTTTCTCCACAACATGTTGGTGCAGGGCAGGGATGGCCTGGTGAGAAAAGTAGTGGGGGCTGGGAATAGCTTATTGTGAGACAGCCACCGCCGTCAGATCTTTAAAACTGTCTGTCTCTACCAGACATAATGGAAGCATTTCAAAGGCCAGCCATTTTGTAATGTTCATATTCAGATCCAGGGCTCGTGGGTGAGATGGGCCCACCTTCCGCTTTCTCTCCAAAGTTTGAGGGATCCTGAATGCTGAATGAGCTGAATGCTTCCCTGGGATGGCTTGGGCAGGCTTGGTGATGGCAATGCTGCTGGTAGGTGTCCTCACATCCTCCCTTTGCGGGGAGACAGGTGGCCTTTTCGTTGGGGAGGCCGTGGTAGAGACTGAGTCTACCCAAGCAGCAGAGGGAGCCTCAGGTGTTTGCAAGTTTTTTAGGTGTTTCTACCACTGCAGCTCGTGTCATGGACATGGTGCAGAGATTAGTAAGGCTCTTTTCTCGCTCCAGGGACTGGTGGTACATCATGCAAATGATCCGTGACTTGTTGTCTGTGCACTGCTTGAAAAAATGCCACACCGGGGACATCCTTTGAACCAGCTTTGAAGTGATCAGTCCCTGGGCATTGTGGGTAGTGGTAGCAGCCGGCTGACCGCTGAGGGTTTTCTCCCTTCTCCCTCTTATTCTGGCTGCCTGTGGCTGTGTAACCACCACCTTTTCCTCCGAACTGTGATGGTCTTCACTCCATGTTGGGTCTAGGACTTCATCATCACCCCTGGGATCATCTTCCACCCCCTCCTACACGATCCCCTCCCTCTCAGCCTCCACATTGCAGAAAGCCGTAGCTAGGGTTTCATCATCATCACATGTGTGGGGTGGGTGGAAGGCAATCCCATGGAATTGGTATCACTATGTACCATATAATCTAAAACTGCTTCAACACCCTGGCACCTGCTTGTACCAGAGGAAGGTGTAGCATGCACAGATGAAACACATCCTCTCCTTGCAGCACCAGCAGCAGCATTAGCACCACTAGTAGCACTTTTTTCTGTTTTCTGCAGTGTTGGACACAGTAAGTAGAATGCAGGTGCCCAGAGGTGAGTACTTTTATCAAACACCCAGTATGTAAAATGCATGTGGGCAGAGGTGAGTACTTTTATCAAACACCCAGTATGTATAATGCAGGGAGGCAGAGGTAAGTACTTTTATCAAACACCCCGTAAACAGAATGCAGGTGCCCAGAGGTGAGTAGTTTTATCAAACACCCAGTATGTATAATGCAGGTGGGCAGAGGTGAGTAATTTTATCAAACACCCAGTATGTATAATGCAGGTGTGCAGAGGTAATCACTTTTATAAAACACCTAGTAAGTAGAATGCAGGTGCCCAGTGGTGTGTACTTCTATCAAACACCCTGCAGGTGCCCAGAGGTAAGTAGTTTTATCAACACCCAGAGGTGAGTAGATTTATCAAACACCCAGTATGTATAAAGCAGGCAGGCAGAGGTGAGTAATTTTATCAAACAGCCAGTAAGTAAAATGCAGGTGCCAAGAGGCAAGTAGTTTTATCAAACACCCAGTATGTACAATGCAGGTGGGCAGAGGTAAGTACTTTTATCAAATACCCAGTAAGAAGAATGCAGGTGCCCAGAGGTGAGTACTTTTAGCAAACACCAAGTATGTGTAATGCAGGTGCCCAGATGTGAGTAGTTTTAGCAAACACCCAGCAAGTAGAATGCATGTAGCTATATGTGGTATTATATGTGCTCCAGCAGCTGCCCATCCTCAACTTTGCAGCTCGGGCTCACTCATCACTATCAGCCAATGTTAAAAATCCATATAAACATGCTGGATAGCAAGAGGAGGAGGCGTTACTTACCCACCCAGTGGGGATATTATGCATTCCGAAGCCTGTCTCCTGAGCCAACCTGTAGGGAACAGCAGAATTACCCACAATAAATATCTGTCCAAAATTTGGCATTGAGTATCTACATAAAAGAATAGCAATAGCAATAAGCTGTTATTCCAGCACAGGCTGGTTCAGGTAGACAGAGCATTGGAGTCGAGTATGGTATTATTCACACTATAATACGTACCTGACCATAAGACGCATTTAGAGTTTGGAGGAGAAAAATATTCTGACCCAAATGGTGTGGTAAAATACCCCCTCCCCACAAGAACCCTATAACAGGACATGGCAGAATCATCCAAATCACTTCATAACATGCAGTGTGCAGAATCTCACCACTCCTCAATAACAAGCTGTGTGCGGCATTCATCCAACCACTCGATGAAAAGCATGCAGAATACCCCCCCCCCAACCCCCCTATATCAGGCAGTGTTGTAGACCCCCTCAATCCCCCTATAACAAGCTGTGTGCAGAGTTCATCCAACCACTCAATGACAAGCAGCATGCAGAATACCCCCCAACTCCCCTATATCAGGCAGTGTTGTAGACCCACTCAATCCCCCTATAACAAGCTGTGTGCAGAATCCCATCCCTTACCTATAACAGGCAGCGTGCAGAATACCCCCCAAACACCCATAACAGACAGTGTGCCTGCCCTGTTCACTCACCTTACCAGTATTCCTGCACCACTGTGTCCTGCGGGAGGACAATCAGTGGCACGTAGGCATTTCCCCCACAGCTTTTGGGGGAGCGGGGTAATGTGTGTTATGAAGCAAGAATACGGCAAATCTTCCCTGTAAAAGCAGAAGCATTAAAGTGGACCAACACCCAGGATTTTCACTATCCTGGGTTTTGGTCCACTTCCGTGGGGCACCGCGGTCGGGGGTGCCCCGCTGCGTGAAACCCCCCAGAACGCCCAGATCAACTCACCTCACCCTGCTCCTACGGCGCATGCTCGGCCGCTCCTCCAATCAGTGCGCTCGGAGCCGCTGTGGTATGCGCGTCAAAGCAGCGTCAAACCACAGCGGCTCCGAGCACGCTGGCAGCCGCATCTCGCGCTTCCCTCTAGCAGGGAGCGCGCCCGCACCGGCCATTCACAAATGCGCCCTGCTAGAGAGAAGCGCGAGATGCGGCCGTGGCCCGCGCATGAGCCGCTGGACCGGGAGTAAGGTAAGGTTATAGGCGATTTTGGATGCTCCGCGGGAAGGGATCGGATCGGCCTGGGAATCTTATAGATTCCTGGGCCGATCAAGGAGGGTGTTGGTCCACTTTAATTCAAAAACCCATGATTCGTCTTCCTACTATGAAAAGAAAAAACAAACTTGTGAGGATATTTTTTGATGCAGGATGTATAAGTAGCCCCTCCCTTTGCTATCTAGCATATTTATTTGGACATGTTTTTATTATTAGACTTTATTTTTTTTTTTTGCTCTAGTGCTCCTTTAATAAGGTTAATAACAAGGTACAATGCAGCAGCAGTAGGCACAATGCCTATGCAAATTACAGCTGCCAATCTGTTTGCTTTATGTCTCATTGCTGTCACCTCTGTAATCTTTATCACCGGGAGCACGTGAAGAGAGGGGCAATCACTGCATCGACTGTGCAATATTTTATTTTTAGCGTTTGAAATACAAACGGCGTCTGGCAGCATCTTGCAGGTCGCCTCCTACACACTATTTGCAGCTGCACGGAAAGCAATTTTGGTGAGCGCTGCGTGAGATGACTAATTGGATAAGCTTGTTAATTGGGAATTGATGTCACTCTAATAGGGCGCGACAAGTCCTAGCCCTCCCAAAGGGAATTCAGGTTACGGGAAGGCATATTGATTTTCTAGCTGTTTAATATGATTGGATAGATGGGAGAAACACAAGCTACCCATTTTCCCCAAGGCTTCAGTGAATTCACATATGGATCACATCTGTGGTTAAAAAGTTGAGGTAGCATTTATTCCTGCTTAAGGTCAGTATCAAAAGAAAGGAATGGCAAGTTCTGGAGGAAAGTGTCTCTGGCTTGTTAAATGCTTTCAATCAATAGGTGATGGTCGTAGTGACACCAGCAAGATGTGTGAAGTGAGTGTTTATGACATGGTGCCATCTAGATATTGCAAATTCAATTTTGCAGGTCAGCGGTGTGATCGATGCATCACCATGACGCTCATCATGGATGGCAAGATTGTGTTATTAGATATCCGGCCAATCATTTGTTTTATTTATCCTTCATAGTGCTACACTTAGAAAGCTGTAAACAAATCAGATCTGTCTTGTGCGCAACAGCCATCTTGTCCAAACTTTCATTAGGAGTCGGACAATGTAAGATGTCATTTTGTGCAGCCTTAGAGGACTACAATGTCATGGAATATGAGATGCAGTGTATGTTGATGTGATCGCATGTTTATGGCACTTTACCCCCTAGACTGGCTGGGTCTTACTGTGATGCAAAAGGTAATAAGGGCGTCTCCCAGGAGATCAATGGAGAATACACCTTTACCTTGCATTTGGCATAGACCTGCTGTCACCTCACAGGTGGATTGTAAAGGGGGCATGGTGGTTGTAAATATGGATGCACGGATAGAAGAATTATGGCCCATTGCCACAAACAGATAAATTGAGTGTACGACTAGTATACAAGTGAACGACTTGCATTCCAAAGCGGAAGATTTGTCTAATTGTTCAGTAGAATTTGTGTGAGATTGCTCGTGCTGTGCATCCCACATCGTATTAGTGCTTGATTTCCGCTTCCACATGTAAATGGTCATACAATGAATGAGTTCATTTTTTTAGGCAAAAAGATACAATGCTCGACCAACAAACTAATTCTTGTTCATCACTAAATCGCAGCGGGCATATCCATGAATCCATTCTCCGTTGATTGTCGTCAGCTAAGCGATTTTTAGTTTGCAATCTGTTCTGTGAAAACGGGTCAAAAGACTTTATCTCCATGGATAGTTTGTTGAGCATTTTATGCATTTTTTTCCAAAATTTAGAAGGGACTTCCCAGGGAGAAAGACCAAACACAGAAGATATTTAGTAGGCTTCTGCACATCACTTGCATGTGAGCATGATGCATAATTTTAGGCATATTCTGGGTTAATGGCTGGCAGGCATTTCAAATCGAGATGCCCAAGGGTTGGGGTAATAGAGTCACAGTGGGCCGTTTTGTTTTTTTGCTCCATTATAACCCAACACCCACCAGAATGTATTTACACCCATTGCATTTGATTGGGTATTAAGTTGAAGAAATGCCACACAGTTTAGTAAATAGCCCTCAAAGACTGTTATAAAAAAACTTGTCAGTAGTACCTACACATCTACACACATATTATCCCCCCTACTTTGTTTTGCTTTCCTTGTCAACGGCCACGTATGATATGTGGGACTGCAGACAGGACAGGGCCCCTCGTGTGCTGTGGTAGGAGCATTGCAAACAGGGCAACTGCCTTGTGAGTCTGGTGGGTGGAGCCCACTGGGGGGATCCTCTGGTGGGTTAGTCTTATTCCAACCTTTAAGGCCATAACTGGAGGAACAGGGAAAGAGTTAAATATACTCATATTATGATTTTTCTATTCGCTTACAGATGTCCTTTAAGTAGGCAACTGAAAATGCAACGGATTTCCTATTTCTCAGCTATAATGTATCAAGACGAGCATTTCAATTTCTTTAAATTACTTGGTTTCTCCTGATACCCCGGATGACAACATCGGAACTGAATAAAAAATACGTAATAAAAACACTAAAAGTGTGAAACTATATCCAGGTGCTAAGCTGGGCCGGTAAAAGCGCACATTCCAGGATGAAGATTGATGCGTGTACCATCTGCGCAGAGCAGTAGAGCTGGAATCAGCTTTAATGATCTATCATTTGACTTGAAATGTGTTCACCACATATTACCCCCAGTCTTTATACTATTTCCACTGAGTGACATGAAGAATGAATCTGTTTAAAGCCAAGCAGGAAACAATGCGGAACAACAGTTGTGACAAACGCAGAATGCTTATGGTGGTCAGAAAGGCTTTCTGCAGTCTAATGAAATGTGCATCTAATAATTCTATTGTTTCTGCTGCTCCCACTAATGATGCTGTGTCTGATTATACTATAATGTCCAATGTAGAAGAGCCCACTGCTTATCTGGGGGCATATTAGACTGACATGACCCCTCTCTGA
This sequence comes from Gastrophryne carolinensis, assembly GCA_027917425.1. Taxonomy (NCBI): domain Eukaryota; kingdom Metazoa; phylum Chordata; class Amphibia; order Anura; family Microhylidae; genus Gastrophryne; species Gastrophryne carolinensis. The sequence continues at coordinate 322,122,622 of CM051239.1, forward strand.
GTGATAAAGTTATCATAAATTATAAAGTCAGGACCTAGTGACCACTAATAGCTGGAGAGTTAAGCACACTGTGCTGCATCTCCTCTGGCATCAGAATCAGGACCCTCCGGTTACATCTCAGACAAATAGATCAGCTGGGAACACAGCTTGCCTTGGCTCATATGCCAGAATTTCAGGTTGGCCTTCATTATCATTAACCAATCATTCTATTTAGCAAGCTGAGCCAAGTGGCAATTACCACAGTATCTGTGTGTGGAGCTTTCTGATAGGACTTAACATATCCAGTGTGAGGACCATTAACACAGAGGTCCTCAGGTTTGTTTGTTCTCCCCACTATTCTCATTGTTTACCAAGGACTCCCGTGTCCCAAACCAATCTGTGAGGCTCTTCTGCGCCTCCTCTTGATCGAGATTGGAAGAACAAAAGGTCCCCCTCTGTACATCCTCTGGGACCCCCCCCCCCAACTTACTACCAATGTCACAGGACGGGAGGGGGATGAGGGGGGGGTTTCTGCCGGCTGGCTCTGTGAACGTACTGTACTGGAGCTGCTCGATGCCGCCACCATCTTGGCAGCCAGGACATCGCCTGAAAGTAATCCCAAGCACCTATTTTTGGAGCAAACACAAATATAGGACCTGTCTTATTTTCAGGAAAGCATGGTATATAGCTTTAGCTGTAGTGTGTTACACTGCACATGCTAGTACAAACTACTGCTAACTGTTCAAATGTAGTTTTTATTATTCAATTACATCATTTAACACCAGATATCATTCAGATAACAGATAACATTCTGGACTTGAAGATATCATTCTGGACTTATGACCAATGGGGATCTGGTGTCCGAGGTCAGGGTTGAAGAAAATCTGGGTTCCAGTGACCATCAATGCTTATGGCTCAGAATAAAAATGGACATTGTGCAATCACACACCAGAACCAAAGTGCTAGGCTTTAGGAAGACAAACTTCAAGGAAATGGTGGACTATGTAGAAAGAGAATTAGGTGAGTGGAACAGAGTAGCAGAAGTGAGTGCCCAGTGGTCACTATTAAAAAATGGCCATCTTAAAGGCAACTAAGCAATATGTGAAACAAACTAGCAAGAATAAAAGGAAGAAGAAACCATTATGGTTTACTAGGGAAGTCAGCACTATCATAAAAGATAAGAAGTCTGCCTATAAGAAGTATAAAGTAAGTGGAAGTGTAGCTGACAGAGAGGCGTATAAAATTAAACAGAGGGAAGCAAAACTGATTATAAGGACTGCTAAAGGGCAAAAGGAGGAAGAAATGGCCAAATCTGTGAAGATCTGCGGAGATAAAACCTTTTTCCGATATATTGGTGACAGAAAGAAGAAAAACAATGCAGTCTCAAAAATTAGAAATAGGGAAAATAAATATATTGACGGAGATAAGGCTGTGGCTGACCATCTGAATAGCTACTTTTGTTCGGTATTTTCAGATAGTAGCAGGCATGGCCATAGCACAGCATCCAGCTGGGAGGGCACAGCTCCGGAGTTTCTGGAGGCTGATGTCTTAGCCGAGCTGGCACATCTAAAGGTAAGTAAGGCAATGGGTCCAGATGGAATCCACCCCAGAGTTCTAAGGGAACTTAGGTTTGTGATTGCAGCCCCTCTGACTGATTTACTTAAAGTGGACCAACACCCACGGGTGATCGGCCCGGGAATCTATTAGATTCCCGGGCCGATCACCTCCCTCCCCGCGGGACATCCGAGATCGGGATGTCCCGCGGGGTGAAACCCCCCAAACACCCCAAAGCCCCTCTAGGCGTGCGCGCGCCCGCGCCGGCCGTCTGTGAATGGCCGGCGCGCGCACGTCAAGAGGGACGCGCGGGAGGCGGCGGCGGAGGACCCGCTTGTCCGGGACTGTCAGATTGCTTGTCCGTCGGCGAAGGGAGCGGGGAGAGGTGAGTTTTTCGGGTGATCGGGGGGGTTTCACACAGCGGGGCACCCCGATCGGGGGTGCCCCACCGAAGTGGACCAAGACCCAGGATAGTCAAAATCCTGGGTGTTGGTCCACTTTAACCATTCCCTTTCAACTGGTGAGGTTCCAGATGATTGGAGAATGGCCAATGTCGTACCAATCCATAAAAAGGGGAGTAGAGAAGAAGCCAGTAATTACAGGCCAGTTAGTTTAACATCTATAGTGGTCAAATTAATGGAAACACTCTTAAAAAACAGATAATTTCCCATCTAAAAATTAATGACCTGTTGGACCCAAAACAGCACGGCTTTACTGAGGGCAGATCATGTCAGACCAATCTTATTGATTTCTTTGACAATGTCACTAAAGTGTTAGATGAAGGTGGTGCTGTGGATATCACCTATCTGGATTTTAGCAAAGCCTTTGACACTGTACCACATAAGGAGCTCATAGATAAGTTATTGAAGGTAGGACTCAATCCCTGCATAGTTCAGTGGATTTCCAGTTGGCTGAGGGATCGGTATCAGAGTGTTGTTGTAAATGGTGTGCAATCTGAACAAAGGCGAGTTACAAGTGGTGTGCCGCAGGGCTCTGTCCTGGGCCCCATTCTTTTTAATATATTTGTAAGTGACATAGGAGAAGGCCTGGTAGGAAAAGTTTGTCTGTTTGCTGATGATACAAAGGTTAGTAATAGGGTGGCTATTCCTGGAGGTGTCTGCAACATGGAAAATGATTTAGCTTTACTGGATAGATGGTCAAAACTGTGGAAACTAGAGTTTAATGTCTCTAAATGTAAAATCATGCACTTGGATAGAAGGAATCCCTTCTCTGAGTACCGTATGGGCAGCACTGTGTTAGCCAGGACCTCAGAGGAGAGATATTTAGGGGTACTGATTACTGATAGCTGCAAGATGAATGGACAGTGTAGCCAGGCAGTGGGAAAAGCAAGCAGGATGCTCGGCTGCATAGCTCGAGGCATCACCAGTAGAAAGAGGGAGGTTGTGATGCTGCTGTATAGAGCCCTGGTAAGGCCACAGCTAGAATACTGTGTACAGTTCTGGAGACCTTACCTATTCAAATAGAACATGTCCAAAGGCAGGCAACAAAAATGGTGGAAGGACTTAAAATTAAAAATCAGGAGAGACTTGAAGAACTTAATTTGTACAGTCTGGAGGAAAGAAGGGAGAGGGGGGACATGATTGAGACCTTTAAATATGTGAAAGGATTGAATAAGGTTCAGGAGGGAAGTGTTTTCAAGAAAAAACTTATTGACAGAACAAGGGGGCACAACCTGAAGCTAGTCGGAGGGAAGAACAGGAGCAATGTTAGAAAATATTATTTTCTTAACTCTAGGAAGTCTAATTTTCTTTGGGGTAAGTAAAGTTTCTAGCAGTGTGTGGTCTGCAGAGAAGTTCAGTGGTTTGAACTGACATGGTTGCTCTGATGATTTGACATCACTTCTGTGTTTGGAAGAAACAATATTCAAATGGTGGAGCCAGATTCTCACTGGCGTGTGGGAAAACATTGAAGATATTCCGCAAACCCTTCACACTAAAACAGGACCTCCATCTCAAATAGTCTTGGTCCCATAAAAATGGAACCCCTCCACCCCCATAACATGCATATTGCAGGGCTAATAGTTGGGTTGAGGGTGCTGCTCTAGGCCTGTTACCTATTTAAAACATGCTTCAAGTACTGCAGAATCCATGCCATTAACATGTGTGGCATATTGGCAAAACACATGAGCTATGTGCCAGGGTGCAGTACAGGTGAGCTGAAGGTCAGGATGTGATGCTGTTCAATAGGGATCGGGGTGCAGTGCTGATGATCAAGGTGTGGCAAGGGGGGAGTGGATAGGGTAAGGTTGTAGGAAATATATAAATGGGGGCAAAGATGGAAAGCCGATGTGGGTGTGAGTCATGGTGCAGCATTAATTTGGGTCAACATGTGGTACAGATAGGAGTTAGGGGTGATATCTGATGAAACCAGATAAGGGGAAGCAGTCCGGACACCTATCTACTGCTTACCTTAGGCTTCTCTTGACATCCGTAGCCAACTTTGAACCTCAAGCTACACTAATAGACCAATCAAAAAATAAATGGTTCCTTAAAGGCAAAATTTCAGTGCTTATAAATTGCTCCCCCACAGCCCCCCTCTGGCAATCAGTGATGTAAGCTATTTGAGAAGGCTTAACCCCAAGCAGATGTTGTGGAATAGCAGGAAGATGCTGCGCTCCTGAACAGCATAGGGACGACCATCTTGCTACACACACGAGAACCCTGCTTCTGAATAACTCAGTTTCACATTCAAAACAGCCTTAAACAGTACCAACTGCCATTTTTTCACAAAATCTGCTCCAGGGAGGAATCTCGATTGCTGAGGTCCCTCCCCCCAGGTGAAATGTGGTGGAGTGATTGTGAAAAACCTAGGTCCACTTTATATAGCATTTCCTCCTTTCTTTAAATTTAACATAATTGTTAAGTACAACCCTCGCGGGTAATTTAAATAAATAGGTTGGGGATAAGGATACAGTAAAGGGAGGGCCAAACAGACGTGGACAGGGGTCAAGTGGCAATACTGATGGGGGTTGGGGAGCAGTAGAGATGTGGGTAAAGGTCGGGGTGAAATAGTGGTGGGGTCCATTGTGGTCTCTCTACTGGATGGTCAAAATGTAAAAATTGCCCCTGCTGTCCTAGACAAAAAAGCTGCTATGTGTAACCTATATGTTAAAGCGGACCTTCACCCTGAATAAGAGTCTATCTTATATGTATTCCCCACCCTGTACATACAAATTGCTAGCATTAAAAATCATTCTACCTGCATCTACTACATGTTATGCGCCTTTAACCATCCAAGATGGTGGCTCATGGAGCATTAGGCAGCCTGCAAACAGGAAGTGTCCTCTGACTGTGTTGCTCTGCATTCTGGGATTGCTGTCCTTTCCATAACCCCAGCTCTGCTCTGTCTGTGCAAAGCACAGCTATAACCCCGCCCCCTGCACTTTATCCCGCTCTCCTCTCCTGAGTATGTGTCATGCTTCAAGATCATGAGTCAAGATGGCGGCGCCCGTATCCTAGAGTCCCAAACAGAGTTGCAGCCCAGCAGGGGAAAGAATAATAAGTAAGTGACTAAAAACTTAAAATATATTAATTTTAGATGCTGTGAAATAGTTTTTTAAGGGCTTGGGATATACATTAAATGATGCTGAAGGTCCGGTTTAATTGTAATCAGAACCTCATGAGTAAGAGAAACAACCTACAATTCATTTGTGGTTGCAACTTTCTGAAGGCTCTTGCCAGCAGTCACAGAAACGCGCCACATTTTCAGCACCAATCAATTTGCAGAAAATGTTCCCCCTTTCTAAAAACACAATAAAACACCTCAAACGTGACATAATACACCTCTAGCATCACCACAAAACACCTGCACTTAGCGCAATGGACAGTTGTGAACATAAGTTCCCACCTTTCTTACTTGCAATGTAATAATGTAACATTGGAAACGCAAGTGACCAATAAATATAAGCAGCAATACTGCCATCTGCTGTTTGTTTTATGCAATGCATGCTCATTTTACAGAACAAACACAGTGACACAAATACAACTGAATCAGCAAATGTATAAAGTAAATATATTTTAAAAAAGCTGTATTAGTAATACTAAAGTCAACAGCGGCCTTCAAGCACAAGGACACATTGGACATCCAATATTCACAAAGCATAGACTTAAAGTAGACCAATCACCAGGATTTTCACTCTCCTGTCCCTGACGATTTGGATTGCCCCACTGTGTGAGACCCCCAGATCGCCTTTTCACCGTTCCCATAGCGCATACGCGGCCTCTTCTCTAAACAATGCTTTATGCTGTGCATACGAATGCACCACATGAAGGCCAGCCCTGATTGCAGGCGATCTGGGGGGTTTACAGAGAGGGATCTAGTCCACCAACCATGGACCAGGGTCGGCCTGGGCAGTGATTGGTCCACTTTAAAGGCTATACTCTTTATCCCCCACAAACAGTTGCTCATAGACCGGTGCTCTTACACTTACTGGATTGCCTGATCCAAGTCCTGCGCCGCCCTCCTGATTGTGCGCTGCTTCCGTAGTATTGAGTCGTTTTTTGGCTCTTTTTATTAGTTCTTTTTTTACGCTATGAAGACCTGTGCAGGGGCGTACATACCATAGGGGCAGTGCAGGCATGTGGCCCCAGGCCAGTAGAACAAGGGGCCCGGAACATGCTGCCTCCAATGACTCTGCAGTAAGTACCCCAAAATACTTACCTAGTCATGCACGGCACCTCCTTCCCTCTGGGACATGGGCACAAGACTCGGCGCCTCCTGGGGGCCCTGCTCCAGTTGGCACCCCACATCTCTGACTTTGAAGAGGACCAAAACTTGGAACTGACTATTCCGGGTTTTGGTTCACTGTGTGAAATCTCCCAGTTTGGAAGGATGCTGCCTATGGCCTGCGGGATCACCAGCGAGGTAAACAGACACGGTGAACCGGGGGGGGGGTCACAAATTAGGATGCTTGGGTGGCTCTAGAGTCTATTAGACCACAGAGAACCCTAGACAGGACGATGACACCGGATGGACCTACTACCATTCTTGGGCATTTAGGCCTTAGATTCCTTTTATTCAATTACTTACTGTTCCCATTTACACATCAAAATCACACTATTCTAATAAGACCTTTTGCTTATATTGCTTCTGGTTCTGCCCATGCAAGAAACCTGCTCAGTACATACACTTCAATGTCATCCAATCACTATGACATTGTTGAAATGTTAAAGTTAACAAGTCCTCTGGATGATTATTAGAGACTTCTGTGCAAGCACCATTACTGAGACGCATTTTGGATGTAATAGGCTTAGCTGATTTATAATAGACACAGGGCTTCATCTGACAAATAGAAAACCCTGCAGTGAATGTGCATGCCACCTTTTATTCACTGGGAAAGAGGGGCATGCCAGGCTCTGCTGTCACATGCCTCCCCCATTGCAGTGAAAGTAGGAGGGCATAGGGAATAGAGAGCAGTAGATCTGTTGCCCCACTGGTGTCCCTAGGACAGTGGTGGCAAAACTTTTAGGGAACAAGTGCCCAAACTGCAACCCAAAACTTAATTTAGGTGCAAACCTGATGGCTCTGGTGCGAGGGGAAAATGAAAAAGAACAAAATGCGCATACTGGAAAGAAAACGGTGCCCACAGAGAGGGCTCTGAGTGTGGCCACCACTGCCCTAGGGTGATGACTCCCTAGGGGCATAACCTGAAGTGGTGCCACTGCCACTGTGGCCCAGAAGATCAGGGGGTCCCCATCATTGTTGCGCATCCATCTTTTTTTTAAATCATATTTGTGCTCATTTGGCATCATGTAAATAAAAAAGCAGCATATGTCTCTGCTGTTTTCAGTCTTTTGTTGTCTATGCCTGAGAGATATCGGGGATGCGGCCGCTGTTCGCACATGCTCCGTTGCACCAGGAAAGAAGGTAAGATTACGTGTGACCTCGGGGGTTTTACACAGTGGGGCATCCCAAATCTGGATGCCCCAGGGGGAGCGAGTATGCCTTGCCCTGGAGTTTCATAGACTCCAGGGTGGGTTTTGGTCCACTTTAAAAGACAGACAAAAGGTTACTGTATGAGTCTTGAATGGGCCCATTTAATGTTCCCACCAGGGACCCAGGAACAATAATATTAATAGCTCATTATGTAGCTTCTAAAATGCTGCATCTGGTGGCAGCATCTGGAATTCAAATTACTGAGCAGACCAATGAGGAGAGAGGAGGTGGTGTTTAGGTTAGCGGTGCCTCTCCTGAAACTCAGACCTAACTATAGCCCTACCATAGAAACCTCAAAGTGGCCCAAAGCCTGGGATTTGGAATTCCCTGTTTGTGACACACCCCAGCTCACCAGGTCTGCTTACCCCCTGCTCACTCTTATGGCGCATGCGCAGGCTCTGATGCAATAGGCATTTTATGATAATGAATGAATGGCAATAGTAAATAGGGGACTTGCACAGAGTGATGAGAGTAGCCGGCATCCCTCCGAGCCTTCACCAACTTTTTCCCCCCGCCAGGGCTGCCATCGGGGCCACTTGGCTGGGACTAGGGTCAGGCACCCCTTTCAGCGTTTGGGCTCTTGGAGCCCAGTATGTCCCGCCTCTCCCCCCTGATGGTTGCCCTTCTTCTGCCCACCTCTGCATTGTGGGCCCACATGGGGGGGGGGAGCAGGGGGGAGCACGTGCCCCGGGTGCTGCAGGTCAAGGGGGCGCCAAAAGGGGGCGCCAAAAGGGGGCTTGAGCACAGGTGGGGGCGTCATTTCTAATCTTTGCCTCGGATGTCAGAAAGCCTAGCTACTCCTCTGGGCCCATAACAGCTGTTTATACAGGCCAGGGAGATGCTGGAGCTCCCCTCCTTGAGATTACTGAAAAGATTACTGAGTTTACAGTGCTCCCAGGGGACTTCACATGATCTGGCATCCCAAATCAGGATGCCCCGGGACAAAGTTTTGGTCCAATTCCACTCAGGGATTGTAAATGGTGAAAAACTGGATCACACCACTTCAGATGTATGTCTTGGTGACAGTCATCTGTCTTATCACACAATTGCATGGTGGAGGGGGCGGCACATTGATAATAGAAAAAGGGAAACACTGCAAAGATCACACCCATCAATCCTCAGAGCAGGAATGGATGCCAGGAATCCTGGCACAATACCAGAGATATTATCGCAGAACAAAACCCACCAGCAGACAACATTCCCAAATAGGGATGCCCCGCTGTGAGAAACCACCCAGGGCGTCCATGAAAACTCATCTTTCCACGCTTCAATTGCACGTGCAGTGACGACATCATTCAGCAGACGCCTCTCATTGTTGTGAATGGGGCACATGCTGCCGCATCCCCTGCATCCCTGGCGTTGTGTGTACGAGCTTCCGTCCCAGCCATTCAGATAGACTGTGGCGGGAGCATGCACAAGGCCGGGGATAGGGGGGATGCGGCAGCGCACACTCTCCATTAGTTTAAATCAAGACAAATGGCTCGGATTGGACAAGAGCTGCGCTTGTGCCATTGTGGAGCAGGGAAAGGTGAGTTTTAGTGGGCTTTCTGAAGGGTTTCACACAGCGGGGAATCCCAATTTGGGAACAAAGCCTGGGAAAGTCAAATTCCAGGGTTTTGTCTCGCTTTAAGGTTGAATCAACGTCGTGAGAATATTTTTATACCACTTTTTTTGGTAAGAAAAAAAAATTAAAAGATCTTTTTTCCTTTTTGGAATTCAGCACCATCTTAGCTGTGCACGTTATTTACAAATGTGTAAATATAAATATGGCACTGAATTGCACTAAGCAGATGAATCATTACTTAATTCTCTGGGTGCTGAATCAGCCATCTAAACCGTGACGCGCACAGCTTTACAGCCACATAATATCCATCCATATCATTTCTAGCTACAGCCACGCCCATACCGCCTGTACCAGCGACTCCAGCCTGGCTGGAAAGAGCGTCGCTCGCTGAGCCGCCCGGAAGCTTTCTACCGACAGATGATGTCATGAATGTGCGACGCACATTGAAAATTGCCGAACTATGTCTCCGCCGGTGTTCAGCTTAAAGGAAGCGAGGACTAAATTAACGGTGAGTGGCGGCCCTGTGCAGCAGTGCATGTCTGTGGGCGGGGGATGGTAATGAGCCCTGCACCTCCTGGAGTGGCCACACTATGGTCAGCATAGGATGACTCCTATGCTGACCATAGTGTGGCCACTTTACACACGGGGGGTTTGCCCGAGTAAAGCTGACCCACATCTTCCTGTATGATCCATGCTGTTGAATAGTCCCTTATAACAGAGTAAAACTTGGAAACTTGATCCACGCTCCCCCCTGATTGGCCAGCATGTGACCCCCTTCGAGAGCAATAGTGCTTGTTTGCTCCCCATATGAAAGGACAAAACAGAAAATCTATGGGTATTGTCACAGCTTAAAGCAGAACAAAACCCTGGAATTTGACTTTCCCGGGTTTTGCTCCATGACCCCAGAGCATCCCAATTTGAAACCCCCAGTTCTCCCACTAAAACTCGCCTCTCCAGCCAGATGTTTACATCCTTTGGCAAAGGGCTCTGATTGAATTCAATGAGGAGCGTCCGTTGCCGCGTTCCCATCTATCTGAATGGCAGGAGCGTCTGCACGCTGCAGGGGATGCAGCAGTTCGCAATCTCATTGAAAACAATCAGAGCCCTTTACTGAATGCCTTAGTCAAGGTTACGGGTTCGAATTGAATGAGAGCCCCATGCATGCATTGTTGGAGTTGCACCCGAGGGGGTTCACACAGGATGCCCTGGGGATAAAATAGCAGCTGGCTCTGGAATCTTTTAGATTCCAGACCGACCACTGGTGGGTTTTGTTCTGCTTTAAAGGGACATTCCAGGAAAAAGTTTAAATTTGCCAGCTTTCAGCCTTTATTCAGTCTGCTTTATATTTCTTAATACATCCTACTGAACTCCTTTCTTCTGCAGAACCACCTCAGCAGCAGAAGATGACTCAACCATGCATGTCTCAATGTCTGTCCCTCAGAATTCCTTTCATTTAGGAGATCCTAATAAATGAGTCAGCAGAATGGAGCTGAATGAAGGTTCCATAGGGTTTATGCATAGAATAGTAAGTGCTGGTGAGTGAAAGAGGCACCTGACAGCCAGCACGGGCAAATAAAAAGCACCTGATTTAACCCTTCACCTGGAATGTCCCTTTTGAAATGGTCCTGTGCCTAAACCGGACCAACACCCATTTTTACTTTGACGAGTGTTGATCCTGCTGTCCGGTGATCGTAAGAAGCTGGGGGGGGGGGGGGCATCCAGAATGCTGGAGCCCCCCTCACAGACTGCCCAAAGGCCAATGCTGGACCGCCGGCTGCCAATCGCAGGACTCCGTTCTCACTGCTTGCTCGTAATGAAGGTGAGTATTACAAGCTTTGTGTGCTGTTTGCTGCGAGGGGGGGCTCCAGCATTCTGCATTCTTCCAAGCTTCTTATGATCACCAGACAGCGGGACCAACACCCTTATAAATTATAAACTGGTGTTGGTCCGGTTTAAAGTAATCAAAATCTCACACCATCCTCCACACTGAACAACAGTTATCTTAGAGGTAGTAAAGTAAAAAAAAAAAAAAAACAACTCCCTATTTTGCTTCTCAAGCCCAAGACCGGGCAGCCCTTATATGCTGCCTCTGCATGTCCTTGGAGCTGGCTGTCAGGTCAAACAGGTCGCCGACAGTCATGTGACTTGCCTGACTAATAGGTGCTGGCGAAAGCAATGGAACATGAATGGCTGCCATACAATGGAGTTTGGACATGATTGCATTGGGATGGAAGTATTGGGATGTCGCCACAATGTGGGGGTGAGGGGGAAGTAAAGTCATTCAACGTCTGCTTTACCTACCTGCAGTTGCAGTCTGTTTCTCATCCAGACACTCTAACTGGTTAATTTGGTGTCCATGAGTTATCTGCACTATACTCGGCAATAGGCCTAACATTGCCTGCCAGTGTGGATGGGTGCAGCAGCACTTGCTGGGTTAGTGAGGGAGGCAACACACTGGTGCATTTTATTGTGTAACATGCGACTAAGCTGTGGTTCAAAAGATTCTCTTACCACTAGACTAGAAGATCTTCTACCTTCTGCATGATCTCATTAGACACAGAGTTTAGCACTGTTCATGGTTGTTGGCAGTATTTTGTAGTGAGGTTATTCAGTTGTGTCTCCCTTTCTGTTTAAATAAGTCTGATGCCTGTATTGATGCTTTAACCCCTAGAATGCCACTAGAGAAGCTGTGGTTGGAAAGAACATTAAGCATTTGTTGACTGCATTCAATCAGGTACCTGGGAGGTAAGCTCAACTTTTAATGACATTGTAAGTTATTTTCATGCGTTCTCTGCATCTAGTCACGTGCCTCTGTCTTTGCTTTGCAGTGAAAATGAGAAAAAGCTGACACTCGATCAAGTCTTCAGAGTTGTTTTGGAGGAGGAAATAGTAAGTGCGACAAATGGGATTTATCGTGCACTTTCTGACTACCCTGTTATAGAGGCGGTATAGTGACAGTCATCTCGTAGGCCTTGATTCAGTGAGAGTAGAAAAAAAATTCTCATGGTAGTAATATACTTTGCTGTTGCTGAATCATCAGCCAGGAAGACAATGACAGTCAATGGAACCTTTTACTACAGTGTAAAAAGTTTACTACTTTTCTTAAAGTGCCCCTATACTCAGAGGGGGGTTTATGTTGTCACCTTCCACCCCCAGCCCAGTGCCTTTAAAACAGCCTGTGTTTCATTTTTAACTAAAGCTTTTGTGCAATATTCATGATGCAAACCTGATGCAGCCGGCCATATTGCTCCCTCACGAGCAGCCCCGCCCCCATCGATGATGCGTTCAGTTACAGTACACAGCTCAGCAATGGGAAGTAATGTCAACCAAACTGCCATTAAAAGGCTCATTCAGCACAGTGAGAATTTCTTCTCATGTTTTTTTGTGGGAATTTAATGACCTTTTTCTTTAGTGCAATTTAGCATCATTTTTAGCTGTGTAAATTATTTAAAAATGGGCACAGATAAAAATGGTGCTTAACTGCACTAAGAAAAAAAAACATTAGACATTTTTTTTTTCTCACAGAACAACGTGAGAATCAGCCCTAATGTGACAGGTTAGTTGTAACTGAACTAATTAGCATATGGCAGGCCATTCACCATAATACTACTTTCTGTTAGTCTTTTTATCAATGTTGGGCAAAGGATTTAGTTAAAAAAAAAAAAAAACAAAGGCTGTTTTGGGGCACTAGGCTGGGGATGGTGATGCCATAAACTTCCCCCTGAATATACCGTAGGTGCACTTTTAAGAGTAAAAAAGTTCCATTGACTTTCATTGTCTTCCTAACTTCAGTTCAGCAACATTCAAATTCTCAGGTTTTTTTTCTTGTAAAGTAATTTTTTTTACTACCATTCACTACCATTTTACATACCACTCTTTCTAAATCAAGGCCATAATGTGTAAATGAGAATAGACTTGCTGCAAATTACTCCACCAACCGTCTGCAGCCAGGTGGCATGCGCCATCCTTTCCAGCAGGACCTACCATTTATGGTTGGAGATGTTGGGGAGTGTGATAAGGCTGCAGAATTATTGCACTGCTTTGTCTGTGCTTTGTGTTTCATTGAGCATATAAGAGCAGATTTATTACAAGTGGTGTAAGGAAAGTTATAGCCAAATTGGGGCATTTGGGCTGAACAACAGACCAGTTTTCAATTGTTTTAATCAAACAAGAAATGGCTTTTAAAACTGATGCTTTGGTTTGTTCTGTTTTTCTATTCTTGAGTATAACTAAAATAGTACAATGCCTATTAAGTGACAGTCTTAATGATTTGTGTTCATGCAGACACATCAGGCATCATGTGACAACTGTCTGGCAATTATTTCGCTAGCCATCAGTGGAGTGACAGAAGGTATAAACTCTTTGAGCTATTTGCATATATGATTTTGTCCAAAAGCCCCCCCCCCCCCCCCCCGAAGCTAATGCCAGTTACCATAATGAAAGCTAAAATACAATCACCTGGCTCATGCGCCTTTTCTTGGCTGGAAGTCTTGTGATGTATTCACAGTGGCAAGGGGCCCCCCGCTGCTAGGTTCTTAAATGATGCCTTCACTATGCAATCTCTACAGCCAGTGTCATAACTACATGGGGTGCAGAGGTAGCACCAGGGCCCCTAAGGCTTGGGGGGCCTTATTGTTGTTCCCCCACTTTATCAGATTTGTGCTGGCATGGCGCCATATACAGAAAGGAAGCATGGTTTTTCTTTGGTGTCTATTTGTATCAATTTTAGTCAGAGAATACTTTGTTTTAGGAAAGCATTTGCATGGGACATTCATTTTTCCCAGAATCCCTTGCAATGTATGCCCTTACACCTCCTTAATGCTTTATTCAAAGCGTCTGGACCCGCCAGATTTTGCAAAGCTTTGGAATAGCATATAAGATAATGTTGCCATCCACTCCTACCTGTGTACACATGTTTCAGGCTTTTGACCCTTGTCAGGAGATGGATGGTTACATGGGCCCACCTACTGCAAGGGATGCTGGGGAAAAAATCCATTATCCTTGGTTGTATGGCCAATGCAAATTTCCATTTTAGGAAAGCATTCTCTGCTATGTACCTTTTTTAAATAGAGGACTTTTTAATCCCTTTATCCCCCCCCCCCATCCCGCCTAACATGGATCTCTTCCTAACCAGGCTTATAATGATATCTATTTTAGTTAAAGGGCCATTCAAGCCAGCATGTAATGCTTGTTAGTCTGCCTTATGTACTTTGTATGTACTTTGTATGTGTATGGCACTGGCCACTGCAATGTCATCAAATGTGACAGAAATCAAAAGGTGACTTTCTGCAGAAATAAATGTGTGTTCTCTTATGAAGGTATTTGTACAGCAACCACACCTTTTGTGCTTTTGGGAGATGTCCTTGATTGTCTTCCTCTTGACCTCTGCGATCAAATATTCACATTTGTGGAGAAAAATGTTGGAACATGGAAATCTGTAAGTGGAAGGATCTCTTTCTGACTCAATGCTCCTAATGTGGTTTTTAGCGTTAACATGAATCAACCATCTTTGTAACCAGCCCTAGAGTCTAAAAGACCCATTCAAGCCCTTCCCGGGGCATCACTTAAAGTGGACCAAAACCCAGGATTTTGACTATCCTGGGTTTTGGTCCATTCCCCTGGGGCACCCCGATCGGGGTGCACCTCTACATGAAACCCCCCAGAGTGCGCATTAACTCACCTTATATATATATATATATATATATATATATATATATATATATATATATATAGAAACATAGAAACATAGAAGGTTGACGGCAGAAGGAGACCATACGGTCCATCTAGTCTGCCCTTATGTGTATACTGTATGTACTCTTTATCTTAGGATAGATGTGTGCTTATCCCAGGCATGTTTAAATTCAGTGACTGTTGATGTTTCAACTACCTCTGCTGGAAGTTTGTTCCAAGCACCTACTACTCTTTCTGTAAAATATTTTCTAACATTGCTCCTGATCTTCCCTTCTCTCTCTCTCTCTCTCTCTCTCTCTCTATATATATATATATATATATATATATATATATATATATATATATATATATATATATATATATATATAAAAAATATAACGTAGGGGTTACCTCTCACACCCCACCAACAGAGCCCACAGGGTCTAACAATTGCACTCACTCAATATTTAGTGATTGGTGCACTGTGGGGGGCGCTGCCTGCTCTGGATCATACACTATGGTGATTGGTTAGTAATTCATGTGTTGTATGTCTGCTCTTATCTTATTCAAATCCTGTATTGGGTCAAGTAACGTTCTTTGCACATGTGATATTTGTAATGGATGCACTTTATTTAGCACTTGCACTTTTTGGAACGATTTTGGTATTTGCATATTGAGATAGGATTAAAGTGGACCATCACCCTCGGGTGATCGGCCCGGGAATCTATAAGATTCCCGGGCCGATCACCTCCCTCCCCGCGGGACATCCGAGATCGGGATGTCCCGCGGGGTGAAACCCCCCCAAAACCCCCAAACCCCCTTACCTTAGCTTCGGCGGCGGCCGGCCGCCTCCCTCGCGCCCCTCTAGGTGTGCCCGCGCCGGCCGTCTGTGAATGGCCGGTGCGGGAGGCGGCGGCGGAGGAGCCGCTTGTCCGCGGCTGTCAAATCCCTTGTCCGTCGGCGCGGGGAGAGGTGAGTTTTTAGGGTGATCGGGGGGGGGGTTTCACACAGCGGGGCACCCCGATCGGGGGTGCCCCACCAAAGTGGACCAAGACCCAGGATAGTCAAAATCCTGGGTGTTGGTCCACTTTAATTGTATTAGACAATAGTATATGCACTTATGTGAGCAACAGCTCCCCCTGGAGGTTAAAAATGCCTATGGCATGGATTGTGTTTTTAATGGGTTTTAATAAGGTGACAATAAAAATTATGTTAAGTTTTAACACTAAATATTGAGTGAGTGCAATTGTTAGACCCTGTGGGCTCTGTTGGTGGGGTGTGAGAGGTAACCCCTACGTTGTATATATCTTGGTTTGGTTAGTGCTCCACAGGGCAGTGCACCACAGACAAGATCATTGTTGTTGGTGCCACCCACTTTTCCTTCTCCTTTTTCCCTTACCCAAAAATTGAGCATATAAATATGAACTCGCCTCATCCCGGTCTTACCGCGCATGCACAGCCGCTCGTCCAATCAGCGCACTCGGAGCCGCTGAGCTATGGACGTCTAACCCGAGCTCGCTGGCGGACGGATATCGCGCTTCCCTCTAACAGGGAGCGCGCTCGCTGGAGGGATAGCGGGGATGCAGCCACGGCCCACGCATGCATTATTGGACTGGGATTAAGGTAAGTGTAGCAGGTGACCAGGGGGGTTTCACACAGCAGGGTATCCCAATTTTGGATTAGGGGGGAGGATGAGGGAATGGATCGGCCCGGGAATCTTATAGATTCCCAGGTCGATCCAGTTGGGTTTTGGTCCACTTTAAAACCTCCCACAATCCGCACTGATTCCCAACCCACCCTGGTTTTACCTTAGGCATTTTTTATTCTACTTGCCAAGGGATCCATCTTCTGCAGCCTGCGAGACTTCACTGATCGGCGCGGGACTTTAAAGTGGTCACCCTCCCGTGATCGGCCCGGGAATCTATAAGATTCCTGGGCCGATCACCTCCCTCCCCGCGGGACATCCGAGATCGGGATGTCCCGCGGGGTGAAACCCCCCCAAACACCCCAAATCCCCTTACCTTGTCTTTGGCGCCGGCCGGCGCGCATGCGCCAAGGGTGACGCGCGGCGGAGGAGCCACTTGTCCGCGTCTGTCAAAAGGCTTGTCCGTCGGCGCGGGGAGAGGTGAGTTGTTCGGGGGGGTTTCACACAGCGGGGCACCCCGATCGGGGGTGCCCCACCGAAGTGGACCAAGACCCAGGATAGTCAAAATCCTGGGTGTTGGTCCACTTTAAGAGCATGCCAAGGCTAAGCCGGTGTAGGGGGCTGGGGTCGGTCCCTGCAGTAGCCGGGTGTCGCTGCGACAACATCCAAAAGGTAAGTAGGGGCTGATGATGGAGGGGGGGGGAGTGGCCCCATTTTTATTTTATTTTTTTTGTTTCTCTTTTACTTTTTGGGGTGTTCCCACACTGGGTTCATGGGTCTCGGCTGCATCTAAGCAACAACAGATGGAGTGGACGTGGATAAACCACATCTCCCTCCTAATGAGGAGCACCAGATAATATACACATCAAAACAGCTCATAATAAACATCAATCATTTTATTGAATCACCAAAATAAAAAACTACAAAATACACATACAACACAAGACATTTAGTTTTAGTTTGTAGTTTTTAATTTTGGTGATTCAGTAAAATGATTGTTTATTATGAGCTGTTTTGATGTGTATATTATCTGGTGCTCCTCATTAGGAGGGAGGTGTGGTTTATCCACGCCCACTCCATCTGTTGTTGCTTAGATATAGGGAGTGAGCACAATTTGGTTATTGATAGGTGGTGCACCCCTTAGTATTTATTGTGGTCTCAGCTGCATCCCTAGCTTCTCTAGAGCCATTAGCAGGCCTGGGGTGTGACTGCTTTTTCTTATGCTGGCACTCTATTCAATAAGGGCTGTATGCCCTACAGTGCTTAAGAGCCACATGCACTGTGAACCCCCCCCCATCCAACAGCGCATGCGTGGACTAAGGCCACACTACGCTATACCTTTTAGCTAGGTGCTTTCCCATGCATAGATGTCCATTGTGAGCACTCCCCCATCTAGGGCTTAGTGGATACATGGCAATCTGTGTACACGGATCCGTTCGTCCCTTGGGCGGCGAGGGAAGCAGAGTGAAGCCACACATATGCTGTTGGATCGGTGGTCGGGTACGTTTTACTGGGGCTGGGTGCTTCACACAGCAGGGCAGGAACTAAAACCCAGGATAGTGAAAATCCTGTGTTTTGGTCCACTTTTAATATAGCTGAAGACCTGCTCTCAAATTATAAATGGCAGCGGATGTATGTGCGCGTTTCCAGGGCCTCATTCTAGTATACTGTCAATGTTCCTGGTTATAGATTTATTTTTGCATGAGCTGCTAAAGAACTCTGCTTTCTTCTTAGTAATCAGCATGGATTTTCTCTTGATTTTAGAATACGTTTTATTCAGCTGGCAAAAACTACTTGCTGAGGATGTGTAATGGTAAGATTCCAGGATGAAGTGTGTTGTGGTTTATCTGGGTCTGTCTTCTAGACCTCGGAGACAATAATATTCTTTTGATTTTTCTGCAACCTTCTTTTTATGTGTTTTTTTTTTTTTTTTTTTTGTTCTCCATTTGCAGCACCTCCTAGATTTTTAAGTTTCTCCTTAAAGAGGAAGCCCGAGCATTTTATAACACTCCACCCACCCATCTCTCCCCCCTATGCTAGGCAACAATGTAAAAATAAAAACTCCGGGGGGGTTGATGTCAAATCTGCAAGGAAGCTGAAACTGGGGCCCGGAGTGACAGATCTCTTACTCAAGTCCAGCTATCACTCAAGCCATACAGAAGTCTGCCCCCACTGGCATCAGTGGAGGATTTTGTCGATCAGGTTTATTATTTTGATCACCCAAATCGGGCCTAGCACAGCTGGGGTTACAAAAAGCTTGGACTTCTCTATAAGTTGATTTGCCCTTAAAAAAACAGTGAGTAACAAGTGTATAATGTTATGGTATGGTTTGTTTGTTTTATTTTTTTAGACCTTTTAAGGCGACTCTCCAAGTCACAGAACACAGTTTTTTGCGGAAGGATTCAGCTGTTTCTTGCACGTTTATTTCCACTTTCAGAAAAGTCTGGTGAGTTTCACAGCTTTTTAATGAGAATTCCTACTGGGAAAAGGGATTCGAAATTGGGGTTCGATTCAGAGCCTGGTGACAAAGCGTACTTATTTTTCAGGAGAGAAAATTGCCATTCACTTTTATGGTCTACCTTGGGGCTGATTCTGAGCCAGGTGAAAATGTTTATCTCTCAAAAAGGAGCAAGTTTTCTCACCAGGTTCTGAATCGACCCCATTGTCACTTAATAAGCCACCAGTGGGCCTTTAACAATAATTTGTTGTGTATAGAAGCCATTTACCACAGATAAACAATAGAAGAGGAACTGAATCATAGACCATGCAAAGTATTGCAGTAATTTTTGTTAGAAGTTTCATTAAAGGGATAGCTATAAAGACCTCAAGCTCAATTTAAACCTGTCCCCTGTGCCGCTCCTCCAGTTCGTGTAGATGCTCTTAGGTTTGCCCTGATTCATTTCTATTCCTCTGTGATCACACTGCACCGTTTGGAGTAAACCAGTAAACGCAGCTAGTTTTTATAGTTTTTACCTCAGATTGAACATAAGAAACTACTTTTTACTATTTACACATGTGATAAATGTTGCTGTTTCCCCTCCATCTTTTTTTTTTCCCTACTAGGTTTAAATCTGCAAAGTCAGTTTAACTTGGAGAATGTCACCGTGTATAACCTTAATGAAAATGAGAGTACTCTGGGGCAAAAGGTAAAGCCTGATTTTATTTCTATGCCTTTAAATATAGGCGGTAGTTAGTTTGTTTTTGTGTTTTTTTTTTTTTTACTAAATGAAGTATGTCCTTTTTCTCTTTTTCAGCAAGTGGAGGATAAGGAAGAAGGAATGGAGATTGAGGAAGGTGAAACAGGAGATGATGAAGCACCTAACAGTTCGTAAGTGTAATTGTGTAAAAAAAAATAAATAAATAAAATAAAATCTTAGTGTACCAAAACCTAGCAGAGTCCAAATTCTGGGTTTTGGTCCACTTTAATGATTTCTTTAAGGGTTTGTATTGCAGTCAGTGGGTAATTGTGGTGTTAGTACTTGCTGTTTTTTGCCAGCTGATGACTTTTCCTGTTGATTCATAGCTCAATTCCTATTGATTACAACCTGTATAGAAAGTTCTGGTCACTGCAGGACTTCTTCAGGAATCCAGTACAATGCTATGACAAAAGCTCCTGGAAGACCTTTCTCAAGGCAAGTATACATTTTCTTAATGTCTACTGGGGGAGAGGGGGCACCACATGTACCTTTGTGATTTATGCCCTGTCTTTGAGGCTGACACTGCCCTTCCCCATGTGTATTTGCTTAAATATATAAGATATAACAGAAAAAGTCCAGTAGGGGCCTACCTACTGCACCGACCCTCCTCAGACTTCTGGTAACAGGTTCATCGTAAGTCATGTTGATATTAAATCTAATGGGCGATTCAAATTTTTCACTTACAGCATATAAACAGGATTTGTTACATTTTTTGTTGTTGTAGTTTAATAATCAAATAAGCATTGTTCAGTGTGAAAACACATTTATATTGCTTTTTTGGGCACTACTAAATGTGAGCTGTTGTTAAGTCTTTCAGCCTTCAATTGTGCTGGCTGCTGCTTGCAGCAGTGCAAATAGTGGTGCACAAAAATGCTTCTCAATGTATGGTAGTTTGAATGTGTCATTAGGAGCTTGTTTGTAGCTCATGTCAACAATTTTTTTTTTCGCTTTAGTTTTCAGAGGAGGTGCTGGCAGTGTTTAAGAGTTATAAATTGGATGACACTCAGGCTTCACGAAAAAAAATTGAAGATCTGAAATCGGGAGGTGAACACGTATATTTTGCCAAGTTCCTGACCAGTGAGAAGGTAATGGGAATAACATCAAGAGTTGTGTGCAATACGTGGTGTCTAGGCCTGTACTTGAGCGATGGTACTTTCCAATGTAAGCCTCTTAGACATCAGAGCAATGAGGTAACCGAGGACTCTGGCGTTGGCTATGACTGTGTTATCGTCAGCATCTAGCGTGACGGCACTGGCTGAGGAATTGTGCTCAGCCTATACAGCCATTGAATGCTAAGTGGTCTCTGTTGCCACTTGCAGAGCCATACGGCCATGTGGCATGCAGATGTGACCTCGAGAATAAATTATGGAGGTGGGCGTTTTACCAGATTAATTGGCATGTTTCCAGTGTTGGTGAGATGTGTGAATTCTTCCCTGCAGAAGTGTCCTGCATATACCAAAGAGGGGCATGCTGCCCAAAGGGTGCAGTTAGCAAAAAACCTGACTCAGGAGGGGGAGCAATAGAATGAAGATGCGGGGAGCAAAATTTTATCTATCCGCTTTGCTGCGTCTGTCTTGCCCTGTTTGAGTTGTATTTAACTTTTTGAAGCAGTTGTCGGTTACTAATATACTATTCTAAGTATACAGCACGTCCTGTTCCAGAATATTCCTTACACTGGGGGTAATACATCCACAAGATGGCTCTGGACTGCAGAAAACGGCTTGTGGCCCCTCCCGGCCCTATATAAGTCAGGGACCTCCCACAAATTCCCCAGTTCATTTCTGCAGTCTACGCTGAGAAGATAGCTCTCTTGTGGCGCAGGTGAGCAGGGCTTATTGCCTGCGGCCCTGCAGGACTATTCCCACCCATTCCGTCCTATTTACTGCCTCCCAGCCTCGGCTGATAAGGTTCAGGTGAAGGTAGGCGATTGAAGCACTATGGTGCTGAGGAGCTAGGCTCCTACCACAGTCCCTGCTCTAACAGGGTAGGCAGTTTAGGCTATTGGTGAGCCTTTTGGGATGCCCCCGCTGCCTCATGGTTTTTGCCAGGTTATCCTGTGCAGTTAAAACCTATTCCCATTTCCCCCTCCACCCTCACTCCTCATATTAGCCCCTGGGAATTCTGCCGTTATCCTCCCTCACTCTCCCTTCGGGAGATCTCGGGGGGGGGGGGGGGGTTGTCTAGTGTTTTATGACTTTAGACATATTTGTGCTTGTCACTTTATTAAAACGCGCCGCCGCACGTTTGTACTGCGCTTTGCGGCTGGCAGCCCCATTCACCTCAGAGCTGCCGGGCCGCTACTGGCCGGCCAGATCACGTGGGCGCGCTTCGTGCTCTTCGGGGGGGGGGGGGTGGCTCTGTGGATGATGCAATTTACCTCATATCTCCACGGCCCGCCCCTCGAGGTTGCGGACGCCATTTTGTCTTCTTCCTGTCGCTGCTGGCTCCTTGCGGTCTGTGAGTTCCCCGGTGGGGTGAATTTTTCTCAGATTTTTTTTCTTATGCCTTATTCTCATGGGAATATTTGTTGTGTCTTTCAGGCGGGGTAAAGCTTCGGTCCTGTGATTTCTCCTGGCCCTCTCCCCTCATCTCCCACTTCCCTAGCGGTTCATTGGGGCATCCCGGGTAGCTCTCCAGCATTAACCCTTACTGGCCTACTGTGCCTTTCAAATCACCATATGGAGGCTTCTGGGGATAATGACCCTGGGGTTCCTTCGGGACAAGCCCGGCTATGTGTTGCGTGTGGGGTATCCCCAATAGGTGATGATGTCAGGGTATGTGTATCCTGCGCCCAGCAGGTACTTGCACTGCAGTCTGGGTTACCTGTTGCTGGGCCTGCGCCCCCTCGGGCTTCGTCTACCCCCCCCCCCCCCCCACGCCTGCTTCTGACTCCCTACGAGGAGCATACCAGCGGGGAGTCTCAGCCTGATTTGGCTGCACGGGTGGCCAGCATTGAGAAACACATTGCTGGGTCTGCCTTGCGTAAGGCTTCTGCTAAGAAGCGGCATTTATCTCCCGCCGTCTCCCTCTTTCCTGTGGAAACGGAGGACATTTTTGACACTACTGGTTATTCCTGGTTATTGGAGGAGGGGGAATTGTTCTCTGATTCAGAATCATCTGAGGAGCAGCCTAGGGTTTATGGTGGTACAGGGTCTCCCTTTGGGGAAGATCTATGGTCCTCAGATGACACTGACAGGCTTTTAGCTCATATTTTTGAAGTGCTCTGTATCTCCCCTCCTGCAGTGGCTCCGCAGCAGCAGGGTGAGCTCTTTCATACGGTTAAACCACGTTTGGAATTCCCTGAGCAGTCTCACTTTAATAATCTGGTGCTCAAAGAATGGGAGCGGCCTAGCAAGCTGCCAGGGGTGCCCAAGAGTTGGGACAAAAGGTATCCCTTTCCTGCTGATGTGATTAAGCGTTGGTCATGTCCTCCTGAGGTGGACGCGCCCGTTCTGGGGCTGTCCAATACATCTGTCATGCATTCTCCTGACACTACTACCCTGAGGGATGGTGAGGACCGGCGTATGGACCAGCTGGCTTGCCATGCCTTTGCCTGTGTGGGGACCTCGCTACGCCCGGTTTGTGCCTCTGCCATTACAGCTATTGCTATTAAGGCTTTCTTAAGAGCCTTTTAGAAGGGGCCTCTGATGACGCGGGAGAATATAGTTCTCTCCTACTTTGCTATGAGTTTGTTGCATATGTCCTGTCTGCTATGGATGATGCCATTAGAATGTGTGGTAGAACTTCTGCCCTGTGGTGGCTATACACCGCTCTGTTTGGCTACGTCAGTGGGTAGCTGATAATGCTGCTAAGAAGGCTCTCACTGGTTTCCCTTTCAAGAGCCTGCGCCTTTTTGGTGAACGCTTGGATTTGTTTGCCAAGGGCGGTAGGTTACCTCAACGTAGGAGGCCGTTTCAGTCCTTTCGGGGGATGGGTGCCCTTCTCCCATCCTTCCGTGGTTCCAGACCTGGCCGAGGAGTCTCCTTTACTGGGGCCCGCGGAGATCACTGGGGAAGGGGCAGAGGACGTGGCCATCCTGGCCTCCCCTGGGGTCCTAAGCCAAAATCCTCACCAAGCCTTCTCAGGCATGAAGGGGCGCCCTCACCCATCCGGGTGGGGGGGTGGCTTCGGCTCTTTGACCACGTCTGGAGGCTTCACGTCTCAAACCGGTGGATTCAGGAGGTAGTGTCCTCCGGTTACAAGATGGAGTTTGCTGCCTGGCCGCCCCCAAGATTCATCAAATCCCGGATGGCTCTAAACCCCCTGTCAGCTCAGGGTCTGTGCCTTGCTGTCCAAAACCTTCTGGAGTTGGGAGTTATCTGCCAGGTGCCTTTGAGGGAAAGGGGCAGAGGCTACTATTCCAATCTTTTCACTATTTCCAAAAAAAACGGGTCCATCAGACCTATCCTGGATTTAAAGTGCCTCAACAAATTTGTCAGATTCAAACACAGGCTTAGCTGTCAATTCACTACGCCCAGGGGACTTCTTGACCACTGTAGACATCAAGGATGCTTACCTTCATGTACCAATGTTTCCAGGTCATCAGAGATTCCTCAGGTTCGCTCTGGAGGATCAGCACTATCAATTTGTGGCTTTGCCTTTCGGTATCACCTCGGCTCCCAGGGTGTTCACCAAGGTACTGGCGGGCGTACTGGCTCTGTTGAGATCTCAGGGCATTCGCATCCTTCCTTACTTAGACGACATTCTCATCACGTCTCAATCTCTCCAGCAGGCCGAACTGGATACTCAGCGGGTGGTGTCCACACTGAAGGCCTTCGGCTGGGTGATCAACCACCCCAAGTCTTTCCTTTCACCATCAATGGTGAGGTCCTTTCTGGGCATGACTGGATACATCTCAGATCAAGATTTTTCTCCCTCAGCAGAAGGTGGAGAGTCTTCAAGCCCAAGCCCAGCTCCTTATGTCTTGCCTTCATCCCTTCATCCAGCAGGGGATGCAGCTGGTGGGCCTGATGGTGTCTTGCTTCGAGGCAGTTCCATACGCTCAGTTTCACGTGAGACCTCTTCAACTTCACTTCTTATCAGTTTGGGATCGGGACCCTCGGTCCCTGGATCAGGTGTTGGTTCTGTCCCCTCTGGCCAGACGGTCTCCCTCGTGGTGGCTGGATTCAAGAAACCTGTTGGTGGGCAGATCCTTTCTGGCCCCGTGCTGGGAGACAGTCACCACAGATGCCAGACTGACAGGTTGGGGGGGGCTTCTGGAAATCCCTGAAATTCCAGGGTCAGTGGGGCCCTCAGGAGGCCCACACCCCTATCAACATTCTGGAATTGAGGGCGATTAAGGTTGGTTCTCGTCCAATTGACTCCACACCTTCGGAGTCGGGCGGTACAGGTCCGCTCGGACAACCAGACGGCGATTGCCTACATCAATCATCTGGGAGGAACCCGGAGCAAGAGGGCCCTCAAGGAAGTGTCCCTGATACTGTCTTGGGCAGAGGAGGAGCATCTCAGCTGTGTACATCCTGGGGGTGGAGAATCTGGAGGCAGACTCCCTCAGCAGGGGGACCTCTCGTCTGGGAGAATGGTCCCTCAGCAGCAGGGTGTTTCGCTCCCTGTGCCACCACTGGGGTCAGCCGGATGTGGATCTGTTTGCCTCCCGTCACAATCATAAGCTTCCAGTCTTTGTCTCTCTGTCCCAGGACCCTCTGCCCTTGGCCATGGATGCACTAGCAATGTCTTGGAAGAGCTTTCAGCTTCTCTATGTGTTCCCTCCTTTTCCTCTGTTGGGCAAGGTGCTACGCAAGATTGCTCAGGAAGGGGTGCCAACCATTCTGGTGGCCCCCTGTTGGCCAAGAAGGGTGTGGTTCGCAGACATCGTGCAGTTGGCAGTAGATCAGTAGGTTCTGCCCAAGGATCCAGACCTGCTCACTCAGGGGCAGTTACACCATCCCAATTTACAAACGCTGGCTTTAACGGCCTGGCTGCTGAAAGCTCCATCTTGATGGAAAAGGGGCTGCCTGCCTCTGTTGTTAATACCATGATTCGGGGTAGGAAGAAGTCCTCGTCATCCATCTACTATAGGATCTGACATGCTTACATTGACTGGTGTGAGTCTAAGTCGCTTCCCTGTTGGGTGTTTTCTATCCCTAGGATTCTGGAATTCCTGCAACATGGTTTGGATTTGGGTCTTCAACTTAGTACCCTCAAAGGTCATGTTTCTGCTTTGGCCATTTTCTTCCAAAGATCCTTTGCTCACCATCGTCTGGTCAAGACTTTCTTGCTAGGGGTTACTTACGTGCGTCCTTCACGTAAGCCTATGTTACCTGTATGGGACTTGAACTTGGTCCTATCTGCCTTGCAGGGGTCTCCCTTTGAGCCTTTACGTGAGGCCCCTTTGTCCATTTTGACTCTTAAGGTAGTCTTTTTGGTGGCCATCACTTCAGTTAGGCGTGTTTCTGAGTTGGCGGCGCTTTCCATCAAACCCCCTTACTTTGAGAGACACCAGGACAAAGTGGTGATTCGCTTTAAGCCAGATTTTCTGCCTAAGGTTGCCTTTCATCTCAATCAGGTCATTGTTTTGCCTTCTTTATGCACTAATCCTAGTAACCCTAAGGAGCGGGTTTTACACTCTCTGGATGTGGTCAGGATTTTGAAGTTCTATTTGGTGGCTACTGAATCCTTCAGGAAGACTGATGTTCTTTTTGTGCTCCCGTCTGGACCTAAGAAGGGTCTGGCTCCAGCTAAGTCCACTATCAGCAAGTGGATCCGCCAGGCTGTAGTACAGGCCTATTCTGCTAAGGGGAAGGAGCCTCTCTTCCGCCTTACTGCTCATTCTACTCGTGCTATTGGTGCCTCTTGGGCTTTTCAGCACCAAGCTTCTGTTGAACAAGTTTGCAAGGCCGCTACTTGGTCTTCTGTTCATACTTTTTCTAAGTTTTACAAGGTTGATGTTAGGGCCTCAGCTGATGCTGCTTTTGGTCGCAAAGTTCTGCAGGCGGCAGTGGTTTAAACTGCCCGCTGTTACTTTTTTGGATCCCACCCTACCTTACGGACACTGCTATTGGATGTCCCAAGTGTAAGGAATATTCTGGAACAGGACGTGCGGTATACTTAGAATAATACAATTCTGTGATTACTCACCTGTAGAATTGGTAATATACGTATACAGCACGTCCTGTTCATCCCACCCTTGTTATCATTATTCTTAGTTACCTCTGTATGGTGATTGTTCATTTTTTAATTCTGGTGATTATTGCTCTCCCGGCTTCTTGTTAACTGGGGAATTTGGGAGGTGCCTGACTTAAATAGGGCCGGGAGGGTCCACAAGCTGTTTTCTGCAGTCCAGCGCGATCTTGTGGATGTATTACCCCAAGTGTAAGGAATATTCTGGAACAGGACGTGCTGTATACGTATAATACCAATTCTACAGGTGAGTAATCACAGAATTGTATTTTTGCGGTCTCTTAGTTAATGGATTTACAGTTGAGCGACAGCAATTTCCGACGGCATATCTTGGTGCAGTACCTGATATTGTTCCAGTATTTGAAGGGCCAGGTCAAGTTTAAAAGGTACTTTTTTTTTTTTTTTTTTTTTTTTAATACCAATGTGATGTATTTGCATGCACAAAGTATCCTAACAAAGTAAAAGTAAAAAGCTAATTTCATTATGTTAATAAGGCTGTTAATGGGTCTTGTGACCAGCATTGCTAGTCATATATACAAAGATCACCCTTGTGGTCACTGACTTGGTCACAGTTGATTGGTGTGCAGATCTGGCACTTATTACTTCTAAGAAAACTAGTTATCCTTTTTACATTTGTAAAAAGTGCCAGTGACTTTCTTTTTCCTAGCTGGTGATTCAGCAGCAGTGAAAGTGTTAATGTGTTGGTGCCATTAACCTTTTAACTGCCATCCTACCTGAAGATTTTGTCACCCTCTGTTGCCAGACCAGTTTTCAATATATTGTGCTATACATGTTAAACTGTGATTTTTGAAGAGATTTCCCAGGAAAATTATATATATTTTCAGAGTCTGGGCTTTAACACGAAATGTATTGCTTGTCATTTTTTTTTAGTGTAGTCTCAATATATTTTTTTTTATTTGTAATGTTTTTGTACTAAAAAATGTGAGCGTTTCAATAAAATCAATTTGTGTGTAAAAGTCCAATTTTTGCCAGTTACAACGGTATCACATATGTATTGGTAGACACCGCTTCCTGCCCAGGAGACTCCCCCAAACTGAAATAGTGCTTTAGGAAATTTTCAGATACAATAAATCTATGTGCATCTGAAATAACCCCCCACCAACTATATACCTTCTGGAAGTACACAATTCCAAGCTTTCTAGGCGTACCAGGCTTGTTGATGTGGGCGCAGTTTTCTAGAAGTAATCCCTCGATGAATTCTTTGATTGCACAGGATTTCCCTTAAAAAATAATCAAATCCACATTTTCCTAAACAAAAAAAAAAAAAAAGAACAGAACACCAACATCATGCATAGGTACTGGCAAGGATAGATTTGGCAAACACCCCAAAGTAAAGCATGTGCGCAACGGTAAATTTACTTGAAAATTTCAGCTCTGCAGACAAAGTGCACACTTTACACTTTTTCAGCCAAATCAACCCCTTACATTTATTCTAATAAAAAAAAATGTCATCTTTTACTCCCTTCCGATCGTTGGCTCCTCTGTCCCTTGCCAATCTCAATGACAGATGCGGTGATCGCTGGTGGGGATCTGAAGATTGCAAACTGGGAGCGGGATGATGTCATCTGCCCCGTCGGGGGTAGAGGGCCTGTGTGGCCTCTCCTGAAGAGCATGGGGGGGTTGAAGGACGCTACCAGGGGGGAAAAGCCAGGCACGTAAAATTTACCTGGCTGGCATTTAACCGTAGGAGAGGCAGCCAAGTAAATTTTATTTGGCTGACATTAGAAGGGTTAAACATTTTACAAAAACATTTGAAAAGATACTACCCCCCAGTCTTTGCTCCGTTGGGTTTCTTGTATTCTAAATAATTTAAGCCCTAAAAATGTCCTAACTAAATGATAGTTGAACTAAAATGATAGTTTATGTCTAAACTAGCGAAACGTTCCCTGTTGTGGGCCTATATGGACACAATTAAATGGAAAATCCACTTACTGCCAGCTGTTTCGTCACCTCCAGTTGCTCTACTGAGGTCTCTGTGGAGTTTCCCCTTTGGGTCCCGCACTGCCAGACAAATGGGTTTACAGAGTTTGAGGTTAGACCGAGGGGCTCATTTTTCTCTAAAGGCACCTCAGCTAGCCTTGTACTATGTCCAATACGTTCGGCAAGACCAATGTCGGAAGTGGGGGTCCAGGATGGAGGCTACTAAGAACCAGGCCCCTGGGGAAAGCAATAGACTGCATAGGGGCTGGCTGCCGGTAAACAGGGGACTCTCGTCCTGCAATAGCGGTTGTGGTCCAGGTTCTGTTGGGTAAGCCTGGTAAAGTGGACTTTTCTTTTTACATCATCTGGAGTTGGGGGTGGCCAACACTTTATGTATACTTTTACTAATGACACTTGCATGCCCTGCAGCTCTAATTACGTGCTGTTGGATGATCAGTCTCTTTGGATTGAAGACACCACCAAAGTCATCCATCAGGTAAATGATATATATTATGAGACAGACAATTGTGTTACATAGGAAAGTTTCACATAATTGAACTGGTGTTTTATCTTGTAGCTACTCTGTGAAACTCCCCCTGATGGAGAGAGGTTCTCAAAGATGGTGGAGGTATGTTCTATTAAAATCCCACTCTTCTGCAGTAAAACACAATTGGCATTTTTAGACTTACCCTCTGCATCCACCTATTTAGCATGTATTTAACACAGAGGAAAACTGGAATGCCTGGAAGAATGAAGGCTGCCCGAGCTTTGTGAAAGAGAGGTAATGTGGACTACAGTGCCCACCTAACTGGATATTGAGAATTAATAAAATAAAATAATAATCCCCAGTAGTCTTACCAGTAATGGTATTTCTATCCTTGAGGATGGCGATTTGAGATAAGGCTCTTCTCCCTGAACAGGAAACACAAACTGGGACAAGTTTAAAAATCCCACACCCTTCCAGCCTTAAGTCTATTAAGAAGTAACCAAGAGAAACTAAAGGAATATATGGGGAGGGTAGCTAGGGCCGTCCTGAAAGACTCGTAGATATACTGTTACTGGTAAGACTAACAAGGAGTTTCTTCCTAAATCCTTGAGGACGGCCACTTGAGAGGATAGTAATCTAGGTCAAGGGCGGGACACAGAAGAACTCTTCTACCAAAAGATTGTTGAGAGTCAGACAAAAGATCAAGCTGATAATGCCTAAGAAAGGTATGAGGGGGAAGACCAAGTGGCTACCTTACAGATTTCCTCAAGGAAGCCCCAGATCTTTCTGCCCAGAAGGTGGATACTGCCCTGGTTGAGTGTGCTTTAATCTAAGGAGCTGGAGTGTCCATACATGTGTGAGATAAGAAGATTGCCTGCCTAATCCACCTGGCTATTGAGGCTTTGAAGGTGGCTAAGCCTCTATTCTTGCCACTAAAGGAGACAAACAACCTGTCGGTCTTCCTCCGGGTATCTGTGCGTTCTACGTACAAAATAAGGGATCTCTTGACATCTAGAAACTGTGTTCCCCTCCACACCCTTCTGGTTGCCTCGGAAGCATGTGAGAACTACAAGGGAGGATCTCCAAAAGGGCTTGTTTTGGTGTTTTCTATGTATCCCTTCAGGTTCTGCACCCAGACTCCAAGCTTTCTGGCAACACAATCTGATGCCAGGGTTGATTTGAAGGTAAATGAGACTGTATTCCACGCCCATTTGAGGATTCTGTCTGTGTGTCTGTCCACGGGGTCTTTAAGCGTACCGAAATCTTCGAAACTCGGGTCCGAACATCTGGAGGCCTGTGTCAGGGAGGCATCCAGTTTTGGCCATTTGGGCAAATGGCACAGGCAGTCTCTTCAAATGGGAATTTACACTTAATGGAGTTCGAGAGAAAGAGCTTTCTCTCTGGAAACTGCTATTCCTTTTTAATTAAATTAGAGAAGGAAGAATGAATCGGGAAAAGTTCTTTCCATTCTACCCATGAGTTTATGATAAATCATATCCTCTGCTGGCCTACCCAACAGCCTGCTTCACCACCACGGCCCGGGTAATGCAAGGGTTCCTTAACATTCTCCCAAACCCCACTTCCATTTATTTGAATCCCGGAGGCGACCTCTGCCCTGGAAACTAGGAGTGTTATGCTCTGCGTCGTCAGAACTACGTCATCAGGCACGCACGCACCCTGCTCCCAGCAGCGCACACCAACCGGAAGTTCAGCGCAGGGACCTGGAATACCAGAATTACAGCGACCACCCCTGTGCTGAGCCCAGAGCACAGCATCCCCAGACCCAGAGCAGACGACCAGACCTCCTCCGCCTGTGCACCCCACTAGATGGCCCACCAGCAACACCAGGATCCTCAGCACCCTCTGACAGCATCAAACAGGTGGGAAAGAGGGGGTTCAGCGGACCTCTTGGGCCACAGGAAAACTATCCTGTGGAACTAAAGCCTGGGGTTGGCGAACCCCACACCAGGAACTCCTGGGGGTAAAATACAAGAAACTCAAATAATAAACTGGACGAAGTCTGTAGTCCCAGCCATTTCCTTGGAGAGGAAACACAAAATACTGTGCTGGGAGGAAGGGGTGGGGCTTTTGAACTTGTCCCAGTTTGTGTTTCCTGTTCAGAGGGTGGAGTCTGCTCTCAAGTGACCGTCCTGGAGGATGAAGGGAGTAAAAAATCATATTTAAGCAAGCTTTGTGAAATATGTCTTCTTTTTAATACAGAGCCCCAGACAGCAAGCCATTGAAAGTGGCAAGAAAGCGTCCGGCACCTGAAGACTTTCTGGGCAAAGGATCCAGTAAAAAGATCCTAATGGGAAAGTAAGATCCTTTTTCTGTATTATACAAATGTGTGTGCAATAATTTCCCATGTACC
This sequence comes from Gastrophryne carolinensis, assembly GCA_027917425.1. Classification (NCBI taxonomy): domain Eukaryota; kingdom Metazoa; phylum Chordata; class Amphibia; order Anura; family Microhylidae; genus Gastrophryne; species Gastrophryne carolinensis. Next base: position 322,154,125 of record CM051239.1, read on the forward strand.
CCAGCTGCACCCGACCAATAAATTGTGCTGGCATGGCAAGATTATAAAACAATCAGGGCCGTACAGTCTTTAATCCCTTATGGGGCCCAGACATGTTCAACTTTCCTGCAGAACGAGGTGCCAAGGATGTTGATTGTTGGGAGTCTGATTACTGTGTATCTGGCAATGGCACTACACTGAATCAGAGAATGATCCAGGACAAAACGGGAATGGAGCAGGTTTAGTTCCTTGTTTTAATACATCATTTAACCAAAATAAAATAAAGACTGAAGGTGTTCAAGCTCCATGAAACACTTAAAAGGATTGACCACACAAAACCAAAACTATAAACTCGCCTCTTGTTTCCCGCAGCTGATTGTTCCGACTCCACTGATCAGCAATTCACTCGATTGCAGGAATGACCCAAACTCCGGTCCTTTGCGCTTCTGTGTCAGGCTCGCGCCCCATGCCATCAGCCACAGTGACTCTGTCACGTCCTCTTCGTTCATTGCCATGGAGGGGGTAAATGAGGCTTTAGCATGCCCCCCTCCATTGTAGTGAATGGAGTGGGCATGGCAGCGCCACTGTGACTTATGGTGGGGGGCACGAGTCACCAGTGACTGAAGATTGGTTCACCTTACCTGATCAATCAGCTCCGGGGCACAGAAGGTTAATTAGTTTTTGGGTGGTTAATCCCTTTTCATCCAGATGAGATCTCAGATCAAGGTTGCCATCTGGCTAAAACCAGGTTCTGCACTTACAGCCTCAAAGAGGCGTGTGCAGAGTACAGACCAAGGCAGCCATTATACTCTTATGTGCATCAGGGCCAAGCTTTATATTTTGACATACATCTCCTGCTAGCTGAAAAGCCTGAAGTGTGGGACGCAGCTTCAGATACCGAGATTATTGGAGCGAAACTTGCTCTCCAGACCCACAGGAGCTGCTGGGAGACTGCCCGCCCCGGCCCTGACTAGGTGTCTAGCCATCCAATCAGTGCAGCAGCAGTGGGGCGTGAACTTAAAATGCGGAAGCGCTGCTCCTGGCATGAGCGCTTACTGTTAACTAAAAAAACCTCTGCTGGCAAACAGACATGGGCAGAATCTACTAAAGCCCAGGAAGCGAGTCCCACCTAACAGACTGCCAAACTGCAACCTAATCATAAGGGGTTCCATTGTGATTTATTGTGCCTTTCTCTATACCCCATATCTTTACAGTGAAGAATTAACGCGGCTATGGAATCTTTGTCCAGACAACATAGAAGCCTGCAAGTCAGAGTCTAGGTGAGATGGGGAGTATTTTTTTTTTATGTATTATTATTTCATACAGCTTTACCTGATTCCAGCTGCTATGGCTACCTTGTGTAACTGTAGCGATAACCTTTATCGCCGGAGGGCTTCCCCGCCAGAGACGTCCTTTTCCCAATGGTGAGAGGTGCTGCAGGAATTCCAGAGTCATCCGTGAGGAACCAGGAACAGCCCTTACAAGGGCTAGTGGATTGTAATATAGCGTTTCCCCCAATAAGAGACAGAACTCAGTATTGAGGGTGAAGATGAACTGAACTTTATTAGTGCCACACTGTGCCTTATATGCAAGGCTCCATGCAAGGGGACCTCCCCCGTGGACCTGATGGAGGACTGCATGACAAACACACGGACCAATGGGAGCAGGGCACACAATCCCTCAACTCTGCCGGTAACACAATCAGTAGAACAATAGCAGTCTGTAACACAATCAGTAGAACAATAGTAGTCTGTAATACAATCAACAACACCATGGCAGTCTGTCTGGGACATGCTCAAGAAAATGAAAGTAATGGGTCTATGCAAAAACAGTGCCTTTAAAATCCAATGGCAGAGTCTGTCACAGTAACAATATACATATATGAAAATCCATTACCCACTTATTAGTGCCTAAGAGATGAAGTAAAGTCAATGATGTAATTGGCAACCATACACTGAATGAGGGAGAGTGGTGTGCATTGGTTTGCTATATTTTATTTCCTCTGCACTCTTTTATTAGCTTCCATGTTACAAGAGTCATCTAACATGGCACACAGGAAGGCTTAAAAAAGAGAGTGCAGCCCAGAAAGCTTCAGAGAAAGGTAAGCCCCATGTATTGATCTCCAGGAGGCCCACGAATCACATGTGGCCTCAGAGCTACAGTTCGGAAACCCTGATAGGCCCCTTAGCCAATTGACCATTTCTGTGATTGGCTTTAGAAATTCAATGTGACATGAAAGGAAATGCAGATAGATTTGAGAAATGGAGGAATGGTCCCGGCCTGTTATCTCCTAACAATGCTAGTTGGTGGACCAGCCTGCAAAGCGTAGCTTAGCGGTTGATACTATTTTTGCAGTATGGAATCTAGGTGATTATCTTCTTTTATATGTGGAGACTTCAAGCTCTTATTTCATCACCACTTTGTCCTATTTGTTTCAGAGAGTTTATGCCAACATTGGAGCAGTTCTTTGAAGAGGCTATTGAGCAAGCTGATCCTGAGAACATGGTGGAAGATGAGTACAAGTATGTTGAAGCTGCCCAATTAATAACCATTCATTCTTTCTAAGTAACTGTGGTCCTGTATATGTGTAATTGGGTTTTGGGCCTGTGTTGCTGGTATTTTCTCAGAAATCCCATGGACTTTTTCAGCTGTTTTTTCTTCTAATCCGTGTAAGCTAACAACCTTTGTCCCACAAGCAGCCCAACAAACAATTGTTTGGGGCAGGTGTTGGTTGCTGCCGCTATAAGATAAGCTGGGGGGGCATCCAGAATGCTTAAACCCCCCACACATAACCCCACAGAACGAGAACCCAGCACATCGATTGGCTGGCCGGTGCTCACATGGGTAGCGAGCGTCGCCATAGTTCCGGCTGCCTGGAATGTCTGGCCCAGGTAGGTGCCAATTGCGGTGCTGGATTCTCATCGGTGGACCAAGGTTAAGGTAAGATTTACGGGCATTCTGGGGGGTTATGTGCATTCTGGAGGCCCCCCCCCCCCCCCCCCCCAGCCTAGCAAGGACCGATGGCTTTAAGGAAAACCTCCCACCTATTTTCTGTGATAAGCATTACAGGTTTATTAAAATCTGGAACACCTGGATCCAACACCCAGCCATCGCAAAAAAATATTAAAAGTCCACACTTAAGCAATGCGAGGGATTACTTATACTCCCTGTGTGAAGAAAAATCCTCTGGAGCTTGTTTCCCTTTACTGAAAGACTGGGGGAGATTCACCCCCTAACCACCCACCCTGCCAGCTTCCCCTGGCGCTTAGGCAGGACAAGGTAAGGAGGTTACAAGGAAAAAACTCTTACCTCTCCCATGGTCCAGTGTCCTATTTCTGAGGCTTCCCCGCTCATTAGAATAGGGAGACGGGAGCGCGGACATAACTCTGTCTGTGTGGCACCTGCACGTGCCCAGGAGAACGGTGCTGGACTGGAACAGATTGTAACCCCCCTCGTCCTGCCTCCAGGGAAGAGTGGTATTTGGGGGTGACTGGACTTCCACTTTAAACTTTACATGGGACAGCTGCTGACTGGTCAAATATTACAGTGCATACAGTTATGATTCCCCCCAAAGCATTGCATGTTGGGTAAGAACATTAATCAGAATTCATAGCAATAAGTCAGTACTTCAGCACAGGCTGGTTCAGGGGATCGGCCATTAGAGTTCAGCAGCTCTCCCCTGCAAAAACAAAATGGTACCATAGCATCTTCAGTGGCTGTCTGCTTGGTTTAGAAGTAATCAGAGGCATCAAAACCCTGCAATTTACGTCTACAAGTAGCAGGCTTTCTGCAAAAACAATGTCTGCTGTTATCTTTTTCAAACACTTCCATTGTCCAAGATGTGGAAATGCAATAATGGGTTAACATGTACAGGGCCTGGGCCTATTCTGGATCTATCTGCTTAACTAGAGCTGGAATTCTGGAAGGAAAAGATGCTTGTATGGTCAGAAGCCATAGAAGAAGCCATAGAACAGCAGTGAGGGTTTCAGTTGTGGGGCCCTATCCTCACAGGTAGGGTATTGGCAGCAGGACCTTTGCACTAACAATTAGTGAAGCATGATTCTTAGTATGCAGTACGTCCTGCTCCAGAGAAGAATCATTACACTTGGGTATTAGTCCGCCAGATGCCGCTGGACTGCAGAGACAGCGAAATTGGCTCCTCCCGGCCCCTCAAATACCCGTGACCTCCCACAAATCCCCTGATTTTCTCTGCAGTCTGGACTGCGAAGGACAATAAGATGGCTCTCTCTTCTCGCAGGTGAGCAGGGCTACTAGCCTGCGGCCCTGTAGGACTATTCCCACCCGTTCCATTATTAATGTGCCTCCCAGCCTTGGCTGCGCTGGTCTGGGTAATGGTAGGCAGCACCGCTGTCAGGTGCTTGGGAGCGCCGCTCCACCGCAATCCCCCACCAAAGGGTAGGTGGTATAGGTATATGGTGAGCCTCTATGGGATGCCTCTCCCGCCCTATTGCCCCTGTCTATCGGTGGGTCCTTTGTTACGTGGCCGCTGTCCTCCCTTGCTCTCCCTTGTAGCTCTCGGGGGGGGGGGGGATGTGTGTGTGTGTGTATATGCTTTGGTGCTTCACTGTACTTTGTTTTGTCTGGTTGGTGTCAATCGCCGCGCTTTTTAAAAATGCTGCCACCGCACGTGCTTCCACTGTGCTCCGCGCTTGGCGGCGGCGTCACCTCAGGCGCTGGTGCGCCGTTATTGGCTGCTTGTCACGTGTACTGCTTCGGGGGCGGGGCCCGTGGTTGTCGCGTTCTGCGTCACTGTCTCCGCGGCCCGGCCCTCAATGTATACCCCGCGCCATTTTATCTGGATTCGGCTGCTGCGTGACTGGCGTCTACCTACCGCGATCCGTGAGTGCCCTCGCGGGCGGTTTTTATTACCCTATGTCATTATACATGTCACTTACGGGGTTCTCTTCGCTTATGTCTTTCAGACGGGCCGACCTCTATTGGTTTCTCCCGGCCCTACTCCCTCTATTTAGTTATTAAACTTGTGAGGCCTAGTGTGTAAATTACTCCCATTTCCCTAGCGGGCTATTGGGGCATCCCGGGTTGCTTTTATAGCGTGAATCCCTATCAGCCTATTGTGCCGCTGTAATCACCATATGGAGGCGTCTCAGGATAATGTGCTCGGGATTCCTTCGGAACAAGCCCGGCAGTGTGTAGCTTGTGGGGCGTCCCCTACTAGTGCTGACAATGTGCGGGTCTGTGTACCTTGTGCGCAGCAGATGCTTGCGCTGCAGCCCGGTTTACCAGCGGCTGGGCCTGCGCCTCGTATGGCGTCACCTACTCCCCCAAGCTTAAATTTGACTCCCATTGAGTTGCATACCAGTGGGAATTCTCAGCCTGATGTGTCTTCTAGACTGGCTAGTGTTGAGAAGTTGCTTGCTAATACCTTGGCGCGTAAGGCCTCTGCTAAAAAGCGGCACTTAACGCCTGATGTCACTCTTTTCCCTATGGATGCTGATGAGTTTTTGGAACTTTCTGGCTATACCCCCTTGGAAGAAGGGGAGTTATTCTCTGACTCAGAGTCATCTGATGAGAGGCCCAGGGGTCATGATGATTCTGGCTCTGACCCCTGGGCCCCAGATAATACTAATAGGCTGTTGGCTCAGATTTTTGAGGTACTGTCTACCTCTCCCCCCGGTTGCAGCCCCCAGGCAACAGGGGGAATTGTTTCATACTGCTAAGCCACATTTAGAGTTTCCTGAGCAAGCCCATTTTAATAATCTCATGCTCAGGGAATGGGAGCGCCCCAGCAGGCTTCCCGGTGTTCCTAAGAGTTGGGATAAGAGGTATCCCTTTCCTGCTGTGGTGAAGCGTTGGTAATCCCCTCCTGAGGTGGATGCCCTGGTCCTAGGGTTATCTAACACCTCTGTCATGCATTCCCCTGACTCTACTACGCTGTGGGATGCTGAGGACCGGCGCATTGATCAGCTGGCGTCCCATGCCTTTGCATGTGTGGGGACGGCCCTGCGCCCGGTCTGTGCCTCTGCCATTACGGCTGTGGCTATCAGGACCCTGCTCAGAAGTATCCTTGATGGTGCCCCTGATGATGTGTCTAGTGAGGAGTTTATTGCACTTTCTCGTTGTGAGGTTTTTGTGACTTATGTCCTCTCTGCCTTGGATGATACCATTAGAATGTGTGGCAGAACCTCTGCCCTAGTGGTGGCTATACGCCGCTCGGTTTTGCCTGCGCCAGTGGGCTGCTGACAGCACTGCCAAGAAAGCTCTCACTGGTTTTCCCTTCAAAGGACTACGCCTGTTTGGGGACCGCCTGGACCTGTTTGCTAAGGGAGGCAGGTTACCCCAGCGCAGGCGTCAGTCTCAGCCCTTTCGGAGACAGGGCTCCTTTTCTTCCCCCTACCGTGGTGCCAGACAGGGGAAGGGGGTCTCCCATACCGGGGCCCGAGGAGATTTCTGGGGTAGGGGCAGAGGACGTGGATGCCCTGGCTCATCCTGGGCCTCCAAGCCTAAGTCTTCTCCCAAGCCCCCTCAGGCATGAAGGGCGCCCTCACCCGTCCGGGTGGGGGGACGGCTTCAGCACTTTGCTCATGTCTGGAGGCTTCATGTCTTAGACCGGTGGATTCAGGAGGTAGTGTCCTCCGGTTACAAGATAGTTTGCTGGCTGGCTGCCCCCAAGATTCATCAGATCCCAGATTTCTCAGGACCCTGTGTCAGCTCAGGCTCTAGTTCTGGCGATGCGAAGCCTTCTGGAGCTGGGGGTCATCTGTCAGGTCCCCTTACGAGAGAGGGGCAAGGGGTTCTATTCCAACCTTTTCACCGTGCCCAAAAGAGATGAGTCAGTCAGGCCCATCCTGGACTTGAAGATCCTCAACAAATTTGTCAGGTGCAGGCGCTTTCGCATTGAAACCCTGCGCTCTGCCATCTGTTCCCTGCGTCCAGGGGACTTAATGACGTCTGTGGACATCAAAGATGCTTACCTTCATATTCCTGTGTTTCCAGGTCATCAAAGGTTCCTCAGGTTCGCTCTGGAGGATCAGCACTACCAATTTGTGGCTTTGCCCTTTGGTCTCACTTCAGCTCCAAGAGTGTTCACCAAGGTGCTGGCCGGAGTGATGTCTCTGCTCAGGTCTCAGGGCATTCGCGTGCTGCCCTATCTGGACGACATTCTCATCACTTTTCAGTCCCTCCAACAGGCAGAGTTGGATACTCAGCTGGTAGTGTCCACCCTGGAGTCATTTGGCTGGGTGATCAACGATCCCAAGTCTTCCCTGTCTCCCTCCTTGATGACACCCTTCCTGGGAATGAATCTGAATACAGTTCAGGCAAGGATTTTTCTTCCTCAGCAGAAGGTGGACAGTCTGCTAGCGCAGGTTCAGTTCCTGCTATCTTGCCCTCGTCCCTCCATCAGGCAGGGAATGAAGCTGGTGGGCCTGATGGTGTCCTGCTTCGAGGCGGTCCGTTATGCCCAGTTCCACATGAGGCCTCTGCAACTCCACCTCTTGTCACTATGGGACAAGGATCCTGTGTCCCTGGACCAGGTCCTTGTGCTTTCCCCCCTAGTCAGGCGGTCCCTCTCGTGATGGTTGGACTCTAGGAACCTGTTGGTGGGCAGATACTTTCTGGCCCCCTGCTGGGAGACGGTCACCACTGATGCCAGTCTGACAGGTTGGGGCGGTTTCTGCAAGTCCCTGCAGTTCCAAGGGCGGTGGGGCCCTCAGGAGGCCCACACACCTATCAACATTCTGGAACTGCGGGAGATCAGGTTGGTTCTGACTCTGATTCTGGCCTGGGCGGAGGACAATGTTCCCTGCATATCAGCTGTGTACATCCCGGGGTGGAGAATCTTCAGGCAGACTCTCTGAGCAGGGGGACCTCTCGCCTGGGACAATGGTCCCTCTGCAACAGGGTGTTTCAATCTGTTTCACCGTTTGGGCCAACCAGATGTGGATCTGTTTGCGTCCCGTCACAAGCTTCCGGCCTTTGTCTCCCTGTCCCAGGATCCTCTGGCCTTGGCCACGGATGCTCTCGCAATGTCATGGCAGGACTTTCAGCTCCTGTATGTCTTTCCTCCATTCCCCCTGTTGGGCAGGGTTCTGCGCAAGATTGCTCAGGAGGGGGTGCCAGCAATACTGGTGGCCCCCAGGTGGCCAAGAAAAGTGTGGTTCGCAGACATGGTGCAGCTGGCAGTAGATCAGTACGCTCTGCCCAGGGTGCCAGACCTGCTCACTCAGGGTCACTTACGCCATCCCAATTTACAAACTCTGGCTTTGACGGCCTGGCTGTTGAAACCTCCATCTTGATGGAGAAGGGGCTGTCTGTCTCTGTTGTTGATACCATGATAAAGGCTAGGAAGAAGTCTTCTTCTTCCATTTACTATAGGGTTTGGCGTGCCTACATTGACTGGTGTGAGTCTAAGTCTCTTCCCTGTCGTGTGTTCTCTATTCCCAGGATCCTGGAGTTCCTGCAGCATGGGTTGGAGCTGGGGCTCCAACTCAGTACTTGAAGGGTCATGTCTCTGTCCTGGCTGTTTTCTTCCAGAGGTCCTTTGCCCAGCATTCTCTGATCAGGACTTTTTCCAGGGGGTTACTCATGCGCGTCCCCCATACCTTCTGTTCATACCTTTTCAAAGTTTTACAAGGTTGATCTTAGTGCCTCAGCTGATGCTGCTTTTGGCTGCAAGGTTCTGCAGGTGGCAGTGGTCTGACCTGTCTATTGTTACCTTTGGGGATCCCACCCTACTTTATGGACACTGCTATTGGATGTCCCAAGTGTAATGATTCTCTCTGGAGCAGGACGTAATGTATACTAAGAATAATACAATTCTGTGATTACTCACCTGTAGAATTGATATTATGAGTATACAGTACGTCCTGCTCCACCCCACCCTTGGTTTTGCATTATCCTGGATCCCCTGTATGGTGATTGTTATCATTGTTCTAGTTACTAGTTGGTTCTGTTTTAAATCTCCCGGCTTCTCGTTAACTGCTTTTCAATGCTGGGGATTTGTGGGAGGTCCCGGGTATTTGAGGGTCCGGGAGGAGCCAATTTCGCTGTCTCTGCAGTCCAGCGCCATCTGGCGGAGTAATACCCAAGTGTAATGATTCTTCTCTGGAGCAGGACATACTGTATACTCATATCAATTCTACAGGTGAGTAATCACAGTATTTTGGTGTTAACCTTTACCAAATGCAGCATGAGGAGCAAGCAACAGTTATTAAACCAAATAGCATTGATGACCATTTTTTAAATATTTCTTCTCTATCTATTGATATGACTTCAGCTCCAAAGGATACAGGTTAAAGGGGACCAAAACCCCCAATAACAACTTCATTTATGTTGCTCCCCCATCCCAGGTACATTACCGTTTGGATGTTTTCTGCCCTTAATGCTGCTTGGTATTCCCGTTTTCCCTAAGTTTTGACAGCTGTCATGCTGGGAGCAATTACAGTATATTGAAAACAGTGCTAGAAGGAAGATACGAGCCAAAAGAAAATTTCCCCCATTTTTTGCATTTAAAGCCAAACTCCCTTTGAGTATTTTATCCAATTACCAGGACTCTAAGGGGAGTTGATACAATTTTTTTTTTTTTTTTTTTTTTTAAATATAACCATCCGTTTGACGTGGTTGGTCCGCTTTAAATGGAAATCCCTGGAGCAAAACTAGATGGGCAAATTGACAATCAAATTAATTCTCTTTGCAGAGTGGTGAATAATTCAAATTATGGCTGGAGGGCACTGAGACTACTGGCTCGTAGAAGTCCACACTTCTTCCAACCTACCAACCAGCAGTTCAAGAGTTTACCCGAATATCTGGAAAACATGGTGATCAAGTTGGCCAAGGAATTACCCGTAAGCATATTTTTCAAATGATTCATTGGCATGGGCAATCCAATATCCAGTCTAAGCAGCTCAGGTGCTTAGAAGCCTTGGCATGGGTTATAGTCCAGTTTAGGCAAAGCACCTGCCGATCCATACATAAGGGAACCATTTATGGTTGACCACAAACTGACCGCCTCATTTTCCTGGGCCACTAGGTAATTATATACTACAGGTTGGTCTGTGGCATGTGGTGGGAATCCTGGACAAGGAATAGATTTCAGACCGTTTTTTACAGTTTTCTCCCATCGTCCAGGACGGCCACTTGAGAGACTGCTGCTCCACCTGAAGAGGAATCATAAACTGGGACAGAGTTTAAAAGCCCCACCCCTTCCCACCAGTCCTCAGTATTGTGTTTCCACTCCGGGAAACGTCTGGGACACAAATTTGGAATTTTTCCCTTGCTTATGCTTTGTTTGATATCTTTAGTCGTAGATTTCCTGCAGGAGGGTTTTGATCTAGGACTGGCAGTAAGTACTCTAAAAACTCAGGCCTCTACTTTTCACAGATCACAAGATATTATCCTATCCTCACTTAGGGGCAGCTCAGCGGATGAGGAGAATACCACTCATCTACGAGATGTTAGAAGGGCCCTAGTGATATACTTAGAATGCACACATGCTTGGAGGAAGTTGGACCGCCTATTTGTGTCATTTTGTGGAAGAAATATAGGGTTGGCCGCCTCAAAAGCTTTCATAGCTAGATGGATTAGGCAATCCATCTCCTTAGCCTACACATGTATCGACACTTCACCAGAGCAGTATCTGCTTCCTGGGTGGAAAGATCTTGGAGGAGAGCCACTCCCCTCATACTTTCCTTAGACATTATAGGCTTGATCTTTTGTCTGACTTTCAACAATCATTCGGCAGAAGAGTTCTCAATTCTGTATCCTGCTCATAAATTTTAAATTACTTGTTTATCCTCTCAAGTGGCTGAACCTGACGGACAAAGGAGAAAATCCCTGTTAGTCTTACCGGTAACAGTATTTCTACGAGTCCTTCAGGATAGCCCTAGCTACCCTCAGTTCAGTTTGGTCCTTCGGTTCCCTTTTAGCTTGCTAAAATACTGAGGACTGGGAGGAAGGGGTGGGGCTTTTAAATCTGTCCCAGTGGGAGCAGCCTTCTCTCAAGTGGCCGTCCTGAAGAAATACTGTTACCGGTAAGACTAACGGGGATTTTCTTAATAATTGTTACTTTCTTGTTAGAACAGCCTTCTTTTCAGACTCTTAATGATTGATGCATTAGGCTTGGTTCACACTGGCATGCTGCGGAATCCATTTGTTATATTGTATATATTGTGTTGTGTGTATTGTATTGTATATTGAGATTGTGTTGCCATCTAAAGTTTTTCCTGTTTAATTTTGTTCATCCTTTCTAAGTCTATTGCAAAATGCAATGTCAACCGCACCCCATTCTGCACTTTTGGTGTGGTGCACCACCATACTCCACAGCAATCCTCAAAGATGTCAACTGTTTTTTTTTTTTTTGTTTTTTACGTGCCTGCTGAATCACTTTAAAAGAGTTCTTACCTTTTGTCCCGTGCAGCTGATCGGTGCCAGTCCAGCAATCAGTAACTCGCCTGATTGCTGGATCCAAGCTACCGGTGCACCCGCACTGCCTGAGGCCTCATCGCATAGATTTTGATAGTGGGTCGGGATCGCTACTCTCCATCAATCTCAGGCACTCTGCCCAGTCCTCTCCATTTATTGCAATGGAGGTAGTGGGCCAAGGCCTGACACGCCTCTGTGACTAATGGCAGGGGGCGTGGTCTGGCACGTAAGTGCCGGCTGCGACGGGGTCTCAATTCCAGCGATTTACTGATCACTGGACTGGCACTGATCAGTTGTGCGGCACAAGAATACCCTTTTGTTTTATGTTCCTGCTGAATGAGCTCTTTCTTTTTTTAAACTACAATAACTTTATTTACTTCTTTTTGATGTCTCCAGCCTCCATCAGAAGAAATAAAAACTGGTGAGGATGAAGATGACGATGAGGATAATGAGTCTTTGTTGAAGGAAAGCAATGAAAGTGAGTGTCGGGGCTTTCAGCCATGCTGCTGGATTTGGCTTATCTTTCATTAGGTGGAAAACATTGGAAGTATTTTCAGAAACATTTTGTCCCTATAGGCTTTTCTGAAAAGTTTGGGTTGTCCTATAGAAACAACTTCCCCCATGAGTTCTGGGGCATCGACCAACTGCAATGAAGTGCCAAAAAAGATTCATGTAGACTGGACCACACTGAATAGGTGATAACCAGCATGAAGTGTATTTATTTATTTTTGGTCTCAGCAACAGCCATGATCAGATTTATTTAGGGAATGATCTGGAAAGTCTGGCAGGTGTTTGAGCATTAAAGCGGAACAAAACCTGGGGTTTTGACTAGCCCAACTGTGTGAAACTCCCCAGATCGCCCATAACTCTCCTTTTCCCTGGTCCAATGGCACATGTGGGGGCTCTCGTCCAATTAGAGCCATGCATTAGTATTATTCAAAAAAAAAGCTCTGATTGTGGCAATTGGAGCACAAGTGCCCGCATCTGCAGGAGGGAGTGCACTACCACCCGCAACCATTCAGATGCTGTCAGTGTTAACATCAACAAGGAAGCAGGTGAGTTTTTTTTTTTTTTGTAGTGCTCCAGGGGGAGGGAGGGGGGTCACACAGTGGGGCTTACCCCAGGGGAAGGACAGCAACCAGCTCTAATGAAATCTTTTAGATTGAAGGTTTAGGAAGGCTGCTTTCCTAAACCTTCAGCTCTGCTTACGTAGTGTACCCCCAGATACCGACGTCTGCTTTGCTGTAGTCCGCAGTATCTCTTGCACACACGCTCCCCACAGTTTGTCAGACATCTACACTCCTCATAATGAATAGCAATAATTCAGTACTTCAGGCTCGTTCAGAGGATGGACCTAGTTGAGCAGCTCTCTGCTGCAAAAGCAAAAGGGTACGATCACAAATCTGATGCATACGATTATTTTTTACTAAAAAGAAAATAAATACGGAGAACTTTAAAGTACACCTATACTCAAAGGGAAGTATATTTGCTCACCATCTTTTACCAAGATTTTATTGAAGTTTTTTCAGGTTAAGTACAAAATATGTCAACATAGTGGTACATAACGATATGTAAAGGTGACCATCAAGACAGTTCCAGGTGAACAAAGTCTAGATATAAAATGAAATAGATTAACCTAAAAACTATACCTATATTCTTCATCTAGTAGTGTCACATTATGGGGAAGAAGGTTACGATACGAGTCACGGCACTTCTAGTGGTATTATGTTTCCTAGACTGGTATTCAACATCTACAGATTGCCAGTGAAAAAATGACAGGTAGACAGTGACTGAATACAGGTACACAATGGAAGAGCAAATTAACAACGTTAAAACCTAAAAACTCAATTTCTTTATTTTTAAAGACCGAGACAAGAGGGTTTTGGCGGAAGGGAAGGGAGGGGATGGGTAAGGTGCCAGGGGTGGTCATGGCCAGTGAGGTTCAAGAGTCCCGCTGAGTGTACAGGTGCCAGGAAAGTCAGGAATGGAGTTTCAGGCAGGAAAAGTAGGGTCTGAAGGGTTATTAGATATGTCAGTGTGCTCCATCCAGGGTTTCCAGATGGCATAAAATTTATCATAGGTGTCGTTCTTGATAGCTGACATCTTTTCATTAACCATTATATCCGAGATTCTGTTCTGGACCTCACCCCACCTCAGGGAGGGTGACTTCCAATTCCTAGCTATGGTTACTCGGACTGCAGAAAATACATGCTGCATCAAACGCCATTCTAGCTTTGTGTAGACTTGTGGTTTCAGAGCAAGCAAGGTTTCCCACGGATCCGCCACTATTGATATGTGAAGGATACCGGAGAGCACCTCGCACGCTTTCACCCATAAAGCCTTTGCCTCTGGGCAGTGCCACCATATATGGGACATATTCCCCAGCTCCCGGCACCCCCTGAAGCAAAGGGGGGAGTCAGTGGGGGAGAACCTGGGGACTTGATCCGGTGTGTAGTACCACCGGTACAAAACTTTATACGCGTTTTCCAATACGAGGGCGTTATAAGATGGTACTGCTCACGTTCCTCCACACACACTGCCAGTCCGCCTCTGACCTAGTTGTTCCCAACTCCCGCTCCCATTTGATATTTGCTCACCTTCTATCCCCGGCCCAGTGCCCCATAACAGGCTGTGTTTCCTTCTAAAGCCTTTAGCCCTTTATGTGACAGTTTTGTTGTCACTGAATTAATTAACATATGACAGGTCATTCACCATATTACTACTTCCTGTTGTTTTTATGGATATTGGGCAAAGGCTGAGATTAAAAAAAAGGAAACACAGGCTACTTTGGGGCACAGGGCTGGGAATGGAATGTGACCTCATAAACTTCCTTTCTGCGTATAGGTGCACTTTAAAGCGGACCAAAAGTAAAAAAAAAACAAAAAAAAACTATTTGACAGAGCTTAATTCAATGATGTTCTGGAATAACAGGCCAATTCTTTGCTGCAAAACTGCATGGGAGCAGCCATCTTGTCACACACGTAAGTATGAGGGGAGCAGCCCACACACCAAATGGAGATAAATGCCTCAAACACTGGCCGCTTCTGTATTATGTTATGTAAACACACACACTGAATCACCAAGTTGCTAGAGGGTGTGTGTGTGAAGGGAATGCTGCAACAATGTATCTTTATCACTGTTCACTGGGCTCTGGATTTACAACACACCAGCCAGTCAGTGTATCTTATAAAATGATACAATTCTTTCAGCTGTGCAGCAGAGCAAGGAGTCATCACAGCCGATTGCTTTCTACTAGAAATAACGGAGGATTGCACTGATATGTAAGGCAATTGACTGTGGGATTGGGTTTTTTGTGAACTGGACTTATGGAATAGCAGGCAGATTCTATGCCAGAACATCTGCATTGAGTTAAGTTATAGTTTGTCACAGATTACCAGAGTGGGACTTTAGGGTACAATTTACTGAACTTGCTTTTTTTGGCTTTTGGCCTGCTTTAAGTCCTTTTTGATGGGGCTAGCAAATGTGTTTGCCCTGATATTGGCACCTCTATTGATTGAATATTAATTTGTTATAATTGGACTTTCCATTCTTTGGAATTTTATGTTTGTACAGTGAAGGGAGTACAATGAGCATCTTTTGTTATCAATACTTTTTAAGGTCCAGAGGTCCAGCACCACAAGCCAGTGACTGGTGAGCTGATCGAGTCCCTTGCCAACAAGCTTGGAGAGCACTGGAAAGGGCTGGCTCCTCACTTGGAAATGAAAGACTCTGACATTAGAGCCATTGAATCAGACAGTGAAGATGTACGGATGCGGTCCAAATTATTATTGGTCGCCTGGCAGGATCGAGAGGGAGTCGGTGCCACCACGGAGAACCTCATTAGTGCATTAAATCAAGCAAACCTAAGTGACCTAGCAGAATACCTGGCCAGCGACTCAGAAAATTGTGCATAAATCCTCAGCATTTTGTAATGAAGGGATGTGCTGTAATTTCCTGGCGCTAGTGCTACTCTTCCCTGATAGGGAGGGGGGGGGGTTCCTGCTACTGCCGGCGTTATGGACTTTTTTTTTTTTTTTTTATAGGATTCTTTTTTGTTAATAATGGACTATGATTACCATGTAATAAAAAATTTCTGTCAAATGTATTTATTTCCTGTCTTTTGTAATAAATGTAGACAAAAGGAAAAAATGGACAGCACCAGTCTCTCACAAAAGAGATGAATTAATTGAATACAACGCGGTGTGCTCACTACTCTTAGTATGACAACCAAAGAAACTGCAAGTATGAATGGGGGTCCCCACACACCCCCAAGAACTATACCAAGAGAGTAAAAAAAGCGGCACTACCCACCACAATACGGATAAAAAATATTAGTTTATTAATGGCTACAAAACACCAAATACAATACATAAAAACTTACATTACATATACACAATAGACACCGGGGGGCGCCAGAGGTCCATCATAGCCATTCAAAGTAATATAAATAAATGACTATACTGTGATCACAGCTGGTAAGTGCAATAACAATTATAACCCTCACTTATAAGGTAGCAATGCTAAATCAATATACTAGAACAATTCATATAATAATACAGAATGTGCAAGATAATGCATTCAAAATTCTATGTGCAAAGTATACAGTTGATAAAGTGCCTGTGCCAAAAAACAGCTAAACCAGTATCAGAAGAATAAAAAGACCAGCCGGGATTGGTAAGAAGAGACATATTACACATACATACAGACCAGCTGGACCTCCCCCCGTGGAGATGCCCACCAACGCGTGTCACAGCGCCTGCCCGCTGCTTCCTCAGGGTGACTATACCATTTTAATAAATGGATAATGTTTTCATGACCAAGTTATAAACCCAAAACCTTGTGGGTCTTAGAAGGCACTTACAATTGTCAACACTTTCTCATTCCAAATATTTGGCAAAACGCAGGACCTTACAACTTACTGCAAGAGAGAAGCCAGCTAAGCAACATCCCACCTAAACCATAAGGCTGACCTGGGGTTCTACAAGAGATGAATGTTCATGTGTAGGCTCATATTTCCTCTACCCATGCTCCTCTCTATCTCTCATAGTAGGCATAGAGTTGGTCAAAATATTTAGATCTATCATGATGGTTTCATTAAAGAGGAATCACTTGATTTACAATAAAGTGACCCAACAACAGAAGACCATATGGTCCCTCTAGATCAGGGATACTCAACCACTTCCTGTAAAGGTCCATTTAAAGGCATCTGGTGAAAGGTGGAGGTTTGAGCAGAGGGCTGTCACCGGGGGGGGGGGGATGTGGATAGCTCACTGGGGAAGGGGCTTTAGACTCCCTAGGTTAAACTAACAAAGGCTGCTTGTACCTTGCAATGCCACTTCCTGCTCGTGCAGTAATTCATATTGCAATGCTAGGTGCTAGGGAGACAGGCAGGGAGACTAAGCACCACATCGCCGATCAAGGTGGCAGCTCTGAGCATGGCAACACAGATGCAACTGAGTGCAGGGCATCAATGCTCTAGTATGTGTTTTCCTTATTTTACGTTAGATGTATGCTTATCTCAGCAAAAACAATGCATCAGGATGGGGTAAGTTAACGGCACGATCTTAGGGGACTTCGAAATGGACTGAGATCTGCATGTACGGTAAGTGTGGCATGATAAAGAATGCTACTGTAATGTCTGGTCTTGCTTAAAGCAGACCAAAACCCACATTTTTAATTAGCATCCCTTGAATTACCCCTCCCCCCCCCCCCCCCCCCCATGAAGAGTACCTTTTGACAATATTTACTGCTCTTATTTCACTCTAATCCCAGATTAGATGCACCTGTTTTAGCTGCAAAGCTCCGCCTCCTCCACCTCCATTCACTGCAACTGTTGTGTGTGGCAATGATGCCACAGTTACACAATGACCTCTCTGTCATATTACACCAAGGGACAGCAAAAAATCAGTGTTCCAGAACAAAGTTTCTACGCAGTTTCTAGTTTTACACACTAAGTGTTTTTACTTATGTCTTTCAGGCGGGACAACTGTGGGTTGTGGTTTCTCCCGGTCCTGCCCCTTACCCTCCCTCATCTCCCCTTGCTGGCTTCTGGGGGCATCCCGGGTGGCTTTTTATTAGCCCTTACCCTGAGCTGGCCTATTGCGCCTGTCTTAATCTCCATATGGAGGCTTCTAGGGATAGCGTGCTCGGGGGTCCTTCGGTGGCAATCCCGGCTGTGTGCCATGTGCGGGGCATCCCCTCTAAATAACAGTGCCGCGGTGTGCGCGCCGTGCGCCCAGAGTATCGTTGCGGCCCAGGCTGGGCTGCCCGCTTTGCTTCCCATCTCCGCGCCCCCCTCTGCGTCGCCTACCCCTCTGCGCCTGCATTTAGCCTCCAGTGAGGGGGATACTAGCGGGGGGTCACAGTCTGATCTGGAACTGCGCGTGGCCAGTGGCAAGAAGCGGCACCTGGCTCCAGCGCCCTCCCTCTTTACTGAGAAGGATGAGGATATTGATGCTTTTGGTGGCCGTTACCCTCTAGAAGAGGGGGAACTCTTCCAGGACTCTGACTCCTCTGGGGACCAGCAGGAGGGTTATGTCAGTGACCCTGGGTCTGCGTCTGGAGAGGACTCATGGTTCCCTGATGACACTGATAACCTGTTGGCTCACATTTTTGAAATCTTGCACATTGTTCCCCCTGAGGTGGCTAAGAGGAAGCAGGGTGAGCTCTTTCGTCCTGATAAACAGCATCTGGAGTTCCCTGAGCAGAGCCATTTCACTAATATGGTGCTCAAGAAGTGGGAATGTTCTAGTAGAGTGCCCACGGTGCCCAAAGGGTTGGATAAGAGGTACCCTTTTTCTCCCGACCTGGTCAAGCAATGGTCGTGTCCCCCTGAGGTGGACGCTCCCGTTCTAGGGCTGTCCAACACCTCGGTCATGCCTTCACCTGACACTACTACACTGCGGGACAGCGAGGACCGGCGCATGGATCAGCTGGCCTGCCATGCTTTTACATTTGTGGGGGCTGGGCTGAGTCTGGTCTGCACCACTGCCATTACAGCTATTGCCCTTAAACGGCTCAAGCGTCTCCCTGATGGCGCTACGGCTGGTAGCAGGGGGGAGGATTATAGGGCCCTTTTGCTTTGCTCTGATTTTGTTGCCTTTGTCCTTACTGCCATGGATGATGTGGCACGGCTGAGTGGCAGGGCCTCTGCCCTTTTGGTGGCTATGCGCCGCTCTGTTTAGCTGCGTCAGTGGGCGGCTGACGCTGCTGCTAAGAAGGCTCTCACTGGGCTCCCCTCTACGGGGCTGCGGCTCTTAGGTGAGCGTTTGGATGTTCTAGCCAAGGATGGTAGGCTGCACCAGCGTAGGAGGCAGACTCGGCCCCTTCAGGGGCCCTCTGCTTCCCTCCCCTCCTTTCGTGCTCCCAGAGGAGGTCGTGGCTCCCTCTTTTCGGGGATTCTTGGAGCCATGGCAGACCACGTGGTCGTCCCGGTCTCTCATGGGGTCCCAAGCCCAAACCTTCTCCCAAGCCCCCTCAGGCATGAGGAGGCGCCCTCACCCATCCGGGTGGGGGGGCGGCTTCGGCTCTTTGCTCACGTCTGGAGGCTCCACGTCTCAGACCGGTGGATTCAGGAGGTGGTGTCCTCCGTTTACAAGATAGAGTTTGCAGCCTGGCCGCCCCCAAGATTCATCAGATCCCGGATGTCTCAAAACCCTCTGTCAGCTCAGGGTTTGCGCCTTGCGGTTCAACGTCTGTTGGAGTCAGGAGTTATTTGCCTGGTGCCTTCCCAGGAATGGGGTCAGGGTTTCTACTCCAATCTGTTCACGGTCCCCAAAAAAGACGGGTCCTTGAGGCCCATTCTGGACTTGAAGGGTCTCAACAAGTTTGTCAGGTTCCAGCACTTTCACATGGAGACGCTACGCTCGGCTGTCAGTACCCTGCGCCTGGGCGACTTCATGACCTCCGTGGACATCAAGGATGCCTATCTTCACGTGCCAATCTTTCCGGGTCATCAGAGATTTCTCAGGTTTGCTCTAGAGGATCAGCATTACCAGTTTGTGGCTTTACCGTTTGGCATCACCTCAGCGCCTCGGGTGTTCACCAAGGTGCTGGCGGGCGTGATGGCTCTGCTGCGGGATCAGGGCATTCGCATCCTCCCTTACCTGCACGACATTCTGATTGCGGCTCAGTCTCTTCATCAGGCCGAGGAGGATACTCAGGTGGTGACCTCCACTCTCGAGTCCTTCGGCTGGGTGATCAACTATCCCAAGTCTTCACTGTCTCTGTCTTTGGTGGGGTCCTTTCTGGGCATGACTCTGGATACCTCTTAGGTCAAGGTATTCCTTCCTCAGCAGAAAGTGGAGGGCCTTCAGAAGCAGGCACGGACTCTGCTCTTGTGTCCCCATCCCTCCATCCGGCAAGGGATGCAGTTAGTGGGTCTGATGGTGTCCTGCTTCCAGGCGGTCACTTTTGCTCAGTTTCACATGAGACCTCTTCAGTTGCACCTCTTGTCAGTTTGGGATCGGGACCCTGTGTCCCTGGATCAGGAATTTGTGATGTCCCCCCTGGCCAGACAGTCCCTCTCGTGGTGGCTGGACTCAGGGAACCTTCTAGTGGGCAGGACCTTTCTGCCCCCATGCTGGGAGACACCACAGATGCCAGTCTGACCGGTTGGGTTTTTTGGAAGTCTCTGAAGTTCCAGGGTCGGTGGGGCCCCCAGGAGGCCCATGCTCCCATCAATGTCCTGGAACTGAGGGCGATCAGGTTGGTTCTTTCTCAGCTGACCACACACCTTCGGGGTCAGGCTGTTAAGATCCGCTCGGACAACCAGACGGCGGTTGCCTACATCAATCATCAGGGAGGGACTCGGAGAAAGCAAGCCCTCAAAGAAGTGTCCCTAATACTGTCTTGGGCGGAAGAGAATGTCCCTTGCTCGGCAGTTTACATTCCGGGGTTGGAGAACCAGGAGGCAGACTCCCTGAGCAGGGGGAGGTCTCGGCTGGGGTAATGGTCCCTCAGCCACAAGGTATTTCGCTCCCTGTGTCACCGCTGGGGTCAGCCGGATGTGGACCTGTTTGCGTCTCGCCACAATCGCAAGCTTCCCAGGTTTGTCTCCCTGTCACAGGACTCTCTGGCCTTCATCACGAATGCGTTAGCAATGCCTTGGATGGAGTTTTTGGTGGCCCCCTGTTGGCCAAGGAGCGGGTGGTTTGCAGATGTCGTGCAGTTGGCAGTAGATCAGTATGTCTTGCCCAAGGATCCGGATCTGCTCACTCAGGGACAACTGTGCCATCCCAGTTTACAAACGCTGGCTTTAACGGCTTGGCTGCTGAAACCTCCATCTTGCCGGCTTCTGTTGTTACCATGATTAGGGCTAGGAAGAAGTCCTCGTCCTTTATCTATTACAGGGTCTGGCATGCTTACATTGCCTGGTGTGAGTCCAAGTCTCTTCCTTGTCGGGTGTTTTCTATCCCCAGGATTCTGGAATTTTAGCAACATGGTTTGGATTCAGGCCTTCAACTTGGTACCCTCAAGGGACAGGTGTCAGCTCGGGCAATTTTTTTCCAAAGATCCTTTGCCAATCACCGGCTGGTTAAGACTTTTTCCAGGGAGTTACTCATGTGCGTCCGCCACGTAAGCCTATGCTACCGGTTTGAGACCTGAATCTGGTGTTGTCTGCTCTGCAGGGTCCTCCCTTTGAGCCTATCCGTGGGGCTGCTTTGCCCATTCTGACTCTTAAGGTGGCCTTTTTGGTGGCCATTACTTCGGTTAGGCGAGTTTCTGAGCTGGCGGCGCTCTTCATCAAACCTTATTTTGAGCGGCATCAGGATAAGTTGGTGGTTCGGCTTAAGCCGGATTTCTTGCCTAAGGTTGTGTCTGCTTTTCATCTCAATCAGGACATTGTCTTACCTTCATTGTGTCCTAATCCTGCTAATTCCAAGGAGCGGACCCTTCATTCTTTGGATGTTGTCAGGGCTTTGAAGTTTTATTTGGCTGCTACTGAGTCTTTCAGGAAGACTGACGCTCTTTTTGTTCTTCCTGCTGGACCTAGGAAGGGTTTGCCTCCGGCTAAATCCACTATCAGCAAGTGGATCCGTCAGGCGGTGGAGCAGGCCTACTCTGCCAGGGGGAAGGTTCCTCCCTTTAGAATTACTGCTCATTCTACTCGTGCTATTGGTGCGTCTTGGGCTTTTCAGCACCAAGCTTCTGTTGAACAAGTTTGTAAGGCCGCAACTTGGTCTTCTGTTCATACTTTTTCTAAGTTTTACAAGGTTGATGTTAAGGCCTCAGCTGATGCCAGCTTTTGGCCGCAAGGTACTTCAGGCGGTAGTGGTTTGAATTGCCTGTTGTTACTCTTTGGGGATCCCACCCTACCTTACGGACGCTGCTGTTGGAGGTCCCATACGTAAGGTCTTCTTGAAGCAGGCCGTGCCATGCAATAGGAAAAAGACAATTCTGTGAGTACTCACCTGTAGAATTGATTTTACTATGCATGGCACGGCCTGCTTCACCCCACCCTTGTTATCGTTATTCTTGGTTGCCTCTTTATGGTGATTGTTCCAAGTTAATTGGGGTTTGTTACATTTTTTTTACCTTTAACGCTGGATTGGTCTATTGGTGATCCTGTTTTTATATGGTACCGGGAGGAGCCACAACTCTTCTGCAGTGCATATCCTATACGTAAGGACTTCTTGAAGCAGGCCGTGCCATGCATAGTAAAAGCAATTCTACAGGTTAATACTCACAGAATTGTCTTTTAAAGTGGACCAACACCCAGGATTTTGACTATCCTGGGTTTTGGTCCACTTCGGTGGGGATTTCTTCCCAGGGAGAAAAAATCAGGCCTCCTACACTTCATTTGGATCCCTCTGGGGGCTTACCTTTCCTCTTACGGTTCATATATTTATCAATGGGTATAGAGGAAAAAGAGCCGGGCCCCAGATCCATATAGACCTACGGCCACACCACCCTGAATGCGCCTGATCTCGTCCGATCTCAGAAGCTAAGCAGGGTCAGGCCCGGTCAGTGCTTGGATGGGAATCCGCCTGAGATTACCGGGGGCCCTAGGCTTGATGTGTTCTACTATGATTCGTCATCTCCATTCCCTTTCCATAATTTTCTCAAACATATGATTTTAGAAGAATGAGAACAAGGTGCTCCCCTTTTGCTAAAGTTCCCGAAGGGGCAAGGTTAGCCTTTGAATATTCAGGGTTCCGTGTGATCCCCTAGAAAATAATATGGATTCCCTGCTCTTGGCAAGCAGAATCCAATTCTTTAACACCAATTTTTGGCTTCCGCATTGTGTCCTTTAAAAAAATTAAGCCTTACTTATCCTTTTTGTCAGCAACAAGACGCCATGGCTGAATCAGTAAGATTTTGGGCACAAAGTATGGCTGTGACCAGTGCCGTATTTAGGATTTTGTGCTGCCCTAGGCACTTTTTTGGTCAACGTCCTCCCCCCCCCCCCCCCCCCGATATTTAAAGCAAACTAGATTTTCCCTGGTTTTGTTCTGGTCCCTCGGGGCACCCCGAATTTAGATGCCCCATTGTGTGAAACCCTTAAAGTGGACCAACACCCAGGATTTTGACTATCCTGGGTTTTGGTCCACTTCATGGGGGGACCCCGATTAGGGGTGCCCCGCTGTGTAAAACCCCCCAGAAACCCCCCAAAACTCACCTCACCACGCTCCCACGTAGCCACGGACAAGCGCGGACAAGACCGTGCGTCCGCCGCCTCCCCCGCCCCTTTGACAGTGCGCGCGCCCGCGCCGGCCATTCACAAACGGCCGGCGCGGGGGCGCGCACGCCTAGAGGGGCACGCGGGAGGTCAGGTCAGTTTTTTGGGGTTCTTGGGGGGGGGGGGGTCCCTCACCGCGGGACATCCCGATCTCGGGTGTCCCGCGGTGAGGGAGGTGATCGGCCCGGGAATCTTATAGATTCCCGGGCCGATCACCCCTGGGTGTTGGTCCACTTTAAGAAAGACATTTTCCACTCACCTATTCCTCGCTCCAACGATGCACATGTGCGGGGTCTTGTACAATGAGAGCTGCCTGCTGTGACTATGTCATTTGCCAAGCTGCTTTCATTGTTGTGGATGGGGAGCATGTGCTGCCGCATTCCCAGAGCACGCACGCCCCCGGGGATGCGTTACCCCTGCTCCCCATTCTACTCAATAAGAGCTGTTTGCAGAATGACATAGTCACGGCTGACGGCACTCAATGGATGAGAGCCCGTGCATGCACCATTGGAACAGGGCAAGGTGAGTGTTTATGTGTGCCCCAGCGGGTTCCACACAGTGGGGCAGTGGTGGTGGTGGTGGGAGAAAATGGGATTACAGCATAAATGTGTGTGTCAGGTAAGTCTGCTTTACAATAAATGTCTTAAGAAAAAAAGTGCTCTAACCCTGTCCCACTCTATCAAAAACAAAATGGTAGACAAATTGTAGAACATCACTGTGAAAAAGCAAGGGGGGGGGGGTTGACAGAGACAAGATGAGTAAAATGGGGCTTCTGGGGGTGTTTTACATAGTGGGGCATCCCAGTTCAGGATGGCCCAAGGAGTGGAACTCGGATGGCCCTGGAGTCTCCGCTATTCCTCTTTAAAGTGGAGCAAAGCATACCAGGACCGGCTGTGGGCTTTGACCCCGCTGTGTATAACCCCCGCCGGAGCCGGCTCGTCAGGGCGGAAGGGGCAGATGCGGGATCCTCCGAGGCGGGGAGCGGCTGTCCGAGCCATCGACTCACAGACACACACACATTCACAGACACACACACTCACACACACACTCACAGTGTCACACAGACACACACACACAGACACAGACACATTCACAGATACACAGACACACACACATTCACAGACACACACTCACAGTCTCACACTCAGACACATTCACAGACACACACTCACAGACACACACATTCACCGTAGCCTCTGAGATGCGGCTGGTTTCTCCTATACCCATGAAGTTGGAGGAACGATCAGACATTCAGGAAAGTCTGCTAGACATGGGGGCCAGGGGAGTCATTTGGGTTGATTCAAAGAAACATGTAACAGCTTGGATTTGGCTCACGATCATCCTATTTTTCACGTCCGCTCGTGCGTTCGTATGAACTTGCGAGTGATTCAATAAGCAAATACGTTTCTATCCTAAAAGATACGTCCGTTCGTATGATATCTCCCGAACTTGCCTCAGTCAGTTGCCAATCGTAAAAATCACGTTCATGTGCTCACCTGTTGCGGCGGCAGCCTGTTTTTTCGGCTGCTTCCATCGTCAACCTCTTCCAATTACTTGCGTTTGCCTCTGGTTTTCATTGGTTTTTGGCCTCTTAGATTCGTGCGTTCGTATGTTTATAAGATCTTGCGCATGCGCACCCTCAACTAGAAACTTACCTAAACCCCTTAGCGCTTGCATCCAACTTCATTTCTCGGTCCCTCAAACTTACCTAAACCTCTTAGCGCTTGCATCCAACTTCATTTCTCGGTCCCTAAAACTTACCTAAACCCTTTAGCGGCTGCATCCAACTTCATTTCTCGGTCCCTCAAACTTACCTAAACCCCTTAGCGCTTGCATCCTTCTTCATTTCTCGGTCCCTCAAACTTACCTAAACCCCTTAGCGCCTGCATCCTTCTTCATTTCTCGGTCCCTAAAACTTACCTAAACCCCTTAGCGGCTGCATCCTTCTTCATTTCTCGGTCCCTAAAACTTACCTAAACCCCTTAGCGCCTGCATCCTTCTTCATTTCTCGGTCCCTAAAACTTACCTAAACCCCTTAGCGCCTGCATCCTTCTTCATTTCTCGGTCCCTAAAACTTACCTAAACCCCTTAGCGCTTGCATCCTTCTTCATTTCTCGGTCCCTCAAACTTACCTAAACCCCTTAACGCCTGCATCCAACTTCATTTCTCGGTCCCTAAAACTTACCTAAACCCCTTAGCGGCTGCATCCTTCTTCATTTCTCGGTCCCTAAAACTTACCTAAACCCCTTAGCGCCTGCATCCTTCTTCATTTCTCGGTCCCTAAAACTTACCTAAACCCCTTAGCGCCTGCATCCTTCTTCATTTCTCGGTCCCTAAAACTTACCTAAACCCCTTAGCGCTTGCATCCTTCTTCATTTCTCGGTCCCTCAAACTTACCTAAACCCCTTAGCGCCTGCATCCAACTTCATTTCTCGGTCCCTCAAACTTACCTAAACCCCTTAGCGCTTGCATCCTTCTTCATGTTGACGACCCTAAAACTTACCCAAACCACATAATGTACATATGTCTATATGTTTATAAGCGTGTTTTTTCTGGTTTGTGTAATTGTTTTTGGGTGCGCATATTATAAAAGACACATTTATGAAGGCTTAAAATATAATTTATTTAAATTATTTAGTTTGTTTTTTTTTTGGTATTTTAAAACATAGTAAAATTTTTTTTTTTTTTTTTTACAAACATAGTAAATTTTTTCTTTTTTTTTTTAAAAACATAGTAAAAATTTTTTTTTTGTTTTTTACAAACATAGTAAAATTTTTTTTTTGTTTTTTACAAACATATTAAAATTTTTTATTTTTATTTTTACAAACATCGTAAAATTATTATTTTTTTTTTTTTAAAAACATTAAAACTTTGGAACCATATAAAAAAATGTTAAACGAGTTAACAAAAGTAGCCAGGACCAAGGGCACTAATCATCCTCCTCTTCTTCATCTGTTGGCCCCAACGTCGCCTGTATGGCCAGCAGCTCGGCCACCAACTCCTTGATTCTTTTTTTTTTTTCCTGCACGGTTTTTGGGATAATCCCTGTAAGCAATAGAGAAATAAACATAAATAGGAGTCCCAGACCGGTTTGTATGCTGGAAATAGATTTGGGGTTAATCAAATACATGTAAATGCATGACATATGTCATTCTTCCAAGGGATAAAGTTAATGCATTTCTCACAGGTAAGTCTTTAAACTCCTTAAACCGGACCTTCAACATTATTTAATGAAACCCAATAACTATTCCCAAATGATTCTGCACCAGATCAAAGTACATTTGGGAGGTTTTTGGATTACAGCGCCGCCATCTGGACTCTGAAGCATAACACTTAATGAGGAGTGGAGAGTTGGATAAAGTACAGGGGAGTAGGTTACAGTGGTGCGTTGGGAATCCAGAGCATAGCTGGGTTGAGGGAAAGGTCATCACTCCCACAATGCATGGCAGCACCTTACTTTTTTCAATCTGTATCCCATGCTGCCTGTAAATATTGCGCATTCCATATTCCGCAATATTGCTTTTTTTCAGTCTAATAACATGCATTAGATGGGTGAAGGCTGTTTGTTCAATGTTTCAAATCTGTAGGTACAGTGTGTTGGCTAATTATTATGTTCTTAATACAAGTTAGGGTCCGCTTTAAGCTAACGAAGTGCCCACATGAAAGTGTGAACTACACCTTGGCTACGCCTTTAGTTATGTGTGTGTTATTAGCTAACAAAACATTAATATGAATAATGGCATGGAGACTTACGGAGTTGGTGGCCGACAGATGGCTGGTTGGGGCCAACAGGCTGCCCTTGGTCCTGGCTCTGCTGTGAAGAAGTCCCTGGAGAAACATGTGACATTTGGTTAGTACTTGTAGAGAGTCACTATTCCCAACATATCTGGCTCCCAGGCTGGCTGACATCACTCACCTTCGCCAGGATCGACTTCAAGCATCTCTGCTGCCTCCTCCTCCACTATCTCACCCGCTCCAGAAGCTTCTACAAATACATAATAAAGGATAACTTAGTTTTTGGCCTGCCATGTATATCTTTGTGCCTATACATGAAGAGTGACATACCAGAGCCTTCCCCATGCGTGGCCAGGTATGACTCCACGCCCACGCGGCTTGGCCCCTCCTCTGTGGTAAGGTCCAGGGGCTGGTCTGAGGAGGCCACAGAGGAGGGGTAGGTCCGTCGCCCGGGAGATCCACCACCTTCACTCACAGATGCAGAGTCATGCAGCACTGGTCGGCCTGTACGTCTCCGGGTGCGGCGAATTCTGAAATCCATTTCCAACACTACCAAAGAAAAGTCATTAT
Source organism: Gastrophryne carolinensis (assembly GCA_027917425.1). Taxonomy (NCBI): domain Eukaryota; kingdom Metazoa; phylum Chordata; class Amphibia; order Anura; family Microhylidae; genus Gastrophryne; species Gastrophryne carolinensis. The sequence continues at coordinate 322,181,489 of CM051239.1, forward strand.
AAATAAAGGCATAACTTATACATTTGGAACATATACCATGCAATTGCTTTGTACTTACTTGGGAAATGGATTCCAAAAAACCTCCGCACCCGGGGCATGTGCAGACGTTTCAGGTCCGACCAATGCTGCATTATCTGGGTGTGAGTGAAGGTGGTGCTGGTCACACGGTGGATTTCCGCGATGATCTCCCGGGCGATGTCCCTTTTCTCGCACACATTGGGCGCGAAGTCATACCGGCGCTGAAGCATGATCTGAAAAACATAATGGACACAGAGCTTTTACTTTTACACACAGACCCATATGTGTTGCATCACAAGTTGAGAATTTAATGTCATTAACACACACATTTAGAGTGGCAGCCATTTTTGGGGAGTGCCTTAAAGAGGACGTTGACTGTGAATGACAGTCTGGTCTTATGTTATATGTATCACACACCATGTACATACAGATAATAGCCAACATCAAGAATCAGCCCACCTGCATCTATGGCATGTTAGGATGGTTTAAACATCCAAGATGTAGCCTAATGCTTAGGCTTTTGGACCACGTGTGTGGCTTCCCGTTGTGTTTTTATGGCTTAGGAAAACAGTGTTCCTCAAACATCCGCATCAAGGTCCGAGACAGGCCAGGTTTGCCAGCTCGCCCCGCTACTCCACAGGTTAATTAACTGTTGCTAAGCCGGAGCAATTGGCCGAATTAGGACATCAGCATAGACAGTTGAAAACGTGGCCAGGCTCGGCCCTTGAGGATGAAGTGTGAGGAGCCAGTGATTAAACATTAAGAGACCCCAAACTAGTTCCAAACGCATCATTTACATTTAGGCCATCATTGACTATTAGATTAAAATGCACAGGCAGCCACTTACCAGCATGAGGATCTCTTCCTGTTGACGGGTGAAGATAGTGGGCGCCATCTTTATGCTTCTTCAAGGCAGCAGATAAGTGAAACCCCAGCGGTTTCCTGGTTCCGCTCGAACGTACGTTCGTACGAGCGCGTAGTCGTGCGCATAGGCGTCACACGCTGGGCTCATTATTTAAAGGTCCCTGCACCCAAAGCTCATTCTCTTTGAGCATTTGTGTACGATGGCACCTAAAAAGCCTATGAGCAAGCGACCCCAGCAAAGCAAGACCGCGGAGGGCCCAACAACAAGGTCCCAGCAAGGTCGGAGAAAACTGAGAGGCAAGACTCCCACCTCGGCCCCACCAAGGGACCCTGGACCCTCAGGTACCAAAAAAAGGGGCCCCAAGCCCCGTGCCCCTGCAGCCAAAAAGCTGCCAACTGCAGCACCCACCACCTCTGCCCCCAGAAGAGGCAGCACAAGGGAGCCCACACCGGCCATGCCTTCAAGTAGGGCAGTTCGGCAACCCATGCCCCGCAGCAGGGCCCGAAGCCCATCCAGGGCCCGAACCCCATCCAGGGCACGAAGCCCAGCCAGAGGCCGCCGAACCCAATCCAGGGCCCGAACCCCATCCAGGGCACGAAGCCCAGCCAGAGGCCGCCGAACCCAATCCAGGGCCCGAACCCCATCCAGGGCACGAAGCCCAGCCAGAGGCCGCAGAACCCAATCCAGGGCCCGAACCCCATCCAGGGCCCGAAGCCCAGCCAGAGGCCGAAGAACCCCATCCAGGGCACGAAGCCCAGCCAGAGGCCGCAGAACCCAATCCAGGGCCCGAACCCCATCCAGGGCCCGAAGCCCAGCCAGAGGCCGAAGAACCCCATCCAGGGCACGAAGCCCAGCCAGAGGCCGCAGAACCCAATCCAGGGCCAGAAGCCCCTACAGGGCCCGAAGCCCAGCCAGAGGCCGAAGAACCCCATCCAGGGCACGAAGCCCAGCCAGAGGCCGCAGAACCCAATCCAGGGCCAGAAGCCCCTACAGGGCCCGCCGAACCCCATCCAGGGCCAGAAGCCCCTACAGGGCCCGCCGAACCCCATCCAGGGCCAGAAGCACCTACAGGGCCCGCCGAACCCAATCCAGGGCCAGAAGCCCCTACAGGGCCCGAAGAACCCCATCCAGGGCCAGAAGCCCCTACAGGGCCCGAAGAACCCCATCCAGGGCCAGAAGCCCCCGACCTGGCACCAGCCGGGAACAGAGCCCCCGACCTGGCACCAGCCGGGAACCTAGCCCCCCAAGAGGGCCCCGAATTGCAACCATGACCACATCTACACCTGGAAGTTCGGTGGCCAGCCACGCAAGAACACCCAGTCCCTTGGCCAGTCCAGTCCAGTCATTGGGAAGCCACCAATCCGGCCATTCCCCTACCCAGCCCCAGGCCATAATGTCACCACATGTGTCTGCACACATGGAGGAGCAGCCAAGCCAACCATCTGGCCGCACATTGCGCCGCGGCCAGTTGAGTGGGAGATTCTCCCATGACCAAAATATGGCATTGGCTAGTGGCCTTACATTATACTATGACGAGCTATATGGGAGCAAATCCAAACACACCACCAAGCAGCGCAAGATGGAATTGTTTGAAACCATCCTCCGACAAGTAAATGCAGCGGGGGAAGAGAGGAAAGATGTGTCCCAAATTCAGAAGAAAATCTCTGATCTGAAGTATGCTGTACGGCAAAAAGAAATTAAAAGGCATAATTACAGGTAAATAAATGTTTTCGCTAAATATAATGTTTTGGATGTACTGTATGCACCTTTTCTGAGTACCAAACGATTTTCTCTTTTCAGCATGAAAACTGGAGGTGGCTTTCCATCTAAATTGGAGTTTACCCCTGCTGAGGAGATTGTGCTTGGACTTCTCCATCCGGTCGCGGTCGGTGGACATGCTGGTCTAAGGGACACAGACTCACCGACCCGTACCCACGGTGAGTACTCTTAAATCTGCATGTTTGCCTGTTTGCTAAATAATCTACAGTTCACTAGTAACAAGATAACGGGATGCCCCTATGGTTTGCCTTGCTTGGCCTCGCACTACTGTGGCTGTTTGTGTCCTCTTTTGGTCCCTGGGAATCACACATTTAGGCCCACAGCCATTATGGCAAAGATCAAATGTCCAATTGGATTGTTAAAGTCATGAAGTTTCTCAAGATAAGTGATATATTTGGAATCAATCACAAAACACACATCATTATGTATGGGTTGCCTTTTGGTTGTGTGAGTTGTGTTTGAGTTAACAATTTAATTAGCCACCCACAAACATATCTGACCTAGAGCAGCGAGACTCAACTGGCGGCCCGGGGTCCCAATGCGGACCTTGGCACCACATTCAAGGACCCCTGCCCAGACAGCCCTGCACTCAGTTACTTCTGTGTTGACGTGCTCAGAGCTGCCCCCTTGATCGGCGATGTAGTGGTTGGTCTCCTGCCCAATGTGATGGCTCCCTGAAACATAGCATTGCAATATGAAGTACTGCACAGGAAGTGGGATTGCAAGGTACACAGTAACTTTGTAAAAATTTCTCTTGGCACAATCGTGTCCCGCTGCCCCTGCTCTGGCCCATCTGCCACAGTCCCCCCATGCCCCCCCCCCCCCACATAAGCCCCATACATTTGTAACAGATTTGCTCCATCCATCCCATCACCATCAATACGTTAACTCCCCCCTTTAGCCATCCAATCCCTGTCCCCTCAGCTCTGGCCCATCCAGCCCAGCAAGGGCAAGCAGCCTTTATTAGTTGGCACTTTGAAATCTCCAGCCCCTCCACCAGTGTATTTATTTTTAACTAGACACCCCCTGCGTCAGCACCATGGCCAGACATTCACCTCTCACCACATACCTTGAAATGGGCCTTTACAACAATTGTTTGAGTACCACGGACCTAGCGAATGGTAGGCTAAATCACAAAATGTGCGTTGAAAGTTGTATGCTGACTGGGTACACTTCCTGACTTAGAACTGAGGTCAGTTAGCAGGTTTTGAGAGCCATTGCACCTATGTAAACTTGCGTGTGTTTGAACAAAGGTCACCATTGCTCTAGAGTTGAATAATATTACAAATAGAGCTATATTTGATTACCTATCCAAAAAAAGGTTATGTGTGTGTTTACGTGGTTTGTTTTTCTCTTCTTCAGCCCAGCATGATCCCTCAGCAAGGGTAAACTCACCCCCCAGTTTGGTTATGCCTACCAGGTCCGTACAGCATAGGAGCCCAGATCAGAGATTTCCGGTAAGTTAATTTAGTAGCATAAATACTACCAAGTGCTTAAGAATGTGTTAAACTGTTGGAATCCCTAATTTGGACGCCAACTTACACTTTTTTTTTTATATGTCCCTACAGACCCGCACACTCATGGAAGAGATCCAGGACATGGAGGAAGATGATGATGTCTCCGTGCAGGGCACGTCGGATGACCTCCCCCTGGGTCCCAATTTGGAACTGCTCCATAATGTTTCTCTGGCCAATCCTCAGCAGCAGAGTGAATCTCCATCCATTGTGCATGCACATGGGGAGACTGACACTACAGTCCCCAGTGTTCACTCTGCTGCTGAGGATTTGCAAAGCAGGCCGGTTGCTGTTGAGGGTACGACACCACGCGGCAGGGCACGCCCAAGAGCCAGGGTAATTGTGCGGCGGACTCCATTACGCCGCCCCACAATTTCCCAGGGGAGGCAGAGTGCCCTGCTTCAATTATGGACCCAACAAAGGGACTCTTATGACGCCAAGCTCGTTACAGAGCGTGAGCAAAGGCATGCCGACATGGTCAACATCCATACCAGTCTACAGGGCATCCTCGCGGAGTTGCGTACCCTCAACAGCAACGTGGCCAATGCAAGTAATGGCATCCAGTCAGCCATGGCTGAGATGACCAATATGCAGAGAAACATTGTGGAGCAGTTTCAAATTCACAATGCTGCCATGGCCCAGGCTAGGTCCCATTCACATGGACCTCCACCTGGATCTCCACCTGGGTATTATGGGCAGCCACCCTATTAAGCCATGGGTGTGTGGGACATCTTTTCTCTTAACCCCCACTGTATTTACTTGTCCTTTGAGGTTTCAAACAATCCATTTTGTGTTGCTCAGGCAGGTTGTGTTTTGTATTTGCTCCCATATAGCTCCTTAGAGTAATGCTTAAGGCCACTAGCCAATGCCATAGGTCTATGTGGAGTGTATCTGGCCACTTATGGCTTTAAATATGTATTTGGTTGGTGCTCCTCCTGTTTGCAGACATGTTTGTGTGACATTATGGCCATGCCCAAATATCCCTGGGCACAGGCAATATTAATGACTGGACTAGGCTGGCCTTTGGACTGGGTGTCCTTGTTTGGTTGTGCCACTCACTTCCAGGTGTAGATGTGCTCGATGTTTTTTTGGTAATGTTATCCATTTGTAACCACAGATGTATGTGGAATGTTTTCTGTTAAGCACTATAATTTTTCCTTTTCAAAGTAAAAACAAAACTTCACTTACAATACTTGTGGCGTTTTTAGTGGGAAGACATTTTAAACAGCTTGGGCTAAACCAGATAATTTGGGTTTGAAGAGGTGTAACAATGCAAAGCTAAAGCTAAGGAAACTACATGAAATACATTAGGCAACAATTAAGGTCTAAATGTTTTACTTAGAGGTAATGCCACATTACGGCAAAACAACATATGTAACAAAAAGGATAACACAGACACACAGAATGGTGAGACAGGGAAAAAAGTTAAGTAAAATGCTGGCTGATCAGGTTGGCTCGAACAGATTGGCCAGACTCACTGGGGGGCCCCACAAAATTCTCGACTTCATCCTCGACGGCTGAAGAGGGCAGGCTGTCCACATAACGTGGGACACGTTCCATGATGGCAAAATTGTGCAAAACAGCACATGCCATTATAATGTCGATCACTTTCTTGGGATCATATTGCAGGGCCCCCCCAGTATGGTCAAGGCAACGAAAACGTGTCTTCAGCAGACCAAAGGCCCTCTCCACAACAGCCCGGGTCTTGCGATGCGCACGGTTATACGCTTCCTGAGAGGCATCCTGGGGCCGCAGCACAGGCGTCATGAGCCAGGGTAGAAGTGGGTACCCGGAATCACCTTAAACAGAGAATTAAATGTAATCAAAATTAAAAAGGCAACACAACCAACACCAAAAATTTCACAGATATCATAATGATGTAAGGTAAAGTGTGCCAAAAAAAAAACAGGGCACATTAGGGCCCCAAAAAATTCCACTAAGGTATAACCTAAATAAAAATGGCACTTCTATATACCAATTAATTAACAAACATCTGCACGGCCAAGGGTATTTTGATTTTACATATATCTGTAGTTTTCAGACATGTTACAATTAGGATGCTGCTGAGGGCCTATCCACATTTATCTGGAAACTACAATGTATGCAGTTTAAGTCCACTTTGACATTTAAAGACCAATAGTACAAAAGGAGCCAAAGGTCAAAGATCCTTGGGTATAAACTCCAAACCAATATATTTAGGCACAAGGAACTTCCAGACATCCTAACTAAAGGGAAAACATTCTGAAGGCCAAAGCGAGGCAAGCATTTTTTTGGGAAGTTCCTAATATATGAGCCAAGAAAAAGGCAGTTGGACGCTTATGTAAAGAATTCAAAAACAAACATATCAACAAATACAAGATTAATGCCACATTTAATAACACACAAATAGGACACACTTACCAAGCAGCCATGCCCCCGAAAATTCACCTGCCTCAAATCTCCGAAACAACCCAGATCGCCTGAGGATATAGGAGTCGTGGGACGATCCTGGGTAGCCGGCAAGGACACTCATAAACCGCATATCCGGACCAACCACGGCCTGGACATTAAGGGAGTGTCCCATTTTACGATTCCTTAAGGCAAAAACATACAAAAAGGGTAATTGATATTTGACCCAAAATAATAAATTAACCACAAAACATGTCTGCACTCTATTGGGAAAGACTAATGAAAAGCCGAGATAAAGCAGCTACACAAATGAGGGATAAACAAATATGCTGCCGCAAAGGAAAACAGGTTACATGACACGTTGGGCAACATAATAACCAATCTCAATACCTATATATATACTCGTCGGCTGCCCTAGGTACGAGTGCCACATGTGTGCAGTCAATTGCACCAATAACGTTGGGCATGTCGGCCACATTATAAAACCCAAGCTTAATGGCGTTTCTGGCTGCCATATCATCAAGAAAATAAATATATTTTTGAGTTATGGCAGCCATGCCTTCCAAAAATTTAGACAGTGCGCGGCTCAGCGTAGGCTGTGACATCCCCACGGAGAGGGCACCCAGCCTCTGGAACGAGCCGTTCGCCAAAAATTGCAGGCAGCCAAGCATCTTGGTCATACCTGAAATTGCATGCCCCTTCCTTGTGGTGCGGGCTAACCATGGCCGCAGCTCACTATATAATTTATGGAGGGAAGCGCGATTAAGCCTGGTCAGCTCGAACAGCTCAACATCATTCATGCTATCGATGTTCATGCGACGACGCAGGGGCAATCTGCTCTCAGACATCTCGATCAACTCAATGCCAAAAAGCATAAGCCCTTGATGTGCCACAAACTCGCTCCGCTCCATCCTACTCCCGAGGCCAAATAGCTGCCGGCAAACATTTCGTAAAGCAGCTCTTTAATGGGCTTCCAAACAATTAGCAATCACCTCTCTGAATTGGGCGCAAGCCCATGTGAAGGACGTAAAAAATAGGATCGGACGCAAATAATACGATTTGGACGGGAAAAACACACGAACTAACGCAAATTATACGATTCTCGTACGAAATGCGTATGTTCATATACGTCTATGCGCGAACGATCGTGCGAATACGAAATGGCCAAAAAAACAAGAAAAAATGACAAACACCCACCCAAACTTACGATTCTCGATACGAAATCAATTAACTTTGGCTCTTTGAATCGAGGGGATTATCCCAGTTCCCCTGTCACCAGCGAGGGATGGGTTTTTATGCCACTGTCTTTCTGGTGAAGGAAGTCTTGAGTAGAGACTAATTTTAATTTTATAGGAATCATCTCTGGGTTGATACAGACATTTGGAATAAAAAAATGTTTTCAGTGAAAAATATGCTTCGACAGGGCCCTTTCATGGTCTCAATAGATCTGAAGGATGCTTGCTGACAAGTTCCAATGAGCCTTGGGCTTGATCCTGTTTTTATGATTCACAGTAAAGGACTGGGTTTTTTTACACTTCCAATTTGTTTGCTTCCCTTCGGGCTGGATTCAGCCCGAGAATTTTTACAAAGATATTGGCAGAACCTCTGGCACATCGAAGACAGAGAGGAATCAGTATTTGGCTGATCCAGACTATCTGCTACTTTTTTGCCCATTTAAGGGACAAATTGCTACAGAGCCTCAATTACATATTGTAGCTGTTTTCAGCTCGGTTGGGTTCTGAGCCTCTAGAGTTCAAGTCTGGTTCCCTCTCAGGAAATGAGTTATTTGGGGTTTGAAGTCAACACTTTTCTTCAGACTCTTATTCTGCCTTCTCAAAAGATGTCAGCCCTTCAGAAAGCCGTTTGATTCCTTTGTGCCAGTTCAACATCTTCAATAAGACAAGCCATGTGGGTGTTAGGACTGTTTACATTGGCATTTTTCCACAGCAAGATGATGTCACTTGTATTCAAGGACTCTTCATATACATATCCTGAGCATTTGGAACGGCTCCCGTATGGGTTGGAAGATATAGTTCCAGTGCTCTGTCAAGGGAAGCTATATCTGGAACCCCAAAAGGGAAGATGGTTACTACAGATACCTCAGCTTGGGGTTAGGTAACATATTGCGAGTGTTGGGCAGCACAAGGAAAGTAGCCCAAGGCCCTGAGCCAGTCCTCCTCGAACCTAAGAAAATAGATAACAGTAAAGTAGCCTTGATGGAATTTGTAGAACATTGGAAGATCAGCATGTACAGATAAGATCAGACTATGCTACAACTGTAGCATACATTAACCATCAGGGGAGAGCGAGCTTCATCGCTAGATGGGGGTCACATTAGTGATCCTTATTGGTTTAGAAGGAAACCTGAAGTCTCCTTCAGAAGTGTTCCAAAAGGAACTTTGAATCATGTGGCAGATTTCACCTCATGTGGCAGATGTCACCTCTAGGGTGTTAAAGCAGATCAGCTTTTTTAAGGGACTATTCTTAGTATACAGTACAACCTGCTCCAAATCTAATACTTACGCTTGGGATATACTCCACCAGATGTCGCTGGACTGCAGAGACATCGAAAATAGGCTCCTCCCGGCCCCTCAAATACCCAGGGACCTCCCACAAATCCCCAGAATTTCTCTGCAGTCTGGCTGCGAAGGACAAGAAATGCCTCTCTACTCGCAGGTGAGCGGGGTTATTAGCCCGCGGCCCTGTACAACTATTCCCACCCGTTCCACTAGTAATATGCCTCCCAGCTTTGGCTGCGCTGGTCGGGTGAAGGTAGGCAGCACCTCTGTTAGGTGCTTAGGAGCGCTGCTCCACCGCAATCCCCCACCAAAGGGTAGGCGGTTCAGGCTTATGGTGAGCCTCTATGGATGCCCCTCCCGCACTAGTGCCCCCTTGCCCCTGCCCATCGGTGGGCCCTGTTTAAGTGGCCGCTGTCCTCCCTCATCCTCCTTGTAGCCTTCAGGGGGAAAGAGGGGGGGGGTTGTAAATATGTATGCTATGCATTCTGTGTTTTACACTTTTTTTTTTCCATTCTGTTCAGTCTTGTGTCAGCCGCCGCGCTGGCTTGTCTTTACTGTCTTTTTAAAATTGCCGCCGCCGTGCGCTGACTTGGTTCCGCGCTTGGCGGTGGCATTACCTCAGGCGCTGGTGCGCCATCATTGGCTGCTTGCACGTTCTGGCTCTGCGTCATCGCTGATACCGGCCCGCCCCTCGAGGTATATGGACGCCATCTTTATCCTGCTTGGTTGCCCCATGTGCGACGGACCCCTACCTACCGCGGTCCGTAAGTGCCCTCGCGGGCGGCTTTATATCTTTCACTTTTGTTACTGTGTGCTTACAGGTCTTGTCTGCTTATGTCTTTCAGGCGGGGTGAACCCTTTTGGCTTCTCCCGGCCCTGTATTAGTATATAACTTGTAGGCCTTGTAATAATAATACTCCCACTTCCCTAGCGGGTTATTGGGGCATCTGGGTTTGCTATATAGCGTTATTCCCTATCGGCGTATAGCGCCGCTATAATCACCATATGGAGGCATCCCAGGATAATATGACTGGGGTCCCTTCAGGACAAGACCGGCTGTGTGTAGCGTGTGGGTAGCCTCATGCTGACGCTGACAAGGCACGGGTCTGTGTACCCTGTGCTGAGCAGGTGCTTGCATTGCAATCTGGCCTGCCAGTGTCTGCACCTCTTTTCACTTCGCCTGCTCCCCCAAGCTTAAACCTCACTCCTACTGAGTTGCATACTAGTGGGGATTCTCAGCCTGATGTGTCTTCTAGACTGGCTACTGTTGAGCAATTGATTGCTAAGTCCTTAGCGCGTAAGGCCCCTGCTAAGAAGCGGCACTTGACGCCTAATGTCACTGTTTTCCCTATGGGAACTGAGGGGTTTTTGAATCTTTGTGGCTATACCCCGTCTGATGAAAGGGAGCTCTTTTCTGATTCAGGCTCATCTGATGAGAGACCAAGGGGTCATGACGATTCTGGCTCTGACCCCTGGGCCCCGGATGACACTGACAGATTATTGACCCAGATTTTTGAGGTTCTGTCCATCTCTCTCCCTGTTGAGGCTCCCAGGCAAAGAGGGGAGCTTTTCCATACAGCAAAATCACGTTTGGAATTTCCCGAGCAGGCACATTTCCATAACCTTGTGCTCAAGGAATGGGAGTGCCCCAGTAAACTTCCCGGGGTTCCAAAAAGTTGGGATAGGAAGTATCCCTTTCCTGCTGAGGTGGTTAAATGTTGGTCACCCCCCAAGGTGGATGCCCCGATCCTAGGGCTATCTAACACCTCTGTCATGCATTCCCCTGACTCTACTACCCTGCTGGCATCCCACGCCTTTGCATGTGCAGGGATGGTGCTGAGTCTATGCCTCTGCCATTACTGCTGTGGCCACTAGAACCCTTATCAGAAATATGCTTGATAGTGCCCCTGATGATTTGCCTTGTGAGGTGTTTAATGCACTCTCCAATTGTGATGTTTTTGTAAATTTTGTCCTCTCAGCATTGGATGACACCATCAGAATGTGTGCCAGAACTTCTGCCCTTGTGGTGGCTATACGCCGCTCGGTTTGGCTGCACCAGTGGGCTGCTGACAACGCTGCCAAGGAGGCCCTCACTGGGTTTCCCAAACAGGACTGCTCCTGTTTGGGGACTGCCTGCACCTTTTTGCTAAGGGAGGCAGTTTACCCCAGTGCAGGCGGCAATCTCGGCCCTTTCGGGGTCAGGGTTCCTTCTCCTCCCCTTACCGTGGTGCAAGACAGGGAAGGGGGTTTCCTTTCCTGGGGCCCGGGAAGATTTCTGGGGTAGAGGCAGAGGACGTGGACGTCCTGGCTCCTCCTGGGGTCCCAAAGCAAAATCCTCTCCCAAGCCCCCTCAGGCATGATGGGGCGCCCTCACCCATCCGGGTGGGGGGACGGCTGCAGCACTTCGCTCACGTCTGGAGGCTTCATGTCTCAGATCGGTGGAATCAGGAGGTAGTGTCCTCCGGTTACAAGTTGGAGTTTGCTGCCGATCCCCCTCCAAGATTCATCAGATCCTGGATTCCTCAGGACCCTGTGTCAGCTCAGGAGCTAGTGCAAGCAGTGCAAGGCCTCCTGGAGCTGGGGGTCATCTGCCAGGTTCCCTTAAGAGAAAAAGGCAAGGGCTTTTATTCCAACCTATTCACAGTACCCAAAAAAGATGGTTCAGTCAGGCCCATCCTGGACTTGAAGATCCTCAACAAGTTTGTCAGGGGCAGGCGCTTTCACATGGAAACTCTGCGTTCTGCCATCAGTTCCCTGCGTCAAGGGGATTTCATGACCTCTGTGGACATCAAAGATGCTTATCTTCATATTACTGTGTTCCCAGGTCATCGAATGTTCCTCAAGTTCGCTCTGATGGATCAACACTACCAGTTTGTGGCCTTGCCCTTCGACCTCACTTCAGCTCCCAGAGTGTTCACCAAGGTGCTGGCTGGCGTGATGTCTCTGCTCAGATGTCAGGGCGTCCACGTGCTTCCCTATCTGGACGACATTCTCATTACTTCCCAGTCTCTACATTAGGCAGAGTTGGATACTCAGCTGGTGGTGTCCACTCTGGAGTCATTTGGATGGGTGATCAACCACCCCAAGTCCTCACTGTCCCCTTCCTTGGTAACTCCATTCCTAGGAATGAATCTGGATACAGTTCAGGCAAGGATCTTCCTTCCTCAACAGAAGGTGGACAGTCTGATTGCACAGGCTCAGTCCCTCCTAGCTTGTCCCCATCCCTCCATCAGGCAGGGGATGCAGCTGGTGGGCCTGATGGTGGCGTGCTAGGCCCCTGCAACTTCACCTATTGTCAGTATGGGACAAGGACCCAGCATCCCTGGACAAGGTCTGTGTGCTCTACTCCCTGGTCAGGAGGTCCCTCTCGTGGTGGATGGACTCAAGGAACCTGTTGGGGGGCAGATCCTTTCTTGCCCCTTCCTGGGAGACGGTCACCACGGATGCCAGTTGTCAGGTTGGGGGGGGGGTTTCTGGAAGTCCCTGCGGTTCCAGGGGAGGTGGGGCCCTCAGGAGGCCCACACACCTATCAGTGTCTTGGAACTGTGGGCGATCAGGCTAGTTCTGGCTCACTTGGCTACTCACCTTCGGGGCCTGCCTGTTCAGGTGCGCTCAGACAACCAGACGGCATCAGGGAGGGACCCGGAGCAAGGGGGCCCTCCAGGAAGCGTCTCTGATCCTGACTTGGGCGGAGGCCAATGTCCCCTGCATATCAGCTGTGTACATCCCGGGGGTGGAAAATTGCCTGGCAGACTCTCTGAGCAGGGGGACCTCTCGCCAGGGAGAATGGTCCCTATGCAGCAGGGTGTTTCAATCTCTGTGTCACCGTTGGGGCCAACCAGATGTGGATCTGTTTGCGTCCCGCCACAATCACAAGCTCCCAGCTTTTGTCTCTCTGTCCAGGGATCCTCTGGCCTTGATCTCGGATGAGCTAGCAATGTCATGGCAGGACTTTCAGTTCCTGTATGTCTTCCCTCCAATCCCCCTGCTGGGCAGGGTTCTGCGCAAGATTGCTCTGGAAGGGGTGCCAGCAATTCTGGTGGCCCCCAGGTGGCCAAGAAGAGTATGGTTCGCAGACGTGGTATAGCTGGCAGTAGATCAGTACGCTCTGCCCTTGGTGCCAGATCTGCTCACTCAGGGCTCACTACGCCATCCCAATTTACAAACTCTGGCTTTGACGGCTTGGCTGCTGAAACCTCCATCTTGACGGAGAAGGGGCTGTCTTCCTCCGTTGTGGATACTTTGATTAAAGCTAGGAAGAAGTCTTCCTCTTCCATTTATTACAGGGTTTGGCGTGCCTACATTGACTGGTATGAGTCTAGGTCTCTTCCCTGTCGTGTGTTCTCTATTCCCAGGATTCTGGAGTTCCTGCAGCATGGGTTGGAGATGGGGCTCCAACTCAGTAATCTGAAGGGTCAGGTTTCTGCCCTGGCTATTTTCTTCCAGAAGTCCTTTGCTCAGCACCCTCTGATCAGGACTTTTTTCCAGGGGGTCACTCATGTGTGCCCCCCACGTAAGCCTGTGGTGCCTGTTTGGGATCTGAACTTGATTCTGTCAGCCTTGCAGGGTGCTCCCTTTGAACCTGTGCAGGATGCTGCCTTGGCCATTCTTACGCTCAAGGTTGTATTTCTGGTGGCTGTCACTTCTGTCAGGTGTGTGTCTGAGTTGGCGGCGCTTTCCATTCAGCCCCCCTACTATGAGAGACACCAGGACAAGGTGGTGTTTCGTTTCAAACCTGACTTTCTGCCTAAGGTAGTGTCTGCCTTTCATTTGAATCAGGATATTGTTCTTCCTTCTTTGTGCCATAATCCTAGCAATGCTAAGGAGAGGGTTTTGCACTCTTTGGATGTGGTTAGGTGTCTGAAGTACTATCTGGTGGCTACTGCACCTTTCAGGAAAACTGATGCTCTTTTTGTGGTCCCTTCTGGTCCTAGGAAGGGTTTGGCTCCTGCCAAGTCTACTATCAGCAAGTGGATTCGTCAGGCTGTGATTCAGGCATACTCTGCTAAGGGGAAGAATCCTCCCTTCCGCCTTACTGTTCATTCCACTCGTGCTATTGGTGCCTCTTGGGCTTTTCAGCACCAGGCTCCTGTTGAACAAGTTTGCAAGGCCGCTACTTGGTCTTCTGTTCATACCTTTTCAAAGTTTTACAAGGTTGATGTTAGGGCCTCAGCTGATGCTGCTTTTGGCCAAAAGGTTCTGCAGGCGGCAGTGGTTTAAACTGTCTGCTGCTGATTTTTATTGGGGATCCCACCCTACTTTATGGACACTGCTATTGGATGTCCCAAGTGTAAATATTAGATTAGAGCAGGATGTACTGTATACTAAGAATAATACAATTCTGTGATTACTCACCTGTAGAATTGGTATTATGAGTATACAGTACGTCCTGCTCCAACCCACCCTTGGTTTGCATTTTCTTGGATCCCCTGTATGGTGATTGTTATCATTGTTATAGTTGATAGTTTGGATTGTTTAATTCTCCCGGCTTCTCATTAACTGCTTTTCAATGCTGGGGATTTGTGGGAGGTCCCTGGGTATTTGAGGGGCCGGGAGGAGCCTATTTTCGATGTCTTTGCAGTCCAGATTATTAGAGTATTAGATTTGGAGCAGGACGTACTGTATACTCATAATACCAATTCTACAGGTGAGTAATCACAGAATTGTATTTTTCAAATATGGATCTTTTGCTTCAGCAAGAAGTCACAAGCTGGTCAAGTACTATGAATCCAGCGGGTCCAGCAGTGGGAGCGGACACCTTATCCCTTATCCATTTGGGCCCCTAGGATGTTTCTAACCCTAGGTTTACTTTAACCCTAGGTTTACTTTAACCCTAGGCCGTCTCTAACCCTAGGCCGTCTCTAACCCTAGGCCCTATGTAACCCTAGGCCCTCTGTAACCCGAGGCCCTTTGTAACACTAGGCCCTCTGTAACCCTAGGCCCTCTGTAACCCTAGGCCCTTTGTAACACTAGGCCCTCTCTAACCCTAGGCCCTCTCTAACCCTAGGCCTTCTCTAACCCTAGGCTGACTCTATCCCTAGGCTGTCTCTAACCCTAGGTTGACTCTAGCCCTAGGCCGCCTCTAGCCCTAGGCCGCCTCTAAACCTAGGCCGTCTCTAACCCTAGGAAGTCTCTAACCCTAGGCCCTCTCCAACCCTAGGTCTTCTCTAACCCTAGGCTGACTCTATCCCTAGGCTGTCTCTAACCCTAGGCCGCCTCTAGACCTAGGCCGCCTCTAGACCTAGGCCGCCTCTAGCCCTAGGCCGTCTCTAACCCTAGGCCGTCTCTAACCCGAGGCCGTCTCTAACCCGAGGCCGTCTCTAACCCTAGGCCGTCTCTAACCCTAGGCCGTCTCTAACCCGAGGCCGTCTCTAACCCGAGGCCGTCTCTAACCCGAGGCCGTCTCTAACCCGAGGCCCTTTGTAACACTAGGCCCTCTGTAACCCTAGGCCCTCTGTAACCCTAGGCCCTTTGTAACACTAGGCCCTCTCTAACCCTAGGCCCTCTCTAACCCTAGGCCCTCTCTAACCCTAGGCCTTCTCTAACCCTAGGCTGACTCTATCCCTAGGCTGTCTCTAACCCTAGATTGACTCTAGCCCTAGGCCGCCTCTAGCCCTAGGCCGTCTCTAACCCTAGGCCCTCTCCAACCCTAGGTCTTCTCTAACCCTAGGCTGACTCTATCCCTAGGCTGTCTCTAACCCTAGGCCGCCTCTAGACCTAGGCCGCCTCTAGACCTAGGCCGCCTCTAGCCCTAGGCCGTCTCTAACCCTAGGCCGTCTCTAACCCTAGGCCGTCTCTAACCCTAGGCCGTCTCTAACCCTAGGCCGTCTCTAACCCGAGGCCGTCTCTAACCCGAGGCCGTCTCTAACCCTAGGCCCTTTGTAACACTAGGCCCTCTGTAACCCTAGGCCCTCTCTAACCCTAGGCCCTCTCTAACCCTAGGCTGACTCTAACCCTAGGCCGCCTCTAGCCCTAGGCCGCCTCTAGCCCTAGGCCGCCTCTAAACCTAGGATGCCTCTAAACCTAGGATGCCTCTAAACCTAGGATGCCTCTAAACCTAGGATGCCTCTAACCTTAGGTTGGCGTTAACTTTAACCCTAGGCTATCTCTAACCCTAGGCTTGTCCTTACTCTTACCCTAGCATCTAATAGGGTTAAGGAATTCAAACGTGATCAAGCCCAGGTTATGTTACTTCAGACCTGATCTATTTTTGGAAAGTGTTATTTTCGGGGCTATCACTTCTGCACGCAGAATCAGTGAGGTTCAGGTCTGATCTTCATCCTGTTTCTATTTTTTTCCAGATCCAGTAATTTGAGTAGTTTGAGAATGGACCTTGGCTATTTACCTATGATCTCATCGGATTTTCATAGACGCAAGGATGGTCCTTCTGTCAATAGCTGATGAAGAAGCTTCCAATTAAATGCTTTGGATGTTAGATCACGTCTGTTGAAGTACCTTAACCGAACCAAGGATTGGAGGAACCCCAACAGTTGGTTCGTGTCCTTTGTCCTTTCCTCGGATCTACGAAGAGTGTTTTAGACTACTTTAGCAAGATAAAGAGTACAATTGAGATACAAAAATTATACCATGCCAAAAAGTAATTCTACCACTTGGGCAGAGAAGGATGAGGTCTCTGTGGAACGGGTATGTAAAGCAGCTACTTAGTCCTCAGCCAAGACTTTTTTTTTTTTGTGCAATATATCTTTATTGGGTTTTATATAGATTTTTCATACATAAAAAAAACAAGAAACACAGCAAGAAAAGCACATGGTCACAGCGCCTGAAACACACAGTAAAAATATCAAGTAAGGGCATATAAACAAAAAGACTGTGGTGAGTTACTGGTAATGATATCAACAGTGGCGACCACATATTATCTTCACTTACTCACTATATATTGTTAGGACCATAATGCCCATATAGTAACGCGCTAAATGGAAATAGAAGCCTAGAAGATAAAAATGAAGATAGAATGCAAGAAAGCAAAAGAAAGGAAGAAAGAAAGAAATAGAAAAAGAAAGAATGTAAGAAAGAATGTCCACCTCACCTGTTCCTCTCCAGTAGCTCCCGGATCCTCGGGGAGCTCTTAGACATTTCCCATATTGTCCAGGTCTTGTAGTGCTTTTCAGCTCCACCTTCGACCCCAGCCAGTGCCAGCTCCTCCATCCTTTTGATATTCTCTAACTCCCCGTACCATTCCATCAAGGAGGGTACAGTATTGGAGCGCCAGTGTCGGGGTATTATTGATCTGGCTGCTGTAAGCATGTGTCTCAGGATGCCTCTCCCCCCTGCCGCCACCGAACCCGGAATCATCGAAAGGAGGGTCACCTGAGGGGAGTTGGGGACCCTTAGAAGCGTTGTATATTCAAATATCTTCAGCACCCCCTCCCAGAAAGTGTTTATAGCGGGGCATTCCCACCAGATGTGTGTTAGGGTCCCACGTGCTCTGTCACACCTCCAGCGTTTGTCGGTCTCAGAGCCCTGGTATCTTACTAGGTCCGCCGGGCTCCTGTACCATCTGGTTAGGATTTTATAGTTTCTTTCCTGGGCCCTACATGCCATCGACAGTTTGTGCGTTAGAGCAAAAGTCTTTTCCCACTCATCCGTTTCAAACGTCTGACCCAATTCTTCCTCCCATCTTCTACAAAATAGTGGTAGACCCTCTTCTATACCTCCCGCTTGGTGAATCCTATATAAGGTTGATATTGCCCGGGGGGGGGGTGACCGAGCCCTGAGGATCGCCTCTAGCGCTGTTAATGGCCGGGACAGGGTGTTCCCATGGGCTACCGAGCCGATGAAGGCATTTAACTGGGCATATAAGAACCAGGACAGTTTCCTCCCCTCCCCCCGATCCCTCAACTCCGATAGTGGTGGCAGGCCAGATCCAGAGGTGATCTCTCCCAGTCTTGTGTCCTGAGACGCTTCCCACACAAGAAACGTTTTGGCCCCCATTCCCGGGGTAAATGCAGGGTTATCAAAGAGCAGGGTGAGAGGACCCGGTCTACATGATATGCCCCTTAGTTTCAGTGACCTGTCCCATAGGGTCAGCAGGGGATTCACAAGGAAGGGAAGCTCCCGCCTCTTCGGGCGGAGCTCCGGGTCCACCCAAGGCAGGGCAGTCAGACTGATTGGAGAGGTATCGTTTTCTAGGTCCACCCATTGCTTACTCCCCCTGTGGTGGAACCAGTCCACGATCCTCACCAGGACCGCGGCCGCGTGGTACGACTTCATGTCGGGTACCCCCAGCCCCCCCTCAGATTTAGGTCTACATAGCGTCCTCCTGCTTACCCTAGGCTTTTTGCCGTCCCAAATGAAGTTGAAGAACGCAGCCTGTATCTGTTTAAAGAACCCCCGTTCAGGCAACAACGGTAAGGTCTGGAAAACATATAAGAATCGGGGCAAGGCGTCCATTTTTAGGATATTAGTCCTCCCCAGCCAGGAGTATTGTTTTTTAGCATATGTTTTCAGGCTTCCCATGGTACTCTTAAGGAGCGGCACATAGTTCAGTTTATAAAGTTTCCCCAGATCCGTTGACACCTGTACCCCCAAGTATTTTATTGATTCCCTCTGCCACTTGAACGGAAAATTTGCCTGTATTGATTCCCGGGTCTGTTCCCCTAGGGAGATGTTCAAGATCTCCGTTTTAGTCATGTTGACTTTAAAGTTGCTCAATTTGCTGAATCTTTCAAACTCCTTAATGACAGACGGCAGAGAGGTATGTGGGGAGGTCACATACAACAGTAAGTCATCGGCAAAGAGGGAGAGCTTATATTCCTTTCCCCGGCCGGTATTCCCTTGATGGAAGGGTTGGCTCTTAAAGCATTCGCCAAATGTTCCATCACTAGGACATAGAGCAAGGGGGATAGAGGGCATCCCTGCCGTGTGCCATTCCTTATGTCGAAAGATCCAGATAGGGTGCTGTTGATTTTAACTTTAGCCGTGGGGTCATGGTATAAAGCCATGATTCTATCTCTCATGACTGGTCCCACCCCCACCTGGGAGAGCGCGGCCTCCAGAAACCCCCAGTGTACCCTATCGAATGCCTTTTCTGCGTCCACCGCCAGAAGGCATGATGGGATCCCCTTCGATTGAGCGAAGTGGATCAACGAGACTGTCTTGATCACATTGTCCCTGGCTTCCCTGCCCGAGACAAACCCAACCTGATCACCGTGGATCAACGAGGGTAACAAGGGCTGGATCCTGGTCGCTATAATTTTGGCGAACAGTTTGACATCCACATTGATCAGTGAGATCGGCCGATAGTTACCCGGAAGAGTATTGTCCCTCCCGGGTTTCGGGATGACCGTAATGTGAGCTTCCAGGGTCTGTCTCGGGAAGGGGCAGCGACCCGACACGAGTTAAACACCCTCGTCAGGAAAGGAGCCATCAGAGGTCCCATGACTTTATAAAACCTGGGGGTAAACCCATCTGGCCCGGGGCTTTTTCCTGCAGGGGTCTCCTTTATGGCCTTCTCTACCTCCGTCTGCCTCACCGGGTCCTCTAAAGCCGCACTCTCCTCCGGGGGAATGACTGGGAGGGCTGTCTCAGCTATATAATTGTCCAGGCCCTCTGTTGATCCCTCCTGCAGATCGTTTCCAATGTTGTATAGGCCTGAATAATAGGATTGGAATTCGCCTGCAATTTGGGGTGTCTTATGTACCTCCCCTCCATCTGCCGTTTTCAGGCTGGGAATAAATGAACAACTCTGCCTTGGGTGGAGTGACCTAGCCAGTGGCCTGCCGCATTTATCTGAATATTCATATAGGGATGCCCTGAACCTGTCTCTGTACCTAAGGTAGCATTGGTTGTATAGCCCCTTCAACTTTTGCCTGGCTTCTATCAGTTCTCGCAGTTTTCCATGGGAAGGGAGGGTCTTATGCGCCCTTTCCAACTCCTGTATGTGCCCCAGAGTCTCTACTATCAGTTGGGCTCTCTCTTTCTTGAGCCTCGCGCCATGCTTGATAAAGACTCCCCGCAGTATACACTTAAGCGCCTCCCATTGTATTGGCAATGAGGTACTGTCATTGCTATGGTCAAGGTGGAAATTAGTTACCACAGCCTTAATCTCGGCCATGCATGGAGTGTCTTTCAGGAGGTTGTCATTCAGACGCCAAGTGAACTGTCTGGGAGTCGCGTCCAACACCGGGAGGCTCAGGAAGACTGGGGCGTAGTCCGACCATAATATCTGGCCAATCGAGGACTCGGGGTCTACTGCGAGGGCGTGGTGGCTCAGGAGGAAGTAGTCCAGTCTGCTGTATGTATTATGGATATGCGAAAAGTACGTGTAGTCCCTTTCCCCCCCATGGAGGATCCTCCAAATATCCACCACCTGCAGGGACTGAAGGGCTTTGCGGAATCTATTAAGTTTAGAATGGGAGATTGCAGATTTTCCCTGAGAGGAGTCGATCCTTGGGTCCAGGACTAAATTGAGATCCCCCACTATGATTAGCGTTCCTTCTCTGAAGTCCTCTAGCAAGCGTAGTATTCCCAATCCAGCCTCCACCTGTCCCTGGTTAGGTAGGTACAGATTAGCTAGGGTGTATCTCGCTCCACACAAGGTAAGTTTGAGGAACAGGTATCTACCCCCGGGATCTACCTTAACCTGAACGTTTTCTACAGGGACGTTTTTGTGTATGGCGATGGATACTCCCTTGGTTTTACCCTCAGGGTTAGGACAGTGGTACCATTTATCATAGTATCTGTTTCTGATTTCTGGTATTTTCCCCTGGCAAAAGTGTGTCTCTTGTAAAAGGGCGATATCTACTCTTTCTTTATGGAACCCATATAGGATTTTTGCCCTTTTCTCCGGGATATTTAGTCCCTTTGCGTTAAGAGTACAGAGCCTAAGACTCATCAGTGTGGTTAAGTGGCAGGGGGATGAGAGGTCAGATAGTGTCCCAAGGTCTTATTCGGGGTGTGTGATCCCAATCCTGAGAGACACGACCAGGGGCCTGGACAGGGAGAGTAGTGGGGGACAACCAGAGCAGAGAGGAAAGGAGCGAAGAAAGTCTCAGAGAGAAATAGAAACAAGGGACAGAAGAAATAACAGAACTAACAAGACAAACAAAACTGATAAGCCCACCTTAAGGAGGGGGCAATGGAGAACTAAGAGGGCCACAGCCCTCAAAACCACGCGAATCCCTTCGGCACACAGCCAATGGGATGGCGTGGATACCTACTTTGGGGAAGTAACCTCAACACTTGGGAGCGTGCTCCCGCCGATTCAGCAGCGTCACTAGTTCAGACACCCATCTAACCCTCTTTCTGCCTATTAGAAGTCACGGTCCGGCCACATTTGGGCCACCGTCTCAGAGCTCAAACAGAGTCTGACAGGGTGTACTTCTGAGAGTCACCCATGGATCTTCAGCGACCACGAGGTCAGACCGCCGGGGCCCTCCCCCCGCCGGGGCCCTCCCCCCGCCGGGCGAGGACAGGTAAACGTCATGCCACGGGAGAGAGCGAGCCCCAGCAGAGCCGCCCCCGGTCCCATCTGGTCTAATCTGTACAAGACCAACTGCTTTGGTTATTGGCCGCCGCGAGATATCGAGGGGGAAATATGCCACCCCAGGGGGGCCCCGCAGCCCTCAGCCCCTGCCAGGATCTCTCCAGACCAGGGGGAGAGGCGGGGGGGCGTCCACCCGAGTTGGTCTCGGCCAGATCATAGCGCCCTCTACTCCAAAATTCAAAACAATTAACCTTTTTCTTCAGACAAAAACATAAGTTGAACAGTATGAGCATATGAGCATAAGGCCATTTTTATATATCGTATATCCTGAGCTCTATGCCAGGACCCCGCGGTCACCCCTCTGCTCTGGGTCCCTTCCGGGTCTCCCCCCCCCTCGCCCCCGGACCCACCTAGGGCGTCTAGGGGCCCTCTGCGGGAGCGGGGGGGTAGGCCGAAGTCCAGCCAATCCGGGACCGGGAAGGGATCCAAGCTCAGGAAGTCAAACATGTTTGGTAAGTCCGCTTTGCTGCGTAGGGCGAAAGCAGCATTGTCCTTGCGGATTATGAGATGGAACGGGTGCCCCCACTTGTAGGAGGCCCCCATCTCCCGGAGCTTGTTGAGCAGGGGTCTGAGCATTCTCCTCATCAACAAAGTGCGACGCGACACATCAGGTAGTATCGCGATCTGCGCGCCCCTCCACTCAATTCTTCCTCGTTCCCAGGCCCGACGCAGGATGTCCTCTTTGACGGTAAAAAAATGTACTCTGCATAAGACGTCTCTGGGGGCCTGGGGGTCTCCGGCCGGCCCATCATTCTGTGGACCCGATCAATTAGTAGCTCAGCGTCCAGAGGCCTCTCCAGCAGGGAGTTAAATAATTCCGTCACTGATGACCGCAGATTGTCCGCTTGGACCGATTCAGGGACGCCACGGATCTTCAGGTTGTTACGCCTACTTCTGTTTTCCTGGTCATCCACTTGAAGCCGGAGGTCGGTCATCTGTTGCTGGTACATATCTTGCATTCTCTCCAGACGTGTTAACCGCGTCTCGTGGTCTGCCCGAGATTCTTCAAGAGTGGCAACTTTGGTCTCCAGGGCCGAGGACTTCTGCTGGATATCTTCGATCTCTCTTCTCAGGGCCCTCTCGATTCTGGTCGCTACCGCCTCCAGGTCAGCCTTAAGCTCAGCTTTTGTCGGCAAGTAATGTAGTATTGCCTGAAGGTTTGGGTCAAGCGCTGGGGTTGGGGAGGGTTGGCCGCTTGGGGGGTATCCCGCAGGGGATTCCGGGGGAGAGCCAGCTAGGCCGTCAGCGTACCGCTGGTGAGTATGGATACCGGAGTGTGTGGAATCCAGCGCTTCTGTATGTCCCCGTCCAGGGAGGATACTGCTGGGGGACCCAAAACTGGACCCCGGGGACCATTCTGCATCAACCATTTTGAAGGGGCTTTGGGCCAGGTTTGAGGGGGGATTCGCCCGGGCAACACCGATGTATGCATCTGTCGGGGCAGGGTGCAGCTCCACCTGCACCGCCCTGCTGGATCCCGCCGGCGCTTTACTCCCGTCCCCAGGCGAGGGGTAACCTCTGTCTGCCTGGGAGGGACCAGGCCTGTTATCTTGCGGCCACTGAGGATTATATGGTCTGTCTTTAATCTCAGGGCGAGGTCCCGCCGGGTGCTCCTCCTCCCGTGTGCTCCGGATGGCCAGTCTGCCTCCCACATGGCTCTCTCCCCCTCCTCTACCCGGGCTGGACAGCATGTCGCTGTCTGAGTCAGGCTTTGTTGCTGCCTCTATCCCCTCCTTGCTGCTCACTGAGCTCTCCTCTCCCCAGCCACTAACCTCCGGGCTGGTGCCGCCATCATCGGGGGCTTCCGCTCTCTCCACGCAGCAGTCAGACCGTGGCTCCCTCACCTCACTGCCGCGCCGTCTTCTCTCGCCGCCACTCTGATCTCTTGCTGGGCTCGGGGTAGGACGCAGCGCCCCCGCCGCCTCCGCCGCCTGGCTCACATCGCGGGTGCCGCCGTCTGTACAGGTGAGTGCCGTCCCCGGCGTTATACATGAGGGCAGGCTTGCCCCTTCACGTCCTCCTGCTCCTTCCCGGTCTCCTCGCTCGACGGCCGCCATCTTGGATGGTGGGATCTGGGATCCCGGCTGGGCTTTGGGGTGAAAAAAGTTCCCTATAGCGGTTTTGGGGGGGCCCCGGACACCGCCCCCGGTCTTCCTCTTCTTATTCTCCCTCATCTGGGTAGTTTGGGTGGGGGTCAGGGTGCCTCAGTCCGCTGTAAAAGTTAAGATCGGTCGGGAGCTCCTCCACTTACTTCCTCACTCCCTCATGCCGAAGCCACGCCTCAGCCAAGACTTTTGCTAGATACTTTCGGTTGAATCTTCTTTCCCAGTGGGATCAGGATTTTTGGCAGCAGTATCCTTCATGCTGTTCTTCCCACACAATGAGGTAGTACTCGCCTATCTCTCAAGTGTATGCTGCCCGAAGGATGTTTTGAGAAAACTTAAGTTAGGCACCTGGTAACTTTTTTCCAATCATCCGAAAGTACAGCATACGCCATTTTCCCTCCCTTTACTTATGTGGAGTTGGATTATGTGTTATGATAAAGTTGAGTTGTGGGTCTTTTTCTCTCTTTCAGATCTCTACAACAACTGGGGAATGGGAGGAGGAGTCAAGATTTTATTCTGACTGGTGGTCAGGTGTTCCAAATTGGTAGGAGGAGCCCGGAGGTCTCAAGTGTATGCTGCCCTTTCGGATGTTTAGAAAAAAAGTTACCAGGTACCTAACTTTTTTTTTTTCTAATCCTCCTTCTGCATGACCCATGGAGAGAGAGGCTCCACCCCCTTGGAGGAAACCCAAACTGAACCAAGGTTAAAAACCCCTTCCTCCCCTACCTCAGTTCTTTGTGTTTCCTCCCTAAGGAGCCACTGGATAGAGCTAAATCGCTTAAACAGACTATTGCACAAGCATATTCTACTAGGGGGGTTTCTCCCCCAGAGGTATCTGCTCATTCTTCACGAGCTATGTCAGCATCCTGGGCAGAGAGGACTGGTGCTTTCTTTGGATGAGATATGCGAAGCAGCAATGTGGTCTTTACCCCACACCTTCCTCAAACATTATAGACTTGATCTACTATCTGCAAAGCATCAGGCCTTTGATAGAAGGGTACTACTTGCATCTTCCCACCCTTAAGGTATAATTACTTATCCTCTCCGTGTGGTCACGCTGAAGGATGATTAGAAAAAAAAAATCCCTGTTAGACTTGCCGGTAACATCTTTTGAAGAATCCTTCAGCATGACCCCTTATTACCCACCCATAGTCCTAGAGTTAACTTAGGTTACTTGATATACTGAGGTGGGAAAGAAGGGGTGGGGCATTTAACCTCTGTTCAGTTTGTGTTTCCTCCCAGGGGGTGGAGCCTCTCTCCATGGGTCATGGTGAAGGATTCTTAAAAAAAGCTACCGTTAGCGGTAAGTCTAACAGGGATTTTTTGTTTAACCTCTTTTACATTGATCAGCCTCTTCAGATAAGAGGTTAGTCTTGTGTTCCTAGCTAAAAGGTTACTGGCAGGGCTCCCACCTGTGGAGGTCATTACTGCTGCTTGAACAAGGCTGCTGAGTTCACCTGTTACAGTGGAAGGATTCTGGGACTTGAGGGTTGATTCAGAGACAGATATGTATGGACTTCCGTATGTGTCTGTGTATGTTTTTGTGTCTGTTTGGCCTTTTGTTTTGGTTTTTACGTTGGTTTTTCCATGCGTATGTTCGTTCCCACTAATGCGTATATGCGCTTTCGATGGACGGATCTAAATCGGATCATTTGCGTTAGTTCGGATAACTTTACAACGTTATTAGGATGGGCTTGCGTCTGATTCAGAGAGCTGATTGCTGAGGGACCACCGCTCTATTAAACCGTTTCATTTGCGATACACTTACGGGACCATTTTGAACTCGGCTTGCTTGCTTTTGACCATGTTTTGCGGCTTTGTAGAGGAATATGAGCGCCTCTTCCTTTTATTAATTCCTTAGCATAATTACATATATGGCCTCATGAGTTAGCTTGCAACCTAATAAACATTCCATCCACAGCTGTTAAACATGTATTTGCCGCCAAATAATTTTTATTTTTTTTTTACAGGGACCACACGTGCCAGAGTGGCACAACTCAGTGCTAGGGTCCTACAGTTGGTGGGCAAGATGCAGGAGCTGCACGACTCGTTGGGGACCACAGATGAAGAATAATGTTCTGGGGCCTGCCATTGCTGTGTATATATTTTAAGACCTGTTGTCTTGTTTTTTAAAAAAAAAAATTGATTTTTACAAATTAAATTTTTATTTAAAAAAAAAACATTCAAAGTTGTACAATTTTGCAAAAAAAGTTTTTTTAAAAAAAAAAGGCACTTGAAAAATGCCATTTAAGATTAAAAAATATAATAATAAAAACTTGTCTCTGTGTCATTTCCTTTTCTAAATACATTCATTAAGGGTTGGTTAACACAAAACGAATGCAAAACACAAAATTTAGATATGAAGATTCGCCAGACCGTGAAGTGATTTAGGTAAGTTTTAGGGGTGGGAAATGCAAGAATATACTGAGCGCGAAGTGATTTAGCTAAGCATTGTAGCAGAAGTGAGTGAACCAAATATGTAGGCGAGCACATTAATGAGTTAAGTTTGTAGTGTGCAGAAAAAGGAAATCTGAATCTAACAGGAAACGTAAATGATTTGTTCAAGGAGACGATGGAAAAAGGGCAAAAACTAAACTAAAAACGTTGTAACATGAGTAACATAAACAGAAAACGAAAGCTGCAAAATTACATTCTCGTTGGCGTACGAATGGACGAAGACTTTACTGAAGGCTTATGATGCATGCTTAGAATCACTCGTACACTCATACGCGAGCGGGAAAATGAAAAAAAAAACTGATCGACACAAAAACGAAAGTCTTTTGATGTCTCTCTGAATCAACCCTTTGGTGCCGTTTTCCTGCCCTTGTGTAAAAACGGACTTCCTTTAGGATCACTGATTGCCCCCATACCTATAATTTACTTATTAGCATGCTGTTTCCAGGTTTCTTATATTCCACAGGTTTATGTTACATTCCCAAAACGAACAATAAAATGGGCAGAACTCCCGAAAATCACAAAAAAGTAGTTTTCCTTTAACCATGAATTTCCCTAAGTATGAAGCACCAAAACCCTCCCAAAGATTTGTGCTACTCACCTTTAAGAATGTATCCTCTGAGGCGTCTGCCAACAGGAAGACATTATATAGGCAGCAGGGAAGAAGTGGAGGAATAGGACAACTGGGGAAGCTCTGGATAAATTGTGAGGGACTATCTTCCCTAGAACTAGAAGCTGCCAGAAGAAAGTTTCCACTAGAGATAAATCAGGCAGAGCGAAAGCTGCTGACAAACTGTACTCCTGACCTATGTGGGCTAACTGACCCTCACCCCAAGTTCAAATCTAAGGTGGGAACAAGTTAGTAACAATGCTAGAAAAACAGAAAGCCCAAGGGCTACAGGATGAGCCACTGGAAAATTACAGTTACAATAAAAGCCTCTGTGAAAGTAAAACTGTCCAATTAACCCTACTTCTGTTACTGCTAAGTAGTGGCACATCTATTATAGGAGAAGAAAAGAAAGGATTTTCCTGTCTCTCACTGACCCAGCTCGCCATAAAATGGTAAACTATTTAATAAACCCTGTAACATAGTTGAGGTATAGACCAATATGCACACCAAAGACTAATGGGGAGGGCAAAGAAAGCCCCCCCCCCCTTTCCAGTATTTTAGTCCTAAAACCTGGGCCGTATCTATTTATTACTCCACAATGCTAACTTATTATTCATGAAATGATTCCTAAACGAGCATTAAAAACATACAGAATATTGCTTGGATTCATCCTATGAATTGCCGGTGGCAGCGGATTCATCCTTTTCCAGCACCTTGGCAGCAAAGAAATGTCTCCACTAGATCTTCCTGGGCATCACAATAGCCACTACACTAGGAGTCAGTACAGACCAGGCTAAGCAAAGCATTGCACCACCCATCAGTGTCCAGAGTAATAAAAATAATTCATGAGGATAGTATTTCCATATAGAAGAAGCTAGACTCTGACTAGTGAAACTGGTTCATCTGCAGTCACAAGAACTTTGCTGTGACATCCTAGATCATTTTCTGACTTCAAGAACCATATATCTATTTGGTGCCATTCTAGGAATAATGACAATAAACCTGACAATACATAGGATGGGTCCATAGTTGCTTATAAAGATTTATATATTGGGGGTCCTAGACCAACCCCCTAATGTCCCCTATATATCTGCCGCACACTAAATGATTATCACCATCTATCAATGAACCAATTAACCTTTAAATACTCATTACAAATTTATTTGGTAGGACTCACAAAATATACACCAAAAATACATACAAAACTTGATTAAAATACATAAAATTACACACACAGGAGAGAGGTATACCCCACAACCGGCTCTCTTATATATTATAATGCATCAAAAATTATTATTACCACATATATATATTTGGGGCCTCTAGAAATAATGAAGGATTGAATAATGCGTGCTATATTCTGTGAAAAAAATGTGTTATCTAAGTTATAAAAAGCTACCAAACTCCACATGCCAAAAAAGGTTGCAAAAAGTGTCAAACAACAACTATATAATCTTAAAAACTCTTTACATCTATCATAATGTGTAAACTAAAGTGCTTTGTGCAAAAGTGCTGTGTGCAAGAACATACCATTAGATTCTATTGCAACAGCCCCAAATAGATCACAATTAATACATTGCCAATGGTTCACATAAAATTCCTATTTACATCACCATATGATATGGCCTCCGGGGTCCCTCCTCCACAGCTCGCCACCGACGCGTTGCGTGGCTCTACGCCACTTCGCCAGGGTGTATAGTTGCTTATAGGCAGGAACTATTATGTATGTTTTTATGCTGTTGGTCTGGTTTAAGAAAAGCAAACACACAGCCTGACACAATTGGAAAAGAAAGGTAGCGGCCATTTTGGAGCTTTCTCTCCCAACTGACAATGCAGTAACCGGAAGCCCAGCTTCACTTCCTGTTTGCAGATGGCCTGCAAACGCATGAGTTGCCATCTTGTTTTTAAAATTTACCCCAGCATGAGTTAGAAAAATGCAATTCTGTGATTACTCACCTGTAGAATTGTTTTTGTCTGTGTCCTGTTCAGGTCGCTCCACTTCTTACATGTTGGTAATCTGCCACAAGGTGGTGCATTGACTGCAAGATCAAAAATTGTAGCTCCTCCCGGCCCCTTATAAGGCAGATGTCTCCCAAAAATCCCCAGTGGTTCTGGAGGCCAAGAAACCATGTTACTTCATATAGCTTCAACATGTACTCTCTCAACAAGAAAAAACCTCAGGACAGGTTCCATATAAAACGTTAATCACCATAACAGGCAAAAGGAGATAACAAGAACAAGGGTGGGGTGGAGCGACCTGAACAGGACACAGACAAAAACTACAGGCGAGTAATCACAGAATTGCATTTTTCTCTGTGTCGTGTTCAGGTCACGCCACTTCTTACATGTGGGACATCCAAAAGCAGTGTCCAACAAGAAGGGTGGGATCCCTATTGAGCAACAGCATGTAGTTCATGACACTACCGCCTGAAGCACCTTACGGCCAAAGACAGCATCGGCTGAGGCCCTAACGTCAACCCTGTAAAACTTAGTAAAGGTACTAACAGAAGACCAAGTAGCGGCCTTACAAATTGTTCAACAGAGGCCTGGTGCTGAAAAGCCCAGGAAGCACCAATAGCTCTAGTAGAATGAGCAGTAACATGGAAAGGGGGTTCCTTCCCCTTGGCAGAGTACGCTTGCACCACCGCCTGTCTAATCCACTTGCTGAGGGTGGATTTGGCTGGAGGCAGACCCTTCCTAGGGCCGTCAGTGAGAACAAATAGAGAATCCGATTTCCTGAAGAATTCCGTTGCAACCAGGTAGTACTTGATGGCTCTGACCACATCCAAGGAATGGAGGGTCCTTTCCTTAGAATTAGAAGGTGCAGGACACAAGGAAGGCAAAACAATGTCCTCCTTAAGGTAAAAAGAAGAAGCAACCTTAGGTAAAACATCCGGTTTAAAGCAAAACACCACCTTATCCTGATGCCGCTCAAAGTAAGGAGGCTTCATACAAAGTGCAGCCAGCTCTGAAACGCGACGCACTGAGGTGATTGCTACCAAAAAGACCACCTTCAGAGTCAAAATGGATAGTGCAGCATCTCACAAGTGCTCAAAGGGAGGACCCTGGAGAGCAGAAAGCACCACACTGGTAAAACAGGCTTACGCGGTGGACGTACATGAGTAACTCCTTGGAAAAAAGTCTTGATAAGTCTATGATTGGCGATTGCCGAGTCCAAGCCATGTTGTAGGAAATCCAAAATCCTTGAAATAGAGAATGTGTGACAAGGGAGACTCTTGGACTCACATCAGGCAATGTAGGCATGCCAAACTCTGCAATATATCATGGAAGAGGACTTCTTCCATGCCTGAATCATGGTACGCACGACCGTGGCAGACAGCCCCTTCTCCATCAAGATGGAGGTTTCAGCAGCCAAGCCGTCAAAGCCAGCGTTTGTAAATTGGGCTAGCGCAGAGAAGCCCTGGAACGTCGGGCATGATGTAGCGATCCACTGACAACTGAACTATGTCTGCAAACTAACTCCTTCTTGGCCAGCAAGGAGCCACCAAGATAGTTGGAACCCCCTCCTGGGCTATCTTGCGCAGCACTTGACCCAGGAGTGGAAACGGAGGAAATGCGTAAAGGAGCCTGAACTCCGTCCAAGGAATCGCCAGAGCGTCCGTGGCGAAGGCCATCGGATCCCTTGACATGGAGACGAACCTCGGAAGCTTGTGATTGTGCCTGGATGCGAAAAATACAATTCTGTGATTACTCACCTGTAGAATTGGTATTATGAGTATACAGCACGTCCTGCTCCAGATAGTAATTCCTTACGTTTGGGTTATACATCCACAAGATGGCGCTGGACTGTAGAGACAGCAAAAAAGTGGCTCCTCCCAGCCCGTTATATTCCAGGGACCTCCCACAAATTCCCCAGTATTGACAAGCAGTTAGCAAGAAGCCGGGAGAATAATAACCATAATCAAACAATTTTAACCATGATAACAATCACCATACAGAGGCACTAAGAACAATGAAAAACAAGGGCGGGGTGGAGCAGGACGTTCTGTATACTCATAATACCAATTCTACAAGTGAGTAATCACAGAATTGTATTATTCTAAGTATACAGCATGTCCTGCTCCAGATAGTAATTCCTTACATTTGGAACATCCAATAGCAGTGTCCGTAAGGTAGGGTGGGATCCCCAAAAGCAACAACAAGCAGATTAAACCACTGCCGCCTGCAGAACTTTGCGGCCAAAAACAGCATCAGCTGAGGCCCTAACATCAACCTTGTAAAACTTAGAAAAGGTATGAACAGAAGACCAAGTAGCGGCCTTGCAAACTTGTTCAACAAAAGCCTGGTGCTGAGGCCCAAGAGGCACCAATAGCACTAGTGGAATGAGCAGTAAGGCGGAAGGGAGGATCCTTCCCTTCTTGGGACCCGAAGGGACCACAAAAAGAGCATCAGTCTTTCTGAAGGGCTCAGTAGCCACCAAATAGAACTTCAGGTTCCTGACCACATCCAAGGAATGAAGAGAACTCTCCTTAGAGTTACTAGGATTAGGACACAGAGAAGGTAGAACAATGTCTTGATTGAGATGAAAAGCAGACACAACCTTAGGCAGAAAATCTGTCTTAAAGCGAAACACCACCTTGTCCTGGTGTCTCTCAAAGTAAGGGGGCTTGATGGAGGGCGCCACCAACCCAGAAACACGCCTAACAGAAGTGATAGCCACCAAAAAGACCACCTTAAGCGTAAGAATGGACAAAGCAGCCTCATGCACAGGCTCAAAGGGAGACCCCTGCAAGGTAGATAGGACCAAGTTCAAGTCCCAGACTGGTAACTAGAGATGAGCGAACTTTTGAAAAATTCGATTCGACTGATTCGCTGAATTTTCCGACAAAAATCGTTTCGACCCGAATTAATTCGCGACGAATCGCTATTAAAAACGGCTATTTCTGAGCCTCCTAGAGCCTCAATAGGGTTGTAAACCATTCTGCCTTGCTGTAACACGCACAGGATGCGTGCTGGGTTAGTTAAATAATACTTTGAATAAATATCACATGCAGATCAGAGGCATCGCTAATAGATTCGCAGAGCGGCACAATTGCAGAGAGTTGAAGTGGCATCACTATGAGGGGCAGGAGCCCAAACATTGCTTTAAAGAGACACTGGAGTTGGCAGCAGCAGGAGCCCAAAAATTGGATGAATCACACCCTGGATTTGGCAGCAGCAGGAGCCCAAACATTGGCTGAAAGAGACACTGGGGTTGGCTTCAGGAGCCCAAAAATTGGATGAATCACACCCTGGAGTTGCAAGCAGCAGCAGGAGCCCAAATATTACTTTAAAGAGACACTGGAGTTGGCTTCAGGAGCCCAAAAATTGGATGAATCACACCCTGGAGTTGGCAGCAGCAGCAGCAGGAGCCCAAATATTACTTTAAAGTGACACTGGGGTTGGCTTCAGGAGCCCAAAAATTGGATGATTCACACCCTGGAGTTGGCAGCAGCAGCAGCAGGAGCCCAAGTATACACTGGAGTTGGCTTCAGGAGCCCAAAAATTGGATGAATCACACCCTGGAGTTGGCAGCAGCAGCAGCAGGAGCCCAAATATTACTTTAAAGAGACACTGGGGTTGGCTTCAGGAGGCCAAAAATTGGATGAATCACACCCTGGAGTTGGCAGCAGCAGCAGCAGGAGCCCAAATATTACTTTAAAGAGACACTGGGGTTGGCTTCAGGAGGCCAAAAATTGGATGAATCACACCCTGGAGTTGGCAGCAGCAGCAGGAGCCCAAATATTACTTTAAAGAGACACTGGGGTTGGCTTCAGGAGGCCAAAAATTGGATGAATCACACCCTGGAGTTGGCAGCAGCAGCAGGAGCAGCCCAAACATTACTTTAAAGAGACACTGGGGTTGGCTTCAGGAGCCCAAAAATTGGATGAATCACACCCTGGAGTTGGCAGCAGCAGCAGGAGCCCAAACATTACTTTAAAGAGACACTGGGGTTGGCTTCAGGAGCCCTAAAATTGGATGAATCACACCCTGGAGTTGGCAGCAGCAGCAGGAGCCCAAACATTACTTTAAAGAGACACTGGTGTTGGCTTCAGGAGCCCAAAAATTGGATGAATCACACCCTGGAGTTGGCAGCAGCAGCAGGAGCAGCCCAAACATTACTTTAAAGAGACACTGGGGTTTGCTTCAGGAGCCCTAAAATTGGATGAATCACACCCTGGAGTTGGCAGCAGCAGCAGGAGCCCAAACATTACTTTAAAGAGACACTGGTGTTGGCTTCAGGAGCCCAAAAATTGGATGAATCACACCCTGGAGTTGGCAGCAGCAGCAGGAGCAGCCCAAACATTACTTTAAAGAGACACTGGGGTTGGCTTCAGGAGCCCAAAAATTGGCTGAATCACACCCTGGAGTTGGCAGCAGCAGCAGGAGCAGCCCAAATATTACTTTAAAGAGACACTGGGGTTGGCTACAGGAGCCCAAAAATTGGATGATTCACACCCTGGAGTTGGCAGCAGCAGCAGCAGGAGCCCAAGTATACACTGGAGTTGGCTTCAGGAGCCCAAAAATTGGATGAATCACACCCTGGAGTTAGCAGCAGCAGCAGGAGCCCAAATATTACTTTAAAGAGACACTGGGGTTGGCTTCAGGAGGCCAAAAATTGGATGAATCACACCCTGGAGTTGGCAGCAGCAGCAGCAGGAGCCCAAATATTACTTTAAAGAGACACTGGGGTTGGCTTCAGGAGGCCAAAAATTGGATGAATCACACCCTGGAGTTGGCAGCAGCAGCAGCAGGAGCCCAAATATTACTTTAAAGAGACACTGGGGTTGGCTTCAGGAGGCCAAAAATTGGATGAATCACACCCTGGAGTTGGCAGCAGCAGCAGGAGCAGCCCAAACATTACTTTAAAGAGACACTGGGGTTGGCTTCAGGAGCCCAAAAATTGGACGAATCACACCCTGGAGTTGGCAGCAGCAGCAGGAGCCCAAACATTACTTTAAAGAGACACTGGGGTTGGCTTCAGGAGCCCTAAAATTGGATGAATCACACCCTGGAGTTGGCAGCAGCAGCAGGAGCCCAAACATTACTTTAAAGAGACACTGGTGTTGGCTTCAGGAGCCCAAAAATTGGATGAATCACACCCTGGAGTTGGCAGCAGCAGCAGGAGCAGCCCAAATATTACTTTAAAGAGACACTGGGGTTGGCTACAGGAGCCCAAAAATTGGATGAATCACACCCTGGAGTTGGCAGCAGCAGCAGGAGCAGCCCAAATATTACTTTAAAGAGACACTGGAGTTGGCTTCAGGAGCCCAAAAATTGGATGAATCACACCCTGGAGTTGGCAGCAGCAGGAGCCCAAATATTACTTTAAAGAGACACTGGGGTTGGCTTCAGGAGCCCAAAAATTGGCTGAATCACACCCTGGAGTTGGCAGCAGCAGCAGGAGCAGCCCAAATATTACTTTAAAGAGACACTGGGGTTGGCTTCAGGAGCCCAAAAATTGGATGAATCACACCCTGGAGTTGGCAGCAGCAGCAGGAGCAGCCCAAATATTACTTTAAAGAGACACTGGGGTTGGCTTCAGGAGCCCAAAATTGGATGAATCACACCCTGGAGTTGGCAGCAGCAGGAGCCCAAATATTACTTTAAAGAGACACTGGGGTTGGCTTCAGAAGCCCAAAAATTGGATGAATCACACCCTGGAGTTGGCAGCAGGAGCCCAAACATTACTTTAAAGAGACACTGGGGTTGGCAGCAGGAGCCCAAAAATTGGATGAATCACACCCTGGAGTTGGCAGCAGCAGCAGGAGCCCAAACATTACTTTAAAGAGACCCTGGGGTTGGCTTCAGGAGCCCAAAAATTGGATGAATCACACCCTGGAGTTGGCAGCAGCAGGAGCCCAAACATTACTTTAAAGAGACACTGGGGTTGGCAGCAGGAGCCCAAAGATTGGATGAATCCCATCCTGGAGTTGGCAGCAGCAGCAGCAGCAGCAGCAGCAGGAGCCCAAACATTACTTTAAAGAGACACTGGGGTTGGCTTCAGCAGCCCAAAAATTGGATGAATCACACCCTGGAGTTGGCAGCAGCAGCAGCAGGAGCCCAAACACTACTTTAAAGAGACCCTGGGGTTGGCTTCAGGAGCCCAAAAATTGGATGAATCACACCCTGTGGAGAGTCATGTGGAGAAAAAGTAGCTTAGTTAGTAATATCTACATAAAATTATGAATAAACAAATGCAAAAGTATTGCCAAAGCGAAGTTTTGTTTGAGGGTGTGTTTCCACCTTTTAATTAAATCAGAAACAAGAAGGTATCATTGCCTCTGACTAATTAGCCCTCAAAAATTCTTGGAATTTTTAATCTGGAATCATGTCTGATCCGTCTTATCCGAAGAATATTAATAAAAAGTAAGAGTAACGTAAAGGATTTTTTATCAATACTTACTTGTGGTCCGATGCGGAGGAATGTCTGTAACTGGAGAGCAGCGCCCTAAATCTGTTTTGCACGATCCATCTTTCTTTAGTGTAGGTCTGGCCCCGTCATCAATCTACTGGAATACATCAGGCATTGTTGGGAGGAAAGCTTGGATGATCCATGTGCCATTCATTTCCACGCAGGGCAGTCTCTGGAAAAAAAAAAATCTATATAAACCAAGCTCTTTTTCATATGAAAACAAATGGTTATTCTTGCTTTTCAACCATATGTTCCACAGCTTTACCAGTCATTGTGTCAGCCAATGAAGCAACTTTGTCTCGAAGTGCTGCAAAAGCAGTCCACTGCATCACAAGTGGCATCTGACACCCCCAGTCAACTGTCTGTCTGTTATGCTTTGGGTTCAGCTCCACTATCCATTGATGAAGATCTGATAATCATAAAATTCAGCAGCTACTGCCCAGCCAAGAAGTGGAGAAGACACTCGCCTCTTCTTCCACTAGCCGGCAATTAGTGATGAGGAGAGTGTCGTGGGAGGAGGTGTTGCAAGCCGAGGTAGTGGAAGAGGGTCCCTGGAGTCTGCGGCGGTGGCGGAGGCAGCAGCAGCAGCAGTGAATTATTGCGGACTGTTGTTAGGAAAAATCAGCTACTCAGCGATGTGGCAATGTTTCATGCAGCATGCTGTGGAGAAAAAGTAGGTTAGTTAGTGTATATACATAAACTTATGAATAGACAAATGCAATAGTATTGCCAAAGTGAAGTTTTGTTTGAGGGTGTGTTTCCACCTTGTAATTAAATCAGAAACAACTAGCTATCATTTGCCTCTGAATAATTAGCCCTCAAAAATTCTTGGAATTTTTAATCTTGATGTCTGAGGGATTTCTCCTCTCAGACAGCGTCACCATAAGTCCAGCCTGCTGCATTACACTTGGAAGAACATCTTGTTTGCGCTGCGACAAGGAAGCCAGAGTCATGCGTCCTGACATGGCACACGTGTTCAGTCTAGTTTTGAAGTCTTGCCCCCATCTGAAAGACATCCGAACAACAGGAAAGAAAGTTAGCATGCACTTCTGGCACTCCTACACCACCAAGCACAACCTTATTGAGCCTCAGCGTCACAACGGTGTACCCCACCATAGTCTGATTTGCGATGTTTCCACCAGTTGGAATTCCACCCTCCATATGCAGGATCCACTATAGCAGTGATCCCCAACCCTGTCCTCAAGGCCCACCAACAGGCCAGGTTTTGCAGATCTCCACAAAGATGCACAGGTGGAGTAATTAGTGCAGCTGCAGAGCAATAGAGCTGGCTATTTGGAGATCCAAAAAACATGAAATGTTGGTGGGCCTTGAGGACAGGGTTGAGGACCACTGCACTATAGGAACAGAGAAAAGCCATCACGGATTTCTGGATGATCCAGACGGATAGGGGGACACCCCTGTGTAAATTCAATGTAAACCATTGGCAGCTCATACGTGACACCGACCGTTTGCTCAGGCCCTTTGAGGAAGCTACGTTATTAGTCAGTTGCCAGGACTATGAGATGAACGATGAGATTCCACTGCTTCATGTACTACAACACATGTTGGAAACCATGGCTGGTCAGGGCACTGGAGACATGGCGCATACATTTCACAGCCACATGAAGCCTGTGGGGGCTGAAGTGGAGGAGGAGGAGGGGGTGGGGCACAGCAAACCACAGTTTAGGTTTCACAAAATGACCATTTTATCTAGTCATCTGACAGGAGAGGAGGAGCAGGAGCAGCCACAGGAGCTAGAGGGTTGTGAAGAAGGCGAGACAGAGGACCCAGACACACTGTGGCAGTTTACAGTGGAGATGGAGACAGGTAGTCCCTCCGAGTCACTTGCACAAATGGCACGATGCATGCTCACATGCTTGCGTACTAGTGAGCGCAGAATTGTCTCCATTTGTCAGCGGGAAGACTTCTGGCTCTCCTACTTATTGGACCCTCGCTTCCGCCACAAAATGGGGGCATTTTTTACGCCCACTGAGAGGGAGGACAAACTGACCTACTACAGAGACATCCCACGTAGTCAGTTGGGCGATGTCTATCTGCGCCATGGCCCATACTCCCGCAGGTCTGACTCGGGGGGACCTCTGCGATCACCTTCCACTGCCATGGCTGCTGGGGGGGTGGAAGGAGCAGCAGCAGCAGCTCCATCAGCAGCAGCCTCAGTCTTCAGTCGCTAGTGAGTAGCTTTCTACACCCGCATAGTGAGTCTACTCATGAGCAGCAGGAAGACCTGGAGCTGGACCTCAAACAGCAGGTCATGTCATACCTTGACATGACCATGCCAACACACCTTCAGGATCCACTGGATTTGCTGGGAAGCCAAACTTGACTTGTGTCCGCAACTAGCAGAGTTTGCCCTGGAAAAGCTGTACTGGCCGGACAGTAGTTGATTTAGATGGCAACTGGGCTGCTCTATATAACGAAGCAAAATGGCAAATTTACCTCACTATATAAGCTATTGCCCCTCAGATTTACACAGGGGCTGCTCTATATTATGCTGCAAAATGGCAAATTTACCTCACAATATAAGCTATTGCCCCTCAGATTTACACAGGGGCTGCTCCATATAATGGTGCAAAACCATGAATTTACCTCATAATATAAACTATTGCCCCTCAGATTTACACAGGGCCTGCTCTATATAACGAAGCAAAATGGCAAATTTACCTCACTATATAAGCTATTGCCCCTCAGATTTACACAGGGGCTGCTCTATATTATGCTGCAAAATGGCAAATTTACCTCACAATATAAGCTATTGCCCCTTAGATTTACACAGGGCCTGCTCTATATAACGAAGCAAAATGGCAAATTTACCTCACTATATAAGCTATTGCCCCTCAGATTTACACAGGGGCTGCTCTATATTATGCTGCAAAATGGCAAATTTACCTCACAATATAAGCTATTGCAGCTCTATATAAATAAAAATAAATAAATAAAAAAAGGGCCTGTAGAAGCTTATTTAGTATAACAGATAGGGTGACATGTGCTGGTTTGGGATGCCCATATGGGCTAGTGTTTTGGCAGCAGTACAAAAACCAATGCAAAATGCAATAGCTTAATAAAGCTGAAGCTGATCAACGCTTATTTAGTATAACAGATGGGGTGCAACATGCAGGTTTGGGATGCCCTGCGGCCTGGTGTATTTAAAGCAGACCAAAATCAAATCAAAATGCAATAACTTAATAAAGCTGAGGCTGTAGATGCTTATTTAGTATAAACAGGTAGGGTGCAAGGTGCAGCTTTGGGGTGCCCTGCGGCCTGGTTAAATGAAAGCAGTCAAAAAGGAAGTGCAAACTGAAGTAGCTTAATGAAGCTGATGCTGATCAACGCTTATGTTGTATACCAGATAGGGTGCAAGGTGCAGCTTTGGGGTGCCCTGCGGCCTGGTTTATTAAAAGCAGTCAAAAACAAGTGCAAACTGAAGTAGCTTAATAAAGCAGCTGATGCTGATCAACGCTTATGTTGTATAACAGATAGGGTTAAAATAGCATGTGCCTTGGGATGCCCGTGTGGCCTGGTATATTTCAAGCTGAACAAAAAGTAACAATAATCCAAGTATGAGAAATAATTTTGACCTTCTTTACAGCGCCATACTTTGAAAAAAAAACCTTAATTTCATGCAGATCAATCCAAAGGTCAATGCCCCTAACAAAAATAGTGTTCGGCATAACTTTTCCTTCTGGAAGGACGTAACCTTTAGTTTACATGGTTGGGGTAGGTTATCTTACAAATTGGGATACCCCAGGCAGCAGTGTCATTGAAAGAGACAGATTGTAATGCAGGCCATACGCAAGCAGAGAAACTCAGGCTGCAACAGGCCTATTTAGTTTACATGGTTGGGGTAGGTTATCTTACAAATTGGGATACCCCACTGTATATGAAACCGAATATAAATGCACACCCAAAAGGGGACAATCAGCCTCCAAGAGGCCTGCTTAGTTTAAATAAGAGAGCTGCTTAGCTAAAATAAGAGAGCTGCTTAGTGTAAATAAGAGGCATGCTTAGTTTAAATAAGAGAGCTGCTTAGTGTAAATAAGAGGCCTGCTTAGTTTAAATAAGAGAGCTGCTTAGTATGGTAGGTAGGTTATGTTATGTTACAGAATGGGATGCCCCAAAGCTGACTTGAGATCAGTATATATGCACACAGCAGCAGTGTGTAAGCAGGCTCATACAGGCCAAATTTCTTTAAATAACTGTGCAGCTTACAGTAAATGCAGAGGCTAATGGTATGTTACAGAATGGGATGCCCCAAGCAGACTTGAGATCAGTATATATGCACACAGCAGCAGTGTGTAAGCAGGTTCATACAGGCCAAATTTCTTTAAATAACTGTGCAGCTTAGAGTAAATACAGAGGCTAATGGTATGTTACAGAATGGGATGCCCCAAAGCTGACTTGAGATCAGTATATATGCACACAGCAGCAGTGTGTTAGCAGGCTCATACAGGCCAAATTTCTTTAAATAACTGTGCAGCTTACAGTAAATGCAGAGGCTAATGGTATGTTACAGAATGGGATGCCCCAAGCAGACTTGAGATCAGTATATATGCACACAGCAGCAGTGTGTAAGCAGGCTCATACAGGCCAAATTTATTTAAATAACTGTGCAGCTTACAGTAAATGCAGAGGCTAATGGTATGTTACAGAATGGGATGCCCCAAGCAGACTTGAGATCAGTATATATGCACACAGCAGCAGTGTGTTAGCAGGCTCATACAGGCCAAATTTCTTTAAATAACTGTGCAGCTTACAGTAAATGCAGAGGCTAATGGTATGTTACAGAATGGGATGCCCCAAAGCTGACTTGAGATCAGTATATATGCACACAGCAGCAGTGTGTTAGCAGGCTCATACAGGCCAAATTTCTTTAAATAACTGTGCAGCTTACAGTAAATGCAGAGGCTAATGGTATGTTACAGAATGGGATGCCCCAAAAACCAGAGAGCACCTGACAGGCAGCAGTAAGACTATGCACAGCAAAAGTGTCTTTATCAGGCCAATTTCAATTATAATAGGTGCAAATGGTTATATGGTCTTAAATAGAGGCTGCTGTAGTCACAGAATGGGATGCCACAACAGGAGTGCACCTGGCAGGGACCAGTAGTGCTATGCACAGCAAAAGTGTCTTTATCAGGCCTAATTTCAATTATAATAGGTGCAAATGGTTATAGTCATAAATAGAGGCTGCTGTAGTCACAGAATGGGATGCCCCAAACAGGAGTGCACCTGGCAGGGACAAGTAGTGCTATGCACAGCAAAAGTGTCTTTATCAGGCCTAATTTCAATTATAATAAGTGCAAATGGTTATATGGTCTTAAATAGAGGCTGCTGTAGTCACAGAATGGGATGCCACAACAGGAGTGCACCTGGGACCAGTAGTAGCATGCACAGCAAAAGTGTCTTTATCAGGCCTATTTTCAATTAGAATAAGTGCAAATGGTTATGTTCTTAAATAGAGGCTGGTGTAGTCACAGAATGGGATGCCCCAACAGGAGTGCACCTGGCAGGCAGCAGTAAGAATATGCACAGCAAAAGTGTCTTTATCAGGCCTAATTTCAATTAGAATAAGTGCAAATGGTTATATGGTCTTAAATAGAGGCTGCTGTAGTCACAGAATGGGATGCCCCAAACAGGAGTGCACCTGACAGGGACCAGTAGTGCTATGCACAGCAAAAGTGTCTTTATCAGGCCTAATTTCAATTATAATAGGTGCAAATGGTTATATGGTCTTAAATAGAGGCTGGTGTAGTCACAGAATGGGATGCCACAACAGGAGTGCACCTGGCAGGCAGCAGTAAGAATATGCACAGCAAAAGTGTCTTTATCAGGCCTAATTTCAATTAGAATAAGTGCAAATGGTTATATGGTCTTAAATAGAGGCTGGTGTAGTCACAGAATGGGATGCCACAACAGGAGTGCACCTGGCAGGCAGCAGTAA
This sequence comes from Gastrophryne carolinensis, assembly GCA_027917425.1. Classification (NCBI taxonomy): domain Eukaryota; kingdom Metazoa; phylum Chordata; class Amphibia; order Anura; family Microhylidae; genus Gastrophryne; species Gastrophryne carolinensis. The sequence goes on from CM051239.1 coordinate 322,222,621, forward strand.
GAATATGCACAGCAAAAGTGTCTTTATCAGGCCTAATTTCAATTAGAATAAGTGCAAATGGTTATATGGTCTTAAATAGAGGCTGGTGTAGTCACAGAATGGGATGCCCCAAAAAGGAGTGCACCTGGCAGGGACCAGTAGTGCTATGCACAGCAAAAGTGTCTTTATCAGGCCTAATTTCAATTAGAATAAGTGCAAATGGTTATATGGTCTTAAATAGAGGCTGCTGTAGTCACAGAATGGGATGCCACAACAGGAGTGCCCCTGGGACCAGTAGTAGCATGCACAGCAAAAGTGTCTTTATCAGGCCTATTTTCAATTAGAATAAGTGCAAATGGTTATGTTCTTAAATAGAGGCTGGTGTAGTCACAGAATGGGATGCCCCAACAGGAGTGCACCTGGCAGGCAGCAGTAAGAATGTGCACAGCAAAAGTGTCTTTATCAGGCCTAATTTCAATTAGAATAAGTGCAAATGGTTATATGGTCTTAAATAGAGGCTGCTGTAGTCACAGAATGGGATGCCCCAAACAGGAGTGCACCTGGCAGGGACCAGTAGTGCTATGCACAGCAAAAGTGTCTTTATCAGGCCTAATTTCAATTATAATAGGTGTAAATGGTTATATGGTCTTAAATAGAGGCTGGTGTAGTCACAGAATGGGATGCCCCAACAGGAGTGCACCTGGCAGGGACCAGTAGTGCTATGCACAGCAAAAGTGTCTTTATCAGGCCTAATTTCAATTATAATAGGTGCAAATGGTTATATGGTCTTAAATAGAGGCTGGTGTAGTCACAGAATGGGATGCCCCAACAGGAGTGCACCTGGCAGGGACCAGTAGTGCTATGCACAGCAAAAGTGTCTTTATCAGGCCTAATTTCAATTATAATAGGTGCAAATGGTTATATGGTCTTAAATAGAGGCTGGTGTAGTCACAGAATGGGATGCCCCAACAGGAGTGCACCTGGCAGGCAGCAGTAAGAATATGCACAGCAAAAGTGTCTTTATCAGGCCTAATTTTAATTAGAATAAGTGCAAATGGTTATATGGTCTTAAACAGAGGCTGCTGTAGTCACAGAATGGGATGCCCCAAAAAGGAGTGCACCTGGCAGGGACCAGTAGTGCTATGCACAGCAAAAGTGTCTTTATCAGGCCTAATTTCAATTAGAATAAGTGCAAATGGTTATATGGTCTTAAATAGAGGCTCCTGTAGTCACAGAATGGGATGCCACAACAGGAGTGCACCTGGGAACAGTAGTAGCATGCACAGCAAAAGTGTCTTTATCAGGCCTATTTTCAATTAGAATAAGTGCAAATGGTTATGTTCTTAAATAGAGGCTGGTGTAGTCACAGAATGGGATGCCCCAACAGGAGTGCACCTGGCAGGCAGCAGTAAGAATATGCACAGCAAAAGTGTCTTTATCAGGCCTAATTTCAATTAGAATAAGTGCAAATGGTTATATGGTCTTAAATAGAGGCTGCTGTAGTCACAGAATGGGGTGCCCCAAACAGGAGTGCACCTGGCAGGGACCAGTAGTGCTATGCACAGCAAAAGTGTCTTTATCAGGCCTAATTTCAATTATAATAGGTGCAAATGGTTATATGGTCTTAAATAGAGGCTGGTGTAGTCACAGAATGGGATGCCCCAACAGGAGTGCACCTGGCAGGGACCAGTAGTGCTATGCACAGCAAAAGTGTCTTTATCAGGCCTAATTTCAATTATAATAGGTGCAAATGGTTATATGGTCTTAAATAGAGGCTGGTGTAGTCACAGAATGGGATGCCCCAACAGGAGTGCACCTGGCAGGGACCAGTAGTGCTATGCACAGCAAAAGTGTCTTTATCAGGCCTAATTTCAATTATAATAGGTGCAAATGGTTATATGGTCTTAAATAGAGGCTGGTGTAGTCACAGAATGGGATGCCCCAACAGGAGCGCACCTGGCAGGCAGCAGTAAGAATATGCACAGCAAAAGTGTCTTTATCAGGCCTAATTTTAATTAGAATAAGTGCAAATGGTTATATGGTCTTAAATAGAGGCTGCTGTAGTCACAGAATGGGATGCCCCAAAAAGGAGTGCACCTGGCAGGGACCAGTAGTGCTATGCACAGCAAAAGTGTCTTTATCAGGCCTAATTTCAATTAGAATAAGTGCAAATGGTTATATGGTCTTAAATAGAGGCTGGTGTAGTCGCAGAATGGGATGCCACAACAGGAGTGCACCTGTGACCAGTAGTAGCATGCACAGCAAAAGAGTCTTTATCAGGCCTAATTTCAATTAGAATAAGTGCAAATGGTTATGTTCTTAAATAGAGGCTGGTGTAGTCACAGAATGGGATGCCACAACAGGAGTGCACCTGGCAGGCAGCAGTAAGAATATGCACAGCAAAAGTGTCTTTATCAGGCCTAATTTCAATTATAATAGGTGCAAATGGTTATATGGTCTTAAATAGAGGCTGGTGTAGTCACAGAATGGGATGCCCCAACAGGAGTGCACCTGGCAGGGACCAGTAGTGCTATGCACAGCAAAAGTGACTTTATCAGGCCTAATTTCAATTATAATAGGTGCAAATGGTTATATGGTCTTAAATAGAGGCTGGTGTAGTCACAGAATGGGATGCCACAACAGGAGTGCACCTGGCAGACAGCAGTAAGAATATGCACAGCAAAAGTGTCTTTATCAGGCCTAATTTCAATTAGAATAAGTGCAAATGGTTATATGGTCTTAAATAGAGGCTGCTGTAGTCGCAGAATGGGATGCCCCAAAAAGGAGTGCACCTGGCAGGGACCAGTAGTGCTATGCACAGCAAAAGTGTATTTATCAGGCCTAATTTCAATTATAATAGGTGCAAATGGTTATATGGTCTTAAATAGAGGCTGGTGTAGTCACAGAATGGGATGCCCCAACAGGAGTGCACCTGGCAGGGACCAGTAGTGCTATGCACAGCAAAAGTGTCTTTATCAGGCCTAATTTCAATTATAATAGGTGCAAATGGTTATATGGTTTTAAATAGAGGCTGGTGTAGTCACAGAATGGGATGCCCCAACAGGAGTGCACCTGGCAGGCAGCAGTAAGAATATGCACAGCAAAAGTGTCTTTATCAGGCCTAATTTCAATTAGAATAAGTGCAAATGGTTATATGGTCTTAAATAGAGGCTGCTGTAGTCACAGAATGGGATGCCCCAAAAAGGAGTGCACCTGGCAGGGACCAGTAGTGCTATGCACAGCAAGTGTCTTTATCAGGCCTAATTTCAATTATAATAGGTGCAAATGGTTATATGGTCTTAAATAGAGGCTGGTGTAGTCACAGAATGGGATGCCCCAACAGGAGTGCACCTGGCAGGGACCAGTAGTGCTATGCACAGCAAAAGTGTCTTTATCAGGCCTAATTTCAATTATAATAGGTGCAAATGGTTATATGGTCTTAAATAGAGGCTAGTGTAGTCACAGAATGGGATGCCCCAACAGGAGTGCACCTGGCAGGGACCAGTAGTGCTATGCACAGCAAAAGTGTCTTTATCAGGCCTAATTTCAATTATAATAGGTGCAAATGGTTATATGGTCTTAAATAGAGGCTGGTGTAGTCACAGAATGGGATGCCACAACAGGAGTGCACCTGGCAGGCAGCAGTAAGAATATGCACAGCAAAAGTGTCTTTATCAGGCCTAATTTCAATTAGAATAAGTGCAAATGGTTATATGGTCTTAAATAGAGGCTGGTGTAGTCACAGAATGGGATGCCTCACAGCAGACTTAAGATCAGTTCAGTATATATGCACAGTTAGTTAGTATAAGCAGCCTGGAAACGCTAACAAAGCCAGTCAGCCAGCCAGTAACAAACACTCAGGCTGGATGAAAAAAAAAAAAATCTCCCTGTGACTGCCTCCGATTTTTCCTAACTTTCCCTGTTTTTCACTGACTTTCTGTCTGTCTCCTGCCTGTCTCCTGCCTGTCTCCAGCCTGTCCCTGTCTGTCCCTGCCTGTCTAACTGCCTCTCTCCCTCACTACAGCGTTCTGTCTCTCACGAATGCAATAGAGAAATGAGAAAGGAAAAGCAAGATGGCCGACTTAAATAGCGCTGTGACGTCACCGGGCTTGCTGGCTGCTGATAGGCTGCATGTGACTGTCCCAGCTTGCACTGGCGCGGGGTTGATGTCTGGACATGTCCCGTCCGCCATCTTAGAATGCCTGTAATGTAAATGAATGGATGTTAAAGGAAAACTTCGAGCGATCGAATCGCGGGGAAATTCGGATTCGATCCGAATCGAATTTTTCATGAAATTCGGATCGAATCCGGGTTCGTCCGGATCGATTCGCTCATCCCTACTGGTAACATAGGCTTACGTGGGGGGCGCACATGAGTAACCCCCTGGAAAAAAGTCCTGACCAGATGATGCTGAGCAAAAGATCTCTGAAAGAAAACAGCCAAGGCAGACACATGACCCTTTAGAGTGCTGAGTTGAAGCCCCAGGCCCAAACCAAGATGGAGAAATTCCAGAATCCTAGGAATAGAAAACACACAACAGGGAAGAGATTTAGCCTCACACCAGTCAATGTAGGTACGCCAAACCCTATAGTAAATGGAAGAAGAGGACTTTTTCCTAGCCCTGATCATGGTGTCAACAACAGAGGCAGACAGACCCTTTTCCATTAAGATGGAGGTTAAGATGAGAAGTCCCCCTGCTCAGAGAGTATGCCTCCAAATTGTCCACCCCCAGAACGTACACAGCGAGATGCAGGGGACATTGTCCTCTGCCCAGGACAGGATCAGAGACACTTCCTTGAGGGCCCCCTTGCTCAGGGTCCCTCCCTGATGATTGATGTAGGCAACCGCCGTCTGGTTGTCCGAGCGGACCTGAACAGCCCGACCCTGAAGGTGCGGGGTCAAGCGGGCTAGAACTAACCTGATCGCCCTCAGTTCCAGAATGTTGATAGGGGTGTGGGCCTCCTGAGGGCCCCACTGCCCCTGGAAGGTTAGGGATCCCCAGAAGCCCGTCCAACCTGTCAGACTGGCATCCGTGGTGACCGTCTCCCAGCAAGGGGCCAGAAAAGATCTGCCCACCAACAGGTTCCTTGAGTCCAGCCACCACGATAGGGACCGCCTGGCCAGGGGGGACAGAACCAAGACCTGGTCCAGGGACACAGGGTCCCTGTCCCATACAGACAAGAGGTGGAGTTGAAGAGGCATCATGTGGAACTGAGCATAAGGAACCGCCTCAAAGCAGGACACCATCAGGCCCACCAGCTGCATTCCCTGCCTGATGGAAGGATGAGGGCATGACAGAAGGAGCTGAGCTTGCGCCTGCAGACTGTCCACCTTCTGCTGAGGAAGAAAGATCCTGGACCGAGCTGTATCCAGATTCATGCCCAGAAATGGCTTTACCAAAGAGGGACACAGGGAAGATTTGGAGTGGTTTATCACCCAGCCGAATGACTCCAGAGTGGTCACCACCCTCTGAGTATCCAGCTCTGCCTGTTGGAAGGACGGAGAAGTGACGGAGAAGAATGTCATCCAAATAGGGAAGAATGCGAATGCCCTGAGCTCTCAGCAGAGCCATAACGCCCGCCAGCACCTTGGTGAATATCCTAGGAGCTGAAGTAAGACTGAAGGGCAATGCCACAAACTGGTAATGCTGATCCTCCAGAGCAAACCTGAGGAATCTCTGATGACCTGGAAAAACTGGAACGTGGAGGTAAGCATCCTTGATGTCCACAGAGGTCATGAAGTCCCCTGGGCGTAGTGAGTGCAGAGTCTCCATGCAAAACCTCCTGGGTCTGACAAACTTGTTGAGAAGCTTTAAATCCAGGATGGGCCTGACAGACCCATCTCTCTTGGGAACGGTGAAAAGGTTGGAATAGTAGCCCTTGCCCCTTTCCCCTAAGAGCACTTGGCAAATGACCCCCAGCTCCAGTAGATTCTGCACAGCAAGCAACAGGCCCTGAGCTGACAGGGGGTCTTGAGGCATCCGGGATCTGATGAATCGTGGCTATCTTGTGGACACTACCTCCTGAATCCACCGGTCTGAGACATGACGCCTCCAGGCCTGAGCAAAGAGCCGAAGCCATCCCCCCACCCGGATGGGTGAGGGCGCCCCTTCATGCCTGAGGGGGCTTGGGGGAAGACTTAGATTTGGCACCCCAGGAGATCCAGGGCGGCCACGGCCTCTGCCCCTGCCCCAGAAATCTCCTCGGGCCCCTGCAAATGATGCTCCCCTTCCCACTCTGGACCCACGGTAGGAGGGCGCAGGCCCAGCCACAGGTAACCCAGATTGCAGCGCCCGCTGGGCACAGGGTACACATACCCGCACATTGTCATCACTAGTAGGGGACACGCTACACACAGCCGGGCTTGTCCCAAAGGAACCCCAAGCACATTATCCTGAGAAGCCTCCATATGGTGATTATCGCGGCCACCGGCCAATAGGGAATTACACAATAAAGTCACCCGGGATGCCCCAATAACCCGCTAGGGAAGTGGGAGGTAAAGGAAGATTAGTCCTCTTGACCCACCTGCAAGACATAAACAAAAAGACCTGTAAGCGGTATGCATACACAACAATAAATAAAGTAAAAAACTTAAAGTCCTACAACTGCCAAAACCACCTTCACACATAAATGGCACCACTGTTTAAAATACCATCATAAATCAATGTTTATTACAAAAAATATATCTACACTAAATGCGGACACATTAAAAAACATTTAACACACTAAACACGTCATAAAGGAAGGAGGGAGAGGGATGGGGCTAAAGGATGGTACATAGCTATTCCATGGTCATACTATAATCATATATAAGTAGCAACAGATTATGATCCCGGACTGGTAATTATAAAGTGCTCTAGTGCTAATAAGGGTATCACAAATACATTTTTAGAACAGCTTAGAAGTCCAAACAGACAATATAAAAAAATGATGAAAAATATATGTGCAACAATGAAAGTGTCAGTGCTAAGGTACAAATACTCCCTAATCCATCAAATATATCCTCCCATCTCTTAAACTAAAGACCCGCTGGGTACAAACAAAAGAAATGCAGATGCAAATATGAACAAGGATCTTACATAACAAAGGACCAGGTAGCCCGCCCTCCCATGCTTCTACGCGTTACGTGACGACAAACCGCGTCACTTCCTCAGGACACAAACCCCTAAACCACCTAACCTACCATTTTATACTCACCTGGCAGGCTCCAGCGCCGCCCGCCGCACGCCCCGCCGTCCGTCGCCCGCCAGACGTGCCCCGGCCGTAAGCGCGTCCAGCGTAGACAGAGCTCTGACGCGTCCCGGCCGGAAACGCGCCAGAGCGGCAGCACGCGCACAGCGGCTGGGCGCGCACCCAAAAGAGTGCGCTCACCATAATAAGTCACTCGCGCACAGCGGGAAAACCTAAGTGGAGGGCAGGCACCGGGGCACGGACAGGTGAGCATACATAAAATACAAGACACATGATCCAATAAAGTCAATCATATATACTTACTCATATACAACATCAACTATGTTATAACTTGTCTGATCTAATACATAGTAAAAACAAAAATTTCTGACTTAAAGCCCTATCTAAGTTACTATATATACAAGCATGATACACGGCTATATACATGTAGAGTGGCTAATAATACCGTTTTTGTGAGTACTCACCTTTAAAACGGATATTATAAGTGTGACATACACTCCGCTTCAACTCTTAGAAACATAGAAGGTTGACGGCAGAAGGAGACCATACGGTCCATCTAGTCTGCGCTTATGTGTATACTGTATGTACTCTTTATCAAAGGATAAATGTGTGCTTATCCCAGGCATGTTTAAATTCAGTCTGATTCAAGTTAGTTCCAAGCATCTACTACTCTTTCTGTAAAATAATATTTTCTAACATTGCTCCTGATCTTCCCCCCGACTAGCTTCAGGTTGTGCCCCCTTGTTCTATCATTAAGTTTCTTCTTAAAAACACTTCCCTCCTGAACCTTATTCAATCCTTTCACATATTTAAAGGTCTCAATCATGTCCCCCTTCTTTCCTCCAGACTGTATAAATTAAGTTCTTTAAGTCTCTCCTGATAAGTTTTAAGTTTAAGTCCTTCTACCATTTTCGTTGCCCGCCTTTGGACACGTTCTATTTGAATAATGTCTTTTTGCAGGTAAAGTCTCCAGAACTGCACACAGTATTCTAGCTGTGGCCTTACCAGGGCTCTATACAGCGGCATCACAACCTCCCTCTTCCTACTGGTGATGCCTCGAGCTATGCAGCCGAGCATCCTGCTTGCTTTTCCCACTGCCTGGCTACACTGTCCACTCATCTTGCAGCTCTTCATGACATTTGGGTTATTCTCCAGTAGAGGGCGAACTTCTGCAGAGATGAATGCAAAAAAGGAGCTCCTACCAGTCCATAAATACCTGGGACCTCCCACCAATTCCCCAGTGTAAGATAGCAGTAAGGGGACCAGGAAGAACCAAATATAACAATATTAACAACAAAGAAACAATGGTTCACCATATAAAGGATCCAAAATACCAAAAAGGGTGGGTGAAGCGGAGTGTATGTCACACTTATAATATCCGTTTTAAAGGTGAGTACTCACAAAGCGGTATTATTCCAAGTGTGACATACACTCCGGCTTCAACTCTTAATGACATTTGGGACATCCAATAGCAGTGTCCGTCATGGGTGGGAACCATAAACAGTAAAGAATGCACCAACTTAAACCACTGCAGCTTGCAGAACCTTGCGGCCAAAAACGGCATCAGCTGAAACCCGCACATCAACCTTGTAAAACTTGGAAAAAATATGAACGGAAGACCAAGTAGCAGCCTTACAGACTTGTTCAACAGAAGCCTGGTGCTGAAAAGCCCAGGACGCACCAACAGCACGAGTAGAATGCGCAGTGACCCTAAAAGGGGGAGTCCTCCCCTTAGCAGAATAGGCCCCAACAATGGCCTGACAAATTAATTTGCTAATGGTAGACTTGGCGGGCGCCAACCTTTCCTGGGCCCGCAGGGCACCACGAAAAAGGCATCCGTCTTGCGGAAAGAAGAAGTAGTCACCAAATAGTACTTAATACAGTGAACCACATCCAAATTGTGCAAAACCCTCTCCTTGTCATTGCTAGGCTTAGGACACAAGGAAGGGAGAACAATATCCTGATTGAGATGGAAAGCAGAAACCACCTTAGGAAGGAGCCGCCAACTCAGAGACACGCCGAACAGAGGTAATAGCCACCAAGAAGGCAACCTTTTGAGTAAAAACAGAAAGAGCAATATCCTGTAACGGCTCAAAAGGAGGACCCTGGAGAGCCGAAAGAACCAAATTCAAATCCCAAACAGGAACCATAGCCTTCCGAGGGGGTCAAACATGAGTGACCCCCTGGAAAAAAGTCTTAACCAGCGGGTGTAAGGCAAAAGATCTTTGGAAGAAAACAGACAGAGCAGAGACCTGCCCTTTCAAGGTACTAAGCTGGAACCCAAGATCCAGACCGTGCTGAAGAAACTCCAAAATCCTAGGGATCGAAAACACCCTGCAAGGCAAGGCCCTAGCCTCACACCAGTCAATATAGCCAAATCCTATAGTAAATGCCAGAAGAGGACCGCTTCCTAGCTCTAATCAAGGTCTAAACAACAGCCTCAGACAAACCTTCCTCCTTCAGAATGAAGGTTTCAGCAGCCAATCGAATCTGAACCGGAAGACCCTGTAAGTGCGACGTCAGCCGTGACAGGACAAGCCGGATGGCTCTGAGCTCTAAGACATTGATGGGGTTGTGAGCCTCCTGAGGACCCCACACCCCGCTGAACTGATGACTTTTCCAGAAACCTCCCCAGCCCGACAGGCTGGCATCCGTGGTAACCGTCTCCCAGCGAGGAACCAGAAAGGACCTGCCCCTCAACAGGTTGCTCGACTCCAGCCACCACCGAAGGGACTGCCAAACCCTGGGAGACATCCTGAATGGTTGATCCAATGACAGCGGACACCTGTCCCAATGCGTCAATAGATGAAGTTGAAGAGATCTCATGTGAAACTGCGCAAACGGGACCGCCTCGAAGGAGGCCACCATCAATCCCACCAGTTTCATCCCCTGTAGGATAGAGGGGCAAAGATTGGCCAGAAGAAGGCGGATCAGATCCTGAATCCCCTGCACCTTGGTCTGGGGTAGACCTCTGACCTGATTGGTATCCAGATTCATGCCCAGGAATGAAATCACCCGTGATGGCGAGAGAGAGGACTTGGGGAAGTTGATCACCCACCCGAACCTCTCCAGGGTTGACACCACCTGGTGGGTGTCCAGCTCCACCTGACGGAGGGAAGAAGCTGAAATCAATAGGTCGTCCAGATACGGCACAATGCGAATTCCCTGAGCTCTGAATAGGGCCATTATGCCTGCCAGAACCTTGGTGAAGACCCTCGGAGCTGAGGTCAACCCGAAGGGAAGGGCTACAAACTGAAAATGATGATCGTCCACCGCGAACCTGAGGAATCTCTGATGCGCTGGAAAAATTGTAACATGCAAATACGCATCCTTGACATCTATGGATGTCATGAAATCCCCTTGACGAAGGGAATTGATGGCCGAGCGCAGAGTCTCCATGCGGAACTTCTTGGTTCTGATGAATCTGTTGAGGACCTTGAGGTCCAGAATGGGTCTTACAGAACCTTCTTTTTTGGGGACCGTGAAAAGATTGGAGTAGAAACCCCTGCCTCTCCGATGGAGGCACCGGGCATACAACTCCCATGTCCAGAAGGTTTTTCACTGCTAACAGGAGCCCCTGTGCAGCCTGAGGGTCCAAGGGCACCCGAGACCTTAAAAATCTTGGAGGAGGCCAGTACTCGAACTCCAGTTTGTACCCGGAGGATACCACTTCCAAGATCCAATTGTCTGTGACCTCCCGGGCCCAGACCTGGAAGAAGAGCCGCAGCCGTCCCCCCACCCATGCGGGTGAGGGCGCCCCTTCATTGCTGAGCTGGTTTACCCGCAGGCTTGGGCTTGGAACCCCAGGCAGAAGCGGGATGGGCCCGACCTCTGCCCCTGTTCCAGGAAGAGCCTCTGACACCCAAGAAGACCAAACCTCTACCAGCTCTGGCGCCTTGAAAGGAAGGATTGAAAGAGCCTTCCCCCCCAAAAGGGACGCTGTTTCTTCCGCTGAGGTAACTTACCTCCCTTTGCCACAGCATCCAACTTATCTCCAAACAGCCGCGTACCGAAGAAGGGAAGAGCTGTGAGCGATTTCTTGACCGCAAAGTCCGCCGTCCACTGATGGAGTCGTACCGATCGGGGGCATGGCCACCAATAAGGCTGAAGTCCTACTACACATAACAATAGTGTCTTCCATAGCAGCCAAGACAAAATCCATGAACAATTCAAATCTTTTAAGCGTAGTGAACTCAGCGCCGGCCGGATCAAGGTGAGCGTCATTTAACCAGTCCCTAATCAGAGACCTAGCAGCCACCGACACTAGCGCAGATGCACAAACAGGCCGCAAGGACGAGGCATGCCATCTGATCAAGGCGCCTATCCTCACCATTTAGGGTAGTGGCGTCTGGGGTGTGAAGCACGGAGGAGTTGGTCAACCCCAAAACTGGCGGATCGACCTCGGGAGGAGAAGCCCAGCGCTTAACCGCTTCCACCGATACTTCTTATCCCATCCCTGAGGAACACCCGGAAGCCGACTAGGTTTCTCCCATTCCCTAAGGATCAGTGCATCAAAATGACTCTGGGTAGGGAACTCCAAACGAGGCTTGTGAGCCCCCAAAAATTCCCCCTTCTTGAGAGGGGGCGCCTCAGGTGGCGCAATATCCAAAACCTCCAAGAGATGTGACAAAACCGTGGCCGTGTCAACAGCATCCCCCAGCGCCTGCCCAACATCAGCCTCGCCAAACCGTACATCATCAGCCTCTGACTCCTCATACAATTCCCCCTCCTCTAACGGGGAATAATCCGACATATCAAATGAATCATCATCAATATCCCAAGTCGCCTGGACCGACGACAAATGTCTCTTTTTAGCCTGGGCCTTCTTGCCCACCTCACTAACCAAAAATTTCTCGATGCTGGCCAACCTAGCACAAACATCGGAATGCGACTCCCCGCTGACACCAATGTCACTTGGGGTACGGATAAGTGGGGGAGGGGAAGGCGATGAAGGGGGGGGGCGCCGACCCAGAAGGCTGAGCACCCGACTGCCGCGATATGGCCTTTTGTGCACATGGTATACAAATAAGCACATTCTCACCCGTAAGGGATGCCCCACAACCCACACATGGCCGGGATTGTCCCTGAGGGAGCTCGAGCCCGGTATCCTGCGGAGCCTCCATATGATGATTCTCAAGTCGTCAGTCGCAAGACCGCAGGGAATTTAAGCAATAAGCAACCCGGGATGCCCCTTAAAAGTCCCAGTGGGAGTATTTGTGGTGATCTATTTTAAGACTAGGGACCCCAGGACCAGGAGGATCCCCTTATCATGCACATATACGATGCAATCTGTAACACACAATAAAGGCATCATAAGTCACAATCGGCTCAAAAAAAAAAAAAAAAAATATATATATATATATATATATATATAATTACATATATCTCCATATATACCTATATACACACATGCGAGAAAAAAGGAGGCCCCCCTGCTAAAGAGGGGCCCCCGCATAAGCTAAGGAAGTGGCCAACTGGCCCTTACCGGCCAGGAGCACGCAGGATTATCCACAGCAGCACCAAGGTGGCCCCCGGAGAAGAGCCTCATGAGAAGAGGAGGAAGAGAAGGGGGGCGGGCCAGCACAGAACGTGCGCTCACCAGGCCATGCCCCCCTCCCAGCAACACGGATCCCAGCCATGGGCTGGCCCGCAGCATCGCGCCAAATGAGGGGGCAGGGCTACCGCGGCCGCGTGGAGAGCCAGGCCCCGCCCCCTCCCCGAACAAAGCCTGAGGGGGAGAAGCTCCCCAGGCTGAATGAAGGAGGCCAGTACAGTTATGGCCCCATGTACAAGGCAAACACCTGTCAGCACCAACACAAGTGAAAACACTCACACACACATAAGACCAAAAAAACAACCGAGTATAAAGGCCAGCCAGCCCCCCCCCCCCCCCCCCCTAGAGGGAAGTAAGGGACCCGGAAGGGGGGAATCACAGCCAGAATCTGGCCATAGGAATGAAAGGGACAGGGCATCCCACACCGGGATCACCAAACCCGGGCAACCGCCTACCCCTATTAATGGGGTTTCACCGTGGAGCAAGGCTCCTTGCACACCCATAAGGTGCTACCTACCCTCACCAGGACCCGCAGCCAAGGCTGGGATGCTCAAATAGGGATAATTTAGGAAAGGTCCTGGCAGCAATAGGGACAAAAATGGCCGGGCGTGAGCCCGGCTTACCTGCAAGTAAGAGAAGTCTTCATCTTCTGTGTTGCTCGCCTTCCTGCAGAGAAGAAACTGAGAAATTGGTGGGAGGTCCCAGGTATTTATGGACTGGGAGGAGCTCCTTTTTTTCATTCATCTCTGCAGAAGTTCGCCCTCTACTGGAGAATAACCCAAATGTAATGAAGAGTTGAAGCGGAGTGTATGTCACACTTGGAATAATGGGACCCCTACAGGTCCCTAAGCACCATATGGCAAGGGGCAACGGAAAATTCCCCTCATAGGACCCGAGTGAACCGACAGAGGGGCAAAAAATGGTGTTCATCACCAGTAATTAAGGCACCACCCCAACCCAGTATAATCACACACCTAAGCATCCAGATGTCCCATAAACATAGCAATAATTTGGGAAAGCCTTCAGTTGCCCATTCCTCCTATAGATCCCTTAATCCGTGAACACAGCCCCTATAAGTTCCCCAGAAAAACTGATGTCCCTATAATGGGGCCCGGCAAGAAATGGGGATGAAGGGGGCAGATACCCCCCAGAAAAGAGGGAAGCAAAAAAAAGAGGAATAGGGAGGGGGAGGAGTTATTTATTTTAAAGGGTATATATGGACACATCGGTACATAATCCGGGCACACAGCACCATCAGTGATAAACCAATGAGAAACTAGATCCTCTACAACAGGGGTATGTGATAACAACCCAGCAGCAGCCGATGTCTTAGATCACATACTCATATTATTCTTAACCATCATTACACTACTCTGTACTGTTAAATCTTCATCTGTGTTCTATGATCTTCATCTGTTTTCTGCATTTTTCGGCAAAAACAGCAAAACCCTCAAGCACCAACAGATCATCTGGACTGGAGGAAAATCGTGACTGTGTTGTGAACAATGAACTGTGAAAACAAAACAAAACAACATAAAATCACTACCCACAATAACCCACTACAACCATGTGCAACAAAGAAAACATATGACATATGTATGATACATAATTTGTGAAGTTAATCTCCTAAGACTAAAAAAACAAATGTGCCATAAATACAATATGCAATACCCTATGTGCCTAAGAATGGCGTGAACTCTATGTCCTCATTAAGTCCCCCAGGTGCTTGAGAATCAAGATTAAAGATCCGCCTTAATTCTTTTTGATATTGCCCGCCCGGGGGCCCACCCTAAGCCTCTCTATGCCAATAACCTTCAAGTCACTGAAATCACTGCTGTGCTTCCTCCAAAAGTGTAAGGCTATGGGTGGGAACCATCTTGCCTTGTTGAGTGTTCCTATTGGCGAGACAGATACTTGAAAAGTGGGCCTGCACCCGAGCTTTCAAGCTATTTCGTGTTTCCCCTACATATATCATGGGGCAGTTGCACATTAAAGCATAGACCGAGGCTCCGTTTTGGGCGCGTTTCCGGCCGGGACGCGTCAGAGCTCTGTGTACGTTGGACGCGCTTCCAGCCGGGGCGCATCTGGAGGGCGGCGCTGGAGCCTGCCAGGTGAGTATAAAATGGTAGGTTAGGTGGTTTAGGGGTTTGTGTCCTGAGGAAGTGACGCGGTTTGTCGTCACGTAACGCATGGGAGGGCGGGCTACCTGGTCCTTTGTTATGTAAGATCCTTGTTCATATTTGCATCTGCTTTTCTTTTGTTTGTACCCGGCGGGTCTTTAGTTTAAGAGATGGGAGGATATTTTTGATGGATTAGGGAGTATTTGCACCTTAACCTTATGTGCAACACTTTCATTGTTGCACATATATTTTTCATCATTTTTTATATTGTCTGTTTGGACTTCTAAGCTGTTCTAAAAATGTATTTGTGATACCCTTATTAGCACTAGAGCACTTTATAATTACCAGTCCGGGATCATAATCTGTTGTTACTTATATATGATTATAGTATGACCATGGAATAGCTATGTACCATCCTTTAGCCCCCTCCCTCTCCCTCCTTCCTTTATGACATGTTTAGTGTGTTAAATGTTTTTTAATGTGTCCGTATTTAGTGTAGATATATTTTTTGTAATAAACATTGATTTATGATGGTATTTTAAACAGTGGTGCCATTTATGTGTGAGGGTGGTTTTGGGAGTTGTGGGACTTCCTTTAAGTTTTTTACATTGTTTACACTAAGGTGTTGCCACCCTCGGCTGTGCACACTGTTACATGGTATAGATAATTGTAACAGTTAATTGAAGTAGGCCAGTGCGGCTTCAGTCCATTCCCCCTTTCCCCTGTATTTTTTACAACAATAAATAAAGATAAGCCAGCCCGCAAAGGCACTTACGGACCACGGTAGGTAGAAGCCAGCCACGCAGCACGAGAAGGCAAAATGGTGCCCGCAGATACCTCGAGGGGCGGGCCGCAGAGACAATGATGCGGAACGCACCATCAGCAAGGCCCGCCCCCCCAAAGATGGCGGCGGAGGGCGCGAAGGCGCAGGGAGACGCTGACAGCCGCACTTACCCTGCTATGACTGATCCCGATGGTCCGCAGCACTGTGAGGACCCGCAGCCCCATGGAGGAGGGGTCGATGCGCCACCGCCGGAGGACGCGGACAGCGGGCACGGGCGCGATGCGAGCGGGGGGAGCCCCCCCCACCGATGTCGGAGGGAAGAGGCGGTGATCGCGTGCTGGCTGTAGGTGGTGAGAGCCCGGCACTGCAAGGCGGACGGCCTCGTGGGAGTAACCGGGGGAACACCCAGCGGCATCAAGGTCAGTGATCGCTTCCCAGACCCCGCCCCCCCGGTTCCCAACCACACAAAATCACTTAAACATGACCCGCAGCAGCAAGGGACCCACCACACGATAACTGCGTTGCAGCAGCAAAATAATGTCCTCAATATGCAGATGTATGTGCTGGGAGCAGGATCCCCAGGACTGGCTACATGCACCCCGGTCTCGCCACTTCGGTCCGCGGGTCTGGCGCGTCTGCCCCCGTCATATGGGGATACATCCCGGTCCTCGCCGAGCTCATTAGCCTTCTCCCCTGGGCCGCGTGACAGTCCGCCTGCCCCGACGCCCCCGGGGAGCCCCGATCCGTCCTGGCGGGTCCACCCTGGGACTGATTCACATACCGAGCCACGCGAGCAAGCTCTTTGGGGCAAGGTTCAGCTGCCGCAGCTGGGATGGCCTGGGCAAGACCCCCTAGCCAGGGGGAGTCTGGATAATCCCCTCCAACCTGCGGTCCATCACGCAGAGCAAGACGGGCCTGCTGTTGGATTCCACTCTCATAGCGGAAGAGGAGCCCCGTGCAGCCCCACACTCTCGATACCTGGCCACAGCTCATGCTCATCAGTTCCGCTTGACTTGTTATCGCATGTGGTTGCAGAGGCGGTTAGAGTCAACATCAATGAGGCCCTGAGAGGTCTTCCTACCAAAGGTGACTTTGATGGATACGTCTCCAAGATGGAGGGAGCTATCAAAAGGGAGCTGGCGACCCTCCAGGGGGCAGTGACAGACATCACGCTTAGAGTGGACAGGGTGGAGAGTTCGCATGGGTCACTGGAAATGCGTGTGGCGACTTTGGAACAACAGCAAACAGAGAGCAGACGACACATGTCCCACCTCCTCCTTGCACATAACGACATTGAGAACCGGAGCCAGAGGAACAACCTTCGCTTGAGGGGAGTGCCCAAATCGGTGGAGCCCCGAGACCTTGAAGCTACAGTAACGTCGATTTTCAATGAGCTCCTGGAGCTCCCCAACACCAACCGTATTGAGCTTGATAGAGTGCACCATGCGCTGGGCCCCCGCCAGCGGGAGAGAGACAGACCCAGAGATATTATATGCAGGGTCCATTTCTTCAAAATTAAAGAAGAGATCACCCGCCGAGCTTGGGAGAAGGGTCCCATCGTGTTCCAGGGTGCCCAGGTGATTATTCTCCAGGACCTGTCGCGCAGGACTTTGCTAATGAGGAAGCTTCTAAAGCCGCTGCTGGAATCTATCCAGAATCAGAGAGCCACCTACCACTGGGGGCATCCTTTTCAACTAATAGTCCGGAAAAATGGTAATCTCTTTGTGCTGAAATCCCCGAGTCAACTCCCGGACTTGTTCCACTTCTTGGAGACGGCCCCGGTGGAGGTCCCTGATTGGACTGCTCCAGATCTACCAGTCTATGGTGGACAACTGCCGGGGAGAGCAGTTGGGGCCCCCCGCGGAGCTGGGAGAAGAAACAGGCGAGGCCTCTGACCCTGAAGCGCTGGTGCCTGGTTCCTCCATGCACCGGTAAGTCCCACCACCCTGTGACGAAAAGATGGGGAGTGGGCGAGCTCCTAGAAGAGCTCCTAGATGTTTGATAGTCGTGTCCTGTTTAAAATGAATAAGATGTCTCTGATTGGGCGTCCCGGCTGGGGACCTGCCTTTTGCGGGTCGCCGGCTGGCTCCCCTGCGCTGTTGTGCCTTATCTTGCCTAACCTCATTTGGTTGCTGTAAGCTTTATTGTACCTGGTGAGAGTGGCAGCGACAACGGTCACATAAGGCATAAAGCCCTTGGCTCTCCTACTGACACAATGACATGTTGTTTATATGCATTTGCTTTGTTTAAATGTTTTGACGCATGCACACGGATGGCTGGTTGACCTTGGCCCCGTTGGACCACTGGGGTGGTTGCCGGGCGGGCCGCCTTCCCACTGACGGGGGACCCACTTGCGGTACTGGGCCCGCGGGCCCCGTTGCCATCCCTTTTAGGTGTTGGCCTCTGTCACTGGGGCATGACGGCTGTCTCTCTGGATCGCACTGCTGATCATATAGCCACACCCTGGTGGCCTTGCGGCGCCTTACTGGGGCACCCAGCCATCCATCCGTCTGAATTCCCCCCCATAAATTGCATGCCTTACAGTGCATCATAACGAGAATACAAAATATAGTGCAGCTCACACCCCGCAGATCACGACCCCAGTCCTCTTCTCCCCCTATCCACCAGGTGCACCCCTCTAGTGACGACCTCGGTCCCCACAGAGGGGAAGTAAGAAGCGGACTGCCTGTCCACTCCATATTTGGGGGGATAGAGCGGAATTCCATCACCCTCCGCTAAAAAGCACCACTCCCGGAACACGTATATCGTGATCTACCGGTTGACTACTGGTTAGTCTAGTTCTTTGTTTCACGTTTGTTTAATTCTCCTCCCCCGTGCACACCCCTAGTTTCATTTGTTACCCCTTACCCCACCCCCTGACACCCCTCTCCCCCAGGGGTATTAGCAGCAACCTCATTTTAGCGGATCTATCTGGACATCACCTTTGAGCATACGCACAATATGGGGTCGTTGAAGGTCCTATCCCTGAATGTGAAAGGCCTTAATACTCCAGAAAAAAGGTCGATACTGTGGCAGGAGCTGAGGCGGTATAAAGCGAAGATAGTCTTTATCCAGGAGACGCACTTTAAAAAAGGAGCCTCCCCCAGGCTAAATAGTGGGTTGTTCCCCCACGCGTTCACCAGCTGTACTGCCGAGGGCAAAAAGAAAGGTGCGGCGATCTTAATAGCGAGGGACACCCCTTTCTCCTTGATAGATTCCTGGGCTGATGGTGCGGGGAGGGTTGTCATGGTTAAATGCCTTATTAATCAGAAACGCTACACCTTGATCTCGGTATATGCGCCCAACCAGGGTCAGGTTTAGTTCCTCAAGCAGACATTGGATAAGGTCGAAAGATTTGCTGAGGGCGAGTTGATCCTGGGTGGTGATTTTAACCTGCCAATTGACCCACTCATTGACACCTCAACGGGCAAATCAGTAATTACTCAGCCTGCCCTAAGATCCCTAAAGGTGAGATTGCAGAGTCTGCAGCTGGTGGACGCGTGGCGAATTAGAAACCCCACCGCTAGGGACTACTTATTTTATTCAAAGGTGCATGGGACGTACTCTCGGATTGATTACCTCTGGGTCTCGCATAGCTTACTGCAGCGAAAAATCAGAGGCAGCGAGTGTGCTCGGCGAGCTAACGCAAGCTAGGGCGGCTCTCAACGCCCTATTACGGCAAAAGGCCAAGCATATGATAAGAAAATGTAAGCGAGGTATTACGAATTTGGTAACAAAAATTGAGCCCTCCTTGCAAGAGCCCTTAAGCAACAACAGGCCCAGACTTTCATACCTGAGATTCTTGATGACACCCACCGGAAACAGCATACTTCAGTGTCCATAGCGGGCACGTTCAGGAAATATTATTCAGGACTTTACGGCCTACCTTGCGGCACGTCAGGTTTGACACATGTTGAGAGAATCAGGCAATACCTGGCGAGCTCTAATATGCCGAAGGTCTCGGAAGAGGCCGCAACCCTAGTTGAAGCCCCAATTACTACGGGTGAATTAGCGGAGGCTATTAAATTATCACCGGTGGGTAAAGCGCCGGGAGCTGACGGCTTCACGGCTAGGTACTATAAGACCCTTGGGGATCTGCTGGGGCCGCGGCTGGTGAGGGCCTGGAACACGTTATTAGACGAGGATAAACCGGGAGCATTCTCCAGTAGAGAATTAGAAGCCCATATCACTGTAACAAGGGAAGTTACAGACCAATCTCTCTGCTTAATGCGGATATGAAGCTGTACGCCAAGGTCCTGGCTAACAGGTTGTCTCCACTAGTCCCCCATCTAGTACACCTGGACCAGACTGGGTTTGTGCTGCATAGAGAGGCCAGGGACAACGTCATCCGGGCTATTTTAATTAATGTTAAGGAATACCTTGACCTGAGAGGTGTCCAACGTCATGCCCAGGAAGGACCTCACCATTGAGGGAGTGATGGAAGACTTGGGATAACTGATCACCCATCCGAAATCCTCGAGAGTGGACAACGTCCGGGTATCGCTCTCGGCCTGCTGAAGAAGAACACGAATGCCCTGATTTCTCAGGAGGGCCATAACGCCCGCCAACACCTTGGTGAACACCCGGGGGGCTGAGGATATCCCGAACAGCAGCACCACAAACTGGTAATGCTGATCCTCCAGCGCAAACCTCAGGAACCTCTTATGTCCCTGGAAAATCGGGATGTGCAAGTAAGCATCCCTGATGTCCACCGTGGTCATGAAGTCGCCGGGCTGAAGCGAGCTCGCCGCAGACCGTAAAGACTCCATGCGGAAATGGCTGAATCTGACAAACTTGTTGAGACCCTTCAGGTCCAGGATAGGCCTCAGAGTACCGTCCTTCTTGGGCACCTTGAACAGATTGGAATAGAACTCAACCTCATTCCTGGTGAGGCACAGGACAAATCACCCTGGACAGCAGAAGGCGTTGAACAGCCATTCTTAGGCCCTGCGCCATCAATAGATTCTGGGATATTCGTGAACGAAGAAATCTTGGGGGCGGCCAAGCTGCCAGCTCTATTTTGTAACCGGAGGACACCACCTCCTGAATCCACCGATCCGAGACGTGCAGTGTCCAGACGTGAGCAAATAGCAGAAGCCGTCCCCCCCACCCGAATGGGTGAGGGCGCCCCCTCATGCCTGAGAGGACTTGGCAGAGGCTTGGATTTAGTTCCCCAGGAGGGATTGGGTCGGCCGCGACACCTACCTCGTCCCCAGGAATCTCTGCAGCCACCTGAAAAGAAAGAGCCTCTTCCTCCTTGAAAGGAGCGATAGGCAGATGAACCCCGAAAGGGCCGTGCAGGCTTCCGTCGCTGAGGGAGCCTCCCATCCTTAGTCAGGAGGTCCAGATGCTCCCCGAATAACCGAAGCCCCAAGAAGGGGATACTAGTGAGTGATTTCTTGGCAGCAGCGTCGGCTGACCACTGCTGCAGCCAGATAGAGCGACAAAGCACAACCAGGAGGGCCGAAGCCCTGCCGCCAAGTCGGACGCTATCGTCCATAGCTGAGACTACAAATGCAATAAAGTCCACGCAGGCTAGAAGGTCCTTATACTCCTCCGCGCTTGCGAGATCTGGCAAGATCAACAAGACGTCTCACCTTCTTTCTGATGGCAAAGGAGACAATGGCCGCTGCGCAGACAGGACGAGGGCCAGCACCCACAAAGGTGAAAGCGTGACAAGCCAGCTGATCCATGCACTGGTCAGCAGGGTCACGCAAGGAAGCCGTATCGGGTGACGGCTTAACCATGATATTGGATAGCCCCAGCACAGGGGCATCCACCTCTGGGGGACAGGACCAGAGGCGAACCAACTCCTCAGAGAAAGGATACCGTCTGTCCAGACTCTTAGGCACCGACGGCAATTTATTAGGCCTTTCCCATTCCTTAAAAAACATTTTGGAAAAATGGCCCTGTTCAGGAAAGACAACTCGCTGTCTCTCAGGCCGGAATAAATCCCCCTGCTTCTTTTTGGCCGCCTTCAGAGGTACAATGTGCAAGGTCTCAAACACAGAAGATAGCAACTTCTCTGTGTCATCAGGGAGCCACATATCCTCATCCGAGGAAGACCCAGGGTCGCTGTCATAGCCACCCGGTTGCTCCCCTGAGGAGGCGGAGTCCTGAAACAACTCACCCTCCTCCATGGAGTCCCGACCACCAAAAAAATCATCATCATTGGTCACACAGGAAAACCCCCCGAAAGGCGTGATTTCACAAATCCATCAGTGTTTGGGGGAGGACCAAAACGTTCGCACCCTCCCTTTCTGCAAGGAGTGGGAAAGGGATATTGGTAAAGAACTCTCGGAAGAAAGCTGGAGCAGAATCTTCACACTCATCCACAAATCCTCCATTTCAGTTCAGTTTCAGCAGATGGGTTACAAGTGTTTGACCAGGTGGTACTATACGCCTAAGCGGCTAGCGGTGCTTTTCCTTGGTGGATCACTCACATGCTGGAGATGCAAGGAGCAGGAGGGTCCCCTTTACCACCTGTTCTGGTCTTGCCCCAAAATTAGTCCCTTTTGGACAAAAGTAACGCAGATCATGACGGAAATCACAGGCCAGTCAGTGCCATGTTGCCCGTCCTTGATGCTCCTACACCACTCAGAGACCAGGATTTCAAGCTATAAAGGCCAGGGCTTTGATACCCAGATCCTGGAAGTCCGAAAACGTGCCTACTGTGAAGGACTGGTTCAGAGAGATCGGCAGAGTGAGAGAAATGGAGGAACTGACAGCGGATACGCATAACCAGGAGGAGCGGTTTCTGGCGGTGTGGACCCCCTGGTACTTGTTTCAGGACTCGGAGACCTTCAAGCGGGACTGCCCCTTTCCCCCCTGGCCCGCGCCTTGGTGGGCACCGGTTTGACTCCGGGCTCAGGCCACGGGTTCAGAATCCACACGAAATCTATGAATGTGCTGGTGATGACCGATCTGGAGAATGGTGTGGGGGACGTGGCCGACTAACCCATCTGGGGCTTCAATCTCTTCTTTCACTAACTATTTACTCCCTCTTCTGCCTCTAGCCTATTTTGCTTTTTGTCTTTTCTGCTGCACGGTCAGAGGACACAATACGGAGCGGACAGACTGGCATCGTGGGCTAGCAACTATGAACCGATGCCTGATAGAGCTTGGGAACGAGGTTGGTAAGCCAGGCCTGTCCTGTTATGACAGCTATGGTCTGACCCCCTGAAGGGAGGACCTCACCGAGTGAGCAGAAGCTAGTCTTTGAGGAATTCGTTCGGGGGGCGGGAAGAGAAGATCCCCTTCCCGGAACGATCAGGCTTGACAAAACGAGGACGGAGGGGGGGGGGGGGGGGGTTGGTGACGGTGGGCGGGCCAGTTGCCTCGCCTTGCAGTTGGCGAGGTCCAACTGTGCGATGCCGAATGCTGTTAATTATTGACCACTGCATCTGTATAACCTGGAACTCGTACCCTACTGATATTTTCTTGTATTTTAATGGCTTTGTACTGTATTCTACTTTTCTTGAAAACAAAATAAAGAGTTTAAAAGAAAAAAAAAAAAATCATCATCAGCAGCAGAAAAAAGCGAACAGCCCGGCTCAATATGGTGCCTCTTACTTGTGGCCTTGCCGGAAGGCGTGCAAGATAACTGTCTTTCCAGACTGGCCACCCGGAGTGCCAAATCTGTTTGTGACCCCGTGCTGGCTTCCCCCTCACTGGGGGCTAAATGCAGGTGTGGGCGGGGCTGCAGGCAAAATAGGGCTGGGGGCAGAGACGCCCGCCCTATCCTGTTCCAAAAGTACGCTCCTGGCGCAAGGGACACAAACTGCGCTGAGTCCGCTCAGAGGACTGGTAACACACATGAGGCAGAGCTTTACCCACCCAGAGGGGCCCCCTAGCTCGCTATCCCCAGAAGCCTCCATTATGGTGATTATAGCAAAAAATAAACCAGGTTACAAGGTGCTGACGGCCCAAACCAAGACCATCCCCAATCTAGTCCCTCTTAGTGAGGATGGGGGGGGGTGGTAGGAGACCGGGAGGTACCACAACCCTGAGCTGCAAAAGATGGGAACCGCCTGGAAGACACAACATAAAGACCAATAAGTATCCCACAGCACATGCACAAGCAAAAGCGAAAAATACAATTCTGTGAGTACTCACCTGTAGAGTTGGTATTATAAGTATACAGCACTTCCTGTTCCAGAATAATCCTTACACATGGGTTATACATCCACAAGATGGCGCTGGACTGCAGAAAAAGACTTGTGGCCACTCCCGGCCCCTTAAATAGCCAGGAACCTCCCATTAATTCCCAGTATTGACAAGCAGTTAACAAGAAGCCGGGAGAATCAAAAATGAATGAGAATCCAAATGAACAATCACCATACAGAGGTAATATTAGATTCCACAGAAGCACTCTTACCAAAGCATATTATGGTGGGTGCTGTGGCTGGCGGTGGCGCCTCAAAAACATATAAAAGACGATCAGCCAGCACTCCGTTGTATCAATTCTATTACAATTGAAACAGGTCAATATACAGCAAAGACCAATAGTCCAACGTTTCGGGGTGACTGGCGCCCCTTCATCAGGGATAACATACAAGCAGAGGCTCCCTTAGCCAAGGGTTAAATACCCTCGAGGGGGCCCGGGATTCCCGCCTGATGTCAGTGGGCGTGTCCCCCATGACGTCAGGGCAAGTACAGCATGCCATATATAATGTAATAATAATAATGTACAGTTACAAATCCGGCAGTACATTGCCGTTGATTGCACTCCTATGCTGTAAACATACAGGGATGAACTTACCGATCACTCCTCGATGGGGTGAGGTGGGCAGATGTCCCTCGCAGCAGCCAACACATGAGCTGTCACGACGCCGCCGGAGACCGGTGGCGTCACAGGCCGCTCCCATTGGGTAGCAGAGCTGTGTGGGCCGCTCCTATTGGTCCAGGAGCGGCCTATCACGGACCCGCATTGGTGTGTAAACACCAGCGTCGGCCCCTGCCTGCGGGCCGGCGCCTGCGGGGATCCGCAAGTGGCAGCGCGGGCGGGATGCCACTCGGGGATCCTCTCCATCTCAACACCCATAGAAAACATTGTAAAACATTGTAGGAAAGATGACAGGAACCCAAGAGGGGAGAGGGAAGGGGGACCCCCGGGAACATGAGGCTAATCCTAGGGGTGAGGGGAGCTAACGTCTCCCGCAGCAGCCAGCACACGAGCTGTCACACTGCCGCCGTAACTGGCGGCAACACAGATCGCTCCCAATGGGTAGCATCACTGTGTGGTCAGTTATCGTTGATTCAGGAGTGACCAATCGCAGACCCACATGGGTGCATTAACACCAGCAACGGCGCCCGTGGGAAACCGTCTGTGGCAGCACGGGCTGGGTGCCGCATGGGGAGCTTCCCCACCTCAGCATCCTAGTGGCCTACGGAAAAGCAGCTAGGTGCCATATGTAAAACACATAGGGAGCCTCTCCACCTCAGCGTCCTAAAGACCTACGGAAAGGCAGCCAGGTGCCAAATGTATAGCACCGCTAGCTACAGTGCCTGATTCATTAAGAATAACAACAAATAACTACTTATAACTATAATCTCTGGCCGGGTGAATCGGAAACACTTAAGGGATGGGGTGGAGGGATTCCTTGGTAGCGTAAGCAGAGAAAGCGCCACATCTGCCAGAACCATTGATCGTCACCCTTGGTGTCAATCCTGCCACTGGACCCATGGGGAACCTCTCCACCTCAACATCCCCAAACATGATAATGGCAATAGAAAAAGTTTTTGGGAAAAAATACAATTCTGTGAGATACTCACCTGTAGAATTGGTATTATACGCATACAGCACGTCCTGCTCCATCTATAATACTTACACATGGGTTATCCTCCGCCAGAGGGCGCTGTGCACTGCAGACATGCAAAAACAGGCTCCTCCCGGCCCTTCATATACCCAGGGACCTCCCACAAATCCCCAGTATTGAAAAGCAGTGAGAAAGAAGCCAGGAGAACCAACCACCAACTGGTAACAATAGTAATGATAACAATCACCATACAGGGGATCCAGAAAAATGTAAACCAGGGTGGGGTGGAGCAGGACGTGCTGTATGCGTATAATACCAATTCTACAGGTGAGTATCTCACAGAATTGTATTATTCTAAGCATGCAGCACATCCTGCTCCATCTATAATACTTACACATGGGACATCCAATAGCAGTGTCCATAAAGTAGGGTGGGATCCCCAAAAACAAGGCACAGCGGACAGTAAAGGCGCTGTCACCTGTAAAACTTTGCAACAGGCATGACATGAGCAGAGGCTCTAACATCAATCTCATAACAAGACCTTTGAAAGGTATGTACAGAGACAAGCAACAGTCTAGTGACTTATTCAACAGAAAAAACCTGGTGCTGAAGGGCCAATGGTACCCAAGCACCAATATAACGGAATAAAATGAAAAAGGGGAGATTCTTCCCCCTTAAAGGAATAGGCCAGTGTAACGACCCAACCAGCCCACAGGCAACAGAAGCCTCGTGGAAAACTTGTAACTCCCCCTAAGGGGAATGAGAACTGGTCACCCGACCGAAGGCGGGAATACTGACCCCTTCACTAGCACGAAACCAAAGGCTTTACTCAGGACCAGGAGGCATCCAAGAAGGATTAATCCAAAGGACGCAGTGGCGCTGGAAACAGGCGATATCAGGCGCATACAGAAGGAGGCGCCCGCAGACTCCAAGGGCATCAGTCCCCCTAAGGGACAAGAAACCCTCAGGGGAAAAATTGCAACACCTGTTGAGGGAATGTAGACCCTCATATTAGCATTATTAAGAATAAGGTCCGTAGTTAGACTAAACAGACTAAAACAATGATCATAAAACACCACTTGGACCGGAGGTCCGGCGTAAGAAGGAATACCCCCACGGCATGGGGTGCATATAGATATATATATCTAAATATATATATATATATATATATATATATATATATATATATATATACATCGAGCCAAGGCTAAGTAATCAGATCCACCTTCTCAGGCACACGTCTGACTGAGGCAGGAGCCCCCAGAGAAGCGACTTGGACTACAAAGCAGCTCCAGCAGAAGTCCCCAGGGAAAAATCCGCAGGGCAAACAAAATGAAAATTGATCCCAACAGGGACCATGGAACTACTTGGGAGATGCACCTAAGCAATCCCCAAGAGAACTCCTCACAAGGAAGACAGAACCAGACTCCTACAGGAAGACAGCCTGGACAGGACAGAACCTGAACCTTCAGAGTACCTAGATGGGGAGCCAACCCCAACCTATGCTGTAATGACTCTAGAACCCTGGGAACCGAGAATGACCAACAGGGAAGAGACCAAGACTCATGCCAATCAATATGGGTATACCATAAACCCCAATAGACGGAGGAAGAGGAAGCCAAGGAAGCTTGCTCCTAGCCCCCCATATATCGAGTCACCCAGAAGATAAGGCCCGTCTCCAAGGGGTGAATGAATCAGCTGTCAAGCCCCAGACTAGAGTCTGTATATTGGGACGACAAAAGAAGGGGCCTGACAAGGGCAGAACCGCACTCCTGAGAGAGCGAACAGGTCAGCAGACCTCAGCAGAAGCATCTGCGAACCACAGTTCACAAGGCCACCCAGGCCATCAATCTCACAGGTCTCTTTATCAGCACAACCGTGCGCAGAACCCCACAAGTAGGGTGAACGAAGAGAAGGCATATAAAATAGAAAGTCTATGCATAATTTTACTAAGCCCCCATGACCAGAGTCAGAATATTCTGGGACAGTAAAAACAAGGGCGGAGCCCCTGTGGTATAAGCGAGACCCCACAGAGCCACCCTAGTTGGCTCTCAGAGCGACACCAGGATAGCACAACCTGCCACTGAAAGGCATCCATTGGAGCGAATACCGCTGAGAAGCAGGGGACGTAGACCCCCGCCCAAATCAGGATCAGGAACCCTCCAGAGGAAGCATCCTGCTTCAAGCTCCAGACCAATAATAAAACAGGCCATTGTCTTCCAACAGGCCAAGAGTCCCCAAATAGACAGGTCCTAAAAGAGGAGAAGTCCAGCCGTATAGAGTCAACGGAAGGCTCACCGTTTCAACAAAACCAGTAGGTAAGATGGACCCTCTAGGGGACCCTACCTAGGAACCACGGGGGGTTGTGGAAGAAATTCCCCCCCCCGCCAACCTGCGAGACTTGGTACCCAAGGTGACCATTCACAGGAAGATGCAAGTAAGGAAGGGGGTGCCCCCTGACAGGGCCCTTGAATATGATCAGCTCAAGAGGAACCACCTTACCAAGGGGGAATGAGCACAGACCAAACCCCAGGGGTGCTGGAACCCCATGTAGGATCAATAACCTACTGTGCTGAAGAGCCCAAGGGCTCGGTATATAAGGGACATCATCTGATACGCCACCAACGGGCCCACCAGCTGCCATCCCGCCTGGTGAAAGTAAGATGTCAGCAAAGGGGGACAGAGCCCCCCTAACCAGGAGTCCACTTGTTGCCAAGGAAGAAGGCTCAAGCCTGAACCGAATCCAAGGAATGGAGATAGCGGATAAGGACCATGAGGGATTGAGGTGACTGAGCACCCATCCAGTAACTCCCAAGGGACACCGCCAGCCGACCAATCCACTCGGCCTGACGTAGAGACTGGGGAGTAAGGAAAGATGACCCAGTAGATCCTAATGCAGACGCCCCCCCCAGGCATGTCCGAGACATCACCCCCATTCGCGCCATGGCGAGTAGCCTGGGAACGAAAGAGAGGCCACAAATAATGCCTCAATCCGCAGGGTTGGTCCTGCAACACCGTCTAGTAATGGTCTTGGTGTCCAGCAGACACAAGGGGAACTAAGAAGATCTAGTACTCCACAGGAGGCCGGAAGCCCCCCTTGCACAGGGCGCCTGTGTCCCAAGACAGAGGTGTCATATAGGGACTACCTGTGAGAGTAGAATTGCCAGGCCTACATAGGCCAGCGTGGCCCAGACTGCCTCATACTGTTGAGGGAAGGAGGAATGTTAATATAGAGGCCAAAGCCCCGTACCGATAAGGGCAACCTGTAAGTAAGCCCAAACTCTGTAGGCCCAGTACAGCCTACACCAATACCTGAGTGAAAACCAGGTGCTAGAAGCACCCTGACAACCACTGAGAGGGACCGCCCAGCAAAGCTATCCTGTGTCCAGGGGAACAACCTCCTGGAACCACCAGAAGGAGAAGGTACATTCCTAGATGGTGGACAGCTGCTGCAGCAGTACCCTCGCCCAGAAGGGCGAGGACGTCCCTTCATTCTTGGGAGGTCTTGGCAGATTTGGACTTAGTCCTGCCAGAGGGCCCAGGGCGTTGCCTGCCCACCCCATGGTGGAAATCCACACCGAACAGTTGGAAGCACACCTCAGGTTCGCGTTTGACACTAACGTAGGGAGGTGGAAGGGTGACCCTGCCCCGGGGAGGCAGGAGCGGCCTTCTGCGCAAGGGTGCTTTACCCTTTTTACCAAAAAGGTCCAAACGGGCCCCAAATAATCGCCGTCCTCTGAAGGGAAGGCAAGTGAGAGCCTTTTTCGTAGCATCGTCAGCACCCCACTGTCGCAGCCAGACCAGGCGGCAAATAGCTACCACAAGGGCAGAGGTTCTAGCACACATCTTAATGGTGTCGTCCAGTGCTGATAGGATAAACTTCACAAACGCATCACAGTCTGCATTAAACACCCCCCAAGGGAGGTCCTCAGGACGGTGATCTAGTACTTTTCTGACAAGAGTCCTGGCGGTCACCGCAGTGATGGCCGCGGCACAGACCGGGCGCAGAGCCGTCCTTGCACACGAGAAGGCGTGGGAAGCCAGTCTGTCAATGCGCCGGTCCTCAGCATCCCGAAGGGTACGGTAAAAAGGAGCCGTCATGAAAGGGCGGTTAGTAACCCCTATAACCGGTGCATCCACCACAAGAGGTGCTGACCAAAAATTAACCACATCAGGAGGGAAAGGGTACTTCCAATCCCAGACCCCTGGGACCCTTTTAAGTTTACAAGGCGATTCCCATTCTTGGGATATAAGATTCTGGAAATGATCCTGTTCTAGGAACTCCAAGAGCGGCGGCGCTGTATGGAAACTCTCCTTCTTAGGCTTGGGGGTTTCCCCAGGGGGGGGAGATTGACAAAACCTCAAAGATCTTAATAAGAATTTCATCTGTGTCACACAGGCCCCAAGAACCGGGCCCAGAATCATCACAGCACCCAGGCATCTCGTTCGAGGAGCCCGAATCTGAGAATAGCTCACCTTCCTCAGAAGGATCAAGGTCCTGCATATCAGCAGAGTCATCGGTATCGTTAGGAACCGGAGAGCCAGGAGGCGTCAGGGACCGCTTCTTACCAGGGCCCATACGCTCCGCCAATCCAGACAGCACCTGCTCCGCCGTAGGCAGCACGCGCGGCACGGTTCGCAGGTCATCCCTGCTCGAGTGGGACTCATCAGGAGTGATATTTAGGTCCGGGGAGACTGGTGTATTGAAGGGAGGTGCAACCATTGGCAGACCTGCCTGTTCAGCACACGGTCCGCAGATCCGTGCTCTGTCAGCCTCAGCCTGGGGCTGACCACACACTGCACCCAGCCGGTCATGTCCCAGAGGGACCCCGGTTACATAATTCTGAGATGCCTCCATATGGTGATTATCAGAGCAGTATGCCCGCAGGGATTTATGCAATAGGCAACCCTGGATGCCCCAAGACCCACTAGGAAGTGGGAGAATTTGTTATGTGGACCCGCTGTAATATATGTTAGGCCGGGAGAAGCCACCGAAGTCCTGGCGTCTGAAAGACATAATGGGACAAGAGGGGTGGTGTCAGTGCCATGCGCAGCCGAATACACATAGAACCATGCCGCCCCAGAGGGCACTTACATGACCAAGGGAGGAGGCGGACCGCACCACGCGCGCGCGATGATTGACAAAATGCCAAGCGAACCTCGAGGGGTGGGCCAGACCAGGCTGTGACGCTGAGCGCGTCATGCAGAGTCTCCGCCTCCCCCAAAGAGTGCGAAGCTCTAACCAACAGAAATAAGTAGGACAGTTGGATAGAAGGCGCATGCATAAAGATGCTGACACGCTGGAAATGATGCTGCCATCTAGGCAGTTGTTAATGAAAAGACAAGCGGCTCGCAACTGTATAGCAAGGAGCGCGACACTGACACCCAATAAAATAAAAACGAAAGGCCTTAACGTGTTACTTCACACTAGGACTGCCACACATACCCCCCCCCGTTTCTTTTCCCCCCGAGTTATGGGAGGAAGCGAGGGAGAAGCGGACAGCGTCCATGGACTAAATCTGTGAGGGGCACGGGCAAGAATGCGGGAGGGGCATCCACTAAAGGCTCACCATCGGCCTGACCGCCTACCCTATGGTGGGGAATTGCGGTGGAGCGTGGCTCCGTTCAGCACACAAGGTGCTGCCTACCTTCACCCGACCCACGCAGCCCAGGCTGGGAGGCATAACCTTCCGAAGAGGACGGGTGGAAATAGTCCCGCAGGGCCTCGGGCTGTAAAGCCCAGCTCGCCTGCGAGAGCGTGATACTTCATGTCTTCGCAGTTCAGCACTGCAGAGAAATCTGGGGATTTGTGGGAGGTCCCTGGGTATATGAAGGGCCGGGAGGAGCCTGTTTTTGCATGTCTGCAGTGCACAGCGCCCTCTGGTGGAGGATAACCCATGTGTAAGTATTATAGATGGAGCAGGACGTGCTGTATGCTTAGAATATATTAATAAACATACAAGTCTTAGTGACGTGGTGAAGCCTTCAGTCCTCTTAATTACCCGTAATTGGCCATCGAAAAAGGTGGGGGGAGGAGGGAGGGAGAAGGGGAAGAGGGGGGAGGGAAAGGGGGAAGAAAGAAGGAAAAGGGGGGGGCGAAAAAGCAGGGGGGGAAAGGGAAAGGGGGAGGGAAAGTGCGAGCACCCAGGGAAGAGGAGGGGAGGAGGGGCCAGGGGTTCAGAGTAAGGGTGGAGGGGCTAAAGAAGGGAAAGGAAGAAGGGAAGGAGGAGAAGAGGAAGGGGGGAGAGGAGAAAGAGGAGAAAGATAAGAGGGGGGAGGGGAGAAAAGGGGACTAGAAAGCAAAAAGAGAAAGGGGGGAGGGAAGGAGAGGAGGAAAAGGGACAGGAAAAGAGACCAAAAGAGAAAGGGATTGGAGGGGGTGGGGGGAAGTGAGAGAGGGAAATGGGGATTATGGAAAAAGGGGGGGGGGGAGAGGGAGGGGAAAAAAGGGAGGGGGGAAAGTGGGAAAGAAGGAAAAGGGCGGAAGAGGGGGGCAATGAGGAAAGAGGGGGGCAGAGGGGAGTCGATAGTCAAGTGGGAGACATATCAGCAGATAGGAGTACATCAACGTATCTCAAGAAAACATGTGTATCCGAACGCGGTATTTAGTCCTTTCGGATGTACGGTATTCAACCTATGTATCCAGAAGGTTTTTCTTTGTAATAGCCGAGTATGACGATCTCCGCCCCAAGGTGGTTTCTGGATATGTTCTACTACCATCCCCCTGAGTTCGTGTGTTTGGTGTCCCAGTTTGACAAAATGTGCCGCAACCGGTTTCTCGTAGTCAATGGGTTCTCCTTGCGAATGTTTATTGATGTTGATCCTAATATCGCTTCGATGCTGCTGAAACTTCTATTTAAAGGGGCCCGCAGTCTTGCCCACATATGCCAAACCGCACGGGCATTTTAACAAATAGACACAATATTCGGTGAGGCAGTTGAAGGGCCCACCAAGTTTCATCATTTGTCCCGAGTGTGGGTGCGCGAGTTCTGCACCTGTGATAAGCGAGTTGCAGACGTTGCAATTATTGCAACGGAACGTACCTCGCTTGGACGACATGAGGATCGGAGGTTTAGAATACTTTTCTTGTGGGTCAGCTTTAACAAGCATATCCCTAAGATTAAGGTTTTTATAATACAGTTTCCTGAATGGTTGTTTCAATACGGGACAGATGCCCGGGTCCGCGCGCAGAATATTATGGTGTCTTCTGGTAATACGCTCTATTGCGGGCTAAGCATTATTGAATGTTTGCGAAAAGAAGATACCCCCATCATTCTTTTTCTCCCTGCCTGTCTTGCGTGGTCCTAGGAATATCTCACGGGCCTTCTCCAGTGTCCCGTTTAATATGTGTTTGGGATACCCCCTAACTTTGAAATTTTCATACATGTCACCAATTTGTTGCTCCCTCTTCACAGGGTCTGAGTTAATCCTGAGCACCCTCAGGAATCGTGAGATCGGAAGGCTATCCACTAGTCCTCTAGGGTGTGCGCTCTCATAGCGAAATAAGGTGTTACGATCAGTGGGTTTGGAGAACAAACCGGTGACTAGGTTGCCCTCCTCGTCTTTTTCAATTGCCACGTCAAGGAACGTGACATAGTGTTCAGATATCTCGGGATTAAACACAATAGTGGGAAACAAAGAGTTGATGAAATCGACAAACACCATGAATTCCTGTTTACTATTGCGCCAGATAACCATCACATCATCAATATATCTGCCCCAAAAGACCACATTTTCTGTGTATAGGGGGGGGGGGGGGAGTCAAATATGTATCGTTCTTCAAGGTATTCTTTCTTTCAGTCTCTTTTCCTGTCCCTTTTCCTCCTCTCCTTCCCTCCCCCCTTTCTCTTTTTTGCTTTCTAGTCCCCTTTTCTCCCTTCCCCCCTTAATCTTTCTCCTCTCCCCCCCTTCCTCTTCTCCTCCTTCCCTTCTTCCTTTCCCTTCTTTAGCCCCTCCACGCTTACTCTGAACCCCTGGCCCCTCCTCTTCACTGGGTGCTCACACCCCCCCTCTTTTCCCCCTTTCTTCCCCTCCCACCCTCTTCCGATGGCCAATTAAGGGTCATTAAGAGGACTGAAGGCTTCACCACGTCACTAAGACTTGTATGTTTATTAATATTTTTCCCAAAAACTTTTTCTATTGCCATTATCACGTTTGGGGATGTTGAGGTGGAGAGGTTCCCGTGGGTCCAGCGGCAGGATCGACACCAAGGGTGACGATCAATGGTTCTGGCAGATGTGGCGCTTTCTCCGCTTGCGCTACCGAGGAATCCCTCCACCCCATCCCTTAAGTGTTTCCGTTTCACCCGGCCAGAGATTATAGCTATAAGTAGTTATTTGTTGTTAATCTTAATGAATCAGGCACTGTAGCTAGCGGTGCTATACATTTGGCACCTGGCTGCCTTTCCGTAGGTCTTTAGGACGCTGAAGTGGAGAGGCTCCCTATGTGTTTTACATATGGCACCTAGCTGCTTTTCCGTAGGCCACTAGGATGCTGAGGTGGAGAAGCTCCCCGTGCTGCCACAGTTTCCCATGGGCACCGTTGCTGGTGTTAATGCACCCATGTGGGTCCGCGATTGGCCGCTCCTGAATCAACGGAAACTGACCACACAGTGATGCTACCCATTGGGAGCGATCTGTGTTGCCGCCAGTTACGGCGGCAGTGTGACAGCTCGTGTGCTGGCTGCTGCGGGAGACGTTAGCTCCCCTCACCCCTAGGATTAGCCTCATGTTCCCGGGGGTCCCCCTTCCCTCTCCCCTCTTGGGTTCCTGTCATGTTTCCTACAATGTTTTACAATGTTTTCTATGGGTGTTGAGATGGAGAGCGGCATCCCCGCCCACGCTGCCACTTGCGGATCCCCGCAGGCGTCGGCTCGCAGGCAGGGGCCGACGCTGGTGTTTACACACCAATGTGGGTCCGTGATAGGCCGCTCCTATTGGTCCAATAGGAGCGGCCCACACAGCGCTGCTACCCAATGGGAGCGGCCTGTGACGCCGCCGGAAACCGGTCGTGACAGCTTGTGTGTTGGCTGCTGCGAGGGACATCTGCCCACCTCACCCCATCGAGGAGAGATCGGTAAGTTCCTCCCTGTCTGTTTACAGCATAGGAGTGCAATCAATGGCAATGTACTGCCGGATTTGTAACTGTACATTATTACATTATATATGGCATGCTGTACTTGCCCTGACGTCATGGGGGAATCCCGGGCCCCTCGAGGGTATTTAACCCTTGGCTAAGGGAGCCTCTGCTTGTATGTTATCCCTGATGAAGGGGCGCCAGTCACCCCGAAACGTTGGACTATTGGTCTTTGCTGTATATTGACCTGTTTCAATTGGAATACAATTGATACAACAGAGTGCTGGTTGATCGTCTTTTATACCATGCAGAGGTAACTAAGAACAATGATAACAAGGGGCGGGGTGGAACAGGACGTGCTGTATACTTATAATACCAACTCTACAGGTGAGTACTCACAGAATTGTATTATTCAAAGTATACAGCACGTCCTGTTCCAGAATAATCCTTACACATGGGACATCCAATAGCAGTGTCCGTAAGGTAGGGTGGGATCCCCAAAAGTAAAAGCGGGCAGTTTAAACCACTGCTGCCTGCCAAACTTTGTGGCCAAAAGCAGCATCAGCTGAGGCCCTAACATCAACCTTGTAAAACTTAGAAAAAGTATGAACAGAAGACCAGAACTTGTTCAACAGAAGCTTGGTGCTGAAACGCCCAAGAGGCACCAATAGCACGAGTGGAATGAGCAGTAAGGCAGAAGGGAGGCTCCTTCCCCTTAGCAGAATAGGCTTGTATCACCGCCTGACAAATCCATTTACTGATAGTGGATTTAGCCGGAGGCAAACCCTTCCTAGGTCCAGAAGGAATAACAAAAAGAGCATCAGTATTCAGTAGCTACCAGATAAAATTTTAAAGTCCTAACCACGTCCAGAGAATGTAATACCCTCTCCTTAGGGTTACTAGGATTAGGACACAAGGAAGGCAAGACAATGTCCCGATTGAGATGAAATGCAGACACAACCTTAGACAAGAAATTGGCTTGAACTGAAACACCACCTTGTCCTGGTGTCTCTCAAAGTAAGGAGGTTTAATGGAAAGCACCGCCAACTCAGAAACACGCCTAACAGAAGTGATAGCCACCAAAAAGACTACCCTAAGAGTCAAAATAGGCAAGGCAGCCTCGCGAATAGGCTCAAAAGGATAACCCTGCATGGCAGATAAAACCAAATTCAAATCCCTGACTGGTAACAAAGGCTTACGTGGCCGGCGCACTTGAGTAACCCCCTGGAAAAAAGTCTTAACCAAACGGTGGTTGGCAAAAGACCTTTGGAAGAAAATAGCCAAGGCTGAAACATGGCCCTTGAGGGTACTAAGTTGAAGGCCCAAATCCAAACCATGCTGCAAGAATTCCAGAATCCTGGGAATAGAAAACACCCTACAGGGAAAAGACTTAGACTCACACCAGGCAATGTAAGCATGCCAAACCCTGTAATAGATAAAGGACAAGGACTTCTTTCTAGCCCTAATCATGGTGTCAACCACAGAGGCAGGCAACCCCTTTTCCATCAAGATGGAGGTTTAAGCAGCCAAGCCGTCAAAGCCAGCGTTTGTAAATTGGGATGGCACAGCTGCCCCTGAGTGAGCAGATCTGGGTCCTTGGGAAGGACGTACTGATCTATTGCCAACTGGACGATATCTGCGAACCACACCCTTCTTGGCCAACAGGGAGCCAGCAGGATGGTTGGCACCCCCTCCTGGGCTATCTTGCGCAGCACCCTGCCCAGCAGAGGAAACGGAGGGAACACAGAGGAGCTGAAAGCTCTTCCAAGACAATGCTAGTGCATCCGTGGGCAAGGCCAGAGGATCCTGGGACAGAGAGAAAAAGACTAGAAGTTTGTGATTGTGACGGGACGTAAACAGATCCACATCCGGCTGACCCCAGCGGTGACACAGAGAAACACCCTGCTGCTGAGGGACCATTCTCCCAGACGAGAAGTCCCCCTGCTCAGGGAGTCCGCCTCCAGATTTTCTACCCCCGGGATATACACTGCCGAGATGCAGGGAACATTCTCCTTCGCCCATGACAGAATCAGAGACACTTCCTTGAGGGCCCTCTTGCTCCGGGTCCCTCCCTGATGATTGATGTAGGCAACCGCCGTCTGGTTGTCCGAGCAGATCTGAACAGCCCGACCCCGAAGTTGGGGGGGTCAAGTGGGCGAGAACCAACCTTACCGCCCTCAGTTCCAGAATGTTGATAAGAGTATGGGCCTCCTGGGGGCCCCACTGACCCTGGAATTTCAAGGACTTCCAGAAACCCCCCCAACCTGTCAGACTGGCATCTATGGTTACAGTCTCCCAGCAAGGGGACAGAAAGGTTCTGCCCACCAAGATGTTCCTTGAGTCTAGCCACCACGAGAGGGACCGTCTGGCCAGGGGGGACAGAGCAAACACCTGATCCAGGGTCCCAATCCCACACTGATAAGAGGCGTAGCTGCAAAGGTCTCATGTGAAACTGAGCATAGGGCACCGCCTTGAAGCAAGACACCATCAGGCCCACCAGTAGCATCCCCTGCCAGATGGAAGGATGAGGACAACAAAGAAGAAACTGGGCCTGAGCTTGAAGACTCTCCACCTTCTGTTGGGGGAGAAAAACCTTTACCTGAGATGTATCCAGAGTCATGCCCAGAAATGACCTCACCTAAGACGGTAACAGAGTAGACTTGGGATGGTTGATCACCCAGCCGAATGATTCTAGTGTGGTCACCACCACCTGGGTATGCAGCCCTGCCAGATGGAAGGACTGGGACGAGATCAGAATGTCATCCAAATAAGGGAGAATGCGAATGCCCTGAGCTCTTAGCAGAGCCATCATGCCTGCCAGCACCTTGGTGAATAACCTAGGGGCCGAGGTGATAATGCTGATCTCCCAGAGCAAACCTGAGGAATTTCTGATGACCTGGAAAGATTGGTACATGAAGGTAAGCATCCTTGATGTCTACTGAGATCATGAAGTCGCCTGGGCGCAGTGAATTGACAGCTGAGCGCAGGGTCTCCATGTGAAAATGCTTGAATCTGACAAACTTGTTGAGACACTTTAAATCCAAGATGGGCCTGATGGACCCATCCTTTTTGGGGACCGTGAAGAGATTGGAATAGAAGCCTCTGCCCCTTTCCCTGAAAGGTACAGGGCAGATGACCACCAACTCCAGAAGGTTTTGGACCACAAGGCGCAGGCCCTGAGCTGACCGGGGGTTTTGAGCCATCCGGGATCTGAGGAATCTTGGGGGCGGCCAGGCTGCAAACTCTATCTTGTAACCGGAGGATCCATCTGTCTGCTACACGTCGCCTCCAGATGTGGGCAAAGAGCCGAAGCCGTCCCCCCCACCCGGATGGGTGAGGGCGCCTCCTCATGCCTGAAGGGGCTTAGGGGAGTATTTGGGCTTGGGACCCCAGGAGAGGCCAGGGCAGCCACATCCTCTGCCCCTGCCCAAAAATCTCCACGTGCTCCAGCAAAGGAAGCTCCTCGACCAGCCCTGGAAGCGCGGAAGGAGGGGAGAGAGGCACCAGTCCCCCGAAAGGGCCGAGAAGGCCTCCTACATTGAGGTAACCTACCAACCCTGGCAAAGTCCAAGCGTTCACCAAAGAGGCGCAGCCCCTTAAAGGGAAAACCAGTGAGAGCCTTCTTAGCAGCGTTATCAGCTATCCACTGACGCAGCCAGACAGAGCGACGTATAGCCACTAAAAGAGCAGACGTCCGCCCACACATTCTAATGGCATCATCCATAGCAGATAGAAACAAATTCATAGCAAAGCAGGAGAGATCTATACTCCTCTCCTCCCGCAACATCAGAAGCCCCATCTAAGAGACTCTTAAGCAGCCCTTTAATAGCAATAGCTGTAATGGCAGAGGCACAAACCGGGCACAGCGCAGTCCCCACACAGGCAAAGGCATGACAAGCCAGCTGGTCCATGCGCCGATCTTCACCATCCCGCAGGGTAGTAGTGTCAGAAGAATGCATGACAGATGTATTTGACAACCCCAGAACGGGTGCATCCACCTCGGGAGGACATGACCAACACTTAATCACATCAGCAGGAAAGGGATACCTCTTGTCCCAACTCTTGGGCACCCCAGGTAGCTTGCTAGGCCATTTCCATTCCTTGAGCACTAGATTATTAAAGTGAGTCTGCTCAGGGAACTCCAAGCGTGGCTTCACTGTATGAAAAAGCTCACCCTGCTGCTGCAGAGCCACAGCAGGAGGGGAAATACAAAGCACCTCAAAAATGTGAGACAACAACCTATCAGTGTCATCTGAGGACCATTGGTCTTCTCCAAAAGGAGACCTGGTATCACCATACACCCTAGGTTGTTCCTCAGATGATTCTGAATCAGAGAATAGTTCCCCCTCCTCAAGGGGACCATAATCCGAGATGTCAAAAAATTCCTCAGCCTCAACAGGGAAGAGGGAAACAGCGGGGGATAGATGGCGCGAGTATACCTCGAGGAGCGGGCCGCGGAGACCGTGACGCGGAACGCGCCAACCGTGCCCCCCCCGAAGAGCGCGAATCAGCACACATTACTAGCGGCCAATGAAAGTGCATCAGCACCTGAGGTAATGCTGCCGCCAACCACGGAACGCAGCGGAAGTGCGCGGCGGCATTTTCAACTCACAACCAGTGCAACCAAGTCAGCGCGGAGACTGACAAAAAATGAAAAGCACATGACCAAGTGAAGCACCAACGCCTACACCCCCCCCCCCCCGTGAGCTACAAGGGAGAGCGAGGGAGGGTAGCGGCCACTTAGCAAAGGGCCCACCGATAGAAGGGGCAATAGTGCGGGAGGGGCATCCCATAGAGGCTCACCATATGCCTATACCGCCTACCCTTTGGTGGGGGATTGCGGTGGAGCAGCGCTCCTAAGCACCTGACAGCGGTGCTGCCTACCATCACCCGGACCAGCGCAGCCAAGGCTGGGAGGCACATTAATAATGGAACGAGTGGGAATAGTCCTACAGGGCAGCAGGCTAATAGCCCCGCTCACCTGCGAGAAGAGAGAGCCATCTACTTGTCCTTCGCAGTCCAGACTGCAGAGAAATTCTGGGGATTTGTGGGAGGTCCCGGGTATTTGAGGGGCCAGGAGGAGCCAATTTCGCGGTCTCTGCAGTCCAGCGCCATCTGGAGGAGTAATACCCAAGTGTAATGATTCTTATCTGGAGCAGGACGTACTGTATACTAAGAATAAACACAGTAAAAGCGCCGACCACCGTGGAGAGCTGTACAACGGCCTCCACACACACCAAACACCACCAGTGACAAAAAAACACAGTAGTAAAAACACCAGAGTGTACTCCCCGGGCATCCCCTACCGATCATGCGGAATGCAATGAGGGGGTCCTGCACAACCAATAGCGTGAAAAGGAGGGAGGGGGGGAAGGAGGGATAAATATCCAGAGAGAAAGGGGCTGGGGGCATCCCAATGAGGCGCACCATAAAAAGCCTGTCGCCGACTACCCTTTGGTACAGGGTCTTGCGGCCCGGAGCAACGCTCCTTCAGCACCTGACCCTAGTGCTGTCCTACCTTCACCCGAACCGTCAGCCATGGCTGGGAGGCAGTGGGTGCAGAACAGGTGGAAATAAGCCTGCAGGGCCCTAGGCTCTCTTCCCTGCGCAGAAGAGAGCCATCTTCATCTTCGCAGTCCAGACTGCAGAAAGACTCTAGGAATTAGTGGGAGGTTCCTGGCTATTTAAGGGGCCGGGAGTGGCCACAAGTCTTTTTCTGCAGTCCAGC
The DNA here is from genome assembly GCA_027917425.1 of Gastrophryne carolinensis. NCBI lineage: Eukaryota > Metazoa > Chordata > Amphibia > Anura > Microhylidae > Gastrophryne > Gastrophryne carolinensis. The sequence continues at coordinate 322,262,809 of CM051239.1, forward strand.
GCCATCTTGCGGATGTATAACCCATGTGTAAGGATTATTCTGGAACAGGACGTGCTGTATACTTGGAATAAACGTGCCAAGGACTCATGGACCACCAGCGGAAGCAGGATCCAGATGAAGCGTCCCCTCCTAATAATCAAGCAGAGGAGAGACGAATGTGACCGGCCGCAGGGGCGCTCATGTAGTGGGCTTAAAGGATGGGATAGTACCTCCTAGGGCAGGGAGATGGTTGTCACGAGTGGTAAGGCTTGACACGAAGGTTCTATGGACCTGACCCCAGTGTGGCCCCGTAGGCGGTGTTTTTTATGTTCCCGTTACCTTCCTCACACAGGTTACCAGTAAAGAACCAATAGCCAGGTTCAAAGGCAACGTTAGCTTTTATTGCTGGAACGGGAGTAGAGTACACATGACAGTTTCCACTGACAGCAGTCAGGATTTGGGTTAGCAGGAAACAGTTCTGGTTTAGGACTAATGCTTGATAATGCTGTAGCTTGGTAGGTAGTCGAAAGAGTCTATGCTTTTAGATGGAGATTTAACTAGATTAGATGAAATGAGAGGAAGTAGACAGACTTGAGATTGAAGATTACAGACCTTATCCTGAGGTTATCTCCAGCCGGAGGGTACAGGTATGGAACTTGAGACTGAGACTTGAAGATTTGGTACGAGTCGCCCAAACTGGAGACCAAGGGGACTACGAGAGGTCACTGACATGGAAGCCAGGAGGTTAGTGAGAGTCCGGGGTATCCCTCTATCTTGACTCACAGTGCAGCAGACGTTGATTTTCAATATATATGTCTCGCTGAAGAGGCTATAGATCCTGTACAAATCTCTGGCAATAGGATGCAGGCTGTAGTGAGGCAGGATAGGCTTTAGGGCCTATACTGGGGAAACACAGGTCGTGCAGGTCTAACCAGGAGGACCTCCTGACTAGGACTGACTCGGAAGATTCCCAGCAGACACCACTTAAGGTGGTCAGTGGGAGGGGTAGCTCAACCTTCTGGTTCACCATTGGTTAGTCTGGTGAGTGGCAGAAGTGACGCACGATCAAGCATTAGCCTATCACAGGCAGAATACATTGTAACCAATGAATTTGCAGATATGTACTAGGTAGGAAAATAACAGTAGTAACACCCTCTTCACCACTCTGTGGAGTTTCAGCTGTGTGAGAGCAGCTTGACATAAGTGCAGCAGGACACAAGTGTGTAGTTTTAAAAACTGCAGTAGTTACATTGGATTTGGTAAGTAACTGTATTTGTATTTGAATCTTCCTTTTATAAGTCAAAAGTGTACTGTTTTAATTTGTCTTAAATGTGATTTGGATAGTATTGCATTGGTAGTAAAAGTTTTGGTTTTGGCCTGTTGCTGTTTGCTAAGCAGGTGTTGATTAAATAGGGTGGGTTCTAATTAACATAGCAAAAGAGCTAGCAATCTCTCATTAGCTTAACTTAGAGGGGCTTGTATATAAACAGGTGAGCTGCTCTGTGGAGTTTCACTCTGTGGAGTTTCAGCCTGTGTGAGAGCAGCTTGACATAAGTGCAGCAGGACACAAGTGTGTAGTTTTAAAAACTGCAGTAGTTTGAAAACAGCAGGGGTTGTACACAAGTAATAGTGGTGAGTACAGCATTTACTTTTTAGCCGTACCTATTCTTATTATCTAGAATGTCTGGTTTGGTGCAGTGTAACTCTTGCCTGGCCGTTGTGTTTCGTAGTACTCTGTGGAACTTGCGATGCTGTCCAATTTGTATGCAAATGAAGGGGTTGTATGACAAGATTTCAAAATTACAGTCTTTAGTTTCTACTCTTCAGTCTGAAGTTATGAAGCTATCCCAGCCAGTAAAGCAGCTTGTTATACAGCCACCACTCCCACAAAGACTTCACAAGAGAGGGGCAGAGTGGAAGACTGTTGGCTCTGGAAGATTGCGCATTGTAGAACAAAAACATCAACATTTTGGACTAAGCCGATATAACCAATTTGCTGTTCTTTCTGAGCTTGATGTGGATGTATCTGCTAATGCTCAGTCTGGGCAGGATTTGGTAAGATCAAAGGAAGTGGACTTAAATAAGGGACCATAAAAAATGAGTACAAAAGGGCAGCAAGGAACAGTTACCAAGCCAACCAATAGGAAAAGACATATTCTGGTTGGTGACTCAACAATTAGAGGTGTGGACTTTGGACAGGATAAAGATGAGCTAAAGGAAGTGAGGTGTCTCCCAGGTGCCACGGTTAATAGGGATAAGAAACGTATTATAAATATTGTGAAGTCTGCAAGCAAACATAACCAAGTGGACATTGTGCTACATCTTGGCACAAATGACTTATCCCAAAAAGATTTGTTTGTTGTGCAGAGGGACTTCCAAAATTTTAGTCAGGAACTTTGCAAAATAACAGGTTCCATCACATTTTCTGAAGTTTTGCCAGTATGTACTCAGGGAAAAAAGGCACTCAACATCGCCAAGTTCAACTTGTGGTTACGTCAGTGGTGTGAAGACAAAGGCTTTGGATGTATTAGTCATGATGTTAGAAGGTGGTCGAACAATGAGTTGTTTAAGAGGGATGGCTTGCATCCTTCACAGAAAGGCACAAAAGAACTTGGAGTGGAACTCAGAGCATTTTTTGATTTAAACTAGAGGAAGGGGACAGAGATGTAACTTGCGAGGGTGATTTCTGTCCCCTACCATTTAGCATGAAGCAGGACATTGAAGCAGGAAACCCGGTTAGTGGTAGGCTAGAGGTGGAAAAGATCAAGGACACACTAAAATACAATACCAACAACATCCACATGATGTGTACCAATGCTCGCAGCTTGGGCAACAAGCTCTGTGAATTAATGGCTATCATATCCAGAGATGAATTGGATCTTGTTGCAATAACAGAGACTTGGTTCAAGGATCACAATGACTGGGAGATAGCCATACCCGGTTACACATTGTACAGAAAAGACAGATTGGATAGAAAGGGCGGTGGAGTAGCCATTTATGTCAAGACTACCCTTCAATCAACAATAATTCAGCATACACATAATGAACTAGAAACTCTCTGGGTTACCATGCAGACTAAGGAGGGAGCTGTGGTCAGAATTGGTGTGATATATAGGCCCCCTGGACAATCTGAGGATCTAGATAACCTGTTAATAGATGAAATCAGTGGAATGGCAGAGAAGGGGGACGTTGTAATTACAGGTGACTTCAACATGCCTGATGTGGACTGGAATATCCCAAGTGCATCGGCATGCAAGAGCAGGACTATATTAGAGGCACTTAATGGAGTGTCTCTAAAACAACTTGTGACATTGCCAACTAGAGGAGATAACATTCTGGACTTAGTTCTGACCAATGGGGATCTGGTGTCCGAGGTCAGGGTTGAAGAAAATCTGGGTTCCAGTGACCATCAATGCTTATGGTTCAGAATAAAAACAGACATTGTGCAATCACACACCAGAACCAAAGTGCTAGACTTTAGGAAGACAAACTTCAAGGAAATGGCGGAGTATGTAGAAAGAAAATTAGGTGAGTGGAACAGAGTAGCAGAAGTGAGTGCCCAGTGGTCACTATTAAAAATGGCCATCTTAAAGGCAACTAAGCAATATGTGAAACAAACTAGCAAGAATAAAAGGAAGAAGAAACCATTATGGTTTACTAGGGAAGTCAGCACTATCATAAAAGATAAGAAGTCTGCTTATAAGAAGTATAAAGTAAGTGGAAGTGTAGCTGACAGAGAGGCGTATAAAATTAAACAGAGGGAAGCAAAACTAATTATAAGGACTGCTAAAGGGCAAAAAGAGGAAGAAATGGCCAAATCTATGAAGAGGGGAGATAAAACCTTTTTCCGATATATTGGTGACAGAAAGAAGAAAAACAATGCAGTCTCAAAAATTAGAAATAGGGAAAATAAATATATTGACGGAGATAAGGCTGTGGCTGACCATCTGAATAGCTACTTTTGTTCGGTATTTTCAGATAGTAGCAGACATGGCCATAGCACAGCATCCAGCTGGGAGGGCACAGCTCCGGAGTTTCTGGAGGCTGATGTCCTATCCGAGCTGGCACATCTAAAGGTAAGTAAGGCAATGGGTCCAGATGGAATCCACCCCAGAGTTCTAAGGGAACTTCGATTTGTGATTGCAGCCCCTCTAACTGATTTACTTAACCATTCCCTTTCAACTGGTGAGGTTCCAGATGATTGGAGAATGGCCAATGTCGTACCAATCCATAAAAAGGGGAGTAGAGAAGAAGCCAGTAATTACAGGCCAGTTAGTTTAACATCTATAGTGGTCAAATTAATGGAAACACTCTTAAAAAAACAGATAATTTCCCATCTAAAAATTAATGACCTATTGGACCCAAAACAGCACGGCTTTACTGAGGGCAGATCATGTCAGACCAATCTTATTGATTTCTTTGACAATGTCACTAAAGTGTTAGACGAAGGTGGTGCTGTGGATATCGCCTATCTGGATTTTAGCAAAGCCTTTGACACTGTACCACATAAGGAGCTCATAGATAAGTTATTGAAGGTAGGACTCAATCCCTGGATAGTTCAGTGGATTTCCAGTTGGCTGAGGGATCGGTATCAGAGCGTTGTTGTAAATGGCGTGCAATCTGAACAAAGGCGAGTTACAAGTGGTGTGCCGCAGGGCTCTGTCCTGGGCCCCATTCTTTTTAATATATTTGTAAGTGACATAGGAGAAGGCTTGGTAGGAAAAGTTTGTCTGTTTGCTGATGATACAAAGGTTAGTAATAGGGTGGATATTCCTGGAGGTGTCTGCAACATGGAAAATGATTTAGCTTTACTGGATAGATGGTCAAAACTGTGGAAACTAGAGTTTAATGTCTCTAAATGTAAAATCATGCACTTGGGTAGAAGGAATCCCTGCTCTGAGTACCGTATGGGCAGTACTGTGTTAGCCAGGACCTCGGAGGAGAGAGATTTAGGGGTACTGATTACTGATAGCTGCAAGATGAGTGGACAGTGTAGCCAGGCAGTGGGAAAAGCAAGCAGGATGCTCGGCTGCATAGCTCGAGGCATCACCAGTAGGAAGAGGGAGGTTGTGATGCCGCTGTATAGAGCCCTGGTAAGGCCACAGCTAGAATACTGTGTGCAGTTCTGGAGACCTTACCTGCAAAAAGACATTATTCAAATAGAACGTGTTCAAAGGCGGGCAACGAAAATGGTGGAAGGACTTACACTTAAAACTTATCAGGAGAGACTTAAAGAACTTAATTTGTACAGTCTGGAGGAAAGAAGGGAGAGGGGGGACATGATTGAGACCTTTAAATATGTGAAAGGATTGAATAAGGTTCAGGAGGGAAGTGTTTTTAAGAAGAAACTTAACGATAGAACAAGGGGGCACAACCTGAAGCTAGTCGGGGGGAAGATCAGGAGCAATGTTAGAAAATATTATTTTACAGAAAGAGTAGTAGGTGCTTGGAACAAACTTCCAGCAGAGGTAGTTGAAACATCAACAGTCACTGAATTTAAACATGTCTGGGATAAGCACACATCTATCCTAAGATAAAGAGAACATACAGTATATACATAAGGGCAGACTAGATGGACCGTATGGTCTCCTTCTGCCGTCAACCTTCTATGTTTCTATGTTTAGATGGTGCTGTTTCTAACCAAAGGGAACCCTTCCTATATACAGCTCAGTAGGGAAACTAGATGAGAAGAGGTTTGACTATGGATTTAGTGCGTTATGTCATACTAACTCAGACTAGTAGTTACTACGTTACCCGTAGCCTTGTTTATACTCCCAGTCTGGGACATTACACACTCCCCTTCTAGAAATGAGCCGTTTACTTCAAAGACAAAAGACACACAGTAGATATATGCAATTCCTATAGGAGGAAAAATGTTAGACATGGAAATGCATGACACGAAAATACACAATGACAGTTAACGCAGGCTCTTCTTGTATTAGAAGATGGGTGCAAGGAGTTCTTGACGAAAGTTTGTCAGGTAGGATGCTTAAACGTTGTTTGGTAACCAAAAATAGAAACCTCAGTAATACGCCCAAAAAAAAAAGAAAATAGAGTCTCTGTACAGTGACGTCCATGCATTGTCCATTTGTAAGGCACTGATTTAGGTGAGCAGGTAAACGGTGAACTTTTGTAGATATATTACTAACTAGCTATCTATGCAAATGTATATACAGGGATATTAAGCAGTTTATGTTTAAGCAGTTTAATAATCACGAAAGCGGACAGGTGGTGTTCCTTTGTTGGAACGCTCAGAACGCCTCAGCACTTGGGTGCCGTCCTCTTCTTCTTGAGCTTGCCGATGAGTTGCTGGTTCTGGTATGGGAGATGAGGCCGGGGGGTAAGTATAAACTGGTGCTGGCACTTGTACTGGGGTTTGTACTGGCATAGGGACCCATTGATAGCAACCCGGTATCATGAAGGCTGAGTTTCTGATGGCTTCTTCAACAGAAGACCGAACTGGCGTAGTAGGAACTGGAGCAGTAGAAACTGAATCAGGAGCGTAAACTTGAGTAGGAGGAGTAGGAGGTGGAGTCAAGAGCAGAAGATCCTCTTTTGTACAGGGCTTCATTCTATTCCTGTGTACAGTCTGTGGGGCCATTCCTGGTTTTTGTACCTCATACACGTCTGACTCAGGGTATGGGACAGCTGTTATGGTATAGGGCTCTTGTTCCCAGAGAACATCCAGTTTGTCCGTACGGTGGTGCTTCTTCAACCACACTTTGGCACCAACTTCTAAGGTTGTGGCATTAGCGTGAAGGTTATACTGTTGTTCCTGCTTTTGGTGAGCTTCGTCCATTCGACGTTCAACGATTTATTTCGCCTCTTCAATACGTCTTTGGTGTTCAGTTACCCAATTAGCGTTTGGTAAAGGGTTGATTGAATCTGGAACTTGGATTCCAAGAGCTCTGTCTTGTGGTAACTGACCTTGGCGACCGAACATCAAGTAATACGGTGAATAACCCGTAGAGCAATGTGTAGTATTGTTGTAAATTTCTGTCAGTTCATCAAGGAGTTGTGGCCATTCTGACGTTTTGGAGACTGATGCTGTTCTCAGCATATTTATGAAAACTTGATTGATCCTCTCACACAATCCGTTTCCTTGCGGATGATAGGCCGTGGTGCGAAGCTTTTTACACTCATGAAAATTGCAAAGTTCATGGAACAATTGAGATTCAAAGGCAGGACCTCTGTCGGTTAGCACGGCTTCAGGGCAACCGTAGTGCTTCACATACTCACGATAGAATATCATGGCGGTGGTTTTAGCAGTTAAGTCCTTGACTGGTACGACGACAACCCATTTGGAATAATGGTCAACCATCGTCAGAGCGTAGGTGTAGCCTGAACGTGTGGGTGCTAGTTTGACGTGGTCTAGTGCAACCAATTCATTGGGCTTGTGAGAAGAAATGGGATGGAGTGGAGCACGAGCTTCTTTCTTGCTGGCCTTGGTTATGCTACAGGCTGGACATTCGTTACACCAGTTCTCGATGTCTGAGCGCATTCCTATCCAGTAGAATCTTTGTCTTATGGTGGCCTCTGTTTTGTGGATTCCAAAATGGCCGGATTGATCGTGATAAGCGTCTAACACGATTTTTGCATCACGTCTGGGTATTAGAATCTGATGCAGTCTTTCTCCTGAGACTGGGTCCAATGTGTTTCTCAGGATCAGGCCTTTGTGGATAAAGAGTCTTTTTCTTTGTCTCCATAGGCGTTTCAGCTCAACGTCTGGATATTGCTTTCTCAGCCGTATGGGTACCCTCCCTGCTGTGAGGTAATCAGATATTTCTCCCAAGACACGGGACTCACTTTGGATGGTTTGCCATCTGGAAGGTTCTTTTAGAGGATCTGACTTTGGTTTAGGTTCTTCATCTGTTTGGGTGGCAGCTATAGCACACTGAGTGGCGAACCTCTGGTAGAATGGTGGCATTTCGACCTCTTCCCATGCATCCTCCTCTGGAGGTTCTTCACCTGTGGGTGGGCGTGAAAGGATGTCTGCATTAATGTTGGTCTTTCCGCTTCTGTACTTTATGTCGAAGTTAAAGTTGGCGAGTCTTGATGCCCAGCGTTGCTCAAGTGCACCTAGCCTCGCAGAGTTGAGATGGGCTAGTGGATTGTTATCTGTGTATACGGTGAAGGGAGTTGCAGCAAGATAGTCTTTGAACTTCTCCGTTACTGACCATACGAGAGCTAAGAGTTCTAGTTTGAATGAGCTGTAGTTAGCGTCATTTTTCTCAGCTCCGCGTAGACTTCGACTTGCATATGCGATGACTCGTTCATGATTGTCTTGCACCTGTGACAAAACAGCTCCTAGGCCTTGAAAGCTGGCGTCGGTGTACAACCGGAATGGATGATTGTAGTCCGGATAGGCCAGAATTGGAGGTGATGTCAACAGTTTCTTGAGCGTTTGGAACGCATGCTCTTGGCGGTCGGACCATCTGATGGGCAATTTCCTGTTATAATTCTCCCTTGGGCAACCACGTAAGAGTTCAGTAAGAGGCTCTGCTTCCTGAGCGAAATGTGGGATAAATCGGCGTTAGTAGCCAGCAAATCCAAGGAAGCTTCTAATCTCTTTGACTGTTCTGGGAGTCTCCCAGTTCTTTACAGCGGAGATCTTTTCTGGATCGGGCTGAATCCCGGCAGCACTTACAACGTGGCCTAGATAACTCACTTGTGGCTTCAGCAGATGACACTTGGAGGGTTTGACTTTTAAGCCATGCTCAGTGAGGACTTGAAGGACTTCTGATAAGTGGTTGAGATGTTCCTCATAGGTACGAGAATAGACAATGACGTCATCCAAATAGAGGAGTACACTCTGGAAATTTACATGTCCTAGGCATCTCTCCATCAACCGCTGGAACGTGGCTGGAGCATTGCAAAGCCCAAAGGGCATACTTGTGAATTCGTATAAGCCCATGGGGGTAGTGAAAGCAGTCTTTTCTTGGTCTTCAGGAGCCATAGGGACCTGCCAATACCCGCTTGTAAGATCCAGTGTGGAAAAGTAGGCGGCAGTGCCTAGAGCAGCAATTGTCTCTTCAATGCGTGGAAGTGGATAAGCATCCTTGTGGGTGATGTGATTCAGTTTTCGGTAGTCCACACAAAAGCGTATGTTGCCATCTTTTTTCTTGACGAGGACAATGGGTGCAGCCCAAGGACTCTGGCTCTCTTGTATGACCTTAGTGTCTTTCATTTCTTTGATGAGCTTTTTCACTTGTTGGTAACTGGCAGGAGGGATTGGTCTGTGCTTCTCCTTGATTGGAGGATGATCACCAGTGTTGATGCGGTGCTGGATTAAGTTGGTTTTGCCGAAATCCAAGGAATGTTTGCTGAAAGCTTGGGAATGGCGTTTGGCAAGTCTACGGACTCCACTCACGTGCTCAATAGGAGTATTAGCATCACCGATGTTCAATTCATCCCACCAGAAGGTAGACTGGTTAGGACCTTTGGAGGTAGCTTGAATGGATTTCTGGTAAGCGAGGGTTTCTTCATCCAGAATATCTTCAGGATCCCATTGGTACAACTGGGCCACGGTAGTGAACTTTGGAAGCTCTGCAGAGGAATCACTGAGGTTAACTAACCTTACTGGAACGTGTCCATTGGTAACAGTAACGATGCTTCTTGCAGCCTTTACGAGAGGATGGCCATCAATTTGGACAGAGTCAATCAAGGCTTGGTAGTCAGCATTGCCAATGCCAGGGCGTCCTCTACACCAGACCAGTATTTCGCTGTTTGCAGCCAGAATGATAGGACGGACATCTTTGGTTCTGACACGACAAATTTCCCCTTTGTGGTTTGCAAATGTCTGCTGGGCGGTGAGCGCTCGAATAGTCTTTTGAACTGCTTGTCTGTGATGGGAGGAAACTGAAGGCAAAGAGGCATGCAAAGCATTCAATAACTCAGAAAACACATGGCGGATTACGTTCATGCCTAATACTATGGCTGTACTAACTCCCTCAGATTCAGTCACAATAACACCCTGACGTGGCAGTTTACGTTCACCAATTTGCAAAGTAGGTTCCCAGTAACCTAGCTGGGTGATGGGCTGGCCATTACTAGCAATTAGCTGGACTTTAGCTTTGGCAGCTGAAAGCATACGGGGATCCCAATGTTCCTCAAAAGTCTCTCTGGAAATGGTGGTGACCTGTGAACCGGTGTCAACAAGTGCTTCAAGGGGGACACCATCAACCCACACGGTTATTTGCGGGCAGTTGGATAGAAACTTTGATACCCACTGTGATTGCGATTGTCTTTCTCTCTCTCCCTCTCTCTTTCTCTCTGGGCCTTTGGCAATACCACCTGAGGGGCGGCCCTCGGACTCAGGGGTATCCCGTTTAACTGATAGCACTGTGACTTGTAGTGTCCATATTTGTGGCAATAGTTACAGAAAGGACGCTCACGCTCCCGGTATCTGTCTGGCGGAGGCCTATCCGGGGTAGAGTGACTAGAGCGGGGCTCTGGAGACAGTGTCCTGCTAACAGACGACTCACGGGATGATGTTGAGGAGTACTGACTCTTTAGTTCTTTCAGAACCTGACATAAGGAGTCCACTACTTGAACAAGTGTGTCCTGTGTAACAGCGGTACTGACAGGTATAGATGTTTGTGCAGCTTGAATGGCTTGGATGGGGGACACCGTAGGCAACGGAGGTACAACAGGAGGTGCAACAGGGGGTGCAGCAGTCATGTCTCTAGAATAAGTGGCAGATGGACAAGTGGTGTAGGAGGAGCTATCTTGTGCCACACTTAGTGCAAGAGATTTAAAGTCAAGAAATTTCATGTCCTTATCGTGTGATTGTCTCAGCGTCTGTAATTGAGTACGTAACGCCTTGGAGTCAACACCATCAATAAATCTGTCTTTAAGCATTTCCTCAGCTTTAGAAGGGTCTATATGGTCAAGCTGAGCCAATGCTCTGAAGGCAGAGTGTAAAGCAAGAGCGTATTGTCGGAGTGTCTCTCCGGGTCTTTGACATCTGGTATGAAATTGTAAGCGTACCTCAGTGGGTGATTGTACCTCGAACTCTTTGCAGAGACGGTTGAGGATCTGGTCCACAGTAGACTTTTCAGTGGGTGGCCAGGAACGTACTTCCTCCGCAGCTGGGCCTTCAAGCTGTCCTATCAGCAAATGTGCCTGCTGATCGGGAGAAAGTGCAATAAATTTAAGAGTATGAAGGATCTTCTCCTTGAAATGAGCAAGGGTATTGGGTTCTCCCTTATATTTAGGCAAATCAGAAGTTCCTACAAACAAGGGTACACATGCAGCAGTAACTTGAGGTGGTGTAACATTGGCAGCAGCGGCCTGAGGTGCAGGAGCAGCAATAAAGGATGAGGCAGGGCTGCTGAAACCAGCTTGGTCAATAACTTGTGGATTAGACATATTTAAGATAAATGGTGCACTGCGCCTTTAAGAAAAAATGGTGCGCCTGTCTCTTTAAGAGAATGCAGAATGGTGCAGCAGAAAAGTCTATGATAAATCCTCCCCCTCTTTATGCAGAGTAGTAGTGCAGCAATATAGATGACACTTAGCTGGCAGTTGATGATTGATGATGATTGCAGAAGAGAATGGAGGCAGACTGGAGCGGTGCAGCAGTGCTGGGAGGCAGGCACAGGGATTGTTGAAGATGGTTGGAGGCACCAGGATGGATGAGGAGAGTAGCGGTGGTAACGCTGGGGCAGCACTGGTGACGCTGGAGTAGCGGTGTGCGGCGGCTTCCTCTTCCTGTGACAGGTGCAGCAATCTTTATCTTCCCCCCTGGGACACAGGAGCGGTGAAGAAAGGCCCCGGCCGGCTGGGGATCCTGGATGGAGGCTGGAGGTACTGCAGGGGGCGGGGCTTGAGCGCTTGGCGCGCGCGGACTGAACCGGAGAGGATGGTGTAACCCCTTGAGTGCCGCACTGGCGGCGGGAGCATGTAAAATGGCGGCCAGCGGTCTGAGTAGCGGACGGCAGCCCCACAACGAATATCTAACACAATAAAGCACAATGCCGCAGCACAGTTCAGTAGACAGGCCCCCTTTGCGTATATATCACTGTCAGTCTTTTGGAGGTCAACAGGCACTTCTGGGCTTTGTAGTGCAGCGTTTTGTAGTATACTGATAATCCTGTTCGTGACGCCAAGAAAAACACCCCTGTAGTGGGCTTAAAGGATGGGATAGTACCTCCTAGGGCAGGGAGATGGTTGTCACGAGTGGTAAGGCTTGACACGAAGGTTCTATGGACCTGACCCCAGTGTGGCCCCGTAGGCGGTGTTTTTTATGTTCCCGTTACCTTCCTCACACAGGTTACCAGTAAAGAACCAATAGCCAGGTTCAAAGGCAACGTTAGCTTTTATTGCTGGAACGGGAGTAGAGTACACACGACAGTTTCCACTGACAGCAGTCAGGATTTGGGTTAGCAGGAAACAGTTCTGGTTTAGGACTAATGCTTGATAATGCTGTAGCTTGGTAGGTAGTCGAAAGAGTCTATGCTTTTAGATGGAGATTTAACTAGATTAGATGAAATGAGAGGAAGTAGACAGACTTGAGATTGAAGATTACAGACCTTATCCTGAGGTTATCTCCAGCCGGAGGGTACAGGTATGGAACTTGAGACTGAGACTTGAAGATTTGGTACGAGTCGCCCAAACTGGAGACCAAGGGGACTACGAGAGGTCACTGACATGGAAGCCAGGAGGTTAGTGAGAGTCCGGGGTATCCCTCTATCTTGACTCACACTGCAGCAGACGTTGATTTTCAATATATATGTCTCGCTGAAGAGGCTATAGATCCTGTACAAATCTCTGGCAATAGGATGCAGGCTGTAGTGAGGCAGGATAGGCTTTAGGGCCTATACTGGGGAAACACAGGTCGTGCAGGTCTAACCAGGAGGACCTCCTGACTAGGACTGACTCGGAAGATTCCCAGCAGACACCACTTAAGGTGGTCAGTGGGAGGGGTAGCTCAACCTTCTGGTTCACCATTGGTTAGTCTGGTGAGTGGCAGAAGTGACGCACGATCAAGCATTAGCCTATCACAGGCAGAATACATTGTAACCAATGAATTTGCAGATATGTACTAGGTAGGAAAATAACAGTAGTAACACCCTCTTCACCACTAGATGGTGCTGTTTCTAACCAAAGGGAACCCTTCCTATATACAGCTCAGTAGGGAAACTAGATGAGAAGAGGTTTGACTATGGATTTAGTGCGTTATGTCATACTAACTCAGACTAGTAGTTACTACGTTACCCGTAGCCTTGTTTATACTCCCAGTCTGGGACATTACACTCACACCCAGGTTGCGATGCAGGTGATGGAGAACCACGCGAGCACCTCGAGGGGCGGGCTCCGGTGCAGCGCGAAACCAGGGCGCCCAGAGAAAATGGCGCCCAGCCAGGAAGAAGAAGGGCCCAGAGGAGGCCCCTCCACCCCGGAGCGCCGCTCTTGCTGCTGACCCCCGCCCCCTCTCCCTCACAGAGCCCTGTCAGCTGTAGGGGAGAGGTGAAGGAGACAAGGAACGAGGGAGGTGAGTACAAGTAGTAGTTAAAAACACACACATGCAATAAAGAATAAAGCTTGTGGGATACGTGAGGAAATAAAAAGGGCCTAGGTGGTCCCCCCCCCCCCAATAAAGGCTCACCATTGCCGGCTACCCTTTGGGAGAGGGTCTGCGGCCCAGAGCATAGCTCTGTGAACGCCTGATCCTCGGCGTTCTCCCTACCTTCACCCGTTCCGTAGCCGAGGCTGGGAGGCAGAATGGGTCCTTGGAAGAAAGTGGGAATAGGGATGCAGTGGCCGACAGGCTTAGAATGCCCCGCTCGCCTGCAATATCGTAATAGAGTAATGGGCCGGGAGGAGCTACAATTTCTGATCTTGCCGTCACTGAACCACCTTGTGGCAGATTACCCACATGTAAGAAGTGGAGCGACCTGAACAAAACACAGAGAAAAAGGTAAATTAATTATGTGCAGCAATCTAAATTGCCTGGGGGAGGGAGGCATATTAGCACTGTTTGTTGTGTTGGTCTGGTTTAAGTCATTTTTGACTGCTGGTCCTCTAAGTTTCATCTGATGAATAATAAAGTGGATTCATTTTAGTAACGTACATAGATTGTAGGACTAAAATACAGGGAAGGAGGGGCTTCTATTCAACCCTCAGGGCTCTTTGTGTGCATATTGGCAAGTCTATTACCTAGTTCATACATCACACATGATTTACAGTTGTAGCTTGGTTTTAGGAGCACTGCGGCACACGTGCTTCTACCAAGTTTCCCTGAAAATAAGACAGAAACTTAAATCATTTTTGCTTCAAAAATGCATTAGGGCTTATTTGCAGTGGATGTCTTATTTTTTCCATGAATATACATTGTGTGCTTCTTGTCATTTCATCCGCTTCCAGAGTTAAACTGCACTGCAAGTGTAACGGTTTGCACCTCATGGTGACCAGAAGCAGCCACAACGCTCAGGAGTGGAGAGATGCCACCGGATTTGTGTGTTTTATTGTTTTGAGTCTTTTGAGTGTGATTTTTCTGGGCAGGTTTGATTTTCTTGGTGAAGGGTCTGCTTGTTGCATTGTATTGAAAATTGACATGTATAGCTGCCTGGACACTATTTAAATCGAAGTTTTTGTTATGAACTGTAAAATCAAGGGCTTAGTTTCAGGGCAGGTCTTGGGGTAGATCTGAAACCAGCCTAAAATTCTGTGAAACTCACCTGTAGAATTGTTTTTGAATATATCCAGTCCAGGTCGTCCCAGAAATAATGACATGACGGTATTCTGCCCCCAGGGGGCGCTGGACTGCAAGATCAAGAGCTGTCGCTCCTCCCGGCCCCCTATAAAAGCAGGTGTCTCACTAGGATTCCCAGTGGTTAAAAAGCAGTAAGAAAAAGAGACAGGCCGGGATGCCAAGGAACCATGTTACTTCACATAGCTTTAGCATGTACTCTCTCCAACAAAAAACGTAAGGACAACGATCCAATATAAAAATGGTAATCACCATAACAGGCAAACAAGAGATAATGAAACAAGGGCGGGGTGGGACAACCTGGACTGGATATATTCAAAAACATTTCTACAGGTGAGCTTCACAGAATTGTATTTTTCCCTATATCCAGTCCAGGTCGTCCCAGAAGTAATGACATGTGGAACATCCAAAAGCAGTGTCCATTAGGGCGGGATCCCCAGTGCGGAACAGCATGTAGTTCATTTCACTACCGCCTGAAGCGCCTTTCGCCCAAAGACAGCATCAGCTGAGGCCCCAACATCAACCTTGTAAAACTTGGTAAAGGTATGAACTGAAGACCAAATGGCGGCCCTACAAACTTGTTCAACAGATGCCTGTTGCTGAAAAGCCCAGGAGGCACCAATAGCTCTGGTAGAATGAGCTGTGATCCGAAAAGGGGGTTCCTTCCCCTTGGCAGAATATGCTTGCACCACCGCCTGTCTGATCCACTTACTAAGAGTGGACTTGGTTGGTGACAAATCACCCCTAACAGCAGGAGGTGTTGCACGGCCATTCTCAGGTCCTGTGCCTTCAATGGGTTCTGGGATATTCGAGACTGAAGAAATCTTGAGGGCGGCCTGACTGCGAGCTCAATTTTGTAACCGGAGGACACCACCTCCTGAATCCACCGATCCAAGACGCGCTGTCTCCAGATATGAGCAAATAGCAGAAGCCGTCCCCCACCCGGATGGGTGAAGGCGCCTCCTCATGCCTGAGGAGCCTTGGCAGGGGGCTTGGACTTGGATCCCCAGGTGGGATTAGGTCGCCGCAGGACCTACCTCTTCCCCAGGAATCTCTGCGGCCACCTGAAAATGAAGAGCCTCTTCCTCCTCGAAAGGAGCGATAGGACGAAGAACTCCAAACGGGCCGCGAAGGCTTCCGTCGCTGAGGGAGTCTACCATCCTTGATCAGGAGGTCCAGATGCTCCCCGAACAACCTGTGCCCCACAAAGGGGATACTAGCGAGCGACTACTTGGCCGCGACATCAGCCGATCATTGCCGCAACCAGAGCGAAGCACAACGAGCAGGGCCGAAACCCTGGCACCAAGCCAAACAATATCGTCCATGGCAGAAACAACGAAGGCATAAAAACCACGCAAGCCTTGAGGTCTTTATACTCCTCCGCCCGCTTGCGAGACTTAGCAATATCCACAAGGCGTCTCACCTTCTTTCTGATGGCTAAGGAGACAATAGCTGCGGCACACACAGGGCAAAACCAAGCACCAGCAAAGGTGAAGGCATGACAGACCAGCTGATCCATGCGCCGGTCAGCTGGATCACATAAGGAAGCGGTATCGGGTGAAGGCATAACCAGTGTTGGACAATCCCGACACAGGGGAATCCACCTCGGGGGGACGGGACCATAAGCGGACCAGCTCCTCAGGAAAGGGATACTGCCTGTCCAGGCCCTTAGGCACCGACGATAGCTTGTTAGGTCTTTCCTATTCCTTGAAAATCATATTAGAAAAAATACAATTCTGTGAAATACTCACCTGTAGAATTTATATTATTTGTATACAGTACGTCCTGCTCCAGATATAGTACTTACACTTGGGTTATCCTCCGCCAGATGGCGCTGCACTGCAGAGACATGCAAAACAGGCTCCTCCCGGCCCCTCAAATACCCGGGGACCTTCCACAAATCCCCAGCATTGAAAAGCAGTGAACAAGAAGCCAGGAGAATTGAAACACCCAGAACAACTGGTAATGATAACAATGATAACAATCACCATACAGGGGATCCAGAATAATGCAAAAAACCAGGGTGGGGTGGAGCAGGACGTACTGTATACAAATAATATCAATTCTACAGGTGAGTATTTCACAGAATTGTATTATTCTTAGTATACAGTACGTCCTGCTCCAGATATAGTACTTACACTTGGGACATCCAATAGCAGTGTCCGTAAAGTAGGGTGGGATCCCCAACAAAAGGTGACAGCAGACAGTTTAAACCACTGCCGCCTGCAAAACCTTGCGGCCAAAAACAGCATCAGCTGAGGCCCTAACCTCAACCTTGTAAAACTTTGAAAAGGTATG
The DNA here is from genome assembly GCA_027917425.1 of Gastrophryne carolinensis. Classification (NCBI taxonomy): domain Eukaryota; kingdom Metazoa; phylum Chordata; class Amphibia; order Anura; family Microhylidae; genus Gastrophryne; species Gastrophryne carolinensis. The sequence continues at coordinate 322,279,799 of CM051239.1, forward strand.
AACAGAAGACCAAGAAGCGGCCTTGCAAACTTGTTCAACAGAAGCCTGGTGCTGGAAGGCCCAAGAGGCACCAATTGCACGAGTAGAATGAGCAGTAAGGCAGAAGGGAGGACTCTTCCCCTTAGCAGAATAGGCCTGAATCACAGCCTGACGAATCCATTTGCTAATAGTAGACTTGGCAGGAGTCAAACCCTTCCTAGGACCAGAAGGGACCACAAAAAGAGCATCAGTCTTCCTGAAAGCCGCAGTGACTACCAGGTAATACTTCAGACACCTGACCACATCCAAGGAATGCAGAACCCTTTCCTTAGCGTTGCTAGGATTAGGACACAATGAGGGAACAACAATATCTTGATTCAAATGAAAAGCAGAAACCACCTTAGGCAGAAAATCTGGCTTAAAGCGGAACACCACCTTGTCCTGGTGTCTCTCATAGTATGGGGCCTGAATAGACAGAGCCGCCAGCTCAGACACCCGCCTGACCGAAGTAATAGCCACCAGAAAGACAACCTTGAGGGTAAGTACAGCCAGAGCAGCATCCTGAATAGGCTCAAAGGGAGCACCCTGCAAGGCAGACAAAACCAAGTTCAAATCCCAAACAGGGACCATAGGTTTACGTGGGGGACGCACACGAGTGACCCCCTGAAAGAAGGTCTTAACCAAGGGATGCTGAGCAAAAGACTTCTGAAAGAAGACAGACAGGGCAGAAACCTGACCCTTCAGACCACTGAGTTTTAGAGCCAACTCCAATCCATGCTGTAAAAACTCCAGAACCCTAGAGACTAGGAACTCTCTACAGGGAAGAGACCTAGACTCACACCAATCAATGTAGGTACGCCATACCCTATAAGATGGCAGAAGAAGTTTTCTTCCTAGCCTGCACCATGGTATCCACCACCGAGGCAGACAAGCGTTTCTCCATCAAGATGGAGGTTTCAACAGCCAGGCCGTCAAAGCCAGAGTTTGTAAATTGGGATGGCATAAGGAGCCCTGAGTGAGCAGATCTGGCGCCCCTGGCAGGACGTACTGGTCTACTGCCATTTGTACCACATCTGCGAACAACACTCTTCTTCTCCACCTTGGGGCCACCAGAATCACTGGCACCCTTTCCAGAGCAATCTTGCGCAGGACCCTGCCCAGCAGGGGGAACGGGGGAAAGACATACAGGAGCTGAAATTCCTTCCATGCCAAGGCCAGAGGATACTGAGACAGGGAGACAAAGGCCGGGAGCTTGTGATTGTGACGGGATGCAAACAGATCCACATCCGCAGAGGGACCACTCCCCCTGACAGGAATTCCCCCTGCTCAGAGAGTCTGCCAGAAGATTCTCTACCCCCGGGATATACACAGCCGAAATGCATTGAACATTGGCCTCCGCCCATGTCAGGATCCGCGACACTTCCTGGAGGGCACCCTTGCTCTGGGTCCCTCCCTGATGCTTGATGTAGGCAACCGCCGTCCTGTTGTCTGAGCGCACCTGCACAGACAGTCCCTGCAGGTGATCGGTCAACTGCTCCAGTACCAACCTGGCCGCCCATAGTTCCAGAATGTTGATGGGTAAATGGGCCTCCTGAGGGCCCCACCTCCCCTTGAACCTCAGGGACTTCCAGAATCCCCCCCAACCTGACAGACTGGCATCCGTAGTGACTGTCTCCCAGGAGGGGGCCAGAAAGGACCTGCCCTTTAGCAAGTTCTTGTGGTCCAGCCACCACGAGAGGGACCTTCTGACCAAGGGGGGAAGCACACAAACCCCGTCCAAAGACGTGGGGTCCTTGTCCCATACTGATAGAAGGTGAAGCTGCAGAGGCCTCAAATGGAACTGAGCAAAGGGCACCGCCTCGAAGCTCGCCACCATCAGGCCCACCAGCTGCATTCCCTGCCTGAGGGAGGGCTGGGGGCACGAGAGCAGGAACCTCACCTGCGCAGTCAGAGCTTCCACCTTCTGTTGAGGAAGGAATATCCGTGACTGAACCGTATCCAGAATCATCCCCAGGAATGGGGTCACCAACGAAGGGGACAGAGCGGACTTGGGATGATTGATCACCCAGCCGAAGGACTCCAAGGTGGACACCACCAGCTGAGTGTCCAGCTCCGCCTGCTGTAGAGACCGTGAGGTGATGAGGATGTCGTCCAGGTAGGGCAGCACTCGAATGCCCCCTGACCTTATCAAAGACATCACCCCCGCCAGCACCTTGGTGAACACTCTGGGAGCTGAAGTGAGGCCAAATGGTAGGGCCACAAATTGGTAATGTTGATCTTTCAACGCGAATCTGAGAAACCTTTGATGTCCGGGGAACACAGGGATGTGAAGGTAAGCATCTTTGATGTCCACAGACGTCATAAAATCCCCGGGGCGCAGGGAGCCAATGGCCGAGCGCAGAGTTTCCATGCGAAAGCGCCGGTTCTTGACAAATTTGTTGAGGATCTTTAAATCCAGAATGGGCCTGACTGACCCATCTTTTTTGGGCACTGTGAAAAGGTTGGAATAGAACCCCTATCCCAATTCTCTCAAGGGGCCCTGCAAATGACTCCCAGATCCAGAAGTCCTTGCACGGCCTGCATCAGTACCTGAGCTGATACAGGGTCCTGGGGGATCCGGGACCTGATGAATCTTGTGGGGGGCCGCACAGCAAACTATCTTGTAACCAGAGGAAACTACCTCCACAATCCATCGGTCTGAGACTTGGCGCCTCCAGACGTGCGCAAAGTGCTGTAGCCGTCCCCCCACCCTGGCGGGCGAGGGCGCCCCATCATGCCTGAGGGGTCTTGGGAGGGACTTTGGGTTTGGTCCCCCAGGAGGAGCCAGGACGTCGTCGCCTGCTCCTATGCCAGGAATCTGCGCGAGCCCCCGCGAAGGACACCCCTTTCCCCTGCTTAGCGCCTCTGTAGGGGACTGAAAGGGGGCCCTGGCTACGAAAGGGCCGAGGCTGCCGCCTGCGCTGTGGTAACTTACCTCCTTTAGCAAAAAGGTCTAGGCGGTCCCTAAACAGGCGCAGCCCCTTAAATGGAAGCCCAGTAAGGGCTTTCTTAGCAGCATTGTCAGCAGCCCACTGGCGCAGCCATACCGCGCGGCGTATAGCCACCGCCAAGGCGGAAGATCTGGCACACATCCTAATAGCATCATCCGATGCAGACAGGATAAAGTTCACAAACACATCACAGATAGACAGTGCATTAATAGTATCAGGAGGCAATTCGTCTGGGCCATCAAGTGCATTCCTGACCATGGCCCTGAGCGCCACAGCGGTAATAGCCAAAGCGCAAACCGGGCGCAGCGCCGCCCCTCCAAATGCAAAGGCATGGCATGCCAATTGGTCAATGCGCCGGTCCTCAGAATCCCGCAGCTTAGTAGTGTCAGGGGAGTGCATAATAGAGGTGTTAGGCAGCCCTAGAATAGGAGCATCGACCTCGGGGGCGATGACCAGCACTTGACCATATCAGCAGGAAAGGGATACTTCCTGTCCAAACTCTTAGGGATCCCGGGAAGTCTACTGGGATGTTCCCACTCCTTAAGCACGAGGTTATTGAAATGGGTTTGCTCTAGAAATTCCAATCGAGCCTTAGCAGTATGAAATAGCTCACCCCTTTTCCTGGGAGCCGCAACAGGGGGAGAGATGGACAAAACCTCAAAAATCTGAACCAGCAGTTTGTCAGTATCATCCGGGGTCCAGTGATCAGAACCAGAATCGGCATGACCCCTTGACTTCTCATCAGATGACCCTGAGTCAGAGAACAGCTCCCCTTCGTCCGAGGGGGTATGGCCATATAGATGCAAAAACTCATCAGACTCCGTAGGCAAAAGAGCAGAGTCAGGGATTAAGTGCCGTTTTTATGCGGTGGCCTTACGCGCTAGAGTATTGGCAAGCAATTTTTCAACACTGGCCAGTCTAGTAGCCACATCAGGATGAGAATCCCCGCTTGTATTGGGGGTTAGACTCAGGCTTGGGGGAGTAGGTGAAGTGAGGCGAGGTGCAGGCCCAGCCACAGGAGGGGCAGGAAGTACCATTAGCGCCTGCTGTGCACAAGGAACACAGACCCGTGCATTGTCACCGCTGATAGGCGAGACCCCACAAGCTACACACAGCCGGGCTTGTCCCGAAGGAACCCCGGTCACAATATCCTGGGATGCCTCCATATGGTGATTAATAGGCACAATAGGCCAGTAGGGATTGACGCTGTAAGCTACCCTGGATGCCCCAAAGAGCCGCAGGGAAGTGGGAGTAATTATACTAGGCCCAACTGGCAATTACACCGGGCCGGGAGAAGCCACTGGATTCAACCGTCTGAAAGACATAATGGGAATAAGGATGTCAGAGCCATGCGCAGTAAGCAAAAATGATGAAAATCGCCCGCAAGGGCACTTACAGGACGAGGGAGGAGGAGGACCGTTACCACGCGCGCGCAACCAGCATCAAAATGGCGCCAACCAAGCGAACCTCGAAGGGCGGGCCAGAGCGGGCAGTGACGCGTAGCGCGCCAAGCCAGGTCCCCCCCCCCCCCCCCGAAGAGCGCGAAGCTCTGAGACAGTAGTCAACGTTGTAAAGAGAAGCGAGAGCATGACACACATAGAAAAAAAATTTGCCAATGAAGACGCCGCAGCGTCTGAGGCAACGCTGCCGCACGACGCAGCACATCCAATAAAGGCAAGAGACGTGCGCGGCGGCACCAGGTATATAAGTCAAAGGACAATACTAAGGCCATAAGCGTGTAAACCCAATACACCGAGACCACCACACACACACACCCCCCTTTCTTTCCCTCCGAGCTACGGGGGGAACGAGGGAGGATGGCGACCCTTTGTACAGGGCCCACCTCTACACAGGGTATGGGACAATAATGCGGAAGGGGCATCCCCTAGAGGCTCACCATCAGCCTAAACTGCCTACCCTTTGGTGGGGGACTGCGGTGGAGCAGCGCTCCATAAGCACGCATGGTGCTGCCTACCTTCACCCGACCAGCGCAGCCCAGGCTGGGAGGCACATCACAGGGAGGACGGGTGGGAATAGTCCAACAGGGCCGCAGGCTTTAATAGCCCCGCTCACCTGCGAGAGAGTGATACTTCAGGTCTTCGCAGTCGGCACTGCAGAGAAATCTGGGGATTTGTGGGAGGTCCCCGGGTATTTGAGGGGCCGGGAGGAGCCTGTTTTGCATGTCTCTGCAGTGCAGCGCCATCTGGCGGAGGATAACCCAAGTGTAAGTACTATATCTGGAGCAGGACGTACTGTATACTAAGAATATGGGCCTGCTCAGGAAAGACTCGCCTCTGTCTCTCAGGCCGAAACAAATCACCCTGCTTCCTCTTAGCCGCTCTTGGAGGGACAATGTGCAACGTCTCAAAAACTGAAGCAACCAACTTCTCTATCATCAGGGAGCCACGTATCCTCATCCGCTGTCATAGCCAGCAGGATAATCCACTGTGGAAATGGAGTCCTCCTGCAACTCGCCTTCCTCCACAGAGCCCAGACCTCCAAAAAGAACATAATCATTAACAGAGTAAACGGGCTCGATGTGGCCCTTCTTACTCGTGGCCTTCTTAGGAGTCATTCGCGAGATTTGTCTCTCGAGGCTGGCCACCCGGAATGCCAATCAACTTGGGACCCCCTGCTGGCTTCCCCCTCGCTGGGGGCTGAGTGCAGCAGCGGGGGATCTGGAGAGGCCACAGGCAATAAAGGGCTAGGGGCAGATACGCCCGCCCAATCATGCTCCAAAATGACGCTCCTGGCGCAAGTGATACAAACAGTGCTGAATCCGCCCAGAGGGCTTGCACTGCACATGGGGCAGAGCTTCACCCGCCCAGAAGGGGTCCCTAGCTCACTATCCCCAGAAGCCTCCATTATGGTGATTAGCAGAAAAACGTTTTATGCAGGTTACAAGGCACTGACGGCCCAAACCAATTTAGCCCTCCTATATACAGGTCCTTCTCAAAAAATTAGCATATAGTTCTAAAGTTCATTATTTTCCATAATGAAATGATAAAAATTAAACTTTCATATATTTGAGATTCATTGCACACCAACTGAAATATTTCAGGTCTTTTTTTGATTTAATACTGATGATTTTGCCATACAGCTCATGAAAACCCCAAAATCCTATTAGCATATCATGAAAAGGTTCTCTAAACGAGCTATTAATCTAATAATCTGAATCAACTAATTAACTCTAAACACCTGCAAAAGATTCCTGAGGCTTTTAAAAAAAGCCCAGCCTGGTTCATTACTCAAAACCACCATCATGGGTAAGACTGCCGACCTGACTGTTGTCCAGAAGGCCATCATTGACACTCTCAAGCAAGACCCAGAAAGACCTTTTTGAACAAATAGGCTGTTCCCAGGGTGCTGTATCAAGGCACCTCAATGGTCTGTCTGTGGGAAGGAAAAAATGTGGCAGAAAACACTGCACAACGAGAAGAGGTGACCGGACCCTGAGGAAGATAGTGGAGAAGGACCGTTTCCAGACCTTGGAGGACCTGCGGAAGCAGTGGACTGAGTCTGGAAAATAATGAAATAATGAATTTTTTGAGAAGGACCTATATATTCACTCTTTTTGTGATCCCTCTTAATAAAAAGGGAGAGGGGGGGGCGGGGGACCGGGAGGAACCACAACCCACAATCTATCAATGGGCCCAACCTAAAAGACGAGCGAAAAGGCCATAAGCATCTCACAGCACATGCGCAAAAATGATAACACAATAGATAATAGGGACTCACGACACCGACAGTGTAACCACACCGGAGGGGTCCCAGGCAGCGAGGCAGTTACAAAATGGCACAGAGTCAGCAGCTCAGTGCATTCCTCGAGGGGCGGCCCGCACGGCAAAGACACGAAAAGCGCCATAATGCGGGCCCCCCCCGACGGCACGAACAGGAGCGCCTGCCTCCTCACAGCCCAAGATGGAGGCCCCTGGACAACCGCGTGCGCACCGGCCTCACACCGTGCCGGAAGCAAGGGAGCCTACGGTCTCAGGAGTCCGACATGCGCAAGTAAAAATAGTAAAAAAAAAAAAAACTGACAAAAACACACACACACCGCAATAAAGCTTGTGGGACAAGAGGGAATAAGTCTAGGGCAGTAAGTGGTTCCTTCCCCCCTTATAGGTTCACCATCAGCCTATGGCCGGCTACCCTTTAGACAGGGTCTGCGGCCCAGAGCATAGCTCTGCCAAAATACCTGACCCCCGGCGTTCTCCCTACCATCACAGTCCCGACAGCCATGCCCGGAAGGCAATAGTGTGTCCACGGGATCAGTGGCAATAGGGTCCACAGCGGCCGATGGGCTAGGAGGCCCTGCTCAGCTGCAATATCCAGGAGAGAGTATCCAACGATCTTCAGCAGCCAGACTGCAAGATGAACACTGGGAATGTGTCATAGTGAGACACCTGCTTTTATAGAGGGCCGGGAGGAGCGACAGCTTTTGATCTTGCAGTCGTATACAGCACGTCCTGTTCAAGTAGATATTCCTTACTCTTGGGTTATACATCCAGTAGATGGCGCTGGACTGGAGAGACAGCATGTCCTGTTCCAGAAGATATTCCTTATTCTTGGGACATCCAATAGCAGTGTCCGTAAGGTAGGGTGGGTTCCCCAAAAGTAATAGCAGACAGTTTAAACCACTGTCACCTGCAGAACTTTGCGGCCAAATGCAGCATCAGCTGAGGCCCTAACATCAACCTTGTAAAATTTAGAAAAAGTATCAACAGAAGGCCAAGTGGCGGCCTTGCAAACTTGTTCAACAGAAGCTTGGTGCTGAAAGGCCCAAGAGGCACCAATAGCATGAGTAGAATGAGCAGTAAGGCGGAAGGGAGGCTCCTTCCCCTTAGCAGAGTAGGCCTGTATCACAGCCTGACGGATCCACTTGCTGATAGTGGACTTAGCTGGAGCCAGACCCTTCTTAGGTCCAGACGGTAGCACAAAAAGAGCATCAGTTTTCCTGAAGGGTTCAGTAGCCACCAGATCAAAAGAGTGTAAAACCCTCTCCTTAGAGTTACTAGGATTAGGACACAGAGAAGGCAAAACAATGTCCTGATTGAGATGAAAGGCAGAAACAACCTTAGGCAGAAAATATGGCTTAAAACGAAACACCACCTTGTCCTGGTGTCTCTCAAATTAAGGAGGTTTGATGGAAAGCGCCGCCAACTCAGAAACACGCCTAACAGAAGACTACCTTAAGCGTAAGAATGGACAAGGGGGCCCCCTGCAAGGGCTCGAAGGGAGACCCCTGCAGGGTAGATAAGACCAAGTGCAAGTCCCAGACTGGTAACATAGGCTTACGTGGGGGGACACACGTGAGTAACCCCCTGGAAGAAGGTCTTGACCAGGGGATGCTGAGCAAAGCATCCTTGGAAAAAAATGGCCAAGGCAGAAACATGACCTTTCAGAGTACTGAGCTGAAGACCCAGATCTAAACCATGTTGCAGAAACTCCAGAATCCTAGGAATAGAAAACACACGACAGGGAAGCGAGTTAGACTCACACCAGTCAATGTAAGTACGCCAAACCCTATAGTAGATGGAAGAAGAGGACCTTTTCCTAGCCCTGATCATGGTATTCACAACCGAGGCAGGCAGCCCCTTTTCCTTCAAGATGGAGGTTTCAGCATCCAGGCCGTCAAAGCCAGCGTTTGTAAATGAGGGTGGCGTAGATGCCCCTGAGTGAGCAGATCTGGAACCCGGGCACGGCGTACTGATCTACTGCCACCTGCACGATGTCTGCGAACCAAACTCTTCTTGGCCAACAGGGGGCAACCAGTATGGCTGGCACCCGTTCCTGAGCCATCTTGTGCAGCACCCTGCCCAGCAGGGGAAACGGGGGAAACACATACAGGAGCTTAAAACCCGTCCAAGACATTGCCAAGGTATCCATGACAAAGGCCAGAGGATCCTGGGACAGAGAGACAAAGACTGGAAGCTTGTGATTGAGATGGGACGCAAACAGATCCACATCCGGCTGACCCCAGCAGTGGCACAGGGAGCGAAACACCCTGCTGCTGAGGGACCACTCTCCCAGACGAGAGGTCCCCCTGCTCAGGGAGTCTGCCTCCAGATTCTCCACCGCCGGAATGTACACAGCTGAGATGCAGGGAACATTCACCTCCGCCCAGGACAGTATCAGGGACACTTCCTTGAGGGCCCTCTTGCTCCGGGTCCCTCCCTGATGATTGATGTAGGCAACCGCCATCTGGTTGTCCAAGCGGACCTGAACAGCCCGACCCCACAGGTGTGGGGTTAAATGGGCAAGAACCAACCTGATTGCCCTCAACTCCAGAATGTTGATAGGGGTATGGGCCTCCTGAGGGCCCCACTGACCCTGGATTTTCAGGGACTTCCAAAAGCCCCCCCAACCTGTCAAACTGGCATAATTTGTGGTGACAGTCTCCCAACAAGGGGCCAGAAAGGATCTGCCCCCCCCCCCAGTAGGTTCCTGGAGTCCAGCCACCACGACAGAGACCGCCTGGCCAGAGGGGACAGGACAAACACCTGATCCAAGGACACGGGGTCCTGATCCCATACTGACCAGAAGTAAAGCTGAAGAGGCCTCATGTGGAACTGAGCATATGGAACCACCTCGAAGCAGGACACCATCAGGCCCACCAGCTGTATTCCCTGCCTGATGGACGGATGAGGACAAGACAGAAGGAGCTGAGCTCTCTTGAAGACTCTCCACCTTCTGCTGAGGAAGAAAGATCTTGACCTGAGATGAATCCAGAATCATGACCAGAAAGGACTTCACCATGGAAGGAGACGAAGATTTGGGGTGGTTGATCACCCAGCCAAATGACTCCAGTGTGGACACCACCCGCTGAGTGTCCAGCTCTGCCTGATGGAAGGACTGAGAAGCAATAAGCATATCGTCCAAGTAGGGAAGAATGCGAATGCCCCGAGATCTCAGCAGAGCCATCACTCCTGCCACCTTGGTGAATACCCTGGGAGCCGAGGGGAGACCGAAGGGCAAGGCCACAAATTGGTAGATAGGTGGATAGATAGGTATGTGAAGTTAAGCATCCTTGATGTCTACAGAGGTCATGAAGTCCCCTGGGCGTAGGAAAGTCACAGCTGAGCGCAGAGTCTCCATGCGAAAGTGTCTGAATCTGACAAATCTGTTGAGGTGCTTTAAATCCAGGATGGGTCTAATGGACCCATCCTTTTTGGGAACAATGAAAAGATTGGAATAATAGCCTTTGCCCCTTTCCCTCAAGGGCACCCGGCAGATGACACCCAGTTCCAGAAGGCCTTGGGCAGCCAGGGACAGACCCTGAGCTGACAGGGGGTGTTGAGCTAACCGGGATTTGATGAATCTTGGGGGCGGCCAGGCTGCCAACTATCTTGTAACTGGAGGATACTACCTCCTGAATCCACCGGTCTGAGACATGACTCCTCCAAACATGAGCCAAGAGCCGAAGCCGTCCCCCCACCCGGATGGGTGAGGGCGCCCCTTCATGCCTGAGGGGGCTTGGGGGAGGACTTAGGCTTGGGACCCCAGGAGGGGCAAGGCGGCCACGTCCTCTGCCCCAAAAATCTCCACGAGCTCCAGCAAAGGAAGCTCCCCGTCCAATTCTGGAACCCCGGAAGGGAGGAAAGGCACCTGAACCCCGAAAGGACCAGGGCTGCCTTCTACGCTGAGGTAACTTGCCTCCTTTAGCAAACAAGTCCAGACGTTCACCAAAGAGACCCAGCCCCTTGAAGGTAAACCCAGTGAGAGCCTTCTTAGCAGCATTGTCAGCTGCCCACTGGCACAGCCGGACCGAGGGGGCGTATCGCCACCAAAAAGGCAGATGCCCTGCCACACATTTTAATAGTATCATCCAAGGCAGAGAGAACATAGGCAACAAATTCCTTACAACGCAGAAGAGCTCTATACTCTTCACTACCAGCATCATCAGGGGCCCCATCTAAGAGACCCCTGAGCAGGCTTTTAATAGCAACAGCCGTAATGGCAGAGGCACAGACCGGACAGAGCGCGGTCCCCACACAGGCAAAGGCATGGCAAGCCAGCTGATCAATGCGCCTGTCCTCCCCATCCCTCAGTGTAGTAGAGTCAGGGCAATGCATGACGGATGTGTGGACAACCCCAGAACTGGTGCATCCAACTCAGGAGGACATGACCACCGTTTAACCATTTCAGCAGGAAAGGGATACCGCTTATCCCAACTTTTTGGTACCCCCGGGAGCCAGCTAGGCCGTTCCCACTCCTTGAGCACCAGATTATTAAAATGAGTTTGTTCAGGAAACTCCAAGCGTGGTTTAACAGTATGAAACAGCTCCCCCTGCTGCCGCGGAGCCACGGCAGGAGGAGAGATAAAGAGTACTTCAAAAATGTGAGCTAAAAGACTGTCAGTATCATCTGAAGCCCAGGGGTCAGACCCAGAATCGGCACCATACACCCTAGATCAGGGGTGGGCAATTATTTTTTCCATGGGGCCACATGAGAAACTAAAAATATTGTGGAGGGCCGCTGAGCTATGGGCGTCTAAGCGACGTCTAAGCTCAGCGGCTCTGAGTGCGCTGGCGGCTGCATCTCGAGCTTCCCTCTAACAGGGAGCACGCCCGCGCTGGCCATTCTCAAATGGCTGACACAGGCACGCGCCCTGCTAGAGGGATAGCGGGCATGCGGCCGCAGCTCATGCATGCGCCGTTGAACTGGGAAAGAAGGTGAGTTTATGGGCGACCTGGGGGTTTCACACAGCGGGGCATCCCGATTTTGGATGCCCCGCGGGGAGGGGATCTATAAGATTCCCAGGCTGATAAAGCAGGGTTTTGGTCCACTTCAAACGTTCTGATGTGATAATTTCCCAGCCAATCAGAGAAGCCCTTGGCTTCTGGCAGTCTGGAAGGAGAGCTCATATCAGCTGGGGCAAAGTGTAAGAATGGTGGGCAGCAGGAAGGGGGCATGGTGAGAGCATGGTGGACAGCAGGAAGGGGGCATGGTGAGAGCATGTGGACAGCAGGAAGGGGGCATGGTGAGAGCATGGTGGACAGCAGGAAGGGGGCATGGTGAGAGCATGGTGGGCAGCAGGAAGGGGGCATGGTGAGAGCATGTGGACAGCAGGAAGGGGGCATGGTGAGAGCATGGTGGACAGCAGGAAGGGGGCATGGTGAGAGCATGGTGGGCAGCAGGAAGGGGGCATGGTGAGAGCATGGTGGACAGCAGGAAGGGGGCATGGTGAGAGCATGGTGGACAGCAGGAAGGGGGCATGGTGAGAGCATGGTGGACAGCAGGAAGGGGGCATGGTGAGAGCATGGTGGACAGCAGGAAGGGGGCATGGTGAGAGCATGGTGGACAGCAGGAAGGGGACATGGTGAGAGCATGGTGGGCAGCAGGAAGGGGACATGGTGAGAGCATGGTGGGCAGCAGGAAGGGGGCATGGTGAGAGCATGGTGGGCAGCAGGAAGAGGGCATGGTGAGAGCATGGTGGACAGCAGGAAGGGGGCATGGTGAGAGCATGGTGGGCAGCAGGAAGAGGGCATGGTGAGAGCATGGTGGACAGCAGGAAGGGGGCATGCTGAGAGCATGGTGGACAGCAGGAAGGGGGCATGGTGAGAGCATGGTGGGCAGCAGGAAGAGGGCATGGTGAGAGCATGGTGGACAGCAGGAAGGGGGCATGCTGAGAGCATGGTGGACAGCAGGAAGGGGGCATGGTGAGAGCATGGTGGACAGCAGGAAGGGGGCATGGTGAGAGCATGGAAGGGGACATGGTGAGAGCATGGTGGAAAGCAGGAAGGGGGCATGGTGAGAGCATGGTGGAAAGCAGGAAGGGGGCATGGTGAGAGCATGGTGGACTTCAGGAAGGGGGCATGGTGAGAGCATGGTGGACAGCAGGAAGGGGACATGGTGAGAGCATGTGGACAGCAGAAAGGGGGCATGGTGAGAGCATGGCGGACAGCAGGAAGGGGGCATGGTGAGAGCATGGTGGACAGCAGGAAGGGGACATGGTGAGAGCATGGTGGACTTCAGGAAGGGGGCATGGTGAGAGCATGTGGACAGCAGGAAGGGGGCATGGTGAGAGCATGGTGGGCAGCAGGAAGGGGACATGGTGAGAGCATGTGGACAGCAGGAAGGGGGCATGGTGAGAGCATGTGGACAGCAGGAAGGGGGCATGGTGAGAGCATGGTGGACAGCAAGAAGGGGGCATGGTGAGAGCATGGTGGGCAGCAGGAAGGGGGCATGGTGAGAGCATGTGGACAGCAGGAAGGGGGCATGGTGGGAGCATGTGGACAGCAGGAAGGGGACATGGTGAGAGCATGTGGACAGCAGGAAGGGGGCATGGTGAGAGCATGGTGGACAGCAAGAAGGGGGCATGGTGAGAGCATGGTGGGCAGCAGGAAGGGGGCATGGTGAGAGCATGTGGACAGCAGGAAGGGGGCATGGTGGGAGCATGTGGACAGCAGGAAGGGGACATGGTGAGAGCATGTGGACAGCAGGAAGGGGGCATGGTGAGAGCATGGTGGACAGCAGGAAGGGGGCATGGTGAGAGCATGTGGACAGCAGGAAGGGGACATGGTGAGAGCATGGTGGACAGCAGGAAGGGGGCATGGTGAGAGCATGTGGACAGCAGGAAGGGGGCATGGTGAGAGCATGGTGGACAGCAGGAAGGGGGCATGGTGAGAGCATGTGGACAGCAGGAAGGGGACATGGTGAGAGCATGGTGGACAGCAGGAAGGGGGCATGGTGAGAGCATGTGGACAGCAGGAAGGGGACATGGTGAGAGCATGGTGGACAGCAGGAAGGGGACATGGTGGGAGCATGTGGACAGCAGGAAGGGGACATGGTGAGAGCATGTGGACAGCAAGAAGGGGACATGGTGAGAGCATGGTGGACAGCAAGAAGGGGACATGGTGAGAGCATGTGGACAGCAGGAAGGGGGCATGGTGAGAGCATGGTGGACAGCAGGAAGGGGGCATGGTGAGAGCATGGTGGGCAGCAGGAAGGGGGCATGGTGAGAGCATGGTGGGCAGCAGGAAGGGGGCATGGTGAGAGCATGGTGGACAGCAGGAAGGGGGCATGGTGAGAGCATGGTGGGCAGCAGGAAGGGGGCATGGTGAGAGCATGGTGGACAGCAGGAAGGGGGCATGGTGAGAGCATGGTGGACAGCAGGAAGGGGACATGGTGAGAGCATGGTGGACAGCAGGAAGGGGACATGGTGGGAGCATGTGGACAGCAGGAAGGGGACATGGTGAGAGCATGTGGACAGCAGGAAGGGGGCATGGTGAGAGCATGGTGGACAGCAGGAAGGGGACATGGTGGGAGCATGTGGACAGCAGGAAGGGGACATGGTGAGAGCATGTGGACAGCAGGAAGGGGGCATGGTGAGAGCATGGTGGACAGCAGGAAGGGGACATGGTGAGAGCATGTGGACAGCAGGAAGGGGGCATGGTGAGAGCATGGTGGACAGCAGGAAGGGGACATGGTGAGAGTATGGTGGACAGCAGGAAGGGGACATGGTGGGAGCATGTGGACAGCAGGAAGGGGACATGGTGAGAGCATGTGGACAGCAGGAAGGGGACATGGTGAGAGCATGTGGACAGCAGGAAGGGGGCATGGTGGGCAGCAGGAAGGGGGCATGGTGAGAGCATGGTGGACAGCAGGAAGGGGGCATGGTGAGAGCATGGTGGACAGCAGGAAGGGGACATGGTGAGAGCATGTGGACAGCAGGAAGGGGACATGGTGAGAGCATGTGGACAGCAGGAAGGGGGCATGGTGGGCAGCAGGAAGGGGGCATGGTGAGAGCATGGTGGACAGCAGGAAGGGGGCATGGTGAGAGCATGTGGACAGCAAGAAGGGGGCATGGTGAGAGCATGTGGACAGCAAGAAGGGGACATGGTGGGAGCATGTGGACAGCAGGAAGGGGACATGGTGGGAGCATGTGGACAGCAGGAAGGGGACATGGTGAGAGCATGGTGGACAGCAGGAAGGGGACATGGTGGGAGCATGTGGACAGCAGGAAGGGGACATGGTGAGAGCATGTGGACAGCAGGAAGGGGACATGGTGGGAGCATGTGGACAGCAAGAAGGGGACATGGTGAGAGCATGTGGACAGCAGGAAGGGGACATGGTGAGAGCACGGTGGGCAGCAGGAAGGGGACATGGTGAGAGCATGTGGACAGCAAGAAGGGGGCATGGTGAGAGCATGGTGGACAGAAGGAAGGGGACATGGTGAGAGCATGGTGGGCAGGTACATGGTGAAAAAGAGACAGCAGGCAGGAAGGGAAAACACAAGCAAACTACATAATCTTTCTGAGCAGACTTACTGATGCTCTGGAGCCCCTACTCTGTCCTTCCAAAGTCCCCAGGTCTCTATCACCTGCTCATCGGGTCTGGCTTCCTCAGAGGAAGGGAGAATGTGCCAGACCCGACGAGCCGAGCGGCCGATCAGCTGCTGCTTAACCTAAGCCTCTCACACTGTACACAGGCGATCACCTAAGTTAAGCAGCAGGCGATCGGCCACTCGGCTCGTCGAGTCTGGCATGTTTTCCCTTCCTCTGCGTCTCTTACTGGCCAGCTCAGCCCGGGCCGGTAAGAGCCTAGCAAAGGGCCGTATACGGCCCGCGGGCCGTACATTGCCCAGGTCTGCCCTAGATTGTTCCTCAGATGATTCTGAATCAGAAAATAATTCCCCCTCTTCCAGGGGGTATAACCGGTAACGTCAAAAAATTCCTCAGCCTCCATAGGAAAGAGGGAAACACCAGGTGATGAATGCCGCTTCTTAGCAGAAGCCTTAAGCGGGACAGAGCCAGCAATATGTCTCTCAATGCTGGCCACCCGAGCAGCCAAATCAGGTTGAGACTCCCCACTGGTATGCACCTCACTAGTCGAGTCAGATGTAAGCGTCGGGGGGGGGGGGGGGGTAGGCGAAGCCAGAGGGAGCACAGGCCCAGCCACCGGTAACCCAGACTGCAACGCAAGCGTCTGCTGGGCGCAGGGTACACACACCCTGACATCATCACTTATAGGGGATATCCCACACGCCACACACAGCCGGGCTTGTCCCGAAGGAACCCCAAGCACATTATCCTGAGAAACCTCGATATGGTGATTATTGTGGCACAATAGGCCAATTGGGATTGACGCCAATAAAGCTACCCGGGATGCCTGAGATATACAATACAATAGCCCTCCAATAAGGAGTTAACACTAAATAAAGTGGATAGGAGAGAGAGAAACCACAAAAAAAGTTTGACCCGCCTGTAAGACATAAAGCAAAAAACCCGTAAGCATAATACAATGAAATGTAAAGAAAGGCCAGCCCGCAGGGACCATTACGGACCGAGATAGGGGGACGCCAGACACGCAGCACAGGAGCTCCAAAATGGCGCCTACATATACCTCGAGGGGCGGGCAGCGGAGAAGTGATGCGGAAAACGCCAAGGCCCGCCCCCCCCGAAGAGTGCAAAAATGCACCCCCGTGACAAGGCCAGCCAATGACGGCGCAGCAGCGCCTGAGGCAATGTTGCCGGCGTCCGCCGAGTGGAGAACAAGCGTGCGGCGGCGGCAATAGCAAAACCAGGGCAACCAATGCAAAACACATAGCAAAAAACACATAGTAATATATACACCCCGCCCCCCCCCCCCCGGAGATCTACCCAGGGGGAGCGAAGGGGAAGCAGCGGACCTAAGAGGAGCCTGAGGGGACAGGGGGCGAGGGGCAAACGGCCGCGGGAGGGGCATCCCATAAGGCTCACCACGGGCCTGTACCGCTTACCCTTTGGTGGGGGACTGCAGTAGGAGCAACGCTCCTTAGCACCTAGCAGCGGTGCTAAAGGAACGGGTGGGAATAGTCCTACAGGCGCAGGCTAATAAGCCCCGCTCACCTGCGAGTAGAAAGAGCCATCTTCTAGTCATCGCAGCCCAGACTGCAGAGAACTGGGGAATTTGTGGGAGGTCCCTGGTATATATGGGGACGGGAGGAGCCACTTTTCTGTCTCTGCAGTCCAGCGCCATCTACTGGATGTATAACTCAAGAGTAAGGAATATCTTCTGGAACAGGACGTGCTGTATACTTAGAATAGGAAAGATTATATATTGATATCTCTCACACACAGCGTACATAAATATGGTACCGAGGTTGAATAAAGTTGACAATGCAATCTAGGACTCCGGTACGCCAACCTGACTTCACTCTAAATTATGTGGAAGTGGTACCAATATGACGAGAAAAAGGACAGCCATAGTGGAGAAACAGAATGAGAGGTCAAAGTGCTGGATCCTACTCCCAAGCATGCCAGGCAGACAGCAAAGACTCCACCTCCTTCAAGGTCACTTCCCATGACTGTGGCATATACAGTTTTTAAAACACTCCAAGTAGGGCCCAAAAACCTAAGTTAGTTACCTGGTAACTTTTTTTCTAAACATCCGTAAGGGCAGCATACGCCTGAGACCTCCGGGCTCCTCCCACCGAGTGGAACACGTGACCACCAGCAGATAAAATCTTGACTCCTCCCTCTCTTCCCCAGTTGTTGTAGAGATCTGAAGGAGAGAAGAAGAAACTAAGAACACCACTCCCACCGTGCAAATACTGTAGGACAATAAAATAACCCTCCAGACTTAACATAAGGGGGGGGAAGTAGGCGTATGCTGCCCTTACGGATGTTTAGAAAAAAAGTTACCAGGTAACTAACTTAGGTTTTCTCAAAACATCCTTCGGGCAGCATACGCCTGAGAGATAGGCGAGGACTACCTCATAGGGTGGGAAGAACTGCTCGAAGAACACTCCTTCCAAAGGACTGGTTCCTCTGAGACAAGACATCCAAACGGTAATGCTTAGCGAAGGTCTTAGCTGAAGCCCATGTTGCTGCTTTGCAAATCTGTTCAATGGAGACCCCAGCTTGCTCTGCCCAAGATGTGGAAACACTCCGTGTTGAGTGGGCTGTCACTCCATTTGGTATGTTGGAATCGCCATAAGCCATTTTAATGGTATTCTTCATCCATCGTGCCAATGTCGTTTTTGAAATACTCAATCCCTTTCTCGGTCCCGAGAAAGCTACAAATAGACTGTCCGACTTCCTGAAATTGCTGGTTTGATTTAAATAGAACAATAGTAGCGATTTGACATCCAAGGCCGCCAATTCTGGATTCTGTTCCGTGATGGAAGGAATTACAATCTCCTGAGATCGGTGGAAGTCCGATACTACTTTAGGAAGGTAACAGGGATCCACCTTCAATAGAACGTGGTCTGGAAACACTTGAAGGAACGGATGACGACAAGATAATGCTTGAATGTCGCTAACTCTTCGTGCTGATGTAATGGCAACAAGAAATAAAACCTTCCACGTAAGCAACTTAATATCCAGATGTTTATTCGGATAGAAAGGTGGAGAACTCAACATAGTTAACACCCTTGCTAGATCCCATTGAGGAATCACCTTTACTGGAATTGGTTTGGCGCGCTTGACAGCCAGCAAGAATCTCTTGATGATAGAAATAGAAGAGAGCTTCTTGTCCAAGAAAACTGAAAGGGCCGCAAGTTGGACCTTCAAAGTACTAAGGCTTAGTCCCTTGTCAACTCCCTGTTGCAGGAAATCCAAAATGACCGGAACTTTAAATGAAGTCTTCCTATTTTCTTTCTTCCAGGAGATAAAAGTCTTCCAAACCTTAAGGTAAATTTTTCTCGTCACTAGCTTCCTGCTTGAAAGAAGAGTATTAATCACTGGCCCTGAGAACCCTCTCTTTCGTAGTAAGGAGACTTCAGGGTCCACAGTGTCAATCTCCACCAATGAGGATTCTGGCAAACTATAGGGCCCTGTGTCAACAGACGAGGGATCACCGGAATTTCCCAAGGGTCCCGCACCGATAGTTCCACCAGTGTTGAAAACCAGGATCTCTTCAGCCACCATGGTGCTAATAGGAGAACTGTAACTGGTTCCCGGAACAGCTTCTTCAGAAATAATGGAATCAGGCGTACTGGTGGAAAAGCGTAGGCCAGATGGAAATGCCAATGATGGGCTAATGCGTCCACCCCCAGAGACCGATCTCCCGGATTCAGAGAAAAGTAACTCCTCACTTTGTGATTTTTTGCAGAAGCAAATAGATCCACCTCCGGAAAACCGTTTCGACTGCAAATCATCCGGAAGACCTCTGGATTCAGGGACCATTCCGACTCTTTTATTTGTGACCGGCTCAAGAAATCTGCCATCTGATTTAGGGTCCCCTTCAAGTGTATTGCTGTTAGGGACGAAAGATGGACCTCTGCCCACATTAAAATCTCTGAGGCCACCATCATCAACTTTGAGGATCTTGTCCCTCCTTGGTGATTGATGTAGGCCACTGTCGTAGCATTGTCTGTTCTTACTTGAACATGTCTTCCCCGTAAATGTAACCGTAGGGCCCATAATGCGTTCTTTACTGCCACCAATTCTCTGAGGTTGGATGAGGAAACACTCATGACCGGTGACCATTTCCCTTGAGCTGTCCATGTCTTGCAATGCGCCCCCCAGCCCCAGGCTGAGGCGTCTGTAGTTACAATTATCTCCCTGGGATCTACCCATGGTAATCCCCTTGAGAAACGGTTTTCTTCCAACCACCAAATCAGGGATTCTTTGACTTTCTGTGGGATCGGAAAATGTTGATCTAGTCCGATCTGAGTTCCATCCCAATTCTCCAAAATATGGGCTTGAAGGCATCTGGAATGAAGTTGACCCCATCTTACTGCCGGAAAGGATGAAGTTAACAGGCCGAGGACTCTCATAGCTTGCCTTACGGAGGGAATCGGACCTGAGCAGATATTCCGAACTGCTTCCTGCAGGATAGCAATCTTTTGACGAGGAAGAATCAGGACTTGAAGGACTGTATTGATCTCGAATCCCAAATAGGTCATGATTTGCGAAGGCACCAGGGATGATTTGTTGAAATTCACAATCCAACCCAAACGGCCTAAAAGATTCATGGTGAAAAAAAGATTCTCCTCCAATTTGTCTCCTGACTGAGCAAAGAGAAGGAGGTCGTCCAAATAAGCGACTATTCCTATCCCCCTGCGTCTCAAAAAAGCCAGAGGTTCTGCTAATACCTTTGTAAAGATCCTTGGAGCGGAGGCAAGGCCGAAGGGAAGACAAACAAACTGGAAATGTAGGATTCGGTCTCCATCCTTTATTGCAAACCTCATAAAGGACTGAGCCAGGGGACTCATTGGTACTTGCCAATAGGCATCCTTCAAATCTATTGAAGCCAAAAAAAGCCCCCCTGTGAAGCATACTTTTTACGGAAAAAATAGTTTCCATTCTGAAATGCTTGTATTGGACAAAATGGTTGAGATACTTTAGGTTCAAAATGAACCTGAATCCTCCCGTACTTTTCCTTACTAGGAAAACGCTGGAGTAAAACCCTGTTCCCTGCAAGGGCAATGGCACTGGAACAATTACTCCCCTTGACTTCATGTCCAATATAATTGAAAAAATTGCTTCTCTTTCTTCCCTGCCTCCGGGAAGAGAAGAAATCAAAAATTTTGAAGGAGGGGTTTGAGAAAAATCTAGATGGAAGCCCTCCGTAATACCTCTTATTATGAAAGGACAATCCAACAGGCCTTGCCAGGCTGTTCAAAATCCCTTCAGCCTGGCGCCAATAATGATATTGGCGTCATTGCTTCTTGGATCTAGCCTGATAGGTTCCAAACAGGGTGGAACCTTTAAAATTGCCCTTCCGAGCGGTACTGGCGGAAGCGGAGGCTCCTCTGGCCCTCTTTGGAGCACCCTTGTTAAGAAAGGGACGTCTAAACGAACTCCTAGGAAAATAAATTCTACTAGTAGAAGGCTTAGGACGGGGAGGAAAACATTTATTTCTATCCGCCGTCATATCTAAGACTTTACCTAAATCAGATCCAAACAAACATTCACCTCTAAATGGCATTGCACAGAGTCTCATCTTGGATCCAATATCGCCCGGCCAGGTCTTAACCCAAAGAGACCTGCGAACCGAATTGGTGATAGCTAAGTTCTGTGCTGAGAATCTGATAGATTCAGCCATAGCGTCTGTAATAAATGCTGTGGCCGAAAACAGAATGGGTAAGGCCTTAAGGATTTTCTCTATGCTTGTTCCTTCCAAGAGACAATCCTTAAGCTGTTGTAACCAAAATCCCAGATTTCTGATTACACAATTGGAAGCCAAATTAGTTCTAAGTATGTTGGATTCCACTTGCCAAGCTTTCTTAAGGAGAGAATCCATCTTCCTATCCAAAGGATCATTAAGAACCCCAAAATCCTCAAACGCTAAACCAGCCCCCTTAGATACTTTAGCAAAGGGGGCATCCAACTTGGGGCATTTCTCCCAAAAGAGGGAATCTTCTTCCGCAAAGGGATACCTACGCTTAAGACCCCGAGTAATGTAAACCTTCCTCGATGGATCCTTCCACTGCTCCAAAATCATGTCCTTTAGGTAGTCATGAAAGGGAAAAACATAGGAAGAATCCGGGGCCAAATCTGGATAAAATTTGTCCTGTTTAGATAATGGACCCGTTACCTTTTCCTCTATGCCCATTGATAAATATATCATGTGCAATAGGTAAGGTAAGTCTCCCGGGGGAAACAAACACCTGGTCTTGGATGAGAAAGATTCCAATGAAGGATCCTCATCCGCAGAGGAAACTTCCCCCTCTTCAGAATCCTCCTCAGGAGTAAAGGATTCCTGGCAAGCAAAGAAGGATGGTTTTCCTAACTGACCTGAAAACAGGGAAGTATCAAATGGACCCGAAGATGGCTGGGAAAACACCTGGTTGCCCGCACAATTAGGGACTCTATGTGACATGGGAGAAGAAGAGATCTGATCCTTAAGCTCCTTCATCATCCTCATCAAATCCTCATTTTGCTCCTTATTAACAATTTTACTTGTACAAACTTGGCAAAGAGGCTTAATGTAAGAATCCAGAAGCTTCACATCACAAAGGGGACATCTTCTACTCTTTTTACTGGACTTTGACCCAGAAGAAGAGGACTTGGAAATATTTTTTGAGGCTTTGTCCGGAGTTTTAGACTATAAGACATAAGCAACAAAAAAATTGGGATCAGTAAGGAGCAAAAAAATACATTAGTTTCCCCCCAAAAAATTAAGGACTTACCAGGGCAGAGCTGGGCCTCCTCATCCCAGAATCAGCAGCAGACGGGATGATGGAAGGATCCTGTTCCACATAGATGAAATCTGTGGAAGAATCTCCCATAAGATTGAACAATCCGTCCTGTGGCTGTTCCGCCATGCTTCTGGATAAGAGGCAACAAGAAACTAAGTCTCTGAACCCATTAAATAGGGCAGGTGCAAGTTTCTCAATTTAATGACATTAACCCCTTGTAGTAAATAGAAGGGGAGGCCAGACCGCTAGACTGCCCTAAAAACCGTGATATCACTTTAAGAACACGTGTTCTAGGGAAGCAGGATTTTTACCCCGGCGCAGGAATGTGACCTCAGACCGGGAGGAAGCAGCCTGGGACCTTATTTCCGGCTGGTCTATATAAAAAAATGCTGGCAGCACGCGCGTGTACCTGGGCCGTTGCCGCTGGAATCTGCCCCGCTGGAGCCTCGCTGCACCACCGAGGCATCGCCGCTGCACCGCCGCCGCACCGTCGCCGTATGTGTGGTGCCCGCCCGAGGAGTACTGCAGCCGCTGCCGGTGACCCCCGGAGAAGATATGCCCAGGCGGGGTGCCGACTCGACCGCCAGTCATGCCGGCAAAGAAATGCGGAAGTCAGCCGGGGAGACAGAGGACGCGTCATCGCCTCTGCTCCCCGCCTCTTAAAGGTACCGCACAAAAATTTTTTTTTTTTTTTTTTTCAAAATTCCAGCCTAAATAAGGTCCCAATCTTAAGGAGTCCGGTAACTCCGACTCTTCCCCATCATCCTCAGTAAGAGGGCATAACTTACTTACCCCCCTTTGAATATAAATTCAAAGAATGGGATCTGGCCATATCCCATAGGGTATCCCGAACCCCAGACTCTGAGAAGGTCTTCGGGAACAGGAAATGGACCACCTGCTTTCAAAAATAGGTCCATAGTAACCGGAAATACATACCTGAACCAACGGTCCAGGAGCCAGTGGTCAAGGCTCCTTCCTCGTGGAGGAACACGAAAACAACTGGGGAAGAGAGGGAGGAGTCAAGATTTTATCTGCTGGTGGTCACGTGTTCCACTCGGTGGGAGGAGCCCGGAGGTCTCAGGCGTATGCTGCTCGAAGGATGTTTTGAGAAACAGACATTTTAGGACTGCCAAGTTTCTCAGTACTTCAGGAATCATACACAGTTTTAGCCTTGATGCACCAACACAAAATGTAAGAACACTTAGTAATCCTTCAATAAAATGTTATATTTTCAAACAAAAAGCACTCAAGAAAGTGGGAATTGAAAAGATTTTTATTCTGATGTCACCGAGATCCCAGATTGGGCTGGAGCAGAATGTCAGAGAAGGCTGGACACAGATGTTAGTGTGGCCACGTCAGTCATGGGAAGCAGCACTGTTACGATGAGGCAACACAAATCCTTTGTCCTCCCCAACAGCGGCGTCAGATAAGGCAAGGACAGCAAGTACGGTGGTAGAAACCATGCAATACCAATGGATGAGATGTAGGTGTGCAATAAATATTTTTGGCCTCTGTTCCAGACATGTAAAAAAAATAGGGGTAGGGCCACTGCAGTGGATGGCCTTTTTGGCATTATTAAAATTTTATAAAGACATGAGGGGGAAGAAAAAAACAGAATCATAATAGAATTTGTCTCAATGATGGGAACTCTTAAACTCTGCAGGGCACAAAGCCAGCTGACTCCTTCCTCTAAAAGACGAAGTCTTGTATCAGGAGATTCTAATTTGGAACATTTATTTCACACCTAAGAAAAAAATGACTAAAATGATCGTGTCATTATTGTTCACTCTCTTCAGAAACTTCAATTCTGCGGGGTCCGTAAAGTAGAACGTATGCTATGTGCCAGTCTCCACCCCCAGATAGCCGGAGTATATCTTCTGGAGAAACTATGCTCACTTTGTCGTCATCAAACTTAATCCACTCATCTAAGGGAGAAAAAAATAAGTAAATAAGTGTGTTAAGCAACACATGCATACTAATTCAGGAGCCCATTTAGCCCCAGGCCACATCAGATGGGTAGCAGTGATGGATCTCATCACCAATGTATAGAGTGGACATTCTTGCATCACCAGAACAGGCAGAAGCAGGTATGGAAAACACCAAGGATTCATTGAGGCCTCTACTGCATGTTCTACACTCACTGTCTGTGTGCCCTGACCATTTTCAAACTACAGAGAAGGCTAGAGCCCATCACTTTGACTGACTGCTCTGTAGATCCATCAATCAACCTGATCGAACAGAAAGCACATGAGCATCCACAGGGACCTATGCCACATTTCCATAGATCGATTAGCAAATTAATCTCTAAAGCGAAAGCAATCAATCGCTAATTGTTCCATGGAAACACTCGCTGCAATTAAGTAATCCACAAGAAATTGCTTGTTGGTCAGGCATTGTATCATTTTGTCGGACATAAAATGTATCATTTGTTGCGTTAACGCCGCCATGTGGAAACATAAAGCCAATGTAGGACTATAGAAATACCTGAAATGCAATCTTAATTACAAATCGCTTTATAGAATATCTACTATTTAATCGCTTACGTCTGAATGCTTACAAGAAAAAAAAAAAATCACTGCATCCATGTCTCTAGGTGGAGACGCTGCGTGCCCCCCGCCGTCAATCACTGTAAGCTGACACCCCCCAAGAAGGGCATGAAGACCTGCCAGTGAATGGAGGGGGCATCTTTGCGTCTGAGAGGCAGGAAGAGATACACAATAGAGAAGAAGGCGAGGGACAATCGATGTAGTGATGAGTTAAGAGCTGCAGCCTGACTAGGAGCGATGGTCTGCATGGCACACAAGGCAAGTATAGCTTTTTTATTTTTTTTTACTGTAAAATAGTCTTTAAAAACAAAAAAAAAAAAAAATCAAAACCCTTTTTCCCACCCTGAGAGTTAGTCTGATGCAAGAGGGTGGGATTAGGACGATCTGCAGGGAAAATTTCTGCCCTTTCCCTTTGTACTGAGCTCATAAGAGACAAGCAATGTTTATAATAATATATATATATATATATATATATATATATATATATATATATATATATATATATATATATATATATATATATTATAATATAATATATATTTATTATAATATAATATATATTTATATATATTATTAATTTTGGTGACATTGAAAAGGAGACACATACATGCAAAAGCATGGAACGTCCCCTGATTAGTTATTTTCTTCCAATACAGGAAACTGCAACTATATAACAGCAGACAAGAAACTATCCCAACAATCATAATCCTAATTCATTACTGAATCCCTACCAAGAGCTTCCTACATCTATACCACAGCTGCAGTCTCCTTTGGAAAATGGGGAAGCAGTTGTATAAAGGCAAGAGCTAGTGAATTCATACTGGAAAGTAGGACAAGACAATTCATCTTATCAAGTCTTCACAATACTCACTCCAGTAATAGATAACACCTAACATTTATTTATGTAAAATGAAAGTATATAAAATCCCATTGTGCAGTGCTGCATCAAAAATAAGGGTTATAACCATTAACATTTGCTAACATATATGCAAGGGTAATGCCTACCACAGGCGAATGCCCCCCCGCCCCACCTCCCTACCTGTCTGCAACAGACAGTGGGAAAGAGGCAGACAGACTAAAATGGCGCGGGTTGGGCAGGTGAGGCATTGGATGGAGCATGAGTGGCATTGTTGGTTTTATCATCCAGCGTCTTTCCAGTCTTTGTAACTCACACTTCCCTTGATTTTGTCCTTCACAATAGTAATAATGAACATGGAGTATTTTAATAAGGGGGAGAAAAACCATCAACTATTACCTTTTTTCCTTTTCACCCATGAAACATAGTGCCCTGATGAACTTGATCTCCCCTGGTGCGTAAGAACTGCCTGCAGCTCATAGTACCCACAGTTATTTGAACCAACATCTGCCAAAAGATAGAAAAAAGTTAATTAAGCAAGTCATGTTTTTCAATTCCGATGTTCATATAACAGTTTCCTAAATAGTAAGAACATTCAGCTATTTCAGAAATATTATTATATATATATATATATATATATATATATATATATATATATTTATTTATTAGAGAATAGTATAGAAATATTGTTAAAGAGGCAATACTAACTAACCTGATATTCAATAAACCAATGCTCCCATCACCCTCAGTGTGTAACAAATCCAGCATTACTTCAGACTAAATTCTAGTTTTGTAGTAAATAATATTCAGCTGCCAGTGCAAGTTTGAGCACAGGAACCACCAACCTCTACCACTTTGCAATTACTGCTGCAGGCCAGGAAGTATGTGCACTTAGCACTGCAGCAGGAACAACATTCATTTTACTTATAGGGGGGAGTTTATTAAGCCCCCTGTATATTCTGCTTACCATTTCTTTTCTTCTGTCCCTAGCTTGTGGCAGACTTCTGGGTTCTGTATTTTCAGTTGGGGAGTTGGGAGCAGGAAAGTCAAAATCATGCACCATGTGACATGCTCAGTTTTACTAGTGGATACTCACGCACTACTGGTTTGGCGCATACGCAGCATGTGCGACGGGCTGGGGCAGTGGGAAGGCTCACACCAGCTGTGCTTGTCTCTTTTCACACAAAACAAGCACAAGATTTTGTGAGGGGCCCCCCATAGGATAATAGAAGAACTACATCATCAAAATGGTGGAACGCAGCAGCGGAGAGCCCAGGCGGCGTGAGACCACAGTAAGCTGAATTTTTAAAGGTATGTATGGGTATTTTGTTATGGGCTAACTTAAGTATAATAAAGCTGAGGTATTTATTAATACTTACTAGTATAACAGGTATAGCTGTTGGTCTGCTTCCCTTTCTCAATCACACGTTTGGCAGCTAACCATGTGACCACTGGCAACCACTCAGCAAACCAGATTGGTCAACGGCAGTCACATGATTGACCATACAATGAATAAGAAGTTGGCTGACTTGAATGGTGCTTTAATACGCACTTGTTCCTTGAAGGGAAGCTATGGAAATGTTAAGGAGCCACCATCATTAGCAGTTTCATTTATAAAATCAACGAAAACATTGGCAATCGCAGCTTTAAAGACACTGTCCAACACTTGTAGCTCATAGGAGCAGTCATGATGGGTTTACTGCAGCTTCCATCCTAATTACTTCTATTGATAGGAGAAGGGGGAGGGGTGCTTTATCTCATACACCGCAATATAAGAAAATGGGGCAGAAGTCACAAGTAATCCCCCACTCTCTCACCCGCAACACCACTCTGAAGGTCCAGGCTGTGGGACGGGCGTGGCAGTGCAGGGAGAGAGGCATTCATATTTTTCAATAGGAACGCTTCCCATTAAGGAAGATGTATCAATTGGTGTACTTTTATAAATGCAGCACTCATACAATTCGGGTTCAGGGTATTGTAGCTTTTAATCATCTAACAACTATCTCATACCCACACATTTGTATTGGGGTTGACCAGTTAATCATTTGCTGTGACACCATATTGTATTGCTCAGCCATTTTACAATGAATTAAGTTTAGGAAAACTGTCCACAATCTTGTAGCTTGTATTTCACAACTTATGTTTAGGATAACCTTGTCAGTGTCGGCGTGAAAAGGAAAATGTTATTTTTTTTTCCTTGAAGAATCAGGGGTCACCAGTTTTGAACGTACCATTCTGCTTTTACACAAAACTGCTGCACTTATTCCAGCTTATTCTGAGGAGAGAAGCTGTTAACAGATGTTGCAATACTATTTGTGTGTGTAGATTCATTTACATGTCCTGCATCACTCCCCACCCCCCCCCCCCCAAAAAAAAACAAATATAATAAGGTGGTCACCACACGGATTTACCCCAAGAGCCTCCCACTGGTACAGAACATCATCACCCATGCAGCAATTATCCAAAGAATGAGGTCAGCTGACCGGAATTTTATGAACATCCAGGTTATTTCATTGATGATTTTTTTTATCCCCCGATGACGCAAGCATTTTCCAAGATAATGCCGAGATTCATAGCGCCAGACCTGAACCCCATTGAGAGACTTTGGGATGAGCTGGAGAGGACTGACAGTGCTGCAAATGTCAAGTCTGGGACAGGGTGTAATCACACTGAACTGGCGCTACAACAACAGGTATTTAAACAGCATGTAATTTTGTATACAAGGAGCATGAATAAGGGGACATAGTCCGCGCTGCAGAATGTATTTGTACATTTTATTGGACTGGTTAGCTGGGAGATTTTACTGCAACTAGAAATAAAAGCATATATGTTTTACCATATCTGAGTTGAAGCCGGCATTTCTCTTGGACTTGTGAAATAGTCATACTGTGGCAGGCCAAGCTCCTCTATTGGATAGTATGGGATTGAGTGGTTTTTTGACACACAGGTGCAAATGTCCCATCTTGGGGACAAAATAATGCAGCTCTGGACAGAAATAAATGTTGTGACATTGCAGAAGCTTGTGGAAACTCAGATCAGCGTTTCACAACAGGTCATGTTTTGTGGTTCTCCACTGGCTGGCTTTAGAGCTCTGCAAAAATACAATTCTGTGATTCCTCACCTGTAGAATTGATATAATGTGTATACAGTACTTCCTGCTCCAGAGAAGAATCATTACACTTGGGTATTACTCCGCCAAAGGGCGCTGGACTGCAGAGACCGCGAAATTGCCTCCTCCCGGCCCCTCCCACAAATCACCAGCAATCAAAAGCAGTTAACGAGAAGCCGGGAGAAAGAAAAACAGAACCAACTAGTATCTATAACAATGATAACAATCACCATAGAGGGGATCCTAGGATAATGCAAAACCAAGGGTGGGGTGGAGCAGGATGTACTGTATACTCAATTTCAAAACTACAGGTGAGTAATCCAGTGCTGTGGAGTCGGAGGAAATTTTGGGTACCTGGAGTCGGAGTCGGCAAACAATGCACCGATTCCGACTCCTACTACATTTTGATTGGAATTTAAAAAAGCAAGTTTAAATGTCCCAATTCACAAAAAGTTAGAATTAATTACTTCTCTATTGTAAGAATAAAGAGCAATGCATGCAGCGCCTCACGTAACTGCAAAACGAACACGTTAAGTGACCGTGAAGAAGCTTTTCATGTGCTTCACTATATGGCACACAACACACAATTAGGAGCAGCAATACTTATACTTTGCATAGTGTTGTGTTCTGCTGTTACAGGGAACCCATGGGTAACCTAAGCCTCTCACTGATAAGGGATTAAGTAAATATGTTTTTTGCAGGACTAGAGACACTTGTATAAGTGAAGGGAGGGAATGGAAGATCAATAGTTCAAGACTGAAGCTGTACCATTGGAAAAACTGCTGTCATTCAGCAAAAGGCTCTAAAAAACTTGTAAACTTCGATTGTTAGCTTAAACTTTAAACATGACTATGGGATTCTACTAGGGAAATCATGTTTTATAACAAAGGCCCCTTCCTGGTGTCATGAAATCGATCATTCAACGTCTGTTTGATCGAGCGATCTGCGACGAGTGTGTGGGTTGCTTCCAGCACAGAGAGCAATCGCACCAGAAACACCCACACCGCAATTATAACAAGCTGCCACCACCACCACAACTACACTTTAAACGATTAAATTGGGCCGGTGGAACCCTCCTCAATCACCATCCGATCAAACTCTGCTGGCGAGTAATCGAGACAGTCACCACACACCTACACAACCCCTCTCCACATACAAGCAGGGCACAGGCAATCCACACCGATTCTGTCCCACACTTATCCCATGGAGAGTCTGAATCAGCTTGCAATCTGCTGGCTCACACACAGTCACTATGCAGCACTCCAAGTTAATTGTGAGTCATTCACCCTTGTATCACTATATAATTAGTTACGCTTTCCCAATCATACAATGGATTAGTTACAATCGATCTTACAGTCTATGGGGTTAATACACAATTACGAGCGGTCATACAATCTTCAGAAACCAGGGTCGATTTAAAAGTTCAAGGAAACTAGGTTAGAGGTTTTCTGCTCCCCCCACCTTTCCTCATCAGTGGGGTTTTCTGTTTCTAGCTAGATAAGGATTTATTGCCCGTGTCCAGAAGACTTTTTAAAAAAACTCTAGTTTATTTGTTCTAGGATGTCTGTAGAAATGCTGGAGATGAGGCAGAGGGGGAAAACATGACATAAATCAGGACATTTGATGTCACCCCTGGATCCTCCCACTGCCCTATCTTCAGCAGAAGATCAGCACACAGAAAGGGGAAGGCAGCAGCTTCTGCCCAACTACCTCTCTCTGCTAGAAGAGCTTAGAAGAACTTGGTGGAACAGCTTCTTGGATTCAACTGTAAGTGTTTAGATTTATTTTAAAACCTGCATGCCTGTGTAATGAAGAATTGTGTGTTGAAGAGTTCTATGTCCTGATCAGATGATGAAAGTGCTGAATCAGCAGAGCTGCCAGCACAGACGCGTGTGTGTGCGTGTGTGTGTGTGTGTGTGTGTGTGTGTTCAGTGCATGTCTGTGCATGTTTTTCTGTATAGGACAAATCATGTCTAAGTTTAGTGCTGGGATATATAGCTTATTTGTTTGTATAAAGCCATGTATGTACAACTTACAAGACTGTGTATGTTGATATTAAAAATCTAATTATATGCCAGTTAGTATAACATTTTATATTTTAGGGAAAGAAGCATCCTAAACAATGGCAAAAAGACTGCTAACAACGAACACGACAAAGTCTACAGTTTATGAGCACTTTGCATTATCAAGTGATGGAAAACATTACGTGTGCCAATGTATTAGAAAAGATGATGATGGTGAAAAACAATGTGATGCAAAAATTAGCAGTTTCAGTGGGCCTGATAAAAATGCACCTACAAGAGCATCAAATTTGAAAAGACACTTACAGCGTTTTCATCCCAAAGTGTTAGAAGCCGTGAATGAGAAAGATAGCAATGAAAACATTGCATCTACTTCTGTGACAAAAAATGTTCAGAAATCTACTGGAGAACAATCACAAATAAGAAAATTCTTTATATCTGACAAAGTTACCATAAGCATGACACCAGAAAAATTCAAACACCACATTATTGAAATGGTGGTAAAGAATAGTTTACCACTATCCTTTTCACAGACAGCCTTTTTGGGCCTAAATGGAAAAATGGCAAAAAAACTTGGCGTTTCTCTGGAAAGAGAAAGTATAAGGAAACTTATAATTGAAGAGGCCCAATGTAAAAAAGAAGAACTACAGAAAGTTCTGAAAGGACGTTGTGTCTTCCTTAAAATGGATGCATGCACACGTCATAGAGTCAATTATTTTGCTATTAATGTTAGATTTGTGGATGAAAATAACAAAACAATAACACGGACCCTCGGATTAAAGGGCACTCAAGCACATCACACCAGTGATTACCTCCAGAAGTTAGTGGAGGGTGTTCTAAAAGATTTTGAAATTAAAAAAGGAACAGATTTTATGTGTTGTGACAGATAACGCTTCTAACATGTTGAGCACAATTGAGAAGATGAACGCAGATGACGGTAACGAACAGATATTAGAGTTAGGGGAAGAAAGCTCTGCAAGTATTGGAGAAAGTTTAGAAACTGAAGAGAATGCCGACATTGTTTTAGACAACTTTGTTGAACAAGCATTGAAGCTTGCTACTATTCATCATATGCGATGTGCTGTTCATACACTGCAACTTGCCATAAGAGATGGATTAAAAGATCGCCATGCAGCTACACTAATTGGCAAATTACGGCAATTATTTACGGCCAGGGCCCCGAAAACAGATGCAATTTTGAAAAGACGTGCAGGAAAAGGAGCCATTTTGGATCAAACAACTCGCTGGGGAAGCACTTATTTAATGGTGAAGCGTTTGCTTGAACTTAAAGACTTCATAGAAGAAATGGACAATGAAAATATTGCATTAACCCTTCTAGCGCCAGCTACGTAAAATTCACGTAGCTGCCTCTCCTGTCGTTAAACGCCAGCTACGTGAATTTTACGTACCTAGCGTTTTCTTACCTGGGGGGCATCTGGGGGGCATCTGCAGGCTTCCAGCGATGGAGTCACCGAGATCTTCGTCCAAGGTCCTGGGGGAGGTGACCTGTGGATGACTCAGGTCACCTGATCACCCCCAGGACCAATCAGCAGGAGGCGCAGCTTGATGACATCTGCCGGCGCCCGCCTGTATATAAACAGGCTGCGGGCGGGCGCCGGCCTCTTTCAGCGTGGATCCTGGTAAGTCATTCATTCATTTGTTGTCCTGGGGTCAAGGTGGGGGGGGAGGGGGGAGTTTTTGTGTCATCGCCCGCCCGCCCGATCGATCGCCCGCCGATCGCCGCCGATCGCCCGCCGATCGCCCCGCCCGCCCGCATGATCGCCAAGGTGGGGGGGGGGGAGGGGGGTTTTGGTGTGATCGCACGCCCGCCCGCCGATCGATCGCCCGCCCGCCGATCGATCGCCCGCCCGCCGATCGCCCGCCCGCCCGCATGATCGCCAAGGTGGGGGGGGGAGGGGGGGTCTATTGGTGTGCCGGCCCGCCCGCCCGATCGCCAGATCGATCGCCCGATCGCCAGATCGATCGCCAGATCGATCGCCCGCCCGCATGATCGCCAAGGGGGGGGGGGGGAGGGGGGTCTATTGGTGTGCCCGCCCGCATGATCGCCAAGGTGGGGGGGGAGGGGGGTCTATTGGTGTGCCCGCCCGCCCGATCGCCCACCAGATCGCCCACCAGATCGCCCGCCCGCATGATCGCCAAGGTTGGGGGGGGGGGAGGGGGGTATTGGTGTGCCGGCCCGCCCGATCGCCCGCCCGCATGATCGCCAAGGTGGGGGGGAGGGGGGGGTTTTGGTGTGCCGCCAGATCGCCCGCCCGCATGATCGCCAAGGTGGGGTGGGGGGTATTGGTGTGCCCGATCGCCCGCCCGCATGATCGCCGGCGATCATGCGGGCCGGCCCGCATGATCATCCGCCTGATGGCCCGCATGATCGCCCGCCCGCATGGTCGCCAAGGTGGGGGGGGGGGAGGGGGGGTATTGGTGTGCCCGCCCGCATGATCGCCAGGGGGGGAGGGGGGGATTTTGGTGTGCCGCCCGATCGCATGATCGCCAAGGTGGGGGGGGAGGGGGGGTATTGGTGTGCCCGATCGCCCGCCCGCATGATGGCCGGCCGGCGATCATGCGGGCCGGCCCGCATGATCGTCCGCCTGATGGCCCGCATGATCGCCCGCCGGCCCGATCCTTTGTGTAGCTGTGCTGGGGCCAAGGGGGTGGTGGTGTGCCCGCCCGATCGCCGGCCTGATCGCCCATGCAGGCCGGCATGGGCGATCAGGCCGGCGATCGGGCCTGTATAGGCGATCGGGCCTGCACGGGCGATCAGGCCGGCGATCGGGCCTGCACGGGCGATCAGGCCGGCGATCGGGCCTGCACGGGCGATCAGGCCGGCGATCGGGCCTGCACGGGCGATCAGGCCGGCGATCGGGCCTGCACGGGCGATCAGGCCGGCGATCGGGCCTGCACGGGCGATCAGGCCGGCGATCGGGCCTGCACGGGCGATCAGGCCGGCGATCGGGCCTGCACGGGCGATCAGGCCGGCGATCGGGCCTGCACGGGCGATCAGGCCGGCGATCGGGCCTGCACGGGCGATCAGGCCGGCGATCGGGCCTGCACGGGCGATTAGGCCGGCGATTGGGCCTGCATGGGCCGCAAAAGTTCCTGCCTGCTTGATCGCCCATGCAGGCCCGATCGCCGGCCTGGTCGCCCATGCGGGCCCGATCGCCGGCCTGGTCGCCCATGCAGGCCCGATCGCCGGCCTGGTCGCCCATGCAGGCCCGATCGCCGGCCTGGTCGCCCATGCATGCAGGCCCGATCGCCGGCCTGGTCGCCCATGCATGCAGGCCCGATCGCCGGCCTGGTCGCCCATGCATGCAGGCCCGATCGCCGGCCTGGTCGCCCATGCATGCAGGCCCGATCGCCGGCCTGGTCGCCCATGCATGCAGGCCCGATCGCCGGCCTGGTCGCCCATGCATGCAGGCCCGATCGCCGGCCTGGTCGCCCATGCATGCAGGCCCGATCGCCGGCCTGGTCGCCCATGCATGCAGGCCCGATCGCCGGCCTGGTCGCCCATGCATGCAGGCCCGATCGCCGGCCTGGTCGCCCATGCATGCAGGCCCGATCGCCGGCCTGGTCGCCCATGCATGCAGGCCCGATCGCCGGCCTGGTCGCCCATGCATGCAGGCCCGATCGCCGGCCTGGTCGCCCATGCATGCAGGCCCGATCGCCGGCCTGGTCGCCCATGCATGCAGGCCCGATCGCCGGCCTGGTCGCCCATGCATGCAGGCCCGATCGCCGGCCTGGTCGCCCATGCATGCAGGCCCGATCGCCGGCCTGGTCGCCCATGCAGGCTCGATCGCCGGCCTGGTCGCCCATGCAGGCTCGATCGCCGGCCTGGTCGCCCATGCATGCAGGCCCGATCGCCGGCCTGGTCGCCCATGCAGGCCCGATCGCCGGCCTGGTCGCCCATGCAGGCCCGCATGATCGTCCGCCTGATGGCCCGCATGATCGTCCGCCTGATGGCCCGCATGATCGTCCGCCTGATGGCCCGCATGATCGCCCGCCGGCCTGATCCTTTGTGTAGCTGTGCTGGGGCCAAGGGGGTGGTGTGCCCGCCTGATCGCCCATGCAGGCCGGCATGGGCGATCAGGCCGGCAATCGGTCCTGCATGGGCGATCAGGCCTGCATGGGCGATTAGACCGGCGATCGGGCCTGCATGGGCGATTAGGCTGGCGATCGGGCCTGCATGGGCCGCAAAAGTTCCTGCCTGCTTGATGGCCCATGCCGGCCTGGTCGCCCATGCAGGCCCGATCGCGGCCTGATCGCCCATGCAGGCCCGATCGCCGGCCTGGTCGCCCATGCAGGCCCGATCGCCGGCCTGGTCGCCCATGCAGGCCCGATCGCGGCCTGATCGCCCATGCAGGCCCGATCGCGGCCTGATCGCCCATGCAGGCCCGATCGCCGGCCTGGTCGCCCATGCAGGCTCGATCGCCCATGCAGGCTCGATCGCCCATGCAGGCCCGATCGCCGGCCTGGGCGATCAGGCTGGCGATCGGGCCTGCATGGGCGATCGGGCCTGCATGGGCGATCAGGCTGGCGATCGGGCCTGCATGGGCGATCAAGCAGGCAGGAGCTTTTGCAGCCGCGTTTTTCTCCTCACTGCTCCACTGGAGAGGTGTGAAAGGGGCTATAAAGGTGCCATCACTGAATTATTTTTGCAGCCGACACGGAAACACGTGCGGTACCGGACAGGTGTGAATGAGGGCTAGGTTAGGCTTTTTTTGTTTGCTTTTGCCTATATATAAATATATTTTTGTTGTTTGTGCTTTTTTCCGTGTAGACAAGCTTGTACAGAAAAACAGATTCAGGCCGGCGATCGGGCCTGCATGGGCGATCAGGCAGGCCCGATCGCCGGCCTGATCGCCCATGCAGGCCTGATCGCCCATGCCGGCCTGATCGCCCATGCAGGCCCGATCGCCGGCCTGGTCGCCCCTGCAGGCCCGGTCGCCCCTGCAGGCCCGATCGCCGGCCTGGTCGCCCATGCCGGCCTGGTCGCCCATGCCGGCTTGGTCGCCCATGCCGGCTTGGTCGCCCATGCCGGCTTGGTCGCCCATGCAGGCCTGATCGCCCATGCAGGCGATCAAGCATGCACGTAGTTTGCCTGCGGCCAGTGCATGCGGTGTTGCATCGGCGATAGGGTAGTTATTACCAGGAATTTGGGGGTTTTACCCACCCTTCTTAAACTATATTTGTGTTAACTAAACTTCCCTTAGGCTTGTCGGTTGGTTTTTGGCCCTAAGACTGCTTATCCTGGACCTTCGCTGGACGTTTGCCTCACCACTTCTCGTCGGATCGTAGATACACTTTTTTTATTCCGTACTGTGTATTTTCTGTATTTTTTTGCTTTAGGTTTAGGTTCTAAGCTTTAGGTTTAGGTTCTAAGCTTTAGGTTTAGGTTCTAAGCTTTAGGTTTAGGTTCTAAGCTTTAGGTTCTAGGCTTTCAGTTCCAGTACAGCCTTCCTCTATAGAGTTTATATTTTGTGACTGTTTAGAATAGATTTAGAAATGGCTGGGAGACGGTATACTGCACAGGAAGCAGCGGCTTATATGATGGAGTCGGACTCAGAAGAGTTTAGCGAGTCAGGGTCAGAGTATATGCCCTCAGGTAGTGAGTCCGACAGTGTCTCCTCTAGTGAGGAGACACAGCCGCGCAGTGGTACCAGTGCTAGGCATCCTAGAAGGGATGGTACCGCACAAGAAGAGGCCACGCTGGAAGAAAGTGTAGGTCAGGGCGGGAGTGCTGCAGTTGGAGGAGAGCCTGCATGGAGGCCTCCTAATAACTATTCCCCCGAAATTCCCCCATTTGATTCGGTCCCCGGGGTCAATTGCGACACCACAAACTTTGGTGTCATTGACTACTTCAATTTATTTGTTTCAGAGGCCATCCTACTGGATATGGTCTATTACACTAATCTCTATGCTGAGCAGGTCCTCACCCAAAATCCCCCACAGAGGCACGCCCGAGCTCATGCATGGCACCCTACAAATTTGAGTGAGATGAGAAAATTTTGGGGGCTCACTCTTGCAATGGGTATCGTCAAAAAATTTAGCATTTCCTCCTACTGGGATACCCAATCCTTATTGGCAACCCCAATATTTCCGGCCGTAATGTCCAGAAATCGGTACGAAATCTTACTGCGATTTCTGCACTTCAATGACAATTCCACTGCTATTCCCCGCGGTGAGCCCGGTCACGACAGGCTGCATAAATTAAGACCCCTTATTAATAGCCTGTCAGAGCGCTTTGCGGAAGTGTACACCCCCTCTCAAAATTTAAGTATCGACGAGTCACTTCTGCTTTTTAAAGGGCGCATTATATTTCGTCAGTATATCCCTAGCAAGCGTGCCCGCTACGGGATTAAATTTTACAAATTGTGCGAGAGTTCGACCGGCTATACTAAATTTTTCCAATTATATGAAGGAAGGGACACACATCTGGACCCCCCTGGTTGTCCCCTTGATTTGTCAGTCAGTGGAAAAATTGTCTGGGAGCTCATGACTCCTCTACTGGGAAGAGGTTACCACTTATACGTGGACAACTTCTACAGCAGCATCCCCTTATTTAGAGCCCTTTATTCATTGGACACACCGGCCTGTGGCACCATCAACCGCAATCGAAAAGGTTTGCCCAGGTCATTGCTGCAAAAAAAACTAAATCGTGGAGAGTCGTATGCTTTAAGAAGCGGTGAGCTCCTGGCCGTGAAGTATATGGATAAAAAAAATGTAATCATGCTGACAACAATCCATGATGAGTCAGTCATGAATGTAAGGCAACGTGGTCCCCGAGCCCCTTCCCAAAAGCCACGTTGTATCAAGGATTATAATAAATTCATGGGTGGCGTTGATAAGACGGACCAAATACTAACATATTACAATGCCACCCGAAAATCCAGAGCCTGGTACAAAAAAGTTGCAATTCATTTGGTCCAGCTGGCAACTTACAACTCCTTTGTTGTCTTTAAGGCAGCGGTACCAGGCTCAAATTTGTCTTTTATTAAATACCAACAGCAGTTACTCCCTGCTTTGTTGT
Organism: Gastrophryne carolinensis; assembly: GCA_027917425.1. NCBI lineage: Eukaryota > Metazoa > Chordata > Amphibia > Anura > Microhylidae > Gastrophryne > Gastrophryne carolinensis. The sequence goes on from CM051239.1 coordinate 322,317,414, forward strand.
TTGGGGATACCGAGCAGGAACCAGAGGTGACAGCTAATGACAACCAGGCTAGGCTAGTTGGGAAGCACTTTATAAAGTGCCTTCCCCATGTGGGTGTTAAGAAGTATCCCCAAAAGCCTTGTAGAGTATGTAGAAAGCGTGGCATCAGGAAGGACGTGCGGTACTTCTGCCCGACATGTCCCAGCCAACCTGGGTTATGCTTTGACGACTGCTTCGAAGCTTACCACACCCAGGTAGATTACTGATAGTACTGCATAAATTTTATTTTCAGTTTAGACTTAGTTGTGGATCCCTTTTGTTTGCTGGAAATAGGTTGTCAATGTGTTTTTCTTTTCCTTTTAATTTTTTTGGGTATGTTTATAGATGCGATAGGAGGGCTGGAGGAGGAGCAGTGGGTTACTTGTGGCGCATGATGATTCAAACGTGGGCCCCTTTTCAAGATCAGTATACTTGACCCTGGCCTTATAATCTGATGCCACAACTACAATAGCCCATCTGCACCCCATAAGTCTAATCCTTATTGCATCTGTTAGTATCATTAAGAAATGTAAAGGCTGTTTTGTGCACTTTTATAGTGAGATGTTGAGCTATGCTTGTTGGGTATTCTGTTTGGGGGCCCCTGCTGTTTCAGATGTTTTTTAGCATAATGTTGTGAGTCTATTTTTTGTAACATTTTATATGGAAACTATGTAAAACCTGTGTATGCGTTCAGAATTTTAACAGAAAACTTTGCCCACTGGAATAAACGGGATAGAACAAGAAAGCATAAGGTGTGTACTTTAAGTAAATATATGGTTTGGGTGGGGTATTTCAAATGAAAAGGGTTGTTTTTGTGGAAAAAAAGGTGTGATTTGTTTGCAGAGCTGAAACTTTACCATCAGTAACCATTGAAAGTACCTATGCATGTTGGGTATTGTTCTGTGCAGGGGACGTTGCCATTTCATATTAGGTATGTTTTTCCTTGTTAGCATATATTTTCTTTAGGAAAATGTGTTTTTTATTGTGCATATTTTCAATTTTTGTAGGGAAATGCGGTGGCACCAGTGAATTCCTCAAAGGATTACATCCAGAAAGCTCCTGCCACAACAACAAGCCTGGTACGCCTAGAACGCTTGAGGTGTGTACTTTCTGTGGATATATGGTTTGTGGGGGCTATTTTATTTGTAAAGGGCTGTTTTGGTTGAAAAAGCACAAGGTGCGCGCTTAGTCTGCAGAGTAGGCATTTTCAAGTGAAATGCCCAATATGCATATGCTTTCCTTTAGGGTGAACGGCAACCCTACCCTTGGAGTTAGCAATGCATGTTGGGTATTGTTCTGTTCAGGGGACCTTGCCGATTCACATTGGGCATGTTTTTTGTGGTTAGTGTATTGTTTTTATAGGAAAATTTGGTTTTGATTATGAATTTCTACGATTTTTTTAAGGTACCAGTGGATTCCTCAAAGGATTGCGTCCAGAAATCTCCTGCCATTACAACAAGCCTGGTACGCCTAGAACGCTTGAGGTGTGTACTTTCTGTGGATATATGGTTTGTGGGGGCTATTTTATTTGTAAAGGGCTGTTTTGGTTGAAAAAGCACAAGGTGCGCGCTTAGTCTGCAGAGTAGGAATTTTCAAGTGAAATGCCCAATATGCATATGCTTTCCTTTAGGGTGAACGGCAACCCTACCCTTGGAGTTAGCAATGCATGTTGGGTATTGTTCTGTTCAGGGGACCTTGCCGATTCACATTGGGCATGTTTTTTGTGGTTAGTGTATTGTTTTTATAGGAAAATTTGGTTTTGATTATGAATTTTTACGATTTTTTTAGGGTACCAGTGGATTCCTCAAAGGATTGCGTCCAGAAATCTCCTGCCATTACAACAAGCCTGGTACGCCTAGAACGCTTGAGGTGTGTACTTTCTGTGGATATATGGTTTGTGGGGGCTATTTTATTTGTAAAGGGCTGTTTTGGTTGAAAAAGCACAAGGTGCGCGCTTAGTCTGCAGAGTAGGCATTTTCAAGTGAAATGCCCAATATGCATATGCTTTCCTTTAGGGTGAACGGCAACCCTACCCTTGGAGTTAGCAATGCATGTTGGGTATTGTTCTGTTCAGGGGACCTTGCCGATTCACATTGGGCATGTTTTTTGTGGTTAGTGTATTGTTTTTATAGGAAAATTTGGTTTTGATTATGAATTTCTACGATTTTTTTAAGGTACCAGTGGATTCCTCAAAGGATTGCGTCCAGAAATCTCCTGCCATTACAACAAGCCTGGTACGCCTAGAACGCTTGAGGTGTGTACTTTCTGTGGATATATGGTTTGTGGGGGCTATTTTATTTGTAAAGGGCTGTTTTGGTTGAAAAAGCACAAGGTGCGCGCTTAGTCTGCAGAGTAGGAATTTTCAAGTGAAATGCCCAATATGCATATGCTTTCCTTTAGGGTGAACGGCAACCCTACCCTTGGAGTTAGCAATGCATGTTGGGTATTGTTCTGTTCAGGGGACCTTGCCGATTCACATTGGGCATGTTTTTTGTGGTTAGTGTATTGTTTTTATAGGAAAATTTGGTTTTGATTATGAATTTTTACGATTTTTTTAGGGTACCAGTGGATTCCTCAAAGGATTGCGTCCAGAAATCTCCTGCCATTACAACAAGCCTGGTACGCCTAGAACGCTTGAGGTGTGTACTTTCTGTGGATATATGGTTTGTGGGGGCTATTTTATTTGTAAAGGGCTGTTTTGGTTGAAAAAGCACAAGGTGCGCGCTTAGTCTGCAGAGTAGGCATTTTCAAGTGAAATGCCCAATATGCATATGCTTTCCTTTAGGGTGAACGGCAACCCTACCCTTGGAGTTAGCAATGCATGTTGGGTATTGTTCTGTTCAGGGGACCTTGCCGATTCACATTGGGCATGTTTTTTGTGGTTAGTGTATTGTTTTTATAGGAAAATTTGGTTTTGATTATGAATTTCTACGATTTTTTTAAGGTACCAGTGGATTCCTCAAAGGATTGCGTCCAGAAATCTCCTGCCATTACAACAAGCCTGGTACGCCTAGAACGCTTGAGGTGTGTACTTTCTGTGGATATATGGTTTGTGGGGGCTATTTTATTTGTAAAGGGCTGTTTTGGTTGAAAAAGCACAAGGTGCGCGCTTAGTCTGCAGAGTAGGCATTTTCAAGTGAAATGCCCAATATGCATATGCTTTCCTTTAGGGTGAACGGCAACCCTACCCTTGGAGTTAGCAATGCATGTTGGGTATTGTTCTGTTCAGGGGACCTTGCCGATTCACATTGGGCATGTTTTTTGTGGTTAGTGTATTGTTTTTATAGGAAAATTTGGTTTTGATTATGAATTTTTACGATTTTTTTAGGGTACCAGTGGATTCCTCAAAGGATTGCGTCCAGAAATCTCCTGCCATTACAACAAGCCTGGTACGCCTAGAACGCTTGAGGTGTGTACTTTCTGTGGATATATGGTTTGTGGGGGCTATTTTATTTGTAAAGGGCTGTTTTGGTTGAAAAAGCACAAGGTGCGCGCTTAGTCTGCAGAGTAGGCATTTTCAAGTGAAATGCCCAATATGCATATGCTTTCCTTTAGGGTGAACGGCAACCCTACCCTTGGAGTTAGCAATGCATGTTGGGTATTGTTCTGTTCAGGGGACCTTGCCGATTCACATTGGGCATGTTTTTTGTGGTTAGTGTATTGTTTTTATAGGAAAATTTGGTTTTGATTATGAATTTTTACGATTTTTTTAGGGTACCAGTGGATTCCTCAAAGGATTGCGTCCAGAAATCTCCTGCCATTACAACCAGCCTGGTACGCCTAGAACGCTTGAGGTGTGTACTTTCTGTGGATATATGGTTTGTGGGGGCTATTTTATTTGTAAAGGGCTGTTTTGGTTGAAAAAGCACAAGGTGCGCGCTTAGTCTGCAGAGTAGGCATTTTCAAGTGAAATGCCCAATATGCATATGCTTTCCTTTAGGGTGAACGGCAACCCTACCCTTGGAGTTAGCAATGCATGTTGGGTATTGTTCTGTTCAGGGGACCTTGCCGATTCACATTGGGCATGTTTTTTGTGGTTAGTGTATTGTTTTTATAGGAAAATTTGGTTTTGATTATGAATTTCTACGATTTTTTTAGGGTACCAGTGGATTCCTCAAAGGATTGCGTCCAGAAATCTCCTGCCATTACAACAAGCCTGGTACGCCTAGAACGCTTGAGGTGTGTACTTTCTGTGGATATATGGTTTGTGGGGGCTATTTTATTTGTAAAGGGCTGTTTTGGTTGAAAAAGCACAAGGTGCGCGCTTAGTCTGCAGAGTAGGCATTTTCAAGTGAAATGCCCAATATGCATATGCTTTCCTTTAGGGTGAACGGCAACCCTACCCTTGGAGTTAGCAATGCATGTTGGGTATTGTTCTGTTCAGGGGAACTTCCCGTTTCACATTAGGTATGTTTATTCTTGTTAGTATATTTTTTTAAGGAAATATTTGGCTTTTATTCTGTTTTTTATTTTTTTTTCCCAAAAACCTTGGAAAAAAGCCGGAATTCTTTGATTGTCCACACCTGGAGATATGTAGCCACAACCTCAAGCTTGATACGCCTAGATAGCTTGAGGTGTGTACTTTAAGTGTATATATGGTTTTGGGGGGGCATTTCAAATGTAAAGTGGTGTTTATGTTAAGAAACTGCAATGAGCGCAAAATAATTGTATTTTCTTTGAAAACCTCCTCAAGTGCTCTATTAAGTTTGGGGTGTCTCCTGGTCAGAAAAGGGTGTCTAGCACTACATATGTGGTACCGTTGGATTTGCGAGGAATGGGGCTTTTATACACAATATGACTTTTTGGGTACATTTGTAATTTTTATTAAGAAAAAACGCTACAAAATGTAATTTTTTTTATTTTTTATTTTTTTTTACCTTATTTTCCACAAAAATATTAAAAAAACACTGATAAACTTAAAAACAAGATATTCCCTGTTGAAGCCCAGACTCTGTTGAAAAAAACAATATATGATTTTATAGGGAAATCCCTGGAAATCCCTTCAAAAATCACTGTCGAACATGTCTAGCGGAAAATAGCGGAAAATAGGCTGGCAACAGAGGGTGACAACTTCTCCAGGAAGGCTGGCAGTTAAAGGGTTAACTGAAAGCCAGTGGACACACACAAAAGAGCTGGAGAACCTTCTGTCTCACCCCTTCACTGTCACCAAGAGGTTGCAATGTGACGATCTAACCCCGGGTAAATTCCTCTTGGAATGGAAGAGGCTGTTATATCACCTGAACAAAAATGGAGGCTTAATAGCTGAGGGCATTGCATCTTCAATGATGAAAAGAGAGTCTTTTTCTGGAAAATGAAATCTTATTAGCGGCTATTTATGTCGACCCAATGAGCCGGCTTTTGTTGAACAGTGAACAGACTGCTACTGGGAAAAAGGCCCTCTATGATGTAGCAGTTCACATGAAGGGATAACGACCTGAAATACCTCCACAGGAGGATGAAGTTCTTTTAAGCAATAGTGGTAAATCAGGATCATCGTCTTCAAACGAAGAATTAGACTTTGATTCCTTATTAGACAAAATGGAAGTTGCTAAAGGAAAGCGACGTCGCATAAGCACTACAGAACCAGTAAATGTCCAAATAAAAAAGTTCCAACAGGAATTTTATAAAGCACTAAAAGAAGTTGAAAAGTATGATCGCACATCAAAACTTACTGTTGAAGAAGCCATCCTTGTTTATCCAGAGATCGTTAGTGATGTGGCCAGAATAGTTACTGCAATGCCACCCACCCAAGTCAGTGTCGAAAGATTATTTTCAGCCCTAAAAATAATAAAGTCTGACTTAAGAGCCTCTATGAAAGAGGATCTGGCAGAGGCAATTCTCTTCCTTAGAACTCTACATTGAATTGATTTGCATTTGCTAAGGCTATAACTACATTTCAAGATTAATATACACCATTTCTAGGTTTTACAAATTTTCTTTTTGGTTTATGTGGATAAGCTTTTTTTTTTGTTCTAAAACAACCAAATAATGTGGTTTGTATTTTTGAACTGGTAAAGTTCCTGTTCCTGATGTTTATGCCTGCTGCTACTATCCAGCCACTTGATTGATAATATTAATAAAACATTTTTTTTACAAAACTTTGTTGTTTTCATTGTGTTTGTCTTTTGCTTAAACTGTTCAATACAGTAGACTGTTGGCTTCCAAGCCAGTAGTCCTGTGGTAATGACATGTATGTTGCCTTTCTTTCCTCCAAGGATTGTATAAAATACATTCACATATTAATACAGAGGAGTCGGAGTCGGGGAGTCGGAAGTACAAAAAACTGAGGAGTCGGAGTCTGAGTCGGAACATTTATCTACCGACTCCACAGCCCTGGAGTAATCACAGAATTGTATTATTCTTAGTATACAGTACGTCCTGCCTCAGAGAAGAATCAGTACACTTGGGACATCCAATAGCAGTGTCCATAAAGTAGGGTGGGATCCCCAAAGGTAACAACAGGCAGGTCAGACCACTGCCGCCTGCAGAACCTTGCGGCCAAAAGCAGCATCAGCTGAGGCCCTAACATCAACCTTGTAAAACTTTGAAAAGGTATGAACAGAAGACCAAGTAGTGGCCTTGCAAACTTGTTCTACAGAAGCCTGGTGCTGAAAAGCCCAAGAGGCACCAATAGCACAAGTAGAATGAGCAGTAAGGCGGAAGGGAGGAGTCTTCCCCTTAGAGTAGGCCTGAATCACAGCCTGATGGATCCATTTGCTGACAGTAGATTTAGCAGGAGCCAGACCCTTCCTAGGAACAGAAGGGACCACAAAAACAGCATCAGCTTTTCTGAATGGTGCAGTAGTCACCAGATAGGTGTCTGAAGTACTAACCACATCCAAGGAATGCAAGACCCTCTCCTTAGCGTTACTAGGATTAGGGCACAAGGAAGGAAGAACAATGTCCTGATTCAGATGAAAGGCAGACACGACCTTAGGCAGAAAATCTGGCTTGAAGCGAAACACCACCTTGTCCTGGTGTCTCTTAAAGTAGGGGGGCTGGATGGAAAGCGCCACCAACTCAGACACAAGCCTAACAGAGGTGATAGCCACCAAAAAGACAACATTGAGAGTAAGAATGGCCAGGGCAGCTTCCTGCACAGGTTCAAAGGGAGCACCCTGCAAGGCCAACAAGACCAAGTTCAAATCCCAAACAGGCAACATAGGTTTACGTGGGGGACGCACATGAGTAACCTCCTGGAAAAAGTCCTGATCAGAGAATGCTGAGCAAAGGACTTCTGGAAGAAAACAGCCAGGGCAGAGACATGGCCTTTCAGTGTACTGAGTTGGAGCCCCAGCTCCAACCCATGCTGCAGGAACTCCAGGATCCTGGGAATAGAGAACACACGACAGGGAAGAGACTTAGACTCACACCAGTCAATGTAGGCACGCCAAACCCTATAGTAAATGGAAGAAGACGACTTCTTTCTAGCCTTTATCATGGTATCAACAGAGGCAGACAGCCCCTTCTCCATCAAGATGGAGGTTTCAGCAGCCAGGCCGTCAAAGCCAGAGTTTTGAAATTGGGATGGCGTAAGTGACCCCGAGTGAGCAGGCCTGGCACCCTGGGCAGAGCGTACTGATCTACGGCCAGCTGCACCACGTCTGCGAACCACACTCTTCTTGGACACCTGGGGGCCACCAGGATTGCTGGCACCCCCTCCTGAGCTATCTTGCACAGAACCCTGGCCAACAAGGGTAATGGAGGAAAGACATACAGGAGCTGAAAGTCCTGCCATGACATTGCTAGGGCATCCGTGGCCAAGGCCAGAGGATCCTGGGACAGGGAGACAAAGACCGGGAGCTTGTGATTGTGACGGGACGCAAACAGATCCACATCTGGTTGGCCCCAATGGTGACAAAGAGATTGAAACCCTGTCACAGAAGGACCATTCTCCCAGGCGAGAGGTTCCCCTGCTCAGAGTCTGCCTGCAGATTCTCCACCCCCGGAATGTACACAGCTAATATGCAGGGAACATTGTCCTCTGCCCAGGCCAGGATCAGAGACACCTTTTTGAGGGCCCCCTTGCTCCGGGTCCCTCCCTGATGATTGATGTAGGCAACCGCCGCCTGGTTGGTTGAGCGTACCTGAACAGCCCGACCCCAAAGGTGATGGGTCAAATGAGCCAGAACCAACCTGATAGCCCTCAGTTCCAGAATGTTGTTAGGTGTGTGGGCCTCCTGAGGGCCCCACCGCCCTTGGAACTTCAGGGACTTCCAGGAACCCCCCCACCTGTCAGATTGGCATCCGTGGTGACAGTCTCCCAGCAGGGGGCCAGAAAGGATCTGCCCACCAACAGGTTCCTGGAGTCCAGCCACCACGAGAGGGACCGCCTGACTAGGGGGGACAGCACAAGGACCTGGTCCCAGGAACGCAGGATCCTTGTCCCATACTGACAAGAGGTGAATTAGCAGAGGCCTCATGTGAAACTGGGCATAAGGGACCGCCTCGAAGCAGGACACCATCAGGCCCAAGAGCTGCCTTCCCTGCCTGATGGAGGGATGAGGGCAAGATAGCAGGAACGGAACCTGCGCTAGCAGACTGTCCACCTTCTGCTGAGGAAGAAAAATCCTTGCCTGAACTGTATCCAGATTCATTCTCAGGAAGGGTGTCACCAAGGAGGGAGACAGGGAAGATTTGGGATGGTTGATCACCCAGCCAAATGACTCCAGGGTGGACACCACTAGCCGAGTATCCAGCTCTGCCTGTTGAAGGGACTGAGAAGTGATGAGAATGTCGTCTAAATAGGGCAGCACGCGAATGCCCCGAGACATGAGGAGACATCACTCCTGCCAGCACCTTGGTGAACACTTGCTGATCCTCCAGAGCGAACCTGAGGAACCTTTGATGACCTGGAAAAACAGGAATATGAAGGTAAGCATTCTTGATGTTCACAGAGGTCATGAAGTCCCCTGGACGCAGGGAACTGATGGCAGAGCGCAAAGTTTCCATGTGAAAGCGCCTGCACCTGACAAATTTGTTGAGGATCTTCAAGTCCAGGATGGGCCTGACTGACCCATCTCTTTTGGGCACAGTGAAAAGGTTGGAATAGAAACCCTTGCCCCTTTCTCTTAAGGGGACCTGACAGATGACCCCCAGCTCCAGAAGGCTTTACACCGCCAGAATTAGAGCCTGAGCCGACATAGGGTCCTGAAACATCTGGGATCTGATGAATCTTGGGGGCGGCCAGGCAGCAAACTATCTTGTAACCGGAGGACACTACCTCCTGAATCCACCGGTCTGAGACATGAAGCCTTCAGACATGAGCAGAATGCTGAAGCCGTCCCCCCACTCGGATGGGTGAGGGCGCCCCTTCATGCCTGAGGGGGCTTGGGAGAAGACTTAGGCTTTGAGCCCCAGGATGAACCAGGGCGTCCACGTCCTCTGCCCCTACCCCAGAATTCTCCTCGGGCCCCGGTAAGGGAGACCCCCCTCCCGCCTGTCTCCACTGTAGGGGGAAGAAATGGAGACCTGTCCCCGAAAGGGCAGAGACTGCCGCCTGCGCTGGGGTAACCTGCCTTCCTTAGCAAACAGGTCCAGGCGGTCCCCAAACAGGCGTAGTCCTTTGAAGGGAAAACCAGTGAGAGCTTTCTTGTCAGCGTTGTCAGCAGCCCACTGGCGCAGCCAAACCGAGCGGCGTATAGCCACCACAAGGGCAGAGATTCTGCCACACATCCTAATGGTGTCATCCAAGGCAGAGAGGACATAAGTCACAAAAACCTCACAACGAGAGAGTGCATTAATCTTCTCACTAGACACATCATCATGGGCACCATCTAGTACACTTCTAAGCAGGGTCCTAATAGCCACAGCCGCAATGGCAGAGGTACAGACCGGGCGCAGCGCCGCCCCCACACAGGCAAAGGCATGGGGCGCCAGCTAATCAATACTCCGGTCCTCACCATCCCGCAGCGTAGTAGAGTCAGGGGAATGCGTGACAGAGGTGTTAGATAACCCCAGGACAGGGGCATCCACCTCTGGAGGAGATGACCAACGCTTCACCACATCAGCAGGAAAGGGATACCTCTTATCCCAACTCTTAGGGACTCCGGGAAGCCTGCTGGGACGCTCCCATTCCTTGAGCACGAGATTATTAAAAATCGGAGCCAACAGACAATCAGTATCATCTGGGGCCCAGGGGTCAGAGCCAGAATCATCATGACCCCTGGGCCTCTCAGATGACTCCGAGTCAGAGAATAACTCCCCTTCTTCCAAAGGGGTATAACCAGACAGTTCCAAGAACTCATCAGCCTCCATAGGGAAAACAGTGACATCAGGCATCAAGTGTCGCTTCTTAGCAGAGGCCTTACGCGCCAAGGTATTAGCAAGCAACTTCTCAACACTAGCCAGTCTAGAAGACACATCAGGCAGAGAATCCCCACTGGTATGCAACTCAATGGGAGTCAAATTTAAGCTTGGGGGAGTAGGTGACGCCATACGAGGCGCAGGCCCAGCTACTGGTAAACCAGGCTGCAGCGCAAGCACTTGCTGGGCACAAGGTATACAGACCCGCACATTGTCAGCACTAGTATGGGACACCCCACAAGCTACACAGCTGGGCTTGTCCCGAAGGAACCACCGAGCACATTATCCTGAGACGCCTCCATATGGTGATTATAGCAGCACAATAGGCTGATAGGGATTCACACTATAAAAGCAACCCGGGATGCCCCAAGAGCCCGCTAAGGAAGTGGGAGTAATTTACACACTAGGCCTCACAAGTCTAGTAACTAAATAGAGGGAATAGGGCCGGGAGAAACCAATAGAGTTCGACCCGTCTGAAAGACATAAGTGAAGAGAACCCCATAAGTGACATGTATAATGACATAGGGTAAATAAAGCCACCCGCACGGGCACTCACGGACCGCGGTAGGTAGATGCCAGCCACGCAGCAGCCGAGTCCATAGAAAAATGGTGCCGGGGATACCTCGAGGGGCGGGCCGCGGAGACAGTGACGCGGAGCGCGCCATCCACGGGACCCGCCCCCCCCCCCCCCAAAGAGCGCGAAGCAGCAAACGTGACAAGCAGGCGGCGGCATATTCAAAAACGCAACCAGCACAACCAAGTCAGAGCGGAGACTGACACCAACCAGAAGCCCATAATACAGTGAAGCACCAAGGCATATACCCCCCCAAGAGCTACAAGGGAGAGTGAGGGAGGGCAGCGGCCACTTAACATAGGGCCCACCGATAGACAGGGGCAAGGGGCAATAGGGAGGGAGGGGCATCACATAGTGGCTCACCATATGCCTATACCGCCTACCCTTTGGTGGGGGATTGCGGTGGAGCAGCGCTCCTAAGCACCTGACAGCGGTGCTGCCTACCATCACCCGGACCAGCGCAGCCAAGGCTGGGAGGCACATTAAAAATGGAAAGGGTGGGAATAGTCCTACAGGGCCGCAGGCTAATAGCCCCGCTCACCTGCGAGAAAAGAGAGCCATCTTCTTGTCCTTCGCAGTCCAGACTGCAGAGAAATTCTGGGGATTTGTGGGAGGTCCCGGGTATTTGATGGGCCGGGAGGAGCCAATTTCGCGGTCTCTGCAGTCCAGCGCCCTCTGGCGGAGTAATACCCAAGTGTAATGATTCTTCTCTGGAGCAGGACGTACTTTATACTAAGAATACATGACCTGTTGGGAAGAGGGTTGGGGCAACACCGATATAGTTAATAGTGGAGCTACACTTGCAGACATGTGCAATTCTCTGGACTGAAAACATGAATTATGAGCCAGGGCTGGGGGTGATCAAAATTCTGTTTGTCAATGAACAGTAAACACTGACAGTATCGTCATATTCAGGACCTAAACAATTAGGACAATGTATTGCCGCTCATTACATCAAGCCGCTCAGGAATCTAGAAACTAAATGGATGCTGTTCGGATGAGGACTTGTTTAAGCCACAAGGTGGACCCAAAACCCTATTGCACAGGCCCTGTAATCTAAAAGGCTCCAGAGCTAGTGGCTCTCCTACTCCCCTAGGACATACCACATGGGTGAAACTCCCAGGGAATCTGCATCAGCTTTAAGAGAAATTCTATTTGTTACGTCAATTGTTAAGATATTTTTAGAGGCATTGCCATGTAGCCCCAACTTTATTCACAAAAAGGACTTACCATCAGGAAAGCCAAATGGCTCATATTTAACTTCTTTCTGTGCCCCGGGATTCACCTAAAATACATATAGACAAAATCGACCAATTATGAGGAGGACATGAAAGTGAAGTTGTAACAGGCTTCTATGCGAGTATCATCAGTTAGGCTTCTAATCATTTTTAGGCTGTTTTGTGGAACTATTGAGTCAAACAGGTCAGGCAGTGTGTGCTTTATGTTGAAAGTTGTGACTATGTACCGGAAGTAGGTACTGTATTTTTCCTTGTGATGTCACATGTGGTTGTATCTAAAAAAAAGGGACGATCTAGACAGTTAAAACCAAAAACTGCCAGCCTGCAGACTCGATCCCAGGTAGTGCCCACTGACTGCTCTTAGTGTCTTCCTGGTATACGCCACTGTGTGAACCCTCTGTGTAGGGCTATCTTTCTGGCACTCCCACATCTCTGGCCCCCCTGCATCCCGTGCCCAGCCATTCTGATAGCGGGATTGTGCTGCAGACTGCAGCGAGACTGGAGATGTGGAAACTCCCGTTTCCTATGCTGAAGCTTTATGCTGTGCATAAGTATACATTGTATAAAGCCCTGGTTGGATGAGAGCCCGCACATGCACCGTGGTAATTACAGAAAGGTAATTTGTGTAGATCTAGAATTTCACAGTGGGGCATCCCAAATAAGGAAGCCCCAGGCAAATGAACTCATCACCAGGATAGTCAAAATCCTGGTGATGGGTCTACTTTAAAGTGGATCAAAAGCGGCTATGGAGTCTATATGCGTGGCCAGAGAAGCTGTTGGAGGAGAGAGCTGGGCTGCACTGTGGGCTTGTGCAAAGATAAGATAAGCTGTTGCCTAGGTTCCACGCAGCGCGGCATCCCATTCCGGGAAGCCCCAGGGGGATGGACCAAAACCAGGGATAGTGAAAATCCCGGGCTTTGGTCCCCTGTGAGAAAGAATATATTAAAAACCAAAAGTCCAATTTTCATTTTTACTGTGTGTAGAAAATGCAGCTTGACAATGAACAAACTTACTTTTGGTGCCACTGCTGAAACTTTCTTATCTTCCAAGTCCTTAAACTTTGAACGGTATGGGACCATCTTTTCCTGAAGCTCTGGTGTGCACAACTCATATATGTCCAACATAAGAGGAAATTTCACATCCTGCAAGATTTAACACATCAAGGATTTTACAGTATCGTGACATAGCAAGTCTGCATATCCTGAAAAGTTTTCCCTATACAATGGGATTTGGTGTTCATACACACAAATGTATGCAAATAAAGCAGCCCTGACTGAACTTTAGTTACCCTATTGAGCAAATTTTCATGTCATTGCTAAAACTGCCATAATCTACATGACTGCCTCTTATGCAGAGTCCTGACATGGAGAACTATGCTGACAGAATGCAGCCAGGGAACAGGAGAAGTGAATAATGGTACAGTTATGTCCATAAATATTTGAACAGAGGCAACATTTTTCTAATTTTGGTTCTGTATATTACAATGATTTTTGAACAAAACAAGTCAAATGCAGTTGAAGTTCAAACTTATAACCTTTTATTCAGTGCAGTGCAAAACTGCACAAAAGTGTGAGGAACTAAAGCATTTTTTTTTTTAAACACAAACCCATTATTTCAGGGGCTCAAAAGTAATTTGACAAATTAAATAATTGTAAATAAAATGTTAATTTCTAATACTTGGTCGAAAACCCTGTGTTGGCAATGAATGCTCAAAGTCTTGAACTTTTACAGGGACATCACCAGATACTGGGTTTCCTCCTTTTCAGGCTAGTTTCACACTAGGGTGACTGCGGATCGCTCACGCTTTCAGGCGGGCACCCTGCAATCGCTGTGTGGATGTTCAGCGCTAGCACTCTCCACTCACATGGAGGGGGATCGCTAGCACTGCACCACCAGGACGCTGCTGGCGAGGATTTTGCGGAGCACTTCGCAAATGCCCAAAGTACATGTTAAAGTGCCCACAGAATACTATGGGCAGCTTTTTACAGGCGGTTCGCCCCAAAAGCGCAAGTGCTCCGCATCCATGCTGGTGTGGAACCAGCCATTATGCTCTTCCAGGCCTTTACTGAAGCAGTTTTAAGTTGCGGTTTGTTTGTGGACCTCTGTCCGAAATTTAGTCTTTAACAAGTGAAATGCAGCTCAACTGGGTTCAGATCAGGTGACTTCTTTGCCTTCATAAAATCCTTGGTATCTTTGGCTTTATGTTTTGGGTCATTGTCCATCTGTATTATGAAATGCCGACCAATCAGTTTGGCTGCATTTGGGCACACAGTATGTCCGAGTAGCTCAGAATTCACCTGGCAGCTTCTGTCCTGTGTCACGTCAAACACTAGTGACCCAGTGCCACTGGCAGCCATGCATGTCCAAGCCATCACACTGCCTCCACTGTATTTTACAGACAATGTTCTACGCTTTGGATCATGAGCTATACCAAGCTTTCGCCACACTTTTTCTGTCCATCATTCTGGTAGAGGTTGGTCTTGGTTTCATCTGTCCAAAGAATGTTATTCCAGAACTGTGCTGGCTTTTTAGATTTTTTTTTTTAGTGAACCCCCTGTACTTAGATTCATGCAATCTTCTCTTTATGGTAGATTTGAGTATTGATACGCCTACAGCCTGGAGAGTGTTGTTCACTTGGTTGGCTGTGAATGGGTTTCTCTTCACCATGCAAATTATTTTGCGATCATCCACCACTGTTGTCTTCCATGTGCATCCAGGTTTTTTGCATGGGTGAGTTCACCAATGCTATTTCTTTCTCAGGATGTACCAAATTTGCTACTCTTAATATTGTAGCAATGTCTCAGATAGGTTGTTTCGAGTTTTGCAGCTTAAGGGTGGCTTGTTTCACCTACACAGAATGCATGTTTTCTTCACAGCAAGATCTTCCAAATACAAGCACCACAGCTCAAATCAACGGTAGGCCATTTATCGGCTTAACTGATAATTATATAATAGCCCACCACCTGCCCATGAAACAGCCTTTGAGTCAAATGTCCAAATTACTTTTGGTCCCTTTAAAAGAAACAGGTGTAAAAACACAGTGGCACAAGTTAAGAAGCTGAAACTGAAGTTAAGAAGTTATATAATAGACATGGACATAAACTTGTGTCAGTGTCCAAATATTTATGGACCTAACTGTATTTCTCTTCTCTACACTTAGTCACACAGAAAGTCCTTCCTTTCCAATTAGAAGAGAGAAACCTGGGGACTATACAAATAAGATACAAACCTTAAGAACTTTGGCATTCACAGATTCCTTCTCTTTATAAAAGAACCGAACCATCTGGATAGTCAGGTACGCAGGTAAGCGGCATATTCTGGACTGAAGAGAAGAGAGAACAAATGGATGGAACACAGATTAGAGTGAGCAGCATTCACAACCTTGTATTGTCAGCATGACATGTATTTGTCTTCCCTAAAGCAAACAACTACAGCAGATAAACAAGACTTGGCCACACTACAACTACTAAAGCCTGACCATTTACTTATGGCGCATGAATACTGTTTTCATGGTCAGTGAAAGACAAAACGGAACCAGCTGAAGAGCAATGAAGATGGCCCCAAATACAATTCTGTGATTACTCACCTGTAGAATTGTTTTTACTGTGTACAGCACGGCTTGTTTCATTTCAATCATTTCATCTGGGTATTCCGCCACAAGGTGGCGCAGTTGACTGCAGAAGACTTGTGGCTCCTCCCGGCCCAATAAAAGACCAGGAATCACCCATAGACCCCCAGTGTTGAAAAGCAGTAATGCCAGAAGCCAGGAGATAAACCATGAGAACAAAATACACAGCCCACAACAAAATAACTTCTTAACAAATCACCAGAAGAAGGCAACCAAGGACAACGATAACAAGGGAGGGATGAAACAAGCCATGCTGTACCCAGTAAAAAATTCTACAGGTGAGAAAATCACAGTATTGTATTTTTCCCTGTGTACAGCACGGCTTGTTTCATTTCAATCATTACATCTGGGACATCCAATAGCAGTGTCCATAAAAAAAAAAAAAAAGTGGGATCCCCAATGAGAAGCAGCAGGCAGTTCAAGCCACTACCGCCTGAAGCACCTTACGCCCAAATACAGCATCAGCTGAGGCCCTAACATCGACCTTGTAAAACTTAGAAAAAGTATGAACTGAAGACCAAGTAGCGGCCTTACAAACCTGTTCAACAGAAGCCCAAGAGGCACCAATAGCCCTAGTAGAGTGAGCAGTAACACGGAAGGGAGGTTCCTTCCCTTTGGCAGAATAAGCTTGCACCACCGCCTGTCGGATCCATTCCTCGAGTCCAGTCGGATCTACTGATAGTAGATTTGGCTGGAGGCAAGCCCTTCCTAGGCCCAGCAGTAAGAACAAAAAGAGCATCCGACTTCCTAAAAGACTCAGTGGCGACCAAATAAAATTTGAGCGCCCTAACCACATCCAGGGAATGAAGGGTCCGTTCCTTAGAATTGGAAGGAGCAGGACACAATGAAGGTAAGACAATGTCCTGATTGAGAAGAAAGGCAGATACAACCTTGGGCAAAAAATCAGACTTAAGCCGGACCACCACCTTATCCTGATGCCGCTCAAAATAAGGGTGTTTCATGGAAAGCGCCGCCAACTCAGAGACTTGATGCACCAAAGTAATAGCGACCAAAAAGGCTACATTAAGAGTCAGAATGGGCAGAGCGGCATCGCGCAGAGGCTCGAAGGGAGAACCCTGTAGAGCAGAAAGCACCAAGTTTAAATCCCAAACCAGCAGTAGAGGCTTATGCGGTGGACGCACGAGTAACTCCCTGAAAAAAAGTTTTGACAAGCCTATGATTGGCAAAAGATCTTTGGAAAAAATCTAAGTAAGTTACCTGGTAACTTTTTTTCTAAACATCCGAAAGGGCAGCATACGCCTGAGACCTACGGGCTCCTCCTACCAATCGGGAACACATGACCACCAGACAGAATAAAATCTTGACTCCTCCTCCCATTCCCCAGTTGTTGTAGAGATCTGAAAGAGAAAAGAAATAGACCCACAACTCCCACATATAATCAATACAAAATCCAACTGCACCTAAGACAAAAAGGGAGGGAAGTAGGCGTATGCTGCCCTTTCGGATGTTTAGAAAAAAAGTTACCAGGTAACTTAGATTTTCTCAAAACATCCTTCGGGCAGCATACGCCTGAGAGATAGGCGAGCATTATCTCGTTGGGTGGGAAAGAATGGAAAGGAGGAAACTACTGCCACAAGACCGATCCTATTAGGACAGCAGATCTATCAAGAGAGTTCAGCAGAAAAAAAACATCTCGCTGAGGACCAAGAGGCTACAATAGTTCGCCTGTTTAGCCCAAAAACGTGCATAACAAGGAAACTTGCTCAGTACTGGTAGAAAAAAATTCTCAGCATCTGAGAAAAAAATAGCAAGGTTCCATGTATGGGTAAAAGAACTAGCCCAGAGTTAGGGACAACTCTAGACTAGAGATATCTTTTGTGTCTATAAGCAGCCTAGAACTAGACAGCTCCAGGGCCCAAGACAGCCTAAAAGCGGGTCCAAGACAGCCCCAAAAGGCCCAAGACAGCCCCCAGGGTCCCAATAGGGTTAACGGCCAACTAGGGTTAACGGCCAACTAGGGTTAACGGCCAACCAGGGTCAAAGGCCAGCTGGGGTTAAGAGGTCCCCACAGGTCCCCCGGGGTCACAGGTCCCTCTAGGGTTAAAGGTCCCTCTAGGGTTAAAGGTCCCTCTAGGGTTAAAGGTCCCTCTAGGGTTAAAGGTCCCTCTAGGGTTAAAGGCAACCTAGGGTATAGGTACTCCCAGGAAAAAAATCCCAGACAAGAGGTGGCCTAGGGACCTAAAAGGATAATCCCTCTAACTATAAGTGTACAGGCTAGAGCAGTATACCATGCACCGTCCTTGAGTGAGAAGCTCTGGATCGTCGGGCAAGACGTACCGATCCACTGCCATCTGGACGATGTCCGCAAACCATACCCTCCTCAGCCAGCGGGGGGGCCACCAGAATGATCGGCACCCCCTCCTGGGCAATCTTGCACAGCACACGACCCAGCAGAGGAAAGGGAGGAAAAACAGAGGAGCCGAAACTCCGTCCAGGGAATTGCTAGCGCGTCCGTGGCGAAGGCCAGAGGATCCTCTGACAGAGAGACGAATCTTGGGAGCTTGTGATTGTGACGGGACGGAAACAGGTCCACATCCGGCTGACCCCAGCGGCGACACAGGGCGAGAAATACCTTGTTGCTGAGAGACCATTCCCCCAGACGAGACGTCCCCCTGCTCAGGGAGTCCGCCTGCTGGTTCTCCACCCCTGGTATGTAAACCGCTGAGATGCAAGGAACATTCTCCTCTGCCCAGGACAGGATCAGGGACACTTCCTTGAGGGCTCGCTTGCTCTGAGTCCCTCCCTGATGATTGATGTAGGCCACCGCCGTCTGATTGTCCGAGCGGACCTGTACAGCACAACCCCGCAAGTGGGGAGTCAACTGGAAAAGAACCAACCTGATCGCTCTCAACTCCAGAAGGTTGATGGGCGCATGGGCCTCCTGGGGACCCCACTGGCAGTCAAACTTCAGCGATTGCCAAATTCCCTCCCAACCGGTCAGACTGGCGTCTGTGGTGACAATCTCCCAGCGCGGAGGCAGAAAGGACCTGCCCACTAGAAGATTCCTTGAGTCCAGCCACCACGATAGGGGCTGCCTGGCCAGAGGGGACAGAGCAAATTCCTGATCCAGGGACTCCTGATTCCGATCCCACACAGACAAGAGATGTAACTGCAGGAATTAGGTTGAGGAAAGCGCAATTAGATAATTTGAGCAGCTCCTACTTGATGGAAAAACCTGTATTCCCTGGGAGAAATGTAGATGGGTTAAATCTGTTCTAACTTAGGTCTGGACCTAGGTGGAGAAGAGATTAGTGTAGGTGCGCTGTGGATAAAAGGGCAGGTTAAAAGGAAGAGTACATAAAGGGTTAATGTTCTCCTCAATCCTGTGAGGGAAAAATAGGTTAGTGTATATACATATACATAAGTATGAATAAACAAATGCAATAGTATTACCAAAGTGAAGTTTTGTTTGAGGGGGTGTTTCCATCTTTTAATTAAATCAGAAACAACTAGGTATCATTGCCTCTGACTAATTAGGCCTCAAAAATTGTTGGAATTTTTAATCTTGCTGTCTGAGGGATTTCTCCTCTCAGGTAGCGTTATACAGATTGGTCAGTGTTGATTACACTATTGGCCCTGTATTCTGAGTTCTTTGAGCTGGTTTATGGTGTATGATTCCTTGTTCAGGGTGAGTCGAGTTTCTAGCAGGTTGGGAGCAATGTGGTTGGTGGAACCTAGATGGTTTAGAGGTTGTGGGTCGGCGCTGAAATGAAATAAGCTGTGTTCCTGAGGTCCAGGTAGGTGGTGTGAGTTGAGGTAGATTATTGTTTTGGATGGATGGAGATGATTATGTCATCAGAAAGGGTTCTGGTGGTTAGTGCAGATTAATTAGTTGAGGTCCGCTTTAATGTTCTGATTTTAGATGTGTTGTGAGGCTTGTAACCGTTGTGGGGGAAATGTGAAAACTTGTAATTAAAAGGTAAAACGAATAACAGGAGATTGTATGACTTACAGTTTCGGTAAGTTGATTAAAATTTATGCAACAATTAGTACAGTATATGCTCAGTGTTTTTTATTCCCCGCCACAGCCTGAATCGGCTGTGGTTTTACTTATATCCTTTTAATTAATGGTAAACGAATTCAAGGAAATTGCATGAATTGCAGTTTCAGTAAGTTGATCAAAATTGCTAGGAAAAATAGTACAGTTGATGCTCGGCGATAGTTACCACCACAGCCTGGATGGGCCGTGGTATTAGTTGTAGTGCAGAGGGTGCAGGTGAAAAAAAAAAAAAACGGAAAAGCCGGTTATTGCAGAGGGCGCAGGCAGGAGCAGCGCTGAGGTTTTCTCTGGGCTGGAGAAGTGTAGGGGACGTTGGTCTGGCTGCCTTGGGTAGTCAGATCTGAGCTGGTGACCGTAGGTAAGGCGGTGGGCAGACAGGCGGAGAGGAGAGCCGGTTCACGACTGGGTTTAAAATTGAAGCCGCAAAGGCGGCTAGAAAGTAGCAAAGTTCTTGCCCGTCTTTGAAAAGCTTTTGTAAAATCAATAGAAAATCGATTTGACAAAATCCCCCCGACCCTGTTTCTAAGGAGGTACCGGACAAATCACACCGGATGCCAGAAGACGTTGGGATCTGCCTCGACCCCAAGAGCCTCTGCGGCTACCTGAGATGGAGAACCCACGACCTCTCCTTGAAGGGCGAAAAGAAGCGGATCCCCGAAAGGGCCGAGCCCGCTTCCTACCATCCTTGGTCAGAGCATCAAGACGCTCACCGAAGAGACGAAGTCCAGTGAAGGGAAGCCCAGTGAGAGAGACTTCTTAGCGGCAGTGTCGGCCGCCCACTGACGCAACCAGACGGATCTAGGCATAGCAACCAACAGGGCCGAGGCCCTACCGCCAAGCCTGATGGCGTCATCCATGGCAGATAGCACAAAGGCAATAAAGTCAGCACAAAGCAAAAGGTCCTTATAATCCTCAGTTTTCTTGCTTTCTTGACCTTCTTAATAGCGATGGCCACAATAGCCGTGGCGCAGACCGGACACAAACCAGCCCCGACAAAAGGTGAAAGCATGACAAGCCAGCTGATCCATACGCCGTCAGCGTTATCGCGCAAGGTTGGACAGTCCCAGGACCGGAGCATCCCCCTCAGGGGGACACGGCCAGCGGCGACCCAAGTCAGCCGAAAAGGGATACCTTCTATCCAAACCCTTGGGCACCGAAGGTAACCCATTGGGGCGTTCCCACTCCTTGAGGACCATATTAGAAAAATGACCCTGCTCACAGAACTCCAGGCGTTGCTTGTCAGGGCGGAAGAGCTCACCCTGCTTCTTCTTCGCCACCTTAGGAGGAGCAATGTGTAGGGTATCAAACACAGCCGACAGGAGCCTATCGGTGTCATCCGGGAGCCAAGCATCCTCGCCTGAGGAAGACCCTAGGTCACTATCATACTCGCCCTGACGATCCCCAGAGGAATCCGAGTCACGGAACTACTCCCCCCTACTCCAGGGAGTCACGGCCGCCATAAACATCAAAGCCCTCGTCCTCATCGGCAAAGAGGGACAAGCCCATGTCTAGAGGCCTCTTTTTGCTAGAGGCCTTGCCCGCGGCCGGCCGGGCCAGCTGTCGCTCAATACTGGCCACACGCAGTGCCAGGTTCGAGAGGGACCCCCTGCTGGCTTCCCCCTCGCTGGGAGCTAAATGCAGGCGCGGGGGAGTAGGTGATGCTGTCGGGAGGACAGGGCTGGAAAGAGGCGCTCGGCCCAACCTGTTCCGCAATGACACTTTGGGCGCACGGGACACAAACCGCAACGCTGCCACTCAAAGGGGATGCCCCGCACATGACACACACCGACCGAGCCTGCCCCGAGGGGCCCCCAAGCTTGCTATCTCCAGAAGCCACCATATGGTGATTATCAAAAAAGGCAAAGTCAGCCAACACGGTATAAAGGCTAATGAAAGCCCAACCGGGATGCCCCCAATGGATGCCCCACAGAGAAGGGACAGGAGGGAGGGTAGGGGGTATGGACCAGGAGAAACCACAATACTGCTATCCCATCTGAAAGACATAAGCATGAACTACAAAAAGCAATTCTGTGAGTACTCACCTGTAGAATGGTTTTTGTTCTTGCATGGCACGGTCCGCTTCGGTATTCATAACAGTTGGGTTATTCCACAAGGTGGCGCAGTGGTACTGCAGAAACGTGTGGTATCTCCTGGCTACCTATAAAAATGGGATTAACCATAGAGTTCCCAGCGTAGACAAGCAGCGAGACAAGAAGCCGGGAGAGAATAAAAGTTAAAAAAAAAAAAAAAGTATGAAAAAGGTAAAAAAAAACCAATTACCTTGGAACAATCGGCATAAAGAGGCAACCAAGAATAACGATAAAACAAGGGTGGGGCGATGCGGGCCGTGCCATGCAAGAACAAAAACAATTCTACAGGTGAGTACTCACAGAATTGCTTTTTTCTTTATTGCATGGCACAGCCCGCTTCGGTATTCATAACAGTTGGGACATCCAAAAGCAGTGTCCAAAGTAGGGTGGGATCCCCAAAGAGTAACTGCCAGTAGTTTAAGTCACTACCACCTGAAAAGCAGCATCTGCTGAGGCCTTAACATCAACCTTGTAAAACTTGGAAAAAGTATGAACAGAAGACCACGTAGCGGCCTTGCAAACTTGTTCCACAGAAGCTTGGTGCTGAAAAATACAACTCTGTGAAGTACTCACCTGTAGAGTTGATATTATATGCATACAGCACGTCCTGCTCCAGGATAGTAACAACATGTGGGTAATCCTCCGCCTTGCTCTGCAGACATGTAGAAAACAAGCTCCTCCCGGCCCTACATATACCGAAGGACCTCCCACAAATCCCCAGCATTGAAAAGCAGTGAGAAGAGAAGCCGGGAGGAACAACCACCCAGAAAAACTGGTAATAATATCTATTGATAACAATCACCATACAGGGGATCCAGAACAAGTGAACCAGGGTGGGGTGGAGCAGGACGTGCTGTATGCATATAATAACTCTACAGGTGAGTTGTATTATTCTAAGCATACAGCACGTCCTGCTCCAGGATAGTAATAACATGTGGGACATCCAATAGCAGTGTCCATAAGCAGGGTGGGATCCCCAGGAAAAAACAAGGCACAGCGGACAGTAAAGGCGCTGTCACCTGCAAAACTTGCAACAGGCATGACATGAGCAAGGCTCTAACGACAGTCTCATAACCAGACCAGAAGGTATGAACAGAGACAAGCCATAAGTCTAGCAACTTAATCAACAGAAAAAACCCTGGTGCTGAAGGGCCAGTGGTACCCGGGTACCAATAGAACGGAATAAACAGAAAAAGGGGAGAATCTTTCCCCTAAAGAGAAATATAGGTCAGTGCAATGACCCAACCAGCCCACAGGCCAGGAAGCCTCGTGGCAAAACTTGTAACACCCCCTAAGGGAAACATAACAGGTCACCCGACCAAGGCGGGAATACTGACCCCTAATTATCACGAAGCCAAGGCTTCACTCAGGATCAGGGAACATCTAGAGGGACTAATCTAAGGGCGCAACGGCGCTGTAAGGAGATATCAGGCGCATACATAAAGAGACGCCCGTAGACACCAAGAGCATCAGTCCCCCTAAGGGCCATGAAAAC
This sequence comes from Gastrophryne carolinensis, assembly GCA_027917425.1. Classification (NCBI taxonomy): domain Eukaryota; kingdom Metazoa; phylum Chordata; class Amphibia; order Anura; family Microhylidae; genus Gastrophryne; species Gastrophryne carolinensis. Next base: position 322,340,783 of record CM051239.1, read on the forward strand.
CCTCATGGGGAAAAGTGCAACACCTGTAGAGGGAATGTAGCCCCTCATAAGTATTATTAAGAATAAAGTCCATAGTTAGACTAAAGGACTAAAATGCTGATCCTACAGACCACTTGGACCGGAGGCCCGCGACCTGGACTACCAGGCAGCTCAGACAGCATCCAGCAAAAGTCCCCAGGAAAATCCGCAGGGCAAAGATGAAAATTGATCCCCACAGGGGCCATGGGACTACTTGGGAGATGTAGCTAAGCAATCCCCAAAGGAATTCCCCACGAGGGCGACAGAACCAAACTCCTGCAGGAAAGGCCAGGACAGAACCTGCACCTTCAGAGTCCCCAGATGGGGAGCCAACCCCAACTTACGCTGTAATGACTTTAAAGGCCCTGGGAACCGAGAACGTTTAAACAGGGAAGACAGGGAAGACACCAAGGCACATGCCAATCAATATGGTTTACCACAAACAACCCCCATAGACGGAGGAAGTGGAAGCTGGGGAGCTTGCTCCCCGCCCCCCCTCATACTAAGTCATCCAGAAGATAAGGCCCGTCACCAAGGGGTGAATGAATCAGCTGTCAATCCCCAGACAGGAACCTTATATTGGGACAAGGGAAGGGACCTGACAAGGGTAGAACCGCACTCCTGAGAGAGCGAACAGGTCAGCAGAGGCATCTGCGAAGCACAGCTCACAAGGCCACCCAGGCCATCCATCTCACAGGACTCTCTATCAGGCCAACCGTGCGCAGAACCCACAAGTAGGGTGATGAAGAGAAGGCATATAAATAACAAGTCTATGCCTAAAATACTCAGCCCCTCAGACCCGAGTCAGAATATTCTGGGACAGCAAAAAAAAAAAAAAAAAAACCAAGGGCAGAGCCCCTGTGTCAGGAGGGAGACCTGACAGAGCCACGCTAGGCTCCCCGGGCGACACCAGGATAGCATAACCTGCCGCTAAGAGCATCCATTGAAGCGAATACCGCTGAGAAAGCAGGGGAAGTAGACCCCCGCCCAAAGCAGGATCAGGGACCCTCCAGAGGGAGCATCCCGCCTCAATCTTTGGACCAGTAGTAAAACAGGCCATTGTCATTCAACAGACCAGGAGTCCCCCAATAAACCGACCGATCCTAAAGGGGGAGAAGTCCAGCCATATAGAGTCAAAGGAGGGTACACCGTTTCAACAAAACCAGCAGGTAAGAAGGACCCTCTAGGGGACCCTACCTAGAAACCACGGGGATTGTGAAAGAAATTCCCCTCCCCCGCCAAACCTGCGAGACTTGGTACCCAGGGTGAATTTTCACTGGAAGATGCTAGTAGGGAAGGGGGTGCCCCCTGACGGGGCCCTTAAATATGAGAAGCTCAAGAGGAACCACCTTACCAAGGGGGCATGAGCACAGACCAAGCACCAGGGTGCTGGAACATTTGTAAGCCCGATAACCTACTGTGCCGAAGAGCCCAAGGGCTCAGTATATAAGTGACATCATCTAGATGGGCCACCAACGGGCCCACCAGCTGCCATCCCGCCTGGTGAAGGTAAGGCGCCAGTAAAGGGGGGCAGAGCCCCCGTAAGCAAGAGTCCCCTTATTGCCAGAGAAGGCGGCTTCAAGCCTGAACCGAATCCCAGGAATGGGGGATAGCGGATAAGGGACCACGAGGGATTGAGGTGACTGAGCAACCATCCAGTGGCTCCCAGGGGACACCGCCGGCCGACCAATCCACTCGGCCTGATGCAGAGACTGGGGAGTAAGGAAGACGACCCGGTAGGTCCTAGCGCAGATGCCCCCCCCCAGGCGTGTCAGAGACATCACCCCCATTCGCGCCATGGCGAGTAGCCTGGGAACGAGAGAGAGAGACCACAAATAATGCCTCAATCCGCAGGGTTGGTCCTGCAACACTATCTAGAATGGTCTTGGTGTCCAGCAGACACAAGGGAAACTAAGAAGATCTTGTACTTCACAAGAGGCCGAAAGTCCCCCCTGCACAGGGGCCCGTGACCCAATACAAAGGTGTCATATATAGGGACTACCTGTGAAGGTAGAATTGCCAAGCCTGCCATAGGCCAACGTGGCCCAGACTGCCTCATACTGTTGAGGGAGGGAGGAAGGATAATATAGAGGCCATAGCCCCATACCGTTAAGGGCAACCTGTAAGTAAGCCCAAACACTGTAGGCCCAGTCCGGCCTGCGCCAATTCCTGAAAGAAAAGCAGGGACTAGAAGCACCCTGACAAGCACTGAGGGGGGCCGCCCAGCAAAAGCCATCCTGTGTCCAGGGGGATTACATCCTGGAACCACCATAAGGAGAAGGTATATTTCTGGATGGGAGACAGCTGCTGCAGCAGTACCCTCGCCCAGAAGGGCGAGGGCGCCCCTTCATGCTTGGGAGGTCTTGGCAGATTTGCACTTCCTGCCAGAAGGCCCAGGGCGCTGCCTGCCCACCCCATGGTGGAAATCCACACGAACAGTTGGAAGCACACCTCAGACTCGCGTTTGACACTAACGTAGGGAGGTGGAGGGGTGACTGCCTCGTGGAGGCCGGAGCGGTCTTCTGCGCAAGGGTGCTTTACCCTTTTTACCAAAAAGGTCCAAACGGGCCCCAAATAACCGCCGTCCTCTGAAGGGAAGGCAAGTGAGAGCCTTTTTTGTAGCCTCGTCAGCACCCCACTGTCGCAGCCAGACCAGGCGGTGAATAGCTACCGCAAGGGCTGAGGTTCTAGCACACATCTTAATGGTGTCATCCAGTGCTGATAGAATAAACTTCACAAACGCTTCACAGTCTGAAAGCGCATTAAACACCCCCCAAGGGAGGTCCTCAGGGCGGTGATGTAGTATTTTTCTGACAAGAGTCCTGGCGGCCACCGCAGTGATGGCCGCAGCACAAACCGGGCGCAGAGCCGTCCCAGCACACGAGAAGGCGTGGGAAGCCAGTCTGTCAATGCGCCGGTCCTCGGCATCCCGAAGGGTACGGTAAAAAGGCGCAGTCATGAAAAGGGGGGTTTGTGACCCCTATAACCGGTGCGTCCACCACCAGGGGAGCTGACCATAAATTAACCACATCAGGAGGGAAAGGGTACTTCCATTCCCAGACCCCTGGAACCCCTTTAAGCTTACAAGGCGATTCCCATTCTTGGGATATAAGGTTCTGGAAATGTTCCTGTTCTAGGAACTCCAAGCGCGGCGGCGCTGTATGGAAACTCTCCTTCTTAGTCTTGGGGATCTCCCCAGGTGGGGAGATTGACAAAACCTCAAAAATCTTAATAAGAAATTCATCTGTGTCACACAGACCCCAAGAACCGGGCTCAGAATCATCGCAGCCCTCGGGCATCTCGTTCGAGGAGCCCGAATCTGAGAATAGCTCACCTTCCTCAGAAGGGTCAGGGTCCTGCATATCAGCAGAGTCATCGGTATCGTCAGGACCCGGGGAGCCAGGAGGCGTCAGGGACCTCTTTTTACCAGGCCCCATACGCTCCGCCGTGGGCAACACGCGCGGCACTGATTGCATGTCATCCCCGCTCGAGTGGGACTCGTCATGAGTGATATTTGGGAGCGGGGAAACGGGAGTAAGGAAGGGAGGTTCCTCCGTTGGCAAACCTGCCTGTTCTGCACACTGTCCGCAGACCAGTGCCCCGTCAGCCTCAGCCTGGGGCTGACCACACACTGCACACAGCCGGTCACGTCCCGGAGGGACCCCGGTTACATAATTCTGAAATGCCTCCATATGGTGATTATTAAGCAGTATGACCGCAGGGATTTATGCAATAGGCAACCCTGGATGCACCAAAAACCCGCTAGTAATGTGGGAGAATTTGTAAGGTGGACCCGCTGTAATATATGTTAGGCCGGGGGAGCCACCGAAGTCCTGGCGTCTGAAAGACATAATGGGACAAGAGGGGTGGAGTCAGTGCCATGCGCAGCCTGAAGACATAGAACCATGCCGCCCCGGAGGGCACTTACATGACCAAGGGAGGAGGCGAACCGCACCACGCGCACGCGAAGATAGAGAAAATGGCGCCAGCGAACCTCGAGGGGAGGGCCAGGCCGGGCTGTGACGCGAAGCGCGTCATGCCGAGTCTCCGCCTCCCCCCAAAAAGCGCGAAGCTCTAACCAACGGCAAAAACGTAGAACAGTTGGGGATAAGGCGTAAGCCTAAGATGCTGACACGATGGAATGCTGCTGCAGACTAGGCAGATCGTTAATGAAAACAAACGGCTCGCACTGTATATAAAGGCGCGACACTGACCCCAAAAATAAAAAAACCCAGGTCTAAAGGTGAAGTTAGCACTAGGGCTGCCACACATAACCCCCCCCCCTTCTTTTCCCCCGAGTTACGGGAGGAAGCGGCCGATGTCCATGGACCAAGTCTGAGGGGCACGGGCAAGATTGCGGGAGGGGCATCCACTAGAGGCTCACCATCGGCCTGACCGCCTACCCTATGGAGGGGGATTGCGGTGGAGCATGGCTCCGTTCAGCACACCAGGTGCTGCCTACCTTCACCCGACCTGCGCAGCCCAGGCTGGGAGGCATATTTCTTCTGAAGAGGACGGGTGGAAATAGTCCCACAGGACCTCGGGCCGTAAGGCCAGCTCGCCTGAGAGAGCGTGATGTCTTCGCAGTTCCAGCACTGCAGAGAAATCTGGGAGAATCCGGGAGGAGCTTGTTTTCTACATGTCTGCAGTGCACGGCGCCTGAGGCGGAGGATTACCCACATGTTATTACTATCCTGGAGCAGGACGTGCTGTATGCTTAGAATAATGCTTCATTCATTGCATTAAACCAATTAGATGATGCAGCAAAGAATGATAGAATATATTTCCCCTTTGACCTTTATCTTCTAGAGTGCCATGCCATGTGCTGAACCGTCTACTTCTGACAGCCAATATTGATCAAAACATATCCATCGCCCCTATCATCAGCAAGGGGCTGCTTCCACATGACTTTGGGGAGAGAAGGGATGCATATGAGCCCTGTTTGTTGTGTTGGTCTGGTTTAAGTCATTTTCGACTGTTGGTCTGCTTTAAAGCATACCTCTAAAGATTTTAAAGGACTACTGCAGAACCAGGTCCCATTTTCAAGATTTTTAGCATTAGGAGATATAAAGAGGATAGCCATCTCATAGTTAATACAGTTGAAAAAAGACATATGTTCATCAAGTTCAACCAAGGGTGTTAGGGTAGGGGAAGTTATTTTTTATTTTATTTTATAGGGAAGGCTAGTTATTTTATTATTAACGATTGTCACCTCCGGAGACTAAATTTCTTTTTTCCAATCGAAGGCAGTGCCCCCTTGTCTTTAGAGGATTTTTCCTGAAATAGTGTTCTCCCACATTTATATATTCATACAAGTTAAACCCTAACCCTTAGCCGTCTCCTCAAGACTAAACAGATTTTTATTCTCGTAATCTTTCCTCATAACGAAGATCTTTCATTCCCCTTTTTAGTTTGGTGGCTCTCCTCAGCACCATTTCCATAGTCAAAGCGTCCTTTCTATGAATGGGTGCCAAAACTGGACAGCATATTCCAGGTGAGGGCGCACCAGTGCCTTGTTAAGAGGCAAAATGACATCCCTATCCCGTGATTCCATGTCTCTTATCTCAGTTTAGAAAAGGGGAGGGTTATCTACTAGGGCCCCATAGACCAAGAAGAAAAAAAAATACAATTCTGTGAAGTACTCACCTGTAGAATTGGTATTATACGCATACAGCACGTCCTGCTCCAGATGTAGTAACAACATGTGGGTAATCCTCCGCCGCCGTGCACTGCAGACATGTAGAAAACAAGCTCCTCCCGGCCCTACATATACCGAAGGACCTCCCACAAATCCCCAGCATTGAAAAGCAGTGAGAATGAGAAGCCAGGAGAAACCAACCACCCAAAACTGGCAATAACAATAAAGATAACAATCACCAAACAGGGGATCCAGAACAAAGTGAAACCAGGGTGGGGTGGAGCAGGACGTGCTGTATGCGTATAATACCAATTCTACAGGTGAGTACTTCACAGAATTGTATTATTCTAAGCATACAGCACGACCTGCTCCAGATGTAGTAATAACATGTGGGACATCCAATAGCAGTGTCCATAAAGTAGGGTGGGATCCCCCTGAGAAAGGCACAGCCAACAGTAATAGCGCTGTCACCTGCAACCGTGCAACCAGGAGCAACGTGAGCAAATGCTCTAACTCAAGCTTATGAACCTTACAAGGCTGAGTGAAGCACAAGCAGCGAACTAGTCAGCTTGCTCAACAGAACCAAGTGCTGAAAGGCCCGAGCCAAGCACCAGAAGAAAGAGCAAAAACCAGGAGAGAAGAATGAATCTCCCCTAAATGAATAGGCCAGAATAACGCCTAACCATGCTACTGCAAAGAAAGGGTAGCCATGGCAAACTTAGAACCCTCCCCATCGGGGAATATGAACCCTGGTCTCAGGTGAGACCGGTGGGAATACTGAAAAACAACGCTAACAAGGCTCAGCAAGAGCCGAAACGGCTATTTTAGGCCCAGAGGGACAAACTAACCGAGCAAGACCAATCCAAAGGGCTCCTACACCCATGGAAGCAATAAAATCCTGTTACATAAGGATGGAGACGCCTATAAGCCCCAAGGGGCATACTCCCAGCCAGGGACAGGGAACAGTCCAGGAATCTCCAACGCCTGTAGAGGGATACAGATCTCTTAAGCTCAGAGTAAACAAGACACTAGCCCAGAGGCCGGAGGGTCTGGAATAAAGGAGAATAAAAACTCTGCCTGGATCCAAATTCGGTGTAAGGCGAACACCCTCACCTAATGGTGTACAGATATATAAACATATAAGTATATAGATAATGACTAGGACCGCTAACAGAGCCATCCCCTATGGCACTTCTTCTGACAGAAGCAACCGCCCCGGAAGAGGGATGTGAGAGAAGGAACAGTTCAGACAAGAACCTGAGTAAGACCCAAGGAACCCTTAGCAGGGCATCAGGATAAGTAACCCCCCAAAAGGGAGCTTCGGAGGTCCCTGGGGAATGCACCTGAGCAACCCATGAGGAATGCTCCACACAGAAGATTGAACTAGACTTCTACAGTAGGTGAACAGGGCGAGCCCTGACAACCCTCAGATAACTGAGTTGGGGAGCCAACTCAAACCGTGCTGTAATAACTCTAGGACCCAGGGATCAGGCAACATCCCGCAGGAGAGAGAGCCAGTCCCAGCAAGGCAACTAGAACGACATCTCCCAACATAGCCGGCAGAGAAGGGAGAAGAAGAAGAGGGAGCTGAGCCTAGTCCTCTAATAGAGAAAAGACACCCCGAGATAACCATCTCCAATGGGGTGAAGAGCAAACCGTCCGATCGCCTAAAAAGGCCCGTAGATAGGGGCGACGAAGTAAGGAGCCTGAATAGGCAGAACAGCCCTCGCGAGAGGGCATACAGTACGACTGTCTTCAGCAGAATCAGCGAACCACGCCCCACTGGGCCACCTAGGGCCCACAGCGTAACGGTTCACCCTTGCTACAGCAAACTTTGTGCAAAACCCCACCTAGCAGGGTGAAAAAAAGTTAAGACCTATAGAGTATAATGTCCTGACAGCAAGCAATACTAGGCCCCCATGACCAGGCTAGCGAGGTTTGGGACAATAACCCGGGACAATAACCCAGGACAGAGTTCCTGTAATAGGAACGGGGCGCCACAGGAACACACCAGTAGGGGCTCAGTGAGACACTAGAATAGACCCTCCTAGCACAGTAGGACAGCCAACAAGCCAATACCAATGAAGTGTAAGGAATGTAAACCCCCACTTAGATCAGAACCAGACCCTTCCTGAAGGGTCAACCTGTTCCAAGACCTTCACAGATAAAAAAGGACAGGCCACTGTCGTCAGACTGACCGAGAGTCCCCAAAAAGACAAGTCCTGAAGAGGACTAGTCCAGCAATTTAGAGCCCGCCAAAGGCTCAATGTGATAACCGAAAAACAGTATGAAAACGGAACCCCATAAAGGGGACCCCCTTAGGAACCACGGGTTATTTCAGAAGAAATAAAAACCCCCTAGACAACCTGCCAGACTTAGTCTCTATGGCGACCATTTACAGGGAAAGGCAAAAAGGAAGGGATGGTCCCTGACACCTTCCTTGAATTTACAAACTCCAAAAAGGAACCCCCCTAACAAGGGGGAGCGCACTGACCTAGTTCCAGTGGTGTTGGAACCCCGACCAGGATAAGTAACCTAAGGTGTCGCAGGCCCCAAGGCCTCAGAGAATAAAGGACAGCATTTGGATCGCCACCAACAGGCCCACCAGCTGCAAGGTGAAGGTAGCGTGACAAACCGGAGGGCAAGGCCCCTACCATAAGGCCACACATAGCCGAAGGGAAGGTTTAACGTGAACCCATCTAAAAGCCACCCCGTAGGGGGGATACCGAACCGGGGTATACTAAGTGAGAGATGTGCCTGAGCACCAATCCAAAGGACTCCCAAGGAGCCCCAAGTCAATAGCCAACACGGCCTGATGCAAAATTGGAAAAGAATGACAATCAAGTAGAACCTAGCGCAGACGTCACAGGGGCACGTCCAAGACCACACTCGCCTTGGTGAGCCGTCTGGGAACAGGAGAGGGACCCAAGACAAGACCCCAATCCGCAGAGTTGGTCCTGCAAAACTGTCTGGAAATAGTCTAGGTGTCCTGGAGGGACAGGGGACTAAGAAGGAATATAGATCCTCACAGGCATCAAGAGGTCCACTTGGACAAGAGCTCCTGTGGCCCAACAGGTAAATACCATGTAGGAGCTGCCTGTGAAAAGGTAAATGCTAGGTCCATAATGCCCGCCCGGGTCAGAGTGCTTCATCCCAGAGGGAAAAGGTATGTGGATACAATCACAAGTCAAGGGCCAACCTGTAAGAGAGCCCAGATCCTGCACGCCGGGCTCGGCCTGCCTCAACCCCCGAAGGGAAAGCAGGGACTAGAAGAACCCTGACAACCTCAGAAAGGGACCGACCAGCAAACTCCAGTCTGCATCCAGGGGGACTATCTCCCGTAACAGCCTTAACGGAGCATGGCGCCCTGCGATAGGAGCCAAGTGCTGCGGCAGCCCCCTCGCCCAACAGGGCGATGGCGTCCCTTCATGCTTGCGTGGTTTTGGCAGACTTGGACTTCGCCCTGCCGGAGGTCCCAGGGCGTTGCCTGCCCCCCCTAGGGCGGGCCTCCACTCCAAAAAGTTGGAAGCACACGTCTGGTTCTCGCTTGACACTAATGTAGGGAGGGGGAGGGGTATCCCTGCCCCTAGGCGGCCGGGACGGCCTTCTGCGCGAGGGTGCCTTACCCTCTCTTCCAAAAAGGTCCAACCGGGCCCCGAATAAGCGTCGTCCTCTAAAAGGAAGACCAGTAAGAGCCTTTTTAGTATCATTGTCAGCCCCCCACTGTCGCAGCCAAAGCAGGCGGCGAATAGCCACCACAAGAACCGAGGTTCTAGCACACATTTTAATAGCGTCATCCATCGCTGAGAGAATAAACCTCACAAAAACATCACAATCAGACAGTGCATTAAAGACCTCCCAAGGGAGATCCTCCGGCTGTTGGTCAAGTATCTTCCTAAGAAGGGTCCTGGTGGCCACCGCAGTGACGGCCACAGCACAGACCGGGTGCAGAGCAGTCCCTGCACACGAAAAGGCGTGGGAAGCCAATCTGTCAATGCGCCGGTCCTCAGCATCCCGAAGGGTACGATGAGTGGAAGCTGCCATGAAGGGAGGGTTAGCAACCCCAATAATAGGTGCATCCACCTCGGGAGGTACTGACCATTGATCAACCAAATCAGGGGGAAAAGGGTACTTCCAGTCCCAGACCCCCTGTAAGTTTACAAGGCCATTCCCATTCCTTAGATATAAGAGTCTGGAAATGATCCTGTTCCAGAAATTCCAGGCGCGGCGTCGCCGTGTGGAAACTCTCCCTCTTGGGCTTGGGAGACTCTCCCGGAGGAGAGATGGACAGTGCTTCAAAGATCTTTATAAGTAACTCATCAGTGTCACACAGGCCCCAAGAACCAGGGCCAGAACTGTCACGGCTCCAAGACATCTCATCTGAGGAACTGGAACCTGAGAACAGTTCACCTTCATCAGAAGGATCAAGGTCCTGCATAGCAGCAGACTCCTCAGTTTCAGTGGGACACCTAGAACCAGGGGGCATCTGGGCCCAGTTCTTTCCAGCGCCCAAGCGCTCTGCCAAACCAGACATCACCTGCTCTGCCGTGGGTAACCTGCGCGCCACCACCTGCTGGTTATCCCCGCTCGAGTGCGACTCATCTGGAGTGAGATCTAAGCACTGGGAGACAGGAGTATTGAAGCGAGGTGCAGCTACTGGTAAACCTGATTGCAGGGCCAGCACTTGTTCAGCACACGGTCCGCAGACCCATGCTCTGTCAGCATCAGTGTGGGGTTGTCCACAAACGGTACACAGCCGGTCTTGTCCCCTCGGGACCCCGGACACATAGTTCTGAGATGCCTCCATATGGTGATTAATCTAAGTAATATGCCAGTAGGGATTTATGCTGTTAGCAACCCTGGATGCCCCAAGACCCGCTAGGGATGTGGGAGAATTTAGCAATAAACCCGCTAAGATATATATATCAGGCCGGGAGAAGCCACTGGAACCTTGGCGTCTGAAAGACATAAGGAGAAGAGAGGGTGACAGAGCCATGCGCTACAGGAAAACCAATAACCGAAAACGCCCGTGAGGGCACTTACAGTAACCAAGGAAGAGGAGGATCGTGACCATGCGCTCGCGGGAAGTTAGACAAAATGGCGTCAAGCGAACCTCGAAGGGCGGGCCAGAGCTCGGATGACGCGGAACGCGCCAAACCAGACCACGCCCCCCCCCCGGAGAGCGCGAAGCTCTAAGCGCGGAACAAGACAGAAAAAGGAGACAGTAATAAACACCATAGCGTCGCTAAACGGAGCCGCCGTACGCGCCAAGCCAAGGAACATTAAAGGCGCTGCGGCCAACGTTAACATAATGTTTGAAGTGCGGCTCTGACCCCCGGTAACCATTAAAGGCTATAAGCAAACAGTGTAATAGGGCAAGGTTAGGCCAACGTACACACAACCCCCCCCCCCCTCTTTCCCCCCCCCCACTAACGGGGGGAACGGAGGAAGAAGGTGACCCAGCACTCGGGGTTCACCGCTACACGGGGCGTGGGGCAATGATGCGGGAGGGGCATCCACTGAAGGCTCACCATTAGCCTAGACCGCCTACCCTATGGTGGGGGATTGCGGTGGAGTCTAGCTCCGTAAGCACACTAGGTGCTGCCTACCTTCACCCGACCAACGCAGCCCAGGCTGGGAGGCATATTCTTCACAAAAGGACGGGTGGAAATAGTCCCGCAGGGCCTCGGGCTGTAAGCCCCGCTCGCCTGCGAGAGTGTGATACTTCATGTCTTCGCAGTTCCAGCACTGCAGAGAAATCTGGGGGGGGGGGATTTGTGGGAGGTCCTTCAGTATATGTAGGGCCGGGAGGAGCTTGTTTTCTACATGTCTGCAGTGCACGGCGCCGGAGGCGGAGGATTACCCACATGTTATTACTACATCTGGAGATGGACGTGCTGTATGCTTAGAATAACTAAGCGAATGGGCATGCAGGAAATGCAATTAACATACAGTTTTAAATTTACAGTTTTAACTTTAACCTACTAGTTGCTCAGCCACCTGACTGCTCCCCCAACAATTAAACCACAGAGAAATGTAAATCTTTCCACTTACAGTTTTGATATATAAAGCATTTCTTTGAAGTGACGGCGAATGTTTGGTGATCTCTTCTTGAAGACGCTAAAAAAGGCGTTTAAAACATACACGTTTATATGTTTTTCCATGAACATTTCTCCGTTAACTTATTTTAACAACAACTCTGAAACTGAACAAACCAATACACAACAGTGCAGACAATGAATCCTATGGGCCAGTGAATGTCACCATTTTTCTTATACTTTTTTACTTCATTATTTTTCCTTCTTTGAGGGAGAACTAGATTTATGCTTTTTCATTCTAAAAATCCAGAATTCTCACCAGCTTGAGTCCAGTAAAGAGATATTTCACTTCTTGGTTGATAAAACAGCTGAGCTGCAGATGGTTTTCTTTGCCCTTTGTTGCTTCTTCCTCTTCTGATTCAGTGCATTTCATGCTTTAGAGATGGTTAAGGAAACTACTGTACACAACCATATGTTGACGTCATCTAAATGCTAAAGAAACCTGCGATACACAAAATGCTAGCTGCCTTTCCCATCAACTAAGTATACTGCATCTGTGTTTCTTTAAAATTTGTGCTATGAAAGAAAAATAGATCAAAGGATACTTGGACTCAAATTCAATGCCAAAAAACTGGTCAATAAAGCTCTTCTTCTTTGGTGCAGCAGCTCCTGAACTTGTCTGGAATCAGAAAGAAAGGATGAAGCATATGCCTTATACATTTGTACTCCTAGCTGCCAGTTACTGCAGCTTAATGGCATCTATGTGGCAAGCATTCAACAAACATTATTATTGTTTATTTATATAGCGGCATCATCTTCCGTAGCGCTTTACAAAGTAGTAATTACATACAGGGTAGAAACATACGGTACATAAACTATTTCAAATGCAGTTTTACAGATTTGACAGTGGATATTCTGAGTACAAGCTACAATAGGGGAGAGAGCCCTGCCCTTGCAAGCTTACAGTCTAAAGGAAGAGGGGTGAAGACGAGGGGGAAGGATCACAAAACCGTCAGCATGGAGCTTTTGTGGCATATGCCCTTTAGAAGATTGGTTAGGCCAGATTATATGCTTGTCTGAATAAGTGAGTTTTGAGGGCGCCTTTGAGGGTTTTGAGGGTTGTGGAGTGGCGGATTGGGTGCGGGAGGGCATTCGAGAAGAGTGGAGTTGCACGTGAGAAGTCCTGCAGGCGGGCGTAAGTGGAGGAGATGACCAGGGTGGAGGACAGGAGAAGGTCAGCAGCAGAACGAAGACTGTGTCTAGGTTGATATTGTTGGATTAGAGACTAGATGTAGGGAGGGGCCTGGTTAGAGAGAGCTTTGTATGCGAGAGTTAGAGTTTTGAACAGGATTCGCTGTGGGATTGGCAGCCAGTGTAGGGATTGGCAGAGAGGCGCAGAACTGGAGGAGCGAGAGGAGAGATGGAGGAGGCGAGCAGCGGAGTTCAGAATAGATTGGAGGGGTGCCAGTCTGTTAGTTGGTAATCCACAAAGAAGGATGTTGCAGTAATCCAGTCGGGATATGACCAGGGAATGCACTAGCATTTTAGTGCTGTCAGGTGAGAGGAAGGGACGGATGCATGAGATGTTTTTAAGTTGGAGGTGACAGGAGGTGGCCAGGGAGTGAATATGTGGTTTGAAAGAGAGGACAGAGTCCAGAGTGACTCCCAGGCACCGAGCTTGGGGAGTTGCTGTTGTGTAATTGTTGACAGAAATAAAGCAATTCTGTGAGTACTCACCTGTAGAATTGTTTTTGTTCTTGCATGGCACGGCCAGCTTCGGTATTCATAACAGTTGGGTTATTCCGCCACAAGGTGGCGCAGTGGTACTCCAGAAAAGCTGTGGCTTGTCCCGGCTCCCTATAAATACGGGCTTAACCATAGAGTTCCCCAGCGAGCAAGCAGTGAGACAAGAAGCCAGGAGAGAATAAGTAAAAAGTGTGAAACAAGGAAAAAAAAAACCCAATTGACTTGGAACAATCACCATAAAGAGGTAACCAAGAATAGCGATAACAAGGGTGGGGCGAAGCGGGCCATGCCATGCAAGAACAAAAACAATTCTACAGGTGAGTACTCACAGAATTGCTTTTTTCTTTATTGCATGGCACGGCCTGCTTCGGTAGTCCTAACAGTTGGGACATCCAAAAGCAGTGTCCAAAGTAGGGTGGGATCCCCAAAGAGTAACGGCCAGTAGTTCAAGTCACTACCGCCTGAAGCACCTTGCGGCCAAAAGCAGCATCAGCTGAGGCCTTAACATCAACCCTGTAAAACTAGTATGAACAGAAGTAGCGGCCTTGCAAACTTGTTCAACAGAAGCTTGGTGCTGAAAAGCCCAAGAAGCACCAATAGCACGAGTGGAATGAGCAGTAATCCTAAAGGGAGGTTCCTTTCCCTTAGCAGAATGGGTGCCCCCAGAAGTTAATAAAGGGGGGGATGAGGGGGAGAAAAGGAGTGGAGCCAGGAGAAACCACAACCCAATGGTATCCCACCTGAAAGACAAAAGTAAAATCACACATAAGCATCCCGCAGCAAAATACCCCAATTCAATTAAAAACCCCCCAAGGGGGACTCACAGACCAAGACACCGCAGAGTCACACAGGCACAGACCGCTGAATAAGGCAAACTCTATGGTTAAGCCCATTTTTATAAGGAGCCGGGACAAGCCACAGCTTTTCTACATTACCACTGCGCCACCTTGTGGCGGAATAACCCAACTGTTATGAATACCGAAGTGGGCCGTGCCATGCAATAAAGAAAAGATGTGTCAGAGAGTGGAGGGGAGTTAGATGGTGGGAAAATGACCAGTTCTGTCTTGTCCATGTTTATCTTGAGGTAGCGAGAGGACATGAATGAAGAAATAGCTGAAAAGCAGAGTGGGGAGGAGAGATAGGAGAGAGGAGAGATTGGGGCCTGAGATATATATCCGAGTGTCGTCCGCATAGAAGTGGTATTGAAAGCCTAGTGAAGTTATAAGTTTTCCAAGGCCATAGGTGTAGACTGAGAAAAGTAGGGGGCCTAGGACAGAACCTTGTGGCTCACCAACAGAAAGGGAATGTGAGGATGAGGCTGTTAGAATAGGATATACTGAATGATCTGTCAGAGAGGTAAGAGGTGAGCCAAGAGAGTGCAAGACCTTGAACCCCAAGAGAGGAGAGAATATCAAGAAGCAGGGAGTGGTCAAAGGCTGAGGAGAGGTCAAGAAGAATGAGGATGGATTAGTTACCTTTGCTTTTGGCAGTGAGCAGATCATTGGTCACTTTGGTGAGGGCAGTTTCAGTGGAGTGGTTTAGATTCATCTGGTTTTTCGTTCAAAAGATGATAAAATGTAGGGGTACTAAACATTTTGATGAGCACAGTCCACTTCAAGTGGACCAAAACCCAGGATGGGAAATGCCTGGCACGGCAACGTTCCCTGTTAGAGGCAAGTGGAGTATGCGGCAGTCAGAGCCGCTGCTCTTAGATGGGTTTTGGAACCAGGTTACGAGCCACAATAGCTTCTGATTTTTTTCCATTTAGAATAGTCCCTACATCCCTATATATGTTGCATATGAATGTACATCCCTACATTCATATGCAACAATCCCGCTTAATATCCTAATATATGGGTCTGTTATTTATAGCATATAAATGCGAGCCCTTGGGCGGTAAAGTCTCAAAGGGCCTTTTTTGGTGTGGTATGATACTTCATGCATGGTAATAAAGTTGCATATATGGTGAATACTGTTAAAAAAAAAAAAAAAAAAAAAAAAAAAAAAAAGACAAAAAAGACAAAAAAATGACAAAGTATTGAAGAAATGACAAAGAAAAATAAGGAACAAAAGAACAGAAGGAATGACTGAGAAATGAAAAAAAAAAAAATGAAAACATGAGAAAAGGAATGACAAAAAAAATAGAAAGAAAAATAAAACAAAATTGAAAACACATAATGAAATGGAATGAATAAAAAACAAAAATAAATTTAAAAAAAAGAGGAATGACAGAAAAAAACAGGACAGAGGAGAAAAATAGAAGATGGAAGGAAAGAAAAATAGAAGGAATGAAAAGAATAAAAAAGAATAAACGGAAGGAGAGAAAATATAATAGATGGGAAAGAAAAAAATAGGACTAACAGAAAAAAAGTCTCTCCCAGTGGCCAATTTGCAACTGGCAGGCAGACATTAGTCCTGCTTGCTGCACAGCCTTGCATCCTGCAGAGGGGCTGCCCAGGAATGAGGTGCTCCCAGGGGGAGGGGCCCTGGCACCTGTCCGGGTAAGCCCAGTGATGGCGCCTGCACATTAGTCCCACAACTTAACCATGTTCCTAATACTCAACCCATCTAAACTCTCACCAATGCTATACGTATGCATTATCATAGAAAATACAATTCAGTGATTACTCACCTGTAGAATTGGTATTATATGTATACAGCATGTCCTGTTCCAGAAGATATTCCTTACACTTGGGTTATACATCCAGTAGATGTAGCTCCTCCTGGCCCCATATATACCAGGGACTTCCCACAAAATCCCCAGTATTGAAAAGCAGTTAAAATGAGACCGGGAGAACTATAACCATTATATTGAACATAAGAAAAATCACCATAAAGAGGTAACTAAAGATAATGATAACAAGGGTGGGGTGGAAGATAATGATAACAAGGGTGGGGTGGAACAGGACGTGCTGTATACATATAATACCAATTCTACAGGTGAGTAATCCCAGAATTGTATTATTCTAAGTATACAGCACGTCCTGTTCCAGAAGATATTCCTTACACATGGGACATCCAATAGCAGTGTCCGTAAGGTAGGGTGGGATCCCCAAAAGTAACAGCAGACAGTTTAAACCACTGCTGCCTGCAGAACCTTGCGGCCAAAAGCAGCATCAGCTGAGGCCCTAACATCAACCTTGTAAAACAGAAGACCAAGTAGCGGCCTTGCAAACTTGTTCAACAGAAGCTTGGTGCTGAAAGGCCCAAGAGGCACCAATAGCACGAGTAGAATGAGCAGTAAGGCGGAAGGGAGGCTCCTTCCCCCTTAGCAGAGTAGGCCTGTATCACAGCCTGACGTATCCACTTGCCGATAGTGGACTTAGCCGGAGCCAGACCTTTCTTAGGTCCAGACGGAAGCACAAAAATACCATTTTGTGAGTACTCACCTGAAAAATGGGTATTGTTGGTGTGCCACACACCCCGCTTCACCTTTAGATATTCATCCATTATTGGGTTAATCCACCGCAGGTGACGTAGTGCAGAGAGGAAGTCTTGTAACGAGCCCTCTTCCGGCCTATATACACCTGGTACCTCCCTTCAATCACCAGTATATTTAAAAAGCAGTAATACAAGGTACCAGTATTCCACCAGTAACCTCAAAATCAAATTTGATATAAACAAAAGCTTCACCATATAAAGGCTTCGGAACTACCGAAAAAAGGGTGGGAGTGAAGCGGGGTGTGTGGCACACCAACAATACCCATTTTTCAGGTGAGTACTCACAAAATGGTATTATTCTTGGTGTGCCACACACCCCGCTTCACCTTTAGATATTCATCCATTATTGGGACATCCAAAAGCAGTGTCCACAAGGGCTGGGCAACTCAAGGCCAGGTGAAGCATAACTTAAATGACTGCAGTCTGCAGAACTTTGCGGCCAAAAACAGCATCCGCTGAGGCCCGCACATCAACTTTGTAAAACTTAGAAAAAGTGTGAACAGAAGACCAAGTGGCGGCCTTACAAACCTGTTCAACAGAAGCTTGGTGCTGAAATGCCCAAGACGCCCCAATGGCGCGAGTAGAATGAGCAGGGATACGAAAAGGGGGAACTTCCCCTTAGCAGAATAGGCCGCAGTAACGGCCTGACGTATCCACTTGCTAACGGCAGATTTGGCTGGTGCCAAACCCTTCTTAGGCCCATGGGGCACAACAAAAAAGGAATCCGTCCTACGAAAAGGAGACGTGATAATCAAGTAGTACTTAACACAGCGTACTACATCCAAACAACACAAAATCCTCTCTTTGTCATTCTTAGGATTAGGACACAAGAAGGGAAGAACAATATCTTGGTTCAAATGAAAAGCAGAAACAACCTTAGGAAGAAAGTCTGGCTTGAACCGAAAGACCACCTTATCCTGATGCCTCTCAAAGTAAGGCGCCTGGATAGTTAAGGCCGCCAACTCTGAGACACGCCGGACAGAAGTGATAGCTACCAAGAAGACAATCTTCTGAGTCAGGGTAGACAAAGCAATATCTCGCAAAGGCTCAAAAAGAGGAGCCTGAAGAGCAGAAAGAACCAAATTCAAATCCCAAACAGGGAGTAATGGTTTCCTGGGAGGCCGCACATGCGTAACCCCCTGGAAAAAATTTTTAACAAAAGGTTTAAGCGCAACACACTTCTGAAAAAAAGATAGATAAGGCAGAGACCTGCCCTTTCAACGTACTTAGCTGGAGTATACCAGAGGTATTTCTGGGTATGAACCGACCCAGTGTTTGTGGGAACTCAAAGTGTGACCACGCCTGAAGTAAAATGGACTATTACACTTTTATAAGAATCAAGTACATTAATTTATTTTAGTTAAAATACAAACACAAAAGTTTGTTATAGAAGAATATCCTTGGTGCTTGCCATGCTACCAATCCAATTCCCCATTAAATTCCACAATGCAAATGTAATCATCATTGTACTACAAAAAAATATATATTTTTTTTTTCACAGTTGTCAACTGTCTTACTTGCCAATGCGCAGGTTATTACTAACACAATTGAACATATTGTACATTACAGACAATTAAACTTGTTCAATGATTCACTTGCCCAAATCATAGCGGTGAGTAATATCATGTAGTAAGCGGTAAACTAGTTTCACCCCCACTAGGGGGCTTCTTCAGTACCAAACCGCACTTAAGGGCTCTTGATCAGCCCATCCAGGCCCGTTAGATTATTACCAAAAGCCTCATGTCCAGGTGCACAATCCCAAAATTGATGCTGGATGGACAGGTTTAGATATCCCAAGTTAGTTAGTGCTCCAGTCGCCAATTATGAAGGAATGGCGTCTGCCCTATGTTGCGAGGTTCTCTATTCCTCAATGATAAGGGAAGCAGAAATACAGGCTTGGGGTCCGCTCTCTCAGCTAAGATGTAATCCGCTGGTCTGCCTGGTAACCATCCAGGGCAGATCTGAAGGAGCCCGCCCAGCAATACACATCCGTGCATGTTGTGCTGTATGCTTGACCCGGATACTTAGCTGGAGACCAGAGTCCAGCCCTGATTGTAAAAACTCCAGAATCCTGGAGACCGAAAAAAGACCCTACAAGGAAAAGATCTTATCTCACACCAAGCGATATAGGCTTTCCAAGTCCTATAGTAGGTGATGGAAGAAGACCTCTTCCGGGCACTGATCAGAGTCTTAATGACAGAATCAGAAAGACCCTCCTCCTTCAGGATGGAGGTTTCAGCAGCCAGGCCATCAAACCCAGCGCTGGTAAAATGGGGTAACACAATTGACCCCGAGTGAGCAGATCGGGCCGAAGAGGCAGAACGAACTGGTCCACTGCCAGCCGAATGATGTCTGCGAACCTCACTCGTCTTGGCCACCTTGGGGCCACGAGAACAGCGTACACCCTTTCCAGAGCCAACTTCTGAAGAACCCTGCCCAGCATGGGCATCGGAGGAAACAGGTATAGAAATCCTAGAACTCCCCAGATCAGGGACATGGCGTCCACTGCCAGAGCCAGAGCATCCTGGGAGAGCGACACGAAGTTCGGGAACCTGTGATAGTGATGAGGGGCCAACAGGTCCACCTCCGGGGTCTCCTATTGGAGACACAGTAAGCGAACCACCCGAGGATGGAGAACCTATTCTTGCAGACGGGGAGAGCCCTTGCTCAACCGGCCCACTACCTGTTTCATCACCTCTGGAATGTGAACCGCCGAGAGACAGGGAACATGGAACACTGCCCATGTCCGGATCATGGACACTACTCTGAGAGTACTCAGACCGCGCGTCCTTCCCTGAAGACCAACGTAAGCAACCGCTGATCGATTGTCTGAACACATCTGGACCAAAAGGCCCAGAACGTACTGAGTCAGGAGAGCAAGCACCTGACGGATGGTTCTCAGATTCAGAATATTGATGGGACAGTGGGGCCTTTAAGCTCTCCACTGCCCCTGAGACCGCAGCTCCTTCCAGAATCTGCCCCATCCCGACAGACTGGCGTCCGTGGTGACAATTTTCCAAAGGGGGGTCAGGAAAAGCCTGCCCTACACAAGATTGGTCGAGACCAAGCACCACAGGAGGGACTGCCGTACACGGGAGGACAACTGGAAGGACTGGTCCAGCGACTGAGGTTGCTGGTCCTAATACGCTAACAGAAATAGCTGAAGCGTTCTCGTGTGAATTTGGCAAAAGAAAGACACACTCTGTCTTGATGAGAGTTCAGGCCAGGATGAACCGACCCATGAACGGACCGTGAAGGAGGGTGAGACTCGAATTTCAGGTCGTAACCGGGCGACACTATCTCCTGGATCCATCTGCCTGGAACCACTTGGTTCCATTGGTAGAAATGTCGCAATAGTCCCCCCACCCACACGGGTGAGGACAGCCCCTCATTGCTGAGTGAGCTTATCAGCAGGTTTTGGGCTTGGTGCCCCAGGACTGAGTGGGCCGGCCACGGCCCCTCCCCCGAGTCCAACCTGCGCCACAGGTAGCGGGAAAGGACGCACCCCTGCCCGCTCTGAATCCTCGATGGGAAGGCCTACCGGAACTCGCCCCCCTGAAGGGGCCACGGGGCCTCTTGCGTTGTGACATCTTACCACCCTTTGCGACAGAATCAATTTTCTCCTCGAACAGACGCAACCCCAAAAAGGGGAGAGCTGTGAGCACCTTTTTGGAAGCCGTGTCCGCTGACCACTGACGCAGCCATACTGACCTGCGAATAGCAACCAGCATAGCTGCTGCCCTGCTACTCATAGTCAGCGCATCGTCCTGAGCAGCCAGGACATAAGCCACAAAAGATTCACACTGCTTAAGCGCAGTGAACTGTTTGCAAGCGGGATTAAGATCCTCATATAGCCCTTGAATTAAGGATTTAATTGCCAATAGCAGAAGGGCTGAAGCACATACCGGGCGCAACGCTGACCCGGAATAGATAAAACCATGTCGAGCGTATTTGGTCAATCCGACGATCTTCCCCATCTTTAGGGACAGTGGTCTCAGCAGATTGTACCATAGCCGAGCTGGAGAGCCCTAGTACAGGGGTATCAACATCAGGAGGGACCCCAGGTGGTCTCCCATCCAAGTACTGACCAGGCCCGACACTGCTTAGCTTCCGAGATCAGACGAGATCGGGCGCATTCAGGGTGGTGTCGCCGTAGGCCTCAATAAATGTAATTAGCATATGCCCCCTTGTGCTCTTATGGTCAACAAATCATTAGCACAATGGCCAACTGGAAGGAATTCCAGATAACCGCGTGGGATGTTCCCATTCCTTAAGAACCACCCTCTCAAAGAGGTGTTGGCTCTTTAAACAACCGACCCCTTGGCTAAATTAAAAATTTTAAACATTTGAGCCAGAATGGAGGGGGTGTCCCAAAACAACCCCCTCTGACCAATCGCCAATCTCATCAGCCACAAGCTGACCTGTCGGCTCATCTGACTCAGACGGGAATTCATCCTCGTCCGGGGATCCATCGGACCATTCCACAGGTACACAAAACTGGTCCTGTGAAGCCGAAGGTACCGGAGTCAGGTGCCTTCGTTTTTGCAGCGGCCTTTAACGCTGCTTTAACGGGCATTATTTTCCGGGGGCTGGGCTGTGCTGCCACCTCGGAATGCAAATCCCCACTTTTGACAGTGTCATGCGGGGTCCGGAAATAGGGAGGGAGAGGTAGGAGATGATGAAGGATGCGATGGCCCCGCAGCCGAAGCAACGGACTGGCGTGCAATAGTCTGTTTTGCTCAAGGGATGCAAATAAGACATCATCAGCTGGGAGTGGAACCCTACAACCTACGCACCCCCCAAACGGCTCACAGAACCGTTTCCGGAAATTACGGAAGCCTCAATATGGTGATTTATGGTATTCGCAATACTGGGACTTTTAAGGCATAAGCCAACCCGGGATGCCCCTTTATTAGTAATGTCCCGGAAGGGAGGATTTTTTTTTTTTTTTTTTTAAGTTAAGGTCCCCTTTAAAAAACTATATATATATATATATATATTTATATATAGTCTATGTATATATACATTCAAAAAGATATCCCAATAATTAGCCAGGCACATAGAGCCGGAGGGCCACCATAAGCAGGGATCCCAGGATCTGCAAGGAAAAATCATCAGATCCTCACATGTGTATAAACAAACATATAAGCATGGCACCAAAGTGCCCTTAAATCACGCCCCCTTAATACAGTGACTCCCCACTATATTACTGCAAGGAATGCATTCCCCATTTAACGGCCCCAACGGGAAGGGCCGCTTACCTGGTCAGCGAAGGCAGCAGACGGAACAAGACTGCAGCCAGCAGTGAGCACGGAAGACAAAGTGCGGCCGTGCGCCCATGCGATTTCCTGCATTGAAGGAAGCAAAACGCTGGGCCCGCCGCAGACGCCGCATGACGTCGGCGCCACGCGTCAGTGGGACCCGCCCCCCCCCCTACGCCGATCAGCTGGAATCACTTACAGCTGGGCCACAGCACGTGCGCCCAGGCGGCGGAGGGGGGGGGGGGGGGGGAGGGTAAAAACCACATGGTGCTGTACAATGCAAACATGAATGCCAGGCGAGGAGAGGGGGTAGGGGGCCACAAAGCAACAAACTGCAAGAGAAGTGGCCAGCCTTTACCCAGCGCAGCCTGCCCTTAAAGCAGACCCAAAAATATACACATGCTACAGTGAATGCATAAACATGACACATATGTTAACATGCAGTGATACAAGTGAAACACACATACTAAAGCACACCCTCACACACCCCCCCCCCCCCATAGTGAAGGGAGAAGGGACCGTAACGGGAGAGTAAGGGGCTACGGGGACCCTCGGGACAGGGGCATCCCATTTCCAGATCACCATGCCGGTTAGCCGCATTGCCCCACGCATGAGGTCGAGCGGTAGGAGATAAGCTCCTAGGCACTTAAGTGCCATCTACCATTTGCCCGGTGAGCAGCCTAGGCTGGGAGGCTTCCATTTCACCATAAAGGTATACAAACTCAAACCGGGCAGAAATAGACCAAAAGGGGGGTGGCGGGGTAAGAATACCCTGGCCTACCTGTAAGCAGGAGACTTCCATCTTCTGACTTGTCAGCAAGCAGAGAGAAAAATACTGGTGATTGAAGGGAGGTACCAGGTGTATATAGGCCGGAAGGGGGCTCGTTACAAGACTTCCTCTCTGCACTACGTCACCTGCGGTGGATTAACCCAATAATGGATGAATATCTAAAGGTGAAGCGGGGTGTGTGGCACACCAAGAATAAGAGCATCAGTCTTCCTGAAGGATTCAGTAGCCACCAAATAGAACTTCAGAGTTCTGACTACGTCCAAAGAATGTAAAACCCTCTCCTTAGGGTTACTAGGACACAGAGAAGGCAAAACAATGTCCTGATTGAGATGAAAGGCAGAAACAACCTTAGGCAGAAAATATGGCTTAAAACGAAACACCACCACAAACACGCCTAACAGAAGTGATAGCCACCAAAAAGACCACCTTAAGCATGAGAAATGGACAAAGGAGCCCCTTGCAAGGGCTCAAAGGGAGACCCCTGCAGGGCAGATAAGACCAAGTTCAAGTCCCAGACTGGTAACAGAGGCTTATGTGGGGGACGCACGTGTGTAACCCCCTGGAAAAAGGTCTTGGCCAGGGGATGCTGAGCAAAGGATCTTTGGAAAAAAATAGCCAAAGCAGAAACTTGGCCTTTCCAAGTACTGAGCTGAAGACCCAAATCTAAACCATGTTGCAGAAACTCCAGAATCCTAGGAATAGAAAACACACGACACGGAAGCGAGAGACTCACACCAGTCAATTTAAGTACGCCAAACCCTGTAATAGATGGAAAAAGAGGACCTGTTCCTAGCCCTGATCATGGTATTCAGAACTGAGGCAGGCAGTCCTTTTTCCATCAAGATGGAGGTTTCAAAAGCCAGGCCGTCAAAGCCAGCGTTTGTAAATTGGGGTGGCGTAGGTGTCCCTGAGTGAGCAGATCTGGAACCCGTGGCAGGGCGTACTGACCTACTGCCAACTGCACGATGTCTGCGAACCACACTCTTCTTGGCCAACAGGGGGCCACCAGGATGGCTGGCACCCTTTCCTGAACTATCTTGCGCAGCACCCTGCCCAGCAGGGGAAACAGGGGAAACACATACAGGAGCTGGAACCTCATCCAAGACATTGCCAGGGCATCCGTGGCCAAGGCCAGAGGATCCTGGGAGAGAGAGACAAAGACTGGAAGCTTGTGATTGTGACTGGACGCAAACAGATCCACATCCGGCTGACCCCAGCGGTGGCCCAGGGAGCGAAACACCCTGCTGCTGAGGGACCATTCTCCCAGACGAGAGGTCCCCCTGCTCAGAGAGTCTGCCTGCAGATTCTCCACCCCCGGGATGTACACACCCGAGATGCAGGGAACATTTTCCTCCGCCCAGGACAGTATCAGGGACACTTCCTTGAGGGCCCTCTTGCTCTGGGTCCCTCCCTGATGATTGATGTAGGCAACCGCTGTCTGGTTGTCCAAGCAGACCTGAACAGCCCGACCCCTCAGGTGTGGGGTTAAGTGGGTGAGAACCAACCTGATCGCCCTCAATTCCAGAATGTTGATAGGGGTATGGGCCTCCTGAGGGCCCCACTGACCCTGGAATTTCAGGGACTTCCAAAAGCCCCCCAACCTGTCAGATTGGTATCCGTGGTGACAGTCTCCCAGCAGGGGGGCAGAAAGGACCTGCCCCCCAGCAGGTTCCTTGAGTCCAGCCACCATGCTAGAGACCGCCTGACCAGAGGGGACAAGACAAACACCTGATCCAAGGACACAGGGTCCCGATCCCATACTGACAAGAGGTGAAGCTGAAGAGGCCTCATGTGGAACTGAGCATATGGAAACGCCTCGATGCATTCCCTGCCCGATGGATGGAGGAGGACAAGACAGCAGGAGCTGAGCTTTCCACTTTCTGCTGAGGAAGACAGATCTTGACCTAAGCTGAATCCAGAATCATGCAAGGAGACAGGGAAGATTTGGGGCGATAGATCACCCAGCCGAATGACTCCAGTGTGGACACCACACGCTGAGTGTCCAGCTCTGCCTGATGGAAGGACTGAGAAGCGATAAGCATGTCGTCCAGGTAGGGAAGAATGCGAATGCCCTGAGATCTCAGCAGGGCCATCACTCCTGCCAGCACCTTGGTGAATACCCTGGGAGCTGAGGTGAGACCAAAGGGCAAGGCCACAAATTGGTAGTCCGGATCCTCCAGAGCGAACATGAGGAATCTCTGATGAGGTGAAGTTAAGCATCCTTGATGTCTACAGAGGTCATGAAGTCCACTGGGCGTAGGAAAGTCACAGCTGAACGCAGAGTCTCCATGCGAAAGTGTCTGAAACGGACAAAATTTGTTGAGCAGCTTTAAATCTAGGATAGGTCTGACGGACCCATCCTTTTTGGGAACAATAAAAAGATTGGAATAATAGCCTTTGCCCCTTTCAAGGGCACCCGGCAGATGACACCTAGATCTAGAAGGCCTTGGGCAGCAAGGGACAGACACTGAGCTGACGGGGTGTTGAGCTAACCGAGATTTGATGAATCTTGGGGGTGGCCAGGCTGCAAACTATCTTGTAACCGGAGGATACTACCTCCTGAATCCACCGGTCTGAGACATGACGCCTCCAGACATGAGCCAAGAGCCGAAGCTGTCCCCCCACCTGGATGGGTGAGGGCAATGGGCCTCAGGGTTCCCTTCTTTTTCTTCACTCGTTCTGGTTTCCTTCTTCCTTTTCTCTCTATAACTCCTCTTCTCCCTTTAATCGCTGGGG